>OZ004715.1:13525753-14235753 GCA_963924515.1 Vespertilio murinus
ATAATCAAGACTTGGTTAAAGTGTAATTAATTTGTCATCGTCTCAAAGACTTGAAATAAACCCTTCTAAATTCCCACTGCTAAATACCTTCATGATCCAAGAGGTTGAACTAACTCCATCCAAATCCATACATCTGACATTGGCCATCTTAAATCTCTTATAGGTAACTTAAGGTGGAGAAAATTTAAAAGTTTTCTCATGTTTAACTGATATGGATTATCCTTCACCTATGGCATATCTCTAAGAAATACAACATTTTGTTTTTCCCTACTACAGAGTATAAATTTATATATAATTACAAAATGAGAGACTTCATTTTTTAGTGATTTTTAATGGGCGATAAAGGAAGAGGGATATAGAGAGACATACATTGATGTGAGAGCAAAACATTGATCTGCTGCCTCCTGCACACCCCCTAACCAAGAATTTAAACCTACGACCTGGGCAGGTATCCCAAATGGGAATCAACTAGCAACCTTTTGGTGCATGGGACGATGCCCAACCAACTGAGCCATACCAATGGGGCAGAAACAGAGATCTCTTAAAAGAGTGAGGAACGCGTGTCCTTGTTTCACTCAATCAAACAAATGTAAGGGGAAAGCCATATCGGAGTTGCCCACTTTTGTAGGCACAGGAATCTAGCCAGCCCCCCTTCTCTGTGGGCAGAAACTTGGAATTTCTTGTTCAAAGATAACTGAGTTTCCAACAGAATGTGCTTGGTGCCAAAGGCTTGCTCAGGATGTTCCTGGAATGTGACCTTTGTCCTCAGGCTGCTGCTCAGAAAGAAAACCACATCTTTCAGAAACAGGTGGCAGATGATAATATGTCAAGATGGAACATAACATGGAAGGATAAATAAGGAACTAAACTCATGAACTTCCAAAGACATCAGCTTGATCTCTTATATTTGAGCTATGACCTTTAATCACCTTTACATTTACATTTCCATCAATAAAATGAACATAAAATTACAATAAATTTAGGAGTGACTTAAGGAATGGCCCATAATGTTGATCAAGAACCTGGTAAAAATTTGCTTGGCTTTTTATCACAGGGCATTTTATGCTCCACAGAACAAACAGATTAGAGACAGATTTTCTTAACTTCCATAGCAAGAACTGAGCAGAAGTATAAACTCCAAAGAGGGCATTTAATAGATCAGTGGTCGGCAAACTCATTAGTCAAGAGAGCCAAATGTTGATATAAACATTACAACGAATGAAATTTCTTTTGAGAGCCACATTTCTTAAACTTAAACTTCTAAATAGATTCACCCAGGGCATGGTATTTTGTGGAAGAGCCACACTCAAGGGGGCAAAGAGCCCTATGTGGTAATAGATAACAGTAGTTACAAATAACAGCATGAAAATGAAACTGGTATGAGGATATCTAGTCCAACCATATGGCCCTAAATTCTTCTGGCCTGTGATGACTTCATGATGAACTACCATAAAACATACCCATTTAAAAAAGCAAAGTAAGAAAAGGCGCCTGGGAGAAGGGTAATCATCTGAAGCCACTGAGTTTGTAATTAAAAAAAAAACTAAATGGAAACCTCAAAAAGCAGAAAGTAAAATTGTATAGGTTATCCAGTGGCTTCATTCGTGCAAAATATATTTTGGAGTCATGCTTGTCTAATTTTTTGAAACGACACCAAGCTAGTAATGGGAGGCTATACATATATGTGTGCTGTCTTGTCTTCCGTTCGAATGATTCTGATGTGCTTTGCATTATCAATTATGTTTTATTTCTTAGAGAATCAGGTCTCACACTTATTTCTTAAGAAGCTTATAATTGTTCTTAATGAAAACTTAATGAAGAACTATAGCATGTACAATACATGCAAGGGCCCCAGTGCTGAGAAGCAGGGATCTGGATGCTCCATTCCCTCAGCTTATCCCATTTCAGAATGGCACCTAAGGCATCTCTATCAAGTCCTGGTATTCTCAGGGACTCTTCCTTTAAGACATGCCATCCTGAAAAGCAGCAGAATAATAACAGATCTATGGAATTATATTTGAACTCATGGTCTTTCAGTCTTATCCTCTCTTTTTTAAATATATTTTTATTGATATTTTACAGAGAGGAAGGGAGAGGGATAGAGAGCTAGAAACATCAATGAGAGAGAAACATTGATTAGCTTCCCCCTGCACACCCTCCACTGGGGATGTGCCTGCAACCAATGTACATGCCCTTGACCGGAATCGAACCTGGGACCCCTCAGTCCACAGACTATCCACTGAGCCAAACCAGTTCTGGCCAGTCTAATCCTCTTTTGTAGATGAGGCAAATGAAAATTAAAATCGTTAAAAGTACTTCGAAGTCCTTTATGTATTAATAATGAAAAATAAGAAAAGAACTAACATTTATTGAATATCTACAGTATTAGCAGGTATTAATTCAGGCCTCCTAAGACTCAGAATGGCACTCTTCCTGTTATTCCAAGGAATGAAGTAAACAGACTGGAGACCAAAATAGTTAGTTGACCAGGCTTCTAGAAGAATGTACCATAATGGAAAAAGAGGAAAAATACTAGGGAATTGCTACGTGACTACAAACAGCATACAATGATCCCCTGATGAGCTAGCCAAGTGTAGTTCAGACGCTAGTACCCAAGATCTATTTTTGTTCCTAAAGTTTGTGTCCAAATTTGATCAATGCTGAGAGGCATAGAGGGTTAGCATCATATTCATTACCAGGCCAGCTTCCCACATGAGCACAGAATTGCATTTTCCTTGCTGCCTCAGCAAGAACACTTGCGATGCTCAGACATCGAGGGAAGGGCACTTATTAGCAACAAAAACATCAGAGGCCAGTACCAAAGACATGTGGAATACCAGTGTCTCTTACTCTGAAAATATCCTAGCTACAAAATTCAGCTCCAAAGTAGATCACACATTTCTCCCCCACCCCCTCTGCCACACTACCACCTCCCAAATCACATGATTTATGTCTCCTTATAAATGAAATTGGAAAACAACAAATGAGGAACAAAAGACTAGTCACTTTGTACAATAATAAAGGTGGGGGTATCGCCATGCAGTCTGTAGTTTCAGTAAACAGAAATGAAAACAACCCTGGGAAGGCACATGGTTGAAAGCCTGTTTTATGCAGTACTAGAAGAGAACCGTGCTTCTCAAATTTGAATGTGCATCTAATGATCTTATTAAAATGCAGATTCTGAGTAGATCTGATTTGGGACTAAGATTCTACATTTATGGCAAGCCCCCTTTCTGGTAGACCACAGGGAGGAGTAAGAAAATGGACCACATTCCCAGGGACTAGTCACAAAATACTCAGCCTCAATCCCTCAGATGGATGGTGTAGTTACATTTTCATTTGGTTCAATTCTCAAAATGTAAATTTTGAATTCTGCCCCCACACACAAAAGTATCCCTTGGGAAAATAACCTACTAAGTTCTTGAGAATAAAGAATATTCTGATCTCATGATTTACACTTCAATTTTTTGATCAACAAGATGTTTTTAATTCAAGGTTATGCATATAATCATTAGATCAGCCCATTATACATTTTTCATGAAGTATTTTCCAATATCAACTGCATTTAGCCAAGTTACTTTACAGATTGGCTTTCTATACATAGCATAAATAATTTTAATTTCCCCCAAATCATTTTCTGTGTAAGTTATTTTTATGCAAATTTTACAAATTGACTTTGTTTGTTTGTTTGTTTGTTTAAGTCCATGTCCAACTTCATTATTGTGAATTTTCTTTTGTGACTAGTACTTTCAGGGATCCAAATATCTGGGGTAAAACTTTACAGTTCTGAATTTGGCCTAAGTTATTTGAGTCTTCTGGAAAGTTTATGACGTGCTGTGTTAGCTGTTGTCAGAGAGATGATTGCCCTGATTCATTTCTAAAAGAATATTTGCTATAAATTTTATAAAAGACAGAGCTTGTGTTTGTTTCTCGTAACAAATGGCCTGAAAGGGAAAAAGCTCTGAATCTTGGTACATAAGAGCAACTTCTTGGATGAGTTTTGAGAAAAGGAAGATTTTTGACATGGGAGACAATGTTATAAGATTGTAGGATTAGCAAATGATAAGGGAATGTATGAAGTAAACAAAGCATGTTGAGATGAAACTGATAGTTGATAAGTGAAATCAGTTTTCTATCCATCCTGTTGCATGTTATTGTCAGATGTTTTCTTTTCTTTTCCAATAACTACCCATATGCATTTATAAAAGGTTAATTGAATCTTATAAACATTGCCACAGATCCAATTTAATCACAAAAACACAGTGACATTACATATGAGTCAGGCTCCTGCTTCATAAAATAGAAACTAGAACTTTTCATTTCCATTCTTTGATGAAATATAATTAGAAATTAATTCATAGACCTCATGGAAGCAGCCACATATGTAATAATCATGATGTTTTATTAATGTCCCCAGAGGAATGGCCTATATGAACAATATGAAAATGAAGCAGTCTACACTGCATTTCAAATTTAAAAAATCAAAATATCTAAGTGATATATACATGCTCTATATATTCTGTATATCTGTTTATGCTCTCTTTATAACATGACATTTTTTTAAAAAATTATATTAAATAAAGTAGGTAAAATGCAAGAGATACTTTTCATGACTTCTTGCCTTTTCAAAAAACCCAAAATGTTGTGAATTATTAAACAACAAGATGTCTGCAAATTGATGGTCATCTGTTTCCTCTTTCTCTTTACAAATTTGGCAACTGGCGCTCCCTTTTCACCCATATAGTCATAACTCACATTTGTGTTATTTCTAGCAATTACAGTCATTATTTGGAAGATTAGATTCTGTGTAGGAGAAAGGTCACACATATGCTGGTCTAATGAGTTGGCTTAGATTAATCAATATAGTCCCACTAGAGGCTCAGTGCACTAAATTCATGCATGGGTAAGGTCCCTAGGCATGGCTGAATATTAGGGCTGATCAGGGCTTTCCTTCCTTTGCTACCAGGTGTCAGCCAGGGACTTCCTATGTTTTGTGCCACCCCCCGTTAGCTCACATCATAGCAAGCAATCAAACTCCCAGTCTCCTGGTTGAATTCCTGAAGGGAAACTTTGCATATTAGGCTTTTATATATATACTAAAGGCCTGGTGCATGAAATGTGTGCACAAGGGAGGGGGGGGGGAGTCCCTTCAGCCCAGTCTGCACTCTCACCAATCCGGGACTCCTTGGGGGATGTCTGACTCGCAGTCAGACATCTTTCTCACAATCCTGGACTGCTGGCTCCCAATCTCTCACCTGCCTGCCTGCCTGGTCATCCCTAACTGCCCACCCTGCTGGCCTGATCACCCCTCACTGCCTCTGCATGCCAGCCTGGTAGCTCCTAACTGCCTTCTCACTGTCCTGGTCACCTTTACTGCGCCCCCACACCAGCCTGGTCACCACCAACTGCCCCCAATATGCCAGCCTGGTTGTTCATAACTGCCCCCCCTGCCAGCCTAATTGCCCCCAACTGCCCCCCCTCTGCCTGCCAGCCTCGTTACTCCCAACTGACCTCCTCTGCCAACCTGGTTGCCCCCAACTGCAACACCCCCACTGCCCTGGTTACCTCTTACTACCCCCCCTCCTGCTGGCCTGGTCACCCACACTGTCCCCCCACCCCCACTGGCCTGGTTGCCCCTCATGGCCCCCCTGCCGGCCTGGTCGCCTCATGCAGCCTGCTGTTCAGTGGTATTTTTATGTGGATGTCCTAGATGTAAATCATGGCAGTGTTTCTATATTAAATCACAGGAATGTCATCAATTGTTATTTTTGTGTGTGACATTATGTCAAATAAGAACCAACGAGTGAAGGTGGTAAAATCTTAGGACTTCTGGATGGCTGATTTATACAAAATGTGAAAAGTAAAGATCAGACTTTTAGCTAGAAATTATGATACTCCTTACATGTGTGCCCCCCTCAGTTATCTGGGAAGTGTTGACTGAACTGGGCCAAATTTCAGACCCAGATTCACTGCAAGTATTTAAATTCAGGCCAATTGTTCCCTAATCTGCCTCTTATTTACCCTATATTGGAAGAGTTCTAAATCCTGCTTTAGGATTTGACTTGTTTAAATGTTATTAGACAGAATGGTGTCAACTACAATAACACCCTTTATTCAAAAATCTATACTATGTAAGAGGTTGACTGCTTAGACTGCCCTTGAACCTCAAGGAATATTATCAATTGCATTTTCAACTTCAAATTTTCATAAGCATTTTATAGTTACCCCAGAATTTGTTTTCCACTCAACTTAGGAGTGTGGCTAAAGGAAGTGAAAAGTATAGCTATCAATTCTTGTACTGCTGCTTTGGTATTCCCTAGCATAGTTTTCATTTAAGTAGTTACTTCCCATCTTTTTCTCTACTCAACTATTGATAACCGTGTGAAGCAATGGTGTCACTCACTGGATCCTCCTGTGCGTGGTGACCAGGTGGCCTCCAGGAAGATGTCTTTAGATTCTTCAGACTCAGGAGCAGCAATTCTGCCTTTGTTCTACCACACTGAAAAAATCTACTACTAGTCAAAACCAGTTTGGCACAGTGGATAGAACATAGGCGTGTGGACTGAAAGGTCCCAGGTTTAATTCCAGTCAAGGGCATGTACATTGGTTGTGGGCACATCCCCGGTAGTGAGTGTGCAAGAGGCAGCTAATCGATGTTTCTCTCTCATCAATGTTTCTAACTCTCTATCCCTCTCCCTTCCTCTCTGTGAAAAATCAATAAAATATATTACAAATATAAGAAATCCCCTGCTGGACCAGGCATGGCTCAGTGGTTGAGAGTCAACCTATGAACCAGGAGATCACAGTTCGATACCCTGGTTACAGAATCGATCCCCAGTGGGGGGGCATGCAGAAGATAGCCTACTGATGATTCTCTCTCATCACTAGTTTTTTTTTTCCCCTCCTCTCCCTTTCCCTTCCTCTCTGAAATCAATAACAAAATATATGTACTTAAAAAAACCTATACTTCTCTATAAACACATATGATAAAATAAGATTATCAAAACATCTAATGAAATATTACTAGTACATTCCATTTTAGACATCACATACTAAAAGGAATCTGACAATTAGAATTTATTAGTAAAATAATAACTATTGCTGTTGAAAAACCTGGAACCCAGGCTAAAGTGAAGTATGGCAAGAGAAACCACTTAGCATGAAAAGAGATGAGGGCAGGATTAAGGGAGGAGAGTATGAAAGAGAGAAAATGAGAGAGAGAGAGAGAGAGAGAGAGAGAGAGAGAGAGAGAATAAAGAAGTGAGTGAGAGAGAGACAGGTAAAGGGAGAGATAGGGATGGATGGAATTGGTTGGGGAACATGTTGGCTACCTTCAAATATTAGAGAGGTCATAAAGCCTGTGTTGTTTGCTTAAGAGAAGCATAAAGCTCTAAATGTGGAAAGAGTTCAATTGCCCAAGTCTTGCAAAGTGACATCCTTATTATTGTAAATATTCAAAAAAGAGGTGGAAATCCCCTCTCAGGACTGCTTAGAAGATGCATTTGTAGTTTTTAATCTGGGCCAAGTCGCTGCTTTCCAAACTTGAGTTTGGACATGAAATACTGTGGATCTTGTTGAAATGCCAATTCTGACCAAAAGGTCTGGGGGAGGGGGGACCTCAGATTGAGTATTTCCCGTAGGTTCCCAGGTGATGTCCACACTCCTCGCCTCGGCAACACACTTTCAATATAGAGGGACCGGGTGATCTTTCAGGTGCCTTCTCACAGTCAATACTGAGCATTTCCTCAGCCAAGTAGTGAAAGAGAGAAAATCACAAGTCAAGAGTTAGCGACACTGCGCACTTAAATTTCATTGATAAAATAGCTAAACCACCCTGTCTTTTTTAGAGGCAGAAAATAGCTGGAAAACAACACTTCAGAGATAATAGCATAAGCACTGGGATAATGATACTAAAATGCCCTCCAAGAAAATTGGCAGCCGTTCCAGATTCAGACCCGGCGCAGACAACTGTGAGGAGCTTGAAGCCGCGCGTAACCGCTAATATTGAAATTGAACCCTGCCAGCTAATAGCGTGTCCACACAAGCCGGTCTTTAGGGGACACAGATGGAAGATGGAAGAATTCCTTGATGAGACAAGGATTGGGCTATGTTGTCTCACTGAGCCGTCGTGGGAGTGGAATTACAAACCAATACACTGGGCTATTCTGTCTTCCTTTTGACCTTTGCACTCAAGCAAACCCCAAACGGAAAGAGAGCTGGCATTTTGGTTGCATCTCATGCTACTTTTTTAATCAGCTGCAAGATACTGCTGCCCTTGAGAACACTGCGCCCTATTCTGTGCAAACAGCTTGACCACGGGCCAGCTGAAGGGGCTGTCGCTCGGTCAACAGGAAGTGAGCGTGGACAAAAGGTCCAAGTTTAGGAATGCCTCTCTGGATTTCATTTTGATACAGAGCCTAGTCGAAACTCAGTTTCTGAGGCCGGAGCCAGAATTAAAATGAGCTCACAGGCTAGCTGGGAGCTTTTTGTAAAAAGAATCTTTTAAAGTTACAGTCCCCACAACAGTCATATACAGAAACCCAAATGGAAGAGAGAAAAAAAAGCGCCAAAATGCAAGAGAGGGATGTGAATGCCTTAATCAAACATACTGTCCAATTGCTTTCTGCTGTTCTTTGTGGTCACAAGAGGTCATTCTTAAGAATTTAAAGAGAACCACTCATATTTCCAGGCTAAAATGTTTTGTGAAATCAGTGTATGGTGCATGTATTTTATTGTTTGTTTGTTTGTTTGTTTGTTTGTTTGTTTTTACAGAGAGGAAGAGAGAGGGATAGAGAGTTAGAAACATCTATGAGAGAGAAACATTGATCAGCTGCCTCCTGCACACCCCCTACTGGGGATGTGCCTGCAACCAAGGTACATGCCCTTGCCCGGAATCGAACCTGGGACCTTTCAGTCTGCAGACCGACGCTCTACCACTGAGCCAAACCTGTTTCGGTGACAATATACTTTTTTTTTTCTATAGTGTCTCCTATTGGTCCCAGCTCCCACCAGATACCCTTCCTGTAGTTCTTGCTTTCACTGAATGGCCCAACCTCTAGATTATGGAAATCCCATCTCCTTCCACCTTGTCTAGCAATGGGTGGTGAATATCCTCCCCTGCCCACAAAGTCATGTGGTCTGGCCCTGCCAAGCCATTATGGGTGAGTTCATTAAATGTTTGACCAAATACAGCAGGCTAATTTTTTAAGTTGATAATTTTGTATGTCCCACAAATGATGTTACAAATATCCAAGTGGGCCTTGGTAGAAAAAAGGTTCCCCACCCTTGGCTAGACCTAGGGTGCTTTGCAGTTTCCTGTACGTCCACTCCCTCCACCCCTCCAGACCTGGATGTGCTAGCATTTCCTTACTGTCCTAACCTCTAGGTTGCCCCCCTAGGGGCTGTGTTTAGCTTCTTAGCTCTTCTATCTCTATGCAAACAACCCCCTTTATGAACTGCCTGGAGGTATTTCCGTTTTCCTGAACTGGACTCTGATTATCAAGTGCTATCAAGCAAGCTAAGTCTTGTAAAATGGGCAAGGCTACCTTATGCCAAAATGGAGATAAAGAACGTTCCAAATTGACTGCATGCCCAAACCAGATTAAATAAATCATGATCTTAAACTTTCAAGAAGGAGGTCAACAATAGTTCTATTTTGTGAAATACACAAGGTTGGCTGTGTCAACCTTATGTGTCTGAGTTGTTAAAGACTTAAGACCTAGCCTGTCAGGATTCAAATTCAAATTCTGGTTCTGTCACTTACTGATTTTCTGCCTCTTCTTGCCTCAGTTTCCTCTGGTGAAAAACAGAGATAATAATAGCCCTGATGGATAAATGAGTTAATTTACACAAAGAATGGAGAACAGGGGCCAACAGTGCTCTCATTTCCTTGATCCCATTGAAAAGTAGAAAACAAATTTGTCAGCACAGATTTGTACATAATGAGCTCAATTTTCTGGCATTTCAATTCAAAAAGGAAGCTTAAGACCATTAAGAATGAAATAGGTTTTAGAAAGACAAACCCGCAGAAGGCTGGAGCACAGCTATAAGATCAATGATCTGTTCCCAGACTTAACTGACTCAGTGGAGAAGCCAAGGATGAGGGAGTGAAGGAGCAGAGATCAGGGACCTATGTTTTGATCTCTTACAAATTAGGGAAGATCAATCAAATTTTGATTTTTTAAAGATATTAACAAATATATGAAGTCACAGATGCAATAAGAAATAAATGTACTAGGAAATATCAGAAAGTCCCAGGATCACAAAACCTACCTGAGATCTAGGCCTTATTCTAGGTTCTGAGGCTACTGCAACAACTGCCCCATCTTGAAACTCTATGCTAATTGGAAAGAATGAAAATAATATATAATACTTAATACAACTTAAAATATTTAGTACTAGAAAGGATGGAAGAAAATGCAATAGAATGTCTGGGTTATGAAAAAAATAATAAAGTGGGGTAAAAGTAGGAAGTGTCAGGCTGCTAGCTTAGATAACATTGCTGTGGAAGAGACTCTTGAAAAGATGACATTTGAGCAAAGACGGAACACAGAGAGGTATTTGAGCAAAGACGGAACACAGAGGTGACCCCAGAGCATCTCAGTGGAAAGCATGTTACAGGCTGATGGATGGAACAGTTCATATTTGTTTTGACAGAACCTTGACCTCAGTAGGGACCACGTTATGATTCCTTCCAAATAAGCGTCTATGGTACAAGATTCCTTACTAGCTTCCCTCAGCAGAATTAAACACAAATGAGTCATGATGGAACTCCATGAGGCAATAGAACATGCATCCTGGAAATCACAAAGAAAGCAGCACTTTCAATGTTCTGCTGAGAAACAGCAAAAAAAGGCATAATAACCCTTTATGCTAATTTATGTATAGTACATATGCATGCTCTGAAATTGACAAACTCTATTCCCAATAGTGTTTATCAAGTTAAACTATTTCCACCAATACGAAGATTATACTAGCCGAAACCGTTTGGCTCAGTGGATAGAGCGTCAGCCTGTGGACTGAAAGGCCCAAGTTCGATTCCAGTCAAGGGCATGTACCATGGTTTCGGGCACATCCCCAGTGGGGGGTGTGCAAGAGGCAGCTGATTGATTATTCTCTCTTATTGATGTTTCTAACTCTCTATCCCTCTCTCTTCCTCTCTGTAAAAAATCAATAAAATATATTTTTAAAAGAAAATTATACTAAATTTTTTCTCAATTTAGGTTAGCAAATGACTTGTATAAATCTTGCACAACTCTTATTTAGCCTACTGCGATGATGGTATGAACTTGCCTTCTTAAATCCGTGCATGGTACACATGCATTAATTTATGCAAGGGTAAAGCAGTTCTCAATACAAATCTGTGCAACCTTACTAATATACATTTTTCTTTTTGTGCATTTTGTTTCTAAGTTATTGGTCCAAGGCAGTTGTCCAGGCCAAAATCTGTAGTTCATTCTAGGTTTTCTCTTTCCGCCTTCCTATCCTCCAAATCATCCTCTCCATGATGTGGTCAACTTGACCTTCTAACACTTCTTGAATCTCAAATCTTCTCTATTTACATAGTCTTTATCTTATTTGGATCTCATAATTTCTCATTTATAGTTCTACAGATGATTTTCTTCTTCTCTTGGATTAGTTTATGTCCCAAGATTAGTTCCCAGTAGGTAATATATCTGGAGATATCTTAAAACAGAGGGACATATTGTTTTCTAGAAGAATTGTACGAATTTGCATGCAATGATCAATAGAAGATACAGCAATTTCATTGCAACATTGTCAATTCAGGCTATTACACAGAAGGCAATTGCCTTCTTTCCAACTCTCTACCCCAAACCCCATCAGCCTCGCTCACTTAGACATCCCTATTATGCTCATTTTTTTTGTTTTATTTGTGAAGATCATAATACATTTTCATGGGGGAATTGAATACTCATTAATTGACACACACAAAATTATAATGTCATCTTTGCCACCTTATAACAGTGTAAGTGGACCCCTGCCTTCAGCCAATTACAAACTGTGAATAAGCTTATAAAATCATACATATTTTGAAAGATGAACCAAAAAAAGTGATATGAAGTATGCTGACAAGATGAAAATGGGCACTTAAACTTTAGACATTTCCTGCCAAGGTGAAAAGAGAGTTGCTGATTGACCTTGAAAACTATAAATGTTTTCATGGTCTTTTCCATTAAAGGATATGTCTTTAATCATGGCCTTATTTTGTTATGGAAGAGGTCAAGAGAAGATACACTAGTACACACACATTTACTAACAATTTAGCAATGACCCTGGCACTCAGATCATCATCTCCGGACCTTTCAGTCTGTTTATATCAACTACTTAAATTTTCACACAGATTTTCTCGTGTTATATCAAACCCAATATATCCTCATCAAATGTGTTTTGTCCATAAGGCAAATCTTCCTTTATTCTCCACATCTCTGTTAAAACCATATTCACTAACCCAGTTGCTAAAGTCATAAACTATAGCATCTTCCTTGATTTCTCATCTTCCCAGTCTGTCTCATCTTATTGGTGCCCAAGTCTTACAGATTCTCATCTCTAATGTTTATCCTCACTTTACCTTTTCTATTCCCAAAGCTTTGTCCCTGACCTCTCCTACTCTCATATAGATCAATGTAATATCCACTTTTGCAATATCCTCTTTCTATTACTTTTTTTCCATTTACATTCTTCATTGTTGAAAGTATTATATATGGCTCCTTTTCCCTCCATTGACCTCTCCCCCCCCCACTCCTTCCCCCCCCAGCACAGGCAAGGGAAGATGGGAGGTGAGGGGGGAGGGGAAAAGATCAACTAGTTCCTTATTTTATTAATGGTTGGCAATGTGCTCAGTTACAGAAACAATTTCCAGCATCACCTGAGTAGCACAAACCTGTGTCTATGATACAGTTTAGGGGTCAATGACATATAAGTGGAAATCTGTCGAACAAGGACACATTCAGCTGCCACCTGCGTGTTGCCCTTTAGCTTTCTCATTTTTCCAGCCTGAAATGTAAATGCAATGTGAAAATGGAACAGTTATCTGCAGCCACAGGCAAAAGACATGAAGAGAAAAGGCAAACACAAGGATCCAAGGGTAGATAAGTGCTGAGTTCCTAATGATGGAGTCATCACATTGCCTCTGCATTATCTGCCTTCCATTGGTCCCTTCTAACAGTATGGGGAAATACAGTTTAAATCACCATTTAGCCACTTGTAGGCTATTACACTAATAAAGGAATGCAAAGGAAAGGATCTATTCTCCTAGCCCAGTGGTCGGTAAACTCATTAGTCAGCAGAGCCAAATATCAACAGTACAACGATTGAAATGTCTTTTGAGAGACAAATTATTTAAACTTAAGCTTCACCTATTGCCACTTCTTCAAAATAGACTCGCCCAGGCGATGGTATTTTGTGGAAGAGCCACATTCAAGGGGCCAGAGAGCCACATGTGGCTCGTGAGCCACAGTTTGCCGACCACGGTCCTAGCCTGTCTCCTGCATCTGGTTTACCCCTCCTCTGTCATTCTCCATTCTTTAGCAAGAATAGACTTTCCAAAGCATAATTCTAACCACATTATTTTCCTCTGCCTATACATCTCTCCTTGATTCCCATTGCCTTTGTAGCATACTCTTTGCTCTTACTTTTATACAAGAAACCTCACAATAAGACTTGAGCTTGCACTTCGGGTTACATCATTCACTGTTCCCATATATGCAAAAACTCTACTTTTAATCCATCAGGAAAACACCACACATTTCTACCGCATTCTGCCATTGCCATATTCTTCCCTCACCAGGTGAATCTTTCTCGGCCCCCTCTGCTAGATAAACTTCCATTCATCCTTTAGAATCAAGCTCAAATATTGCCTCTTCCCCAAAAGCTTCCTATGTACTTTTCCCAAATGTAGGGGAAATGTAGACAGTTCTTCATTTTTGCCTCAGAGCAATGCTTTTGTAGCACTACTGCATATCTGTTAAGAGCTTATCAATTGGACTGCTTGGACTCAGACTCTGAAGTTTCGAGGACAAATGATCTTGAAAACAGAGACTGGGTATCCTCATTGGTGAAATGCTAATCATCTTAGCATTTACCTTATAGAACCATTGAGAGGATTTTGTGAGTTAAGCCAGGTAGAGTCATTAAAAGAAGATCTGGCATGCATCAAGGGCTCACTGGTTATTGGATATTATTATTAGCTATTATGCTCATATTATTTTTCAATTATACATTTGTAGTATCTGCTCCTCCTACCCACTGAGTACTTGGGTACAGGCAATACATCTTCCCTATTTCTTATTCCAGTGCCCAGCACAAGATCGGCCAAAAATACACACTTGACAAATGTTGGACGCAACAAATTAGACTGAGCAAGGAGTATGTGAATCCCATGAATTGCTAAATGTTCCCCTCAATGTTCATGCTAACCAGTTGTATATGTTTAATAAGAGAACTGCTACTGATCCCTAGCATACCTGAAGACTTCTTAGAAATTAGACCATTGAGGTAGAGGACCAATTACTTCCATGGAAGTCTGAATAGCCTTCCTGGTATAGAAAAAAAAAAAAAGTCAGTTGTGGCAATGGAGCCTACATAATTTCTCATAAAAATAGGTAAAAGAAAAAACCCTAAAAAAAAAAAAAGATAGGGAATTATGTCCATCACTACGTCCTCAACACAGGTTTTGTTTGTTGGTTTTTAATGCTTTTTCTTTCATTAACTTTTTTCATTGATTTTTTGGAGAGCGTGGAGGGGTAGGGGGAGAGAAACATTGATGTGAGAGAGACACATTGATTCATTGCCTCCTGCCCCAACTGGAACCCAGGATTAAACCTGAAACCGAGGTACATGCTCTTGACCGGTAATGGAACCTGTGGACTGATGCTCTAACCAACTGAACAAAACCAACTGGAGCCTCGGCATAGTTTTCAATTCAGAGAACAATGCAGACATTTTAAAGTGTGCCATAAATGCCTCTCTTACCCATTCAAAGTGTCCGGTACCACCAGGTGCCATCATGTGAGCCCACTGCACTGCTGAAGTACACCCAAAGGCCTCTAAACACGCCGGGAGTGATGCCAGGCATGAGAAATACAGAAACTGAGTAAGATCCTGAGGGCTGGGGAGGGTGGTTCACAGACTGAGTTTGGAACCCACCTTTTCTTTCCCCAGAGCGCGATCATGTCAAAGGATGTGATGGGTGTTGAATGTTGAGGCCACATCTGGCATCTCATCCTGCTCGGATGTGTAAAGGCAAAGCAGGAAGAAAAGCGTGCAGTGAAATTAGGAAAGGAAGAAAGCGCATTTTTATAAGCTTCCCTGTGGCCCAGCACTATTTTATGTCCAATGGAAGGTGACGGAAATAGGTGTCTCACAAAGAGGAAATTTACAGGCACCCTGCACCCTTCTCTCACAAACCCCGCCTCCTCCCTCCACCCAAGAGAAATGGAAACAGTTTATAGAAGTTACTAAAGGAACTGAAGAAATCCTCCCAGTGTAATTAACGAGGGATAGGTCAGTCACCCACTTTTTTTTTTTTTAATCAAATGTAAAAACTCATGGCTTTGTCAAGAACTTGGAGGTTTTTTTAGACTGGAAGCAATTTGTACAATGCCTATTTTGACCATACAACTTCCTCATCTCCGTTCCCATAAAGTCTGGGCTGGGGCCAACTGGAATGATTCTTCTCAGCTGCACAGATACCGGCCACAGAGGAAATAAAAGGGATTTTAAACACTGGAGTCATTTCCTTTGGTGCTCAGCTCTTGGAGGGGGGAGGAAAAAAATTCCTTTTCGGTCAGTGATATCTCCAGCTCAATTCCTGTAGCCCCGCTTAGAAAAAAAAATAACAAAATCCGTCCCCTGCAACTCTTTTCCAATCAGACAAGCGCGGCTTTCAACTCCAAACGCTTCAGTCCAATAAAAGACTTTCCTCTGCCCGAGGGTTCTAGGAAGACTAACACCTTTTTTAAGGTTCAGATGGCGGCTCTCTAACGAGTTACATAAAAATCTGCACCCAGTGTAAATGTCAGATGTGAAAGGATGTGTTTGGGAGAGAGACCGTTATAATCAAACCTCGGGCTGCTGCTTTGGAAATAGCTGATCAGGGGTCTGGCTGCCTCTAACAGGGCCCATTTAAGGCACATGGAACACGCGGTAATAGCGAGTTCCCTCTCCAGTGGAAGCTTAGCGGCTCTGGAATGGTTACCTGAAGGTGTCGGGAGCGGAAAAGCGGCGCTTTCCAAATATAACCTCTAGCTCAGGGCTTTTGGAACGGCAGCGGCGATTATAGGAAAGATGGATTGTCAGGATACCCCTCGGCTCATATATATGCAATTCTGAATGCCAGAGGTGGAAGCCCGTGGCACACGGGATTGTTCACAAGCCACAGCATTTGAAATATTAGACAGCCTTTTGTCCAAGATGGATCTGCCGGGAGCAGGCAGGGATAGAGCGCTGCCCGCCGCTGCTTCTGTGTTTGGTTTAGTTGGTGCCAGGTTTTGATTCCCAGTAAGTCTCCAGACGTGAATCCTCGAGTTTTCAGGACAGTTTCTCCGTAAAAAAAAAAGGGAAACAATAGAGCAGCACGGATCACAGATGATCAAGTGGAAACTACCAATCAGTGGAATGACATTAATATGCTGCCATTGCATCTTCAAGTGTTAAGAACTGTTTAAGTTACTTATGCCAGGAATACTTGGGGACAGTATCGTAGATTGCAACGATTAAATTCAAGCAGTATTTACAGTCTCTAGGTAATAATTTAATTCAAAAGATAATGCCAGGAGAATAAGAATGTGCCCATTACATTCATTACATGTTGCAGCTAAAGAATAAATTGCTTTTTTTTTCACCCTTTTCAGATGCTCATACCCATAACTTAGAAATATGCGATGCACTTATTTACTAACCAGCATAATATAAAAACGACGGAGCAATTCTTTATGTCCTTAATGATTCGAACGAGCATCTGCTGAGAAAGAGGGGAGATAATCTTTCCACGGTGTAGGCTTTCCAATTTTTCCTTCCTCTTGCCTCCTTTATTTTTAATAAGTCTGAATTAAAAGTTAGGAAATATAAGAAAAGGGAGGCTGACACTAAATGCATCACAAATATATAATGTTTCTACAATATATATATAATACACACACACACACACACACACACACACACACACACATATATATATAATAAAATCAGAATTTTAATTGCATGTAAACTTAAAGCAAGTGTCACCTTTTACTTACCAGCTTCTGCTATTCGAGGAATTCCTAATTCAGAAGCACAGTGTCAGCAAAGTGACTGAAAACGTGGGCAGATATGAAATTTCTGTTTGCAGTTAGTCTTGTGACCCATGTGTTCTCATTCTTTCCTCAAACACAGTGGAACCCCTCAAATTTTAAGTCAGAGTATGAAAATCTCATGGTTATTATTCTTTTTTTAATTTATTTTATTGATATTTCACAGAGAGGAAGGGAGACAGATAGAGAGCTAGAAAAGTCGATGAGAGAGAAACATCAACCAGCCGCCTCTTGCACACCCCCTACCGGGGATGTGCCCGCAACCAATGTACATGCCCTTGACCAGAATCGAACCTGGGACCTTTCAGTCCGCAGACAGACGCTCTACCACTGAGCCAAACCGGTTTCGGCAGTTATTATTCTTATACCTGGGAAAATGATTGAGCAATAGTCCCCAAATAAAGGCCTAAAGGGTATTCTTCTTCATATATAGTGATTCTGTGAGGAGGGTCCATAACTCCTACTTTTTTATGCCTACCAATGCAAACTCTTTTTCTAGGTTTCTGTTTATAACCAACAGCAGATGTTGGCAACGTGTTGGGCTAACTGTGGGGTGGAGGTATTTTAACCTGGAGTAGCCCGTAGACCAAACACAGAGATCCGAGGAGAGTAAAAACTGCTCTGCGCCTATGCTCTGTACTAAATACTAAAGTCACATGAAACAGCCCAGCACAGAAATAGTTGTCCGCCGTCGTCCGTTCAAATACAACCATGAGTCATTGGAATCGCTGTTAAATTTAGGTCAACGTTATTTTTAGAAACCAACTTTTGACTTTAATCAATTCTCTGTTGAAAGCTTTTCTCCTTTGTCATTAACCAAAGGGCAACTCAAATCTATTCCAGATAAGATGTTTGTAAGACATGCAGCATAGATCCCAGCACATAGTGGGAACTCAGTACCTTGTGGTTTTAAACAAGAAGAGACATGCAAAGTGTTTGCTAATAATTCTGTAGGGAAAACCATGCTGGCATAACTAAAGCACTGCTGGGAACAGTCAACAATATCTTTAGGTGGTAAATTATCTGATAGGGACAATATGAATTCATAGAAAAGAGATTTTACCAAGAGCTAAGGTAAACAGGTAAGTTTGCGCTGACAACGTAGAATTTGAAGTTACCCAGGAATTCAAGTCTGGTTTACAATGGAAGAAGGTTGAGAGAAGGGGCTTCTGGGAGGTAGGGATGAGTTGAGTAAAGACCCAAGGATGGTATACCCTGATGTTGGAAGAGTAAAGTGACTGCCTGCTTAACATTAAAGGCACTTGCTGGAACAGAATGAAAAATATTGTGAGTTAAGACAATATTTCTGTGGCTCTTTAAAGCCACTCTGAGGGATTCAGGCTTGATAAAGAATGGAATAGCAAGTCCCAAAGTAGTTAAGGGACATGATTAAAGCACTGTTTTAAAACAAGACAAGGGATCTGCAAAAGAACTCTAACCCCAAGAGTTCTTAACAAGAACTTGTAGGAACTGAAGCTGGGTGATAAATAACTACACATTTATTCTGGGTTCTAATCACAACCCAAATCACACGCTTGATGATTTCTTGGTGCTACATCATGTAATGAGAACTTAAGATGTGGTTAAGCCATTCATTATTTTATTTCTCCAGATACTCACTGGGTAACTACTTCATGTGTCAAGCATGTGCTAAGTACAGTGAACAAGAAATAAATAAGACGTAGTATTTTTATATTATTATTATCTGAAAAAGAGTATAATTCTTGCCCTTGATAAAGCCATAGTGTAAGAGGAACATGAAAGAAAAGTCACTGATGTTAAAAGCTGCCTAGACTTTTGGGAGAACTGAGAGTTTTATTAAGATGTATGGGGAAAGGGCATCTAAGTCAGCTTGAGCAGGGATAGAGGGAAAGATAAAGCTTTGAAGACTTGGTGCATCTCTGCTGAATCTTGCAAGACAAGGAAGAGCACAGGGACAGCCTAGGGGAGGGATGAGACAGACTAACCAGGCTTTAGAACAAAGCCGAACTGAATTTATATCCCATATCTGCTGTTTCATAGTTGTATGGATATGGACCAGTTCCTTAACTCTCCCATCTATAAAATGAAGATGATAAGTAAAACAATTTGGAAAAGCGTGTGCCATAATATATAAAAATGTCTTAGTGTAATTTTCTGTATTTAGTAAATGCTCAATACATACCAGACTTTATTATAAAACTAGAGGCCCAGTGTGTGAATTCCAGCTGGCCCACTGGGCCAGTCAGGGGGAAGGGCTGTGGGAGGTTGGCTGGCCAGCCCTGCCCCCATCAGGATAGGAGGGGTAACTGGGGGCAGGGCTGTAGGAGATTGGGGACCAATTGGGGCCCCAGTTGGGTCAGTTGGCCTCTGCAGTTTGTGTTATAATGACTGGTCATTCCAGTCGTTCTGTTATTGTGGTGGCTTGGCTTTTATATATATATAGGTGAGGGACAGGTGACATTTCAGGCAAAGATAACAGATACCCAAGTGTCTCTGCCTATGAGGTGGAAATATTTGGGTATGGTGGGAAGAGATGAGAATTAGCCAGAGTCATAAGTATGGCCACAGCCTACTCGTTGTACAGCTCCAGTGGTGCAATCACATGGACTACAATGTGAGTGCTCCACCAGTTTCCGAGTTGTGTGGGGCTCATGTTATATAAAAGTACAGTCATCCTGCTGCTAGAGATAGGACAGGCCAGGTCATGAAAGGCCATATGTTTTATAATAAGTAGTTAGAAGTCTACTATTTTTGCCCTATCATTGCAAATGACAGAGACCCAAAAATTTACACATGTAATTGAATTTTAATGAAGATAATTCATCCTTAAACTGTCTTGTTATGGAATAAATGAACATTTTTCTCCTTGTTGCATTTTAATATGTGTCAAATTATTTTCACATTAATCATTATTGTTGTTTTTCTAGACATTTGTTATCTCTTCATGGATTAACTGAGAAATATTTATTAGCCCTTGTTGAATGCTAGCTCTTAGTTTTGCAGATATAGTAAAATATGGTCCCTCATTCAAAGAATATGCTATCCAGAGGAGAAGACCTAAATGTCAACTGATAGTAATACCTATCAAGAAAAAGTATCTTGAGTAGTCATCACAAATAATATTTGACCTAATTAGCAGAATATATATATATATATTTCCCCCCCAATTTTTCTTTCTCCCATTCTAGCCAGTTTTCCATGCTACCTCAGAGGTTTAACAATTGTCATTTATATGGTTATAAAATACCCCATTGCTTTTACTGGAGTTAAGTCACGCCCCATTTTTGCATGTTTATGTTATGTCAGAGATTTCAGTAATCTTATGTGAAAATTACATGCATGTGTCTAAATTTTCCACAACTACAATATTATTTTTTAGAAAAAAATGATATGAGATGGTTGAGTGACTCTTGTTTGGTAGTCATAAAACAATGAATGCCTTTGCTTTTAAATAGAGCTGACAGATAGGAGGCATCCCCACTGTCCCTCTAAATTACATTTTTGGTTGACTTTCATAGATAAAGTTTCGTCAATGATCATCAATGGTCAATACTTTCCACTTTATTTGGGCCCATATTTTGTGTCTTAAAAAAAAAATCCTGCACACTTTAAGTGAGCTGCTGCTCCCAGGAGCAAGGACCTGGTCAAGTTTTCATGATGCACATATTATCCAGGAGGTCCATTTCTTCCCTGCTATCCAGGACAGCTCAGACGCATGTGTGACCTGGACAAAACCTCAGTTCCCTTTCGTGGCGAGAGAGAGAGAGAGAGAGAGAGAGAGAGAGAGAGAGAGAGAGAGAGAGAGAGAGAAGGAAGCATTTCCTCTCTAGAGTCAGAGACTACGTTTCTATTTTGAGAGTGGATCTGAAGGTCATAGCCTCTGTGTTTCCACATGTTTGCAGTTAGCTAATGATGGCTGGGAATTCCGAACAACCATCTACAAAATGTTTAGCGAGCAAAGCCTGAATGAAACCAGTTGCAGCACAGGGCTCCAGGTAAGGCTTTCCCTGTGGTTAATTAAAACCCAATGAAAAAGCTGTTAATTTCTTTCCACTATTTGTCCAAAATTGCAAGGAACTCTGGCAATGTCCGGTCTAACTGTGAACTCTGGAGGAATATAGATACCAACGTACAGGGACTAGTAGTTGCCTAGGGACATACTCCTGACCAAGTACAGCCATGCCCTACCAGAGAGTGAGTTCATTTGCGTTGCATATATGCAGTGGGTGCCTTGTTATTATTATGGTACTTATGACAAAAACCCCATCCACAAAAACAGACCAAATGCAAGTGATGATTTTGGAGAAGTGAAAGAATCCTCTCAATAGTCCCAATAAGTAAGAGCCAGGGATGAGATCAGCATCTGGAGGGTAGAACATCAGGCTGGAGACACATCTCTCTCACAGACCAGACAAGAAAGACATGGAATTACAAATCCAAATGTTCTAAAACGGGAGACTCATTCTGGGGCAGGGGATCCTAGGGAGGTTGAGGTAGTAAAACATGCGACTGTTGGATAGATCTGTTGGGGAAAAAACTAAGCACAGATGCTCAAAGTTTCTTTAAAATTTCCCCCAAAATGAGAGATTAGGTAGCCTTTGGGTTGGAGTTAGAGATTTGAAGGCCACTTGAGACAATAAAAAATTATGAGGACAGCCGAAACCAGTTTGGCTCAGTGGTAGAGCGTCGGTCTGCGGACTGAATGGTCCCAGGTTCGATTCTGGTCAAGGGCATGTACCTTGGTTGCGGGCACATCCCCGGTGGGGGGTGTGCAAGAGGCAGCTGGTCGATGTTTCTCTCTCATCTACGCTTCTAGCTCTCTATCTCTCTCCCTTCCTCTCTGTAAAATATCAGTAAAATATATATTTTTAAAAATTATGAGGACAGGGGAAGAACCTTTGAGGAGAAAAACAAAAACAAAAACAGATTGATTGAGAACGGAGAACACTGACCTTAGCAGACATTTGGGTGTTTTTCCATAATAACTGGTTCATGGGTAAACTAAAAACATTTTTTAAAGTCTTTTTTGATTAACCTTGATCATACCTTCAGAATCCAAACAGAAAATAGTTGTTTATTCCTGGGTGCATCCATCAAGGAAAAAATGACCCCAAACACTTTGCACAACTAAGTGCAAGCTATTTAAAGAAAAGAAGGGAGGCTGGGCAAGTAATTGGGATAAAGTGGCTCTTCAGAGGTCTCAACCTTATTCCCATGAGCAAACAAGGGAGGCAAGCCAAACCGAACTTAAATAAGACGAAAGAGGGTGTTTGCTGTGAAACACGACCACATAGGCTCTTTAAGAGAGTGCATGCCTTTTCCTGAATCCCGGATCCTGAGAGTAAGAGAAATTGGCAACTGCACTCTGCATGCCACCATCCCTAATTATGTGATATTTCCCCCACATAAAATCGATTAAACTGTTGCTTACTTTAAAGCTAAAACGTGTAGAAAGCTAAACACCTGTCAGTCTAATTTAAGTATAAAATCGAAGTGAACAGAAAACCATTCTTTAAAAAAACACTTTAAATAAAATGAACAAAATATTTTCAAAAGGTGCCTCTGTTTTCAAGCCACCATGTGGATGCTCTTTTACATCTGTATTTAATGACAACACAGAACCAGGACACCGGGTCCCCATTGTCAATAGTTGCGTGGAAGTGGGTGGGTAAAATCCACTGCATGTTATTTCCAAACTGTCCGCCTTTGCACAAACTCAAAACACTGCGCTTGTGTCTGCTTGTGATTACTAACATCCAAGGTCATTTACTGCAGGTCTTACTTCTGGGGGTTATTTGGAGTGAGGAAAAGCAAATAGAGGACGGATAGGCCTCGGCAGACTTAGATTCCTATTTCAATGCTGGCTATGTGGTGTTGGAGAAGTTGCTCAGTATTTCCAGATGTGTTCTCTCACCGGGAAAATGGAGAAGATGAGAACTCTTACAGTTCCTTGATATCCACTGACTAATGGTATAGGCTACTGAAAGCTGAAGATGCATATGCCTTTAGGGGCCACACATGTACATAAATAAATTAAGTGGGCTGGTTTTAAGAAAAATAGCAGAGTGGTTTAGCCTCTTCTACACAACATTCACATCTAAATACTTTGAAGCAGTGTTGCAGTCAAACAACATTCTTTACAAGACATGTTTGCCCTTTTGATGAATTACAGGATGTTCTAAGAGACTTCTCCATGCCAGCAGGCTGGACAATTATTTGATCAAAACTGGATTGCAGAGCATATTAATATAGATGTATCTCCTACCTCCATAACCACAGCTTACCGTATTTCTGAGAACTAGAGCTCATGACCTACTTATTCCCTTAAGGTTTTCTTCTGTCCTAGGTAAACCAGCCAAAGTCCCTATTCCTAACTAACTCTTCTTTTGGATTCACTTCAAAGTTTATTATCTTAATTTAATTTTATTTTGTTCACTGGATGATTAGTTGGTTAGTAGGTTCATGGAAAACAGATTGAAGAGTTTACTTCTTCTGCTTAAGGGATTTCAGATGGGAAACACAAAGGTAAAAATTTAGGTGATAGCCCCTGCTTCTACAAACAAAACAAAACAAAAACACAAAAACAACAAATGAAAGCAAAAATGGGTTAAAGAGGTACCATAAGTCTTTCTTCCAAATCAGGTAAACCAGCCTCTGCTCTGCCATCACGTCTGGTGTCCTCACCAGTTCATGTACCATACTGACTTTTTATTGTCAACAAAAGTTCACTTACATAATAGAAACTCTGTAACTGGAAAAATGACACTATGTGTCATTTAAAAAAAAAATTCCCAATAGAAAGCCAAATTACAGAATTGGCCCTCTACTGGTAAATTCTGAAGGACATAAAGACATAAAGAGAGGAAAGATAAACTCTATTGGACAATGTGATAGGATGTATCTATCTCTATAAAACCCTAATATGCAAATAGACTCAATGGCTGAACAACTGAACCAAACAAATAGCTTCTATGACAGGTGCTGACCATTAGCAGGCACATGCAGAAGGTGGCGGGTGGTGGCAGCGGGTGGCAGTGTGTGGAACATGGTGGTGGCAGGAAGGTGAAGCAAGTGAGCAGGGGCAACAAACTAAGGCAGGGCACTGGTCGCTGTCATTAGGGCAAGCCTCTGGTGGTTACTGAAAATTCTTTGCTCCTGCGCACCATGGTCCTGCTGAGTGCTTGCATCTGCTGCTGGCACTGCCCCTGCTCGCACCCACTGCTGGTGCGAGAGCCACCAGTCATACTTGCTGCAGGCATCCAGCACTGGCCCTGATCACTCGGCACTGTCAATCACCCCTCAAGCCTTCTCCACCTCCCCCTGCTCCTGAGGGGCATCCAGGCCGGCAGCCGCAGCTCACACCCTCTGCTGGCACAGGCCCCAATCACTCTGTCAACAGGTGCAACCAGGGCTGGTGCTATCAGGGGGTGTGAGTTGCAGGGATGTGGCAGGACCAGGGTTGCTGGCAGATGGGACCGGGGGCCATGGCAGGAGGGACTGGGTGAGGGCACAGAGGATGGGCTGGGACCCATCCCTGTGCCCACTGTGGCCTCTTGGCCAACAGTTCCTTTCACGGTGCACAAATTTGTGCACTGGGCCCCTAGTATAGTTAAAATGATAGTCCATGTTACTAGAACATAATAGGTCAATTACAATGATGCAAAGTAGCAATATTTACTTTTCACAGAGATTTCAAACATATGTATTTGTGCTTTCATTTGATAGTTGTATATGGAATTTTACGCTTTATTGCTTATCTTACATATTCTCTCACAACAGAAGAAAACCTCAAAGTTCCTTATCACTATCTATGGCAGAACAACTTCTCCAGGATTTCTCTGGTTTATGTAACAGGAAATGCTTAGTTACAAAGATGCTCAATATCACTAATCATCCTGGAAATCCAATCAAACCCACAATGAAATATCATCTCATTCCTGTGAGGATGGCTATTAAAAAAAAAGACAATTGCTGGTGAATATGTGGAGAAAAGGAAACCACCCTTTACACTGTTTGTGGGTGGGAATGTAGTTTGATTTTTTTATAAAAGCCATTATGAAAAACAGTATGGAGGTTCATCAAAACCAGAAAATAAATTTACCAAATGATCAGCAATACTTCACCTAGGTATAGTTCCAAAGGAAATGAAATCAGTATCTCTTAAAGAGATACACCTGCACTCCCATGTTCATTTCAGCATTATTTACAATAGGCCAGACATAAGCATCCATTTACGAATAAATGAATAAAGAAATTGTGAACACACACACACACACACAAACACACACACACACACACGTATTGTCTGGCCTGAAAGAAGGAGATCTTGCCATTTGGAAGAACATGGATGAATCTGGAGGGCACTGTGCTAAGTCAAATAAGTCAGACACGAAAGAAAAAATAAGTACATGATATCACTTACATGTGCAACATAAAAATGTCAAGTATATAGGAGCAGAGAGCACAAAAGTGATTATCACAGGCAAAAAAAGAAGAAGAAATGTTTTGCTGTTGATTTAAAGGTACAATGTTGCTTTTTATGTAGGATGGATATGTTTAAAAATCTAATACATGGCATAAAATCAGTAAATAATATTGCATTGAGTACGGGAAATATTCTAGGGCAGTGGTCAGCAAACTCATTAGTCAACAGAGCCAAATATCAACAGTACAATGATTGAAATTTCTTTTGAGATCCAAAATTTTTAAGCTTAAACTTCTTCTAATACCACCTCTTCAAAATAGACTTGCCTAGGCCATGGTATTTTGTGGAAGAGCCACACTCAAGGGGCCAAAGAGCAACATGTGGCTGGCGAGCCACAGTTTGCAGACCATGGTTCTAAGAGAACAGATGTCAGGTGCTTGTATTACATATACAAAAATGGTACCTATGTGAGGAAATTATATGTTAGTTTGATTGTAGTAATAGTCTACTATGTATATGCATGGGAAATTATGTTGTACACGTTAAATACATATGATTTTAATTTAAAAATTAAAATGTAAAAAGGTTTTCTCTAATCAAATAATTATCAATTTCATTATCTGTTTCTCTATGAAAAGGCTTACTCTTAGCCACAATTTCTTTATATTTTATATGTGAAATTAGAGATTTTCTGAACTTTAACCTCTTTTTTAATTCATTAAATTATTATATGTGTACATATCTTATCATTGCCCCATGAACTTTAACCTCTTGAAATCAAAAATATTTCATGAGAACCCCAGAGAAGTTTTTAACCACAGTGTTGTAACAGCATTTTTTTAAAGATGGGGTTCTAAATTCTACCCCTCATAATTCCATTATTCAGAAAAAAATTTCTTTCAGTCATTCTTTCAATAAGAATCTACATTTTTCACTTTAATTATCTACTGTAACAATAGTGGCACAAAGACAAATTCCAAGGTGCCTTATAGTATATTTCTCATGGGATTTTGCACTTGATTTCATCTAGTACAATATCAAATGTGTTTATTTTTCACATCACCCTCAAATCCAATCCTAGTTAGCAGTTGCTTCCCTAAAATCTCCTTTTTCAGCTCCTGCCTTCCCACAGTGGGCACATCTTGAGAATGTGGACAGCTGTGACATCAGCAGCTTAAGCGTTCTTATTTTCTTTGGGAGAGAAATTTTATCTGTAATTACTTTCATTGTTATACTACTTTTTGGTGAGTTTGTTGGTTTGCTTTTTATTGTGATAAAATAACAAAACATAGTATTTTAACAAATTTTGAAGTATACAGTTCAACTTTTGTGCAATCATCACCACCAACATCTCTAGAACTTCATCTTCCCAAACGGCAATTCTGTATCTGTTAAACTCTGACTCCCCATCTCCCCAAACCCCCAGGCCTTGCCAAACACCATTCTGCTTTTTGTCTCTAAGAATCTGACTCCTCTACGTACCTCATATAGTAGAATCATACAATATTAATCCTTTTGTGATTGGATTTTAAAATAATATTGTGATGTTTTCACAATTACAGTAACTTAGGAAGGTGATCACATTGTAAGATGTATACATGTAGACTCATTATATTGTTTACCTGAAACTAATATAACACTGTATACCAAACCAAAATAAAAATAAAAGTGAATAAAAAAGAGAAATTGTATCTTCAAAAGTGGCATAGAGGTCTTCCAAAGATACTTCTTGTATACAGATTTCTTTCAATTCAGGGCTGA
Organism: Vespertilio murinus; assembly: GCA_963924515.1. Classification (NCBI taxonomy): domain Eukaryota; kingdom Metazoa; phylum Chordata; class Mammalia; order Chiroptera; family Vespertilionidae; genus Vespertilio; species Vespertilio murinus. The sequence continues at coordinate 13,553,231 of OZ004715.1, forward strand.
TGTGAGCAGAATGACCAGTAGGTCTATCCAAATACCTACTAATGTAAATGAACTGCCCTTTTCTTAACAGAAGTAATACAAATTAAATGCAGACCTTGCTATGCTCTCGTATTCTATAACAAGAAAAAAACCACACCAGTTTTTTTTTAGAAAAAAAGATCATATGAAATAGGGACTTTATATCATCAATATTTTATAACTAAGGAGACATCTGATCCCACTTACAGCCACTTGCAGACCTATAACAAATCATACATTCATCTTTCAGCTTCCATTTAGGTTTTTATAGTTTTGGGATTTGGGTTTGTTTTGTTTTTAATGTTCATGAGGGGTTTTTTCTCTTTCATACTCTAAAGTTCTCATTTCTTTACTAAAGAAAAAAATCACTATTTTATTAGCAAAATGAATAACCAACACATCAACAAGAACAATGGCAGCCACCAAATCAAATGACAATTCATGGTTTTACTATGGTTTCCAACACTAAGGAAGCAAAAATCTTCAGATTATTTTTGGTTTTCTTTTTACTTTTGAACTTATAAAACAACACAGTAAATAGTAGAACAAAGGGTGAAGTAAGATGCATTTGGTTTTCAGAATCGATCCAACTCAATTACAATGAATTCCACCACCTGCTACTGTGACGGAATGTGCTTTTACTCAAAGACATCAGGTTTATGGGCCTTGAAAAAATCGTGAGGGCTCTCATATAGCCAACACCAAAATGTGTGAAAGAATGTTCTTCAACTTTTCATTATTAACAAAACTAATGTCAACACAGGTCAATTCATGAAATACTCAGTCCTTGAATACGTAATATGTACTCAAGACTGCATTAAATTATAAAAGATATGAACGAGCTCCAGACATTATGGTTCCTATGAGAAGAAATCTAGGTGCCCAGTCATAGAAAAATTCACCTGAAGTATGTGCCAGACACATCACAAACATGGATCTATGAAATTTTGAAAAATACTTATAAAGTCATAGGTACAGATGACCTCATTTGACAGTTGAGAAAAGTGATGTTTAGATATTTGTCCAAGGAAACTTAGATTATTACTTGGAAATTTTCTTGGTATAGACTTTCATTGGAAAATCCTTGAAGAATTAAGTGTTGTTTTTTTTAAATCCATATTTTTTGAAATCCTATATTTGAAAAGATATTATGTTTTTGCAAGTGTATGTAAATTGTAATAAACAGAACACCCCCATATTATATTTGTCTATTTCACATTATTATATTTTGCATATTATTTAAAAGATGTAGTACAATATATCATTTCCAATATATTTGTGAAATCACGGATCAGTAAAAAGTAGATAACTTCAAACCAGTAAAAAGAATAATTGTACATTGATAATAAATATTCTCAGGTATAAATGCTTACTTTTCAAAAATGACTCTGGGAAACGGAAATGTATACATCTTTGGTAGCCCTTGTTCATAGGCCTAGAAGACATATACCTAGCCATGTCTGTTCTTTCCATAGATGCAGCATCAAAGGATCCCAGAGAGAGAGAAAAGAAAAAAACCTCCGTCTTTCTTCCTCCCTACTTTTCCAGTAGGTTCGCCCACCTGTATTCTGAGTAATTTATAATCTAGATGAAGGACTCAAACTAATCACAATAGTATGAGAGGTAAGGTAGCATAGGATATTTGTTTCCAGATGACACTCAAAGGAGGAGGTGTTGTAAACTTTTCAAATAGGATAGGAAGAGAACATTTTATGTATATTAACATAGGTATTATGTTAAAAATAAGGAATTGAAAGACAGGAGAAGAATATCTGGACATAAGGATTTCTGTTAACCTATAAGACATGGATTAAAAGTATTATTCAGATTATGGGCAAAGGCAATGTATATCTAACATATTATTATTTTTAAATATTTTTATTAATTTTTAGAGAAGAGAAAGGGAGAGTCAGAGAAAGATAGACACATTAATGGTGAGAGAGAATCACTGATCATCTGCCTCCTGCACATCCCACCCTGGGGATCGAGTCCACAACCCGGATATGTGCCCTGACAAGGAATCGAACCATGACCTCCTGGTTCATAGGTCAACGCTCAACCATTGAGTCATGCAGGCTGGGCTCTACCATTTTATTTAAGCTACACTAAACTTCATAAAAATTATTTAAATTACTTCTAATAAAAATAATTATTGTGAAAGAGTTAGGCGGGCAGGTTATTGTATTAAATGCAGTCAATTTAAATATATGTTTAAAACTGCAAAGCTACCTATTTTATTAAACATTTTTGGATAGTTTTACTTTTGCCTACTATGTATATTAAAAGTGATCACAAACAATTACTGAGTAAGTACAGGGGTGGGGCAAAGTAGGTTTATAGTTGTTCATATGAAAAATAATACAATAATTAATAAATAATAATACAAGAATAAACTCTTTGTTTCATGTACTCACTATTGTAAACCTACTTTTACCTCACCCTGTACATAACTATATAACACTTTTGAGGAAAAATATGCAGTCATATAACTCTCAAAACATATTTTAAGCACACGTTTTCATTTATTAGAAAGACATCTCAAAGTTAACATATAAACAACAACAATATTAATAGAACCTTCTAAAATATGTAATATGATAAGTTAGAAATAATAGGTGTGCGTGGGATACAGACAGAACAAAATCCTTTCTTTTAGATGCTAAGGTAGACTAAGAGTCTAGAGTTTGGGTTAATACAGTATGATTGATTTTGATGCCTTTTCGTTTCATCTCTAAGGAGACTGGTACATACACTTTCTCATCCCCCTAAACACTAGCTTGCATATAATATGCCACATGTTCAACAGCCTGTGAAAAATTGAATTCATACCATTTCTTTAGAAGCAAAATTAATAAATCCTGTTTTCATATTATTGGGTTTTGATTGCATAGTCTTAGTCTGGAGGCAAAGTTGAAAATGATTTAGAAGCAAGTGTCTAGGAAAAGTCCAAATCCAATTTGTGTTCTCTAATTACAGGCTCAATGCTCTCCATGATTTTGTTTGAAAAAGCTACCTCACACACCCTTTCCATTCTTTCCTAAGGAAAGCAAAGATCAAGACAAACCCAACTTTTGTCTATTAACGAAGCAAAGGTAAAATTCTCTCCTAATTCATTGCAGTGTCATCTGATATTATTTTACAAAGACAATGAACTATTTTGCTATGTTTTTCCCCTTCATTGGCAACAGAACAGATTTTGAGAAATTTAAGTTAATCATAATCTATCACCCATAATTCCACCACCTCAATAAACATTCTTGTTTTGTTTAATATTGCCAGTATTTTGTAGGACAGACAACCAAAGTATTGATGAGCATCATCCATGTATTAACTCACTTACTTATTAATATTATTCATCTGCATCAATATTACTCAGATATAGTATAATTTTTTTAGATGAAGAAACCGAGGCACCCAACGAAGTTCAATAATTGAGCACAGATCACACAGCTACAAGGTGGAGAGGTGATGTTCTAACCAGACAGTCTGGCTCCACCACAGACATAGCCATATGTTTCTCAACTAAGAGTAATAATGACTCTCAAATATTTACATAGCTCCATATTTATTGTACACATTATTTTACTTTCTTCTGTAGCTATTTAACTTCCGATAATTTTCATAGTGGACATGTTTTAAGCCTCTTGGCTATCATCACAAGGCTATATAACAGTTGTAGGTGCTCCATACGCTAGAATTTGGGAGATTTCCTATATTTGCTCCAATCTATAATAATAAAAGAGTAAGATGCAAATCAACTGAACTGCTGAACAGAGGAATGATTGTCCAGATCACCACACTATGACACCCACAGTGCCAGGCCAGCCAAGGTGGGTGTGATGTGATTGGTTGGGGGCCTAGCTATCACCCCATAATTGCCTCACAGAGGAAGGCCCAGGCCACTGGCTGGTGGGACAATCAATTGTGGGGCTGTGCGATCACCCCAAAGAGGGATGCCCAGGCCACACTCTGTGGGGGTGATAAATGGAATCAGGGAATCGGGGGTGATGGTGGGGGGCAGATGCAGGCAGCGCCAGACCAAAGCTGATACGGTCAGAGGATTCTCTTCTTTTTTTTTTTCTTCCTTCCTTCCTTCCTTCCTTCCTTCCTTCCTTCCTTCCTTCCTTCCTTCCTTCCTTCCTTCCTTCCTTCTATCCTTCCTTAATGATATGTGGGTTTAATCAATTGTATTTTGAAATTCTCCTTTCATAAACGTAGTTCTCCCCAAAGGAGTCTCCATATTCTCTATCCACAATATTTTGCAGATACCCCTCTTGTATATACCTGTTACACTATCACAAATATTAAGCTGATGTACTAATCCTAATCATTTGATTAGCATTCGTTTCTTGGTTTTCTTGATGGTTGGTTTTTCAACTAGAAATTGAACTATTGGGAGACAGCAACCATGTCTTATTATTTTTTCTTGCAGTACCTGAATACCTAGTGCTTTTGTAAGTTTATAAGAGATATAAAGTATGTGATCTGCCGTGTGTGAGTATTCATTCCTAAAAGTTTTGCACATTATACTTATATGTGAAATAGGGACAGGGTTTAGAATGATCTTGGTCTACCCTACTTGTCAATGTTAGTAACATAAAAGTGACTGGTTTAGAGGAACAACAAATAACATGTTACCGGAAGCATTCCAATTTTCCAGTAAGAACTGACTCATGAAAGAGAGACTATATAGATTTCATAAATAATATAATGCAACCCTTAAGAGTATTGGATTCCAAGACATGACGAAACATGATCCATAGACATAGTCAAATAACTTCAACAATATTTCCCCCTGAGAGAGAGAGAGAGAGAGAGAGAGCCCTAATAAGATACCAATTCTGAGATCCCATGGGGTGCTTACAGCTGAAGCTAAACACAGTGGACCCATCAGTGAATTCAGTCCCAGTCAACCAATGTTGCTAAAGCCTTAAAGAAAAGATAAATTAAAACATGTTTTGCATGGGAAAGTTTTCCCCCAGAGTTCCTCATCTTTATATAGGAAATCAATTTGCATCACTGATGATATCATTCATACCAGACAACCCAAAGTTGTTAAAAGGTAATTTAGTTTTATGCTGAAAGCAATTTGGTACTTGTTCTAATTTGTAAGTTTCATTTTCTTTGTTAATGAAAAAAATAATGAGCAATGGTACCAGAAATACAACTCTTCAAAGCCTCAACAGTGTTCGGGAGGTTGGCCATACACGGTACATCATGACCCTGTGCAGCAGGTGCCTGGACCTCCACCTGGGCATGGCTCTCAATTTAAGGGCATAGCCCAGAACAAAAGGTACAGATGCCCTCACACATACCTTTGCATTGATTTGTGTTCTTGTCAAGAATTGCCTTTGTCGATACAATTTTCCCATACCTGAAAGAGAGAGAGAGGGGAAAAAAAAAGTTATCATAGCCCAGTGAAGACACTTAAAAACACTAATGAGCATAGGTATACACACAATGGAGCAGGAATAAACCAAGGGAAAGGCTCTGAATATTTCACACCTGGATGATCTCTTTTCACCAGTTGTTCTCTCTAACTGGAGAATATGCTTCCCTACATAATCACTGGGTGGAGCCTTCAAACATAAGCCTGTAGGGCCGTCATAGGTGGCTGAGAGGGGATTGCCTGTGATGGTAATAAAAGTAAACTGTACTCCATGGATGCTCGGAAAAGCACAGACCTAGTGGCCGGCCGAGCAGGGCTTGCATCCGGCTTTGGTGCTCACCTAGTGTTGCAACCCTGAGTAGTTAAGCACATCTCCCCCAGGCCAGTCTTTTAATCTCTAAAAAATGAGAATTGTAATGATCACCTTTCAGGATTTGGGAGAGTGCTGAGTCGATAAGTTGAGATGGTCTATCAGTGCTCAGAGGGTAAATAAAAATAAATTTATTTATTAGTTGGTTATTTTACTACTAAAATGTATTATGCTGTAAGTTAATTAAGGATAAAGACTGAGCTTTGTATTCTCAATGCCTGCCACCAAAGCCAACAGAAGTTAAATAAATGCTTGTGATAAATAAGTAAATTATCCAATGGTACTTCTTTTACAACAAAGCACCTACCACATATTCATTATTTAATCATCTCTTACAGATGACCTACTTTAGGCTTTGTCTTAAAAATATGGGTTACGGAGAATAAAATCCAATCTCTTTGAGCTGTTTCATGGGGTATAACTGATGGGAGAACAGAAGGTAATTTCCTAAAACCCTATTCTTTATGATTTCATGAAGGATGATTCTGACTCAACAGAATAACACGAAGAAGCTATCAGGCCAAGGCAGTGCAGTGCTTAATTCCTACATCATGCTGCCTCTAAAATAGAGAAGACACACATATCAAATCTTCTAGTTCAATCAATCTTTATACATTTGGGAAACCAAGGCAAAATAGTGTTGAGATAAAATAATATACTGTGACAACAATCTACCATGGCTCGAATCTCAATTAAGCCCCCATATATTTGGTTGATTAAATCTTATGTGTTCTTTGCATCATTTCGTTATATGCGATAATATGAATCTCTTTTTAAATACCCATTTAATTATTTATTTAAATGTATATGCATCTACTTAAATCTGTAACATGATAACAGTGGTCTTTACCACACAGGGTTATTGTGAGCATTAAATGGGGTTACCAAAAATACTGGTAACAGTGGCTGGCATAGAATAAATGCTCACTAAGTATTAGTTCTTCTTGCAATGACTTTCTTCCTGTTATCTGCTATAGAAAATGTCCAGTCTTTGAAATTCTCTAAGAAAGGTAAGATGTGAATGGAGGTAAAACTATTGTCCCAAATAGCAGTTTAAAACATTACTACTTCTTTAGATCCTTTATCCATTTTGAGTTTATTTTTGTGCATGGTATAAGTTGGTGGTCTAGTTTCAGGTTTTTTTTTGTATGTATCTGTCCACTTTTCCCAACACCATTTATTAAAGAAACTGTCTTGACTCCATTGTATGTTTCTTGCCTCCTTTGTCAAATATTAATTGAGTATAGTGGCTTGGGTCACTTTCTGGGTTCTCTATTCTATTCCATTGATCTATATGTCCATTCTTGTGTCAGTACTAGGCAGTTTTGAGAACCATGGCTTTGTAATACAGATTGATATCTGGTATTGAGTTCCTGCCTACTTTGTTCTTTTATCTCAGGATTGCCACAGCTATTTGGGATCTTTTTTATTCCAGATGAATTTTTGGAGAGTTCATTGTAGGTCTGTGAAATGTGCCAGGAAACCATAAAAATATTAGAGGAATCCACAGGCAGCAAAATCTCAGACATATGCCAAAGCAACATCTTCACCAATGCAGCTCCTAGGGCAATGGAAACTAAAGAGAAAATAAACAAATGGAACTACCTCAAAATAAAAAGCTTCTGTACAGCAAAAGAAACCATCAATAAAACAACAAGAAAGCCCACTGCTTGGGAGAACATATTTGCCAATGTTATCACCAATAAGGGTTTAATCTTCAAAATTGACAGGGAACTTATACAACTTAATAAAATGATTATAAAAAAGCAATCAGAAAATGGGCAACGAACCTAAATAGATACTCTTTCAAAGAGAACAGAAGGAAGGCCAAGAGACTTATGAAAACATGTTCAAAGTCACTAATCATCTGAGAGATGAAAATCAAAATGACAACGTGGTACCATCTCACACCTGTCAGAATGGCTATCATCAACAAATCAACAAATGACAAGTGCTGATGAGGATGCAGAGAAAAAAGTACCTTCCTGCACTGCTGGTGGGAATGCAGACTGATGTAGCCACCTTGGAGAATGTAGTTTCCTCAAAAAACAAAAAATAGAACTTCCACTTGACCCAGTGATCCCACTTCTAGGAATATATCCCAAGAAACTAGAAACACCAATCAGAAAGGATATATGCACCCCTATGTTCATAGCAGCATAATTTGCCATAGCTAAGATTTGGAAACAGCCTAAGTGCCCATCATCAGATGAATGGATTGAAAAACTTTGGTACATCTACACAATGGAATACTACACTGCAGTGAAAATGAAGCAACAGCATGGGTGGAACTGGAGAACATTATGCTAAACAAAATAAACCAGTTAGAGAAAAATAGATATCACATGATATCACTCATTTATGGAATATAATGAACAACAAAAACTGATTAACAAAAACAGATTCAGAGGCAAAGAAGCATCAATCAGACCATCAAACCTCAGAGGGAAGGTAGGGGAGGATGGGGGTAAGGGAAAGGGATCAACCAAAGGACTTGTATGTAAGCATATAAGCCTGACCAATGGACACAGACACCAGGGGCATAAGGGCATGAGTGAGGGGGTTGGGGGGACAATGAAAGGAAAATCAATAATGATTAATCAATAATGAAAAAATAAATAAATAAAAATAAAACATTACTACTTAGACTACCAAAAAACGTCTCCAAAATATTTGGCAGGTCAAGTTATTTGCTAAAAGTATAATTTCCATTTATAGTTTATATTGTTATTTTTAACATTAGTTACTTCATTAACTAGGTTTTCACCATATTTAATTGCACAAATGCCTGTGGGTTCAAAGACTTTTGGGGTTGGTTTAAGATTACTGAAATGTTAATTCCCTCATGGTATAATAATATAAACTCACTCACTCCAAAATTCATCATCTCCACAACTTTCTCATCCCCCAAAATACATACATCCTATTTTTAAGCTTTATTTCATCCCAAGAGTTTCTCTCTTAGGAAAATAACCTGTAAAGTAATATCTTATTAGAACAGCCTCTTTAGTTGCCAATGGTTCAAGGTATCTATAATCAGATTAGCTACACCATTAGCTAGCATAGTGTTTGCTAGATTTTGGGTACTCAGGCAAGTAAACACTTGCAAAACTATATGTATCTTACCATAGACAACTAAAAAGGGAAAGAGAGGAAACATAGGCAGAAACATTTTTCCTCATACAAAGCACCACTAGTGTAGTATGGGAGAACTGAAAACTAGGAAAGAAAAATTATTATAGAACACTTATAACCATCTCACATAAAACACATAAACTCTTAAGACAAAAATCCTTCTTAATTGGTTGCTAAAGCCACTCCTAATTTCTTTCTTTAAGTACCTTCTATTAATTAAAATTTAGACCTGTCTTTTAAAGAGGAAATTAAAAATTACTACATCTTATAATGAATAACATTTCACAATGAGACTTTTAACCTGTGGTGTGCATGTTTTCTTACTGTATCATTATTACAAAGATATCTTCTCCATTTTTTTTACAGCCAAAAATAAAATACTTTTGTGTGGAAAGCATTTGTAGATACATAAGCAGGCAACTTAAAAAAAAATAAAAGCACAATTATTTCCCAGAAGGTGTTATAATACTACTAAAAATTTAAAAAGTGTGTGTGTGTGTGAACGAGTGCGCGTGCACACACACACACACACACACACACACACACAAAATAAATTTATATTTTTAAAATATATGTTTATTGATTTTGGAGAGGAAGAGAGAGAGAAAAACATCTATGATGAAAATCATTGATGCTGCCTCCTGCATACCCCATCCTGGGAATCAGGCCTGTAGGTCATATGCATTACTGGTAATCAAACCTTGAACCTTAATCAAAAGGTTCATAAGTCAACCACTAAGCCATGCTGGCTGGGAAAAAATTATGATATTTATTGATTTCCTGGTTCCTAATTATACTATAGGCAATACTTTGCATAGTTTAGAATTGCAAAAGAAGGGGATACAGCTTGGAGTACCTTACTGAGCCTCTACTCTGACTGGAGGTATAGAAATGTCATTCCTTTGCTTAGTTATAACATTCTGCATTAACAATTATTTCACCTAGCTAGAATGTGCTTTAAACAACAAAAGGAGGTATTTAATGGGTCGTGGATTTCAGTCCATGTCTGAACTCTCTCTGAACAAACAGGTACTTTCTGCATCGCTGGGGATGCTTTCTCCATGTCCCGCAAAGTCAACAACTGAGGTAAGTAAATAAAGTTTAGACCTTTTTGAATGACATAAAAATCACTGATATACTATCCTGGTGAAGAATTAGGTTATATCTCTCTTCCCAATGTTTTGCCGAAGTATACCAATTGACTAAGAGTAAAAACTTCCTCATTGAAGATACATGTTTTCACACTCAGAAGGAAATAAGTTATTTCTGAGGCAAAAAGGCATTCCTAAACTTAAATTATCTTATTTATTTAGTCTTCCCATTCCTAGGATTTGGATTAAGACCTTTAGTGTTCATAAAGTTTTTCTTGGTGCCACCCATGAGTGGGAAGCAAATCTGATATTAGAGGAAAATGTGTGACCCAGCCGCTGAATGATGCCTGGAAGTAGACATCGGAGCTCTGGTCCCAGGTGCCCCTGGCTCCAGAAACTCTCAGACAAATCCAATCCACTTTCCTATGCTTCAATTTCCTCCAGCTAGAAGAGATCAAACATTAGCCACAGTCAGCTTCCCTAGGGGTCTCAACTTCTCGGGGGAAACAAATCAATGAAGCAAACACATTTTATATCATAAGTCTTTCCATCTGGGCGTGTAGTGCCTTCTGTAGCCAGTGTCAGAAGCACCTAACACAGAATTGCTAGGACACTTTGCAGTGTTAAAATATGCAGCTTCACATCATATTTACATATCCTGCGACTATCCTGAGTACCAATACAGTGACCAAATCCAAAGGAAGATTTTTATTTAATTCCAAGTGTACTCTGTGAAAACAGTAGCTAATCTAGGATAACTAGCCATTTATTATATTTTGATTTTTTCATAATTGACTTTTATAAATTTATGTGTCACGTATCAACTCTTTAAGCAAAGGGGGGGGGGAGACATGGATACAGACAACACTGGTGATTGCCAGAGGGAAGGGTAGTAGGAAGAGGGGAATGAAGGCAAAGGGGGTATAAATGGTGATGGGGAGGAGATTGACTTGGGGTGGTAAACACACAATACAACACACAGATGATGTATTGCAGAGATGTAAAAAAAACTTAAGATAATTTTACTCTAGCTTATCAATAAAAGTTTTATATTACACTTTTTAAAGAAACAATCAATTCTTTCTGGCATTTATTCTCTTAAACAGCATCTGATTCTAACTATATTTGTTGATATACATGGTTATTCCACATACAAGCCTAATTTAAACTAATGGCATCTTTTATTTTCCAAAGTTAAAGAGAAAATAGAGCTATTATGGGTCTATGCTTCATGAATTATGAAGACATCAAATTGATGGGATCTTTCTATAAAGAATTTATTTTTAAATTCTTTTGCTGAATCACCCACTGTGTATATTAATTCAAAAAAATACAGACAGAGACTGAAAATAGAGTCTCTGCAGTCAATTAACTCCCAGCTAACTCATTATTCACATGCCTTGTATATTGATACCAAACTAGAAAAAGGTATTACATTTATTTAATGCATGAAACATTATCCTTTTAGAAAATGTGCTTGTTTGCCTACTTCTAGATGGCTCATTCATTCTCTGGCATTTGGAGATGCTAATGTGAAGGCCAAACAAAACAGCTCTGCTAGGTCCACTGAGCCTGAGGACTGCCAGTTTTTGATGGTGGCACTGATGTCCTCCAGCTGCCCCTTGTCTTTCTCAATAGTAAAGGTCCTTCAAGGGCAGGCTCCATGTTCTGACTGCCATGACCGCCAGCTATTTCTCCCAAACTGGAACAGCTATTGTGCTCACAGCCTGTGTAAAATCACCTAGCATTTACTACTACTACTACTACTATTATTATTATTAAAGTCCTGGTGCATGAAATTCGTGCACTTGGGATGGTGGTCCCTCAGCCTAGCCTACGCCCTCTCACAGTCTGGAAGCCCTCAGCAGATGTCCGACTACTGCAGAGGTTGGGAAAGCTCCCACCACCACCACTGTGCATGCCAGCCATGAGCTTGGCTTGTGGCTGAGTGGTGCTCCTCCTGTGGAAGCACACTGACCACCAGGGGGCAGCTCCTGCGTTGAGCTTCTGGCCTCTGGTGGTCAGTGTGCATCATAGCAGATGGTCATTCCGCTGTTCAGTCAATTTGCATATCAGCCTTTTATTATATAGGGTTATTTTACTGTTTTATAACATTGTCTGTTTGTTCCCCCAAGAGACTGTCTATTCAGTAAGACCTTGATTTATCAGGAGTCCAGATAATATTTTTATTCCTTCCTGATCATCTTCATAATATCCAGCATAGAGCTTGGTGTGATGTATAGTAAACCTCTATAAAAATCTGTTGGTTTTTAAATAGATTTTTTTAATGGACCTGACAACTCTTCCAGTTCAGAAACAACTTTTAATGATCAAACTACATTTATACGCAAACACACACATAGCACACGCCATTAGTTGAACACCTGCTATGTGCCACTTATTACACAGAGCACATTAGATATTTTACTCCAAATTCTCAAAGCTATCTAAGTTGATAATGTCATTCTAATTTTTAAGATAAAAACTTATAGTTAACTATGTTAAGTTACTTGCCCAGGTGGACATAGATATTGAATTATATTGCTTACATTTAAACTCATTTGAGTGCAAAAAGTCCCTCATTTTCCCTTAATATCACACTATCCCTTAAAGCATAAGAAACAAATGGGACCTTGGAAACATCGAAAAGTCTTGCAGATGTTGGATATAATTAGTCGCCTAGAATAGTGATTTTCAACCTTTTTTAATCTCATGGCAACCATAAACTAATTGCTAAAATTCTGTAGCAAACAAATATATATATATATATATATATATATATATATATATATATATATATATATATATATATTGCCACTCTGACAAAAAAAAGTGTAATTTTAATTCATTCACCCCAGACAGTAATTGTTGTATTGGCCATTGTCATTTTTTTATTTGACAATCAAAGGGAAAAGAGAGGTCAGTGCCACTGACTAAATAGTCAAGTGTTGCATGTTTTAGAAATTCTTGTGGCACAAAAAATGACCACCATTCATTGGAAATAGTGCAGGCAGGCATTCATTGTTGATTGTTAGAACCCACTTCCAAAAAAACCCAGATTCTTTAAAGCAGCGTAGTACTTTTCAGCGTGTTGTACAGTCTAGTAGATCTGTGAACTTAACATCAACCGAGCACATTGTGGCAAACAGCTTTGTAGCAGAATTTAGACTTGCTATTTAGGGAAGACATCAACCCTCAAAATTCTGAAAATCCTGATATCATCTATTGCCTCAATAGTATTATCAAAACACGGAAACAAATGCACAGGGTATGTGATCATTTTGAGGGCTATATTTCAGTAGCAGTGAAAATCTGCTATTTAGGGAACCCTCTTGTTTTCCACCATACCCCCAGTTCTAAGATACACACCATGGCTCTCAAAAAAGTTTTGTGATGGAGCCGTTGCTATTAAAGTAGTAGTTCCCAACCCTGACATAGTTCACGTGGTTTCATTCTAATTTCCTCCCAGGTTTTCTTTGCCACAACCCTCCCCTTCCTCCCCCCATCTCAACTGACATTTTCTCTCTTCCTCAAGCAGCTCATTTTAATGCTGGTTATGATCCAACAGGCATTGAGCACAGCTCTAGTAAAGAGTGCATTGTATCATCAATTGTATTAATGATACAAATGCAATACTTTATCCACACCATATTGTATCTTTTCTTACCCTAATATTGAGGATGAGTTCTTCAAGGGGGGGGGGAGATAAGTTTTATTTATTTTATACCCTTGGCCTTACACACAGGGCTCATTGAATAAATGTTTATTAAGTAAATGAATACATGAGTGAATGCCGAATATCACACCCCTCATCAAATAAGACAAACCAGGATGGCAATGAGAATCAAATATATCTAGGCACAAATACATCTCCCCTTTCCAACATGGCGAGGTGCACAGTCTCCTGATAACAATACATGGCTTTTCCTACATTCACTTAATTTCATTCAAAAAGAGAGTGAGATAGAACATCACCCAAATGCCAAACTAAAAAAAAAAAAGTCTCAACATCGTTCCTGTAAAATGTTTAATGCATTATTTTAAATCTACAAAGACACTCAAGGAAAAATATTGACGTATCATACTGAAAGAGCAGCCACTCTAAGCTTTTTAATGAATATACAGTTTTTACTGCTGGTATGAGGAAGTGCCTAATGCTAACAACCCGATGCGTTATTTCCCAGGGATATTTGTCTTTTAAAGAATGATCATCTTGAGCTGTCAGTGGAATCTTTCTGAGCTTCATAAGATTTAAAAATGCATTTCTGTAATTAAGTAATATAAGAACGCCACTGCTTCATTTGAGATAATTAGAACTCACAAAGGGAAAATCAGACAAAACCATGTAATAGAGCAAGAAGTAGTCCAATGAAAGTAATTCTCATTTTTTTAAAAGCTCACATGTACAAAAAAGCAGAAAAGATAAAAATCAAGCCAAATTTTAATTTATATTAACCATTTCCTCCTTAATTCCAAAAAAAGTATACAAGAACAGACCCAAATGGATGAGAACACGGACATTTTTGTCAACATATTGATCTATCTGCATTATATTATTTAACTATTCTGTGTCACCCCCGGCGATTCAGTTTTCATGGAACTACGGCAGAAAGCCCATTGTCTAATGGATATCCAATTGATTCATGCTACCATACATCAATGGTATAGTCAAATTACCTATTTGAGATTATTTGAAGATTACATGTTCTCTGTTTTATCAATAGTACTTTTACATTTTTATGTAAGTATATAACTGCCACACTAGGTCAGTGAGAAAACAATAAAATGATGCATTTTAAGCATTCTACTATATGCTTATAGTAGACAGTCAAAACTATAGTTGGTGAGGTGATGCTCAATCTTTCAATTAACAAATGGTCAGACAATGTAGGCTGGTATTATAAATGATGTTGAAAAACATAAAGAGATAAATAGATTGCAAAATTCTTACAATTATCCATGACTTCTGGTTCATTTGCTTTCAACCTTCCTGCTCTTACCGCGGGTGTACACAGACACACGCCCCTATGTGCATTTCTTTCATTCCTGTGGGAAAACTGTTTTGCATGACAAAAAAACACACATAGCATGCTTTTTTGGTCTGTGCCATTTGGGAAGGTCATATCGTAAAGGGAAAATGCAAAAAAAAATTCAACAGTTCCCCATATACCCGAAATATTATAATGCCTTGTTAAAGATTATTTTTAACTGAGAACTCTTATTTAAGAAAGCTTGAACATATTCCCTCTAACTTTCACTACAAGACCCCTTATGATACCCTCAATGTAACATAATATCTATATTATCACAAACCAAAGCTTTGTTTTCATGCTTTCTTGAAACATCATGAATCTCATGTTTAAGCACAGATAAGGTGCTATACATAATAATAAGAGCAAAATATGCTAATTTGACTGGACATCCTTCCAGATGACCTTCAGGACAAAGTCTGAGCTGCAAGGGAAGCCCAGGTCCCAGGTGCTAAAGGGAAGCAGGTGCCAGCAGCCTGGGGAAGGAAGGCGTACTCTTGCATGAATTTCATGCATCGGGCCTCAAGTATATAATATGTAAGGGAAGATTCAATGCTTTATATATATTTATGGAGCAAAGAGTATGTACATCTAGAAGAAACACAATAAACATGTGGCTTTGTGGTAATATTCCTCCTGAAAAGTTAAAACCAACTGGTTCTTAACTGTGGTGTACATAAGACATGAAGAAACTTATGAAAGTGAATCACTTAATGACAAATGCATTCTTGCTTGATTAATTTTTCTTGCCTTATTTTATGTGATTATTGTGCCTTAGGAGTCCATTACAGATATTATACACACCGAAATTAACTCTTTATTATCATTATATGTATTATGCTATCAACTGGGTGGTGGAATCATCTCAGAAAAAAAATACAGATCCAAAAATACTTTTCTTTTAATAGTCCATTAGCCCTTCACAATGCTTTATAGAACTCATTAATACTATGTGAGTCGGGGAAGATAGTAAGCTCAGTTTCTCTTTCTAGTCTCCATTCTCATCATTTCCCAATTTGAGCCCCCAAATACAGCCAAAAGTTGATTACTGTTAGTTTCTAGGGTGTCCCCTGCTATCATGAATACGATCCCATCAGTCAATAATTGTCTTTCTTTCTGCCCCTCTACTCACAACGTCCTTTGCCTACCATTTTGATTATCTCTCCTAGACGGATTTCACTCATTTTCTAGATCTATCAGGAACATCTCCTCCCCCAGTGATTCTCCACCACAGCACTGTCCCCACTGCACGGGTTTATTTCTGAGAGCTCCTTGAGAACAGAAATGCCTTTCTTGTTTGTATCACCCAACCACAGTACAAAAGACAGCAGAGGACGAGTGTCCAATAAAAGCTGATGAACAGACCATGATGAAGATGCAAATTCCTATGTAACTAATCAGCTTAAAAGATAACTTAAGCTTGATTTTTTCTGCTATAAGCACATCTTATGAAATTACTAAATAAGCAGTGTTTCTTTTTTCCTTGTATTAAAAAAAATAGTTTATTAGAATGCTCATTAACAGCCTAAACCTGGAAACAACTCAAGTGGGAAAAAGCAATGTAATAGAAAATTACCCTGGGTTTATTCAGACAATAGAATGCCATACCACAATGGGAGTAATAAACTGTACAATGATATGAATGAGTCTCCAATGTTGAGCAAGATGGACAAAAATATACATATTATTCTATTTATATGAACTGAAGTATTGGAAATCAAAATAGTGGCTATTCTTGGAACTAGTAACTAGAAGGGACTAGACGGGGGTTGGAGAGCTGGTCATGTTCTGTTTCATGAGGTGACTGCTGGTCATACGGGCATGTTCAGGTTGTAAAATACACCAAGAAGCTGTACAGTGACAATTATTTCCACTTACTATAGCATTTTTCAACAAAACCTTCAGAAAATAATAGCATTGGTAGCAAAAGCTAATGATGTGTATTTTTTTTTTCAATGAAGAGGAGACACAGACATGGAGCTGCAAGAAACACTTCCCATCCATCCATTCTTTAGTTATGTTCGAAGTCTCTAAAATCATTCATTGTGAGCCATTTGTCACACAGTGAACAAAAAGTAAATATAAAAATAAAGCTATAGATTAGAGGCTTCACCAGGTTGTCAGCTGCATATTGATTTTTATTTGTGCAGGGATACTTTTTCACCCATATCAAAGGATGGTAATGGGGGCGGGGAGTGTGAGAGTAAACAACAAAACTAAGGCTTCTATATAAAATTAATTATAGGAATCAAGCAGTCATTTTGAGAAATGTCTAACATATACCCTGCATCCCACACATATATTTATTTCCTACAAGGAAGCCTGATTCCATCACCACCTAGATTCCTTTTGAAGCTACATGAATTTGCCCAGTGGGATTAACAATGGTTTCTTATGCTGTGGTTACAGACGTGCATTACACAATGGGGATTCACCTACAGACAAGATGTAATGCAGTATTTCTGCTTGGGAGGTAGCCTCTTGTTCAATGCCTTAACGTTAACTGCTAGTAAAAGTAGAAGTTGTATGTTTAGATGGTACGTAGTTTTCTTGAGCTGTGGGAACATAATTGGTTCCACTCTCCTTTACATTAAAGTGTAATGAAAAGCCACATTTCATGCCCATAAAATTGAAATTCTATTAACAGTCTTCAGCCCACTCCTCACTTGAGTACTGACATTTTAATAAGTTGATTATTTTTTTCCATTATAGAGGAAATATGTCTCATAAAGTCAGGTTTGAAAAAAAATGTACAGAAACATAACCTCACCACAAACACTTGCTATGGTGCTTAATTTCTTTATCAAAATAGTGCTTTTCATGTGTGTTTCTTATAATTCTATCAGTTCTATAATTTTTCACTTTTAAGGACTTTCTACATGACTTTTTATTTTTATTTTTTTTAAATATATATTTTATTGATATTTTACAGAGAGGAAGGGGGAGAGATAGAGAGCTAGAAACGTCGATGAGAGAGAAACATCAACCAGCTGCCTCTTGCACACCCCCTACTGGGGATGTGCCCGCAACCAAGGTACATGCCCTTGACCGGAATCGAACCCGGGACCTTTCAGTCCGCAGACCGACGCTCTACCGCTGAGCTAAACCGGTTTCGGCGAGGACTTTCTACATGACTTTTTAAATATAAGTAATACAGATATCAATGCATATAACATAAAAGTTATTTCAGTACTATTAGAAAATTTTAACAATATAAGCCACACACATACACACAAAAAGCTGGTCTGGAAAAAAGTATTCATCATCACTGGATAGTTTATACTCTACACACTTACAAAGCAATCTTTATTATTACTATTAATTGAATTAACTATTTTTTTGCAAATATTTACCAACTAGCAAAGAATGTCCTCAGAAAGATAAACCTAACAGTTCATTTACTGCATTTCTACTGCTTTTTTTGTTTCAAGTATATCATCAATTTTGGATATGTTAGCATATCAGGAAACTTCAAAAGAATAAAGGTGTGGAAGGGACACCGATCAATGTATATATGTCTACTGGCTATTTTCGAATTAGTATTATTACCATGATCTGTTGAGTCAACATTTATTACTGCCTTCTGGAAATTACTTGTTTCTCAAAACAATAATATTAGAAAGCATAGAGATGTGCGTGCGCGCACGTGTGTGTGTGTGTGTGTGTGTGTGTGTGTGTGTGTTTCAGAAAGGCCTCTTCCTTCAGCCTCTATAATGAGGTTTCTGAGAGAAAAGATCTCATCTTGTTTGAGAAATAACTAATATTTCTATTTAAAGTTGTTGATACATTGACTTCAGTTTCCCATTATATTGACACCTGAGTATTTTAGAGTACTAACCACCAAACTGCATTTTAAAAACTTACAATATGCAATGCTTTTCAACATCATTTTCTATATTGTACTCAAAACGTAAAAGTAAAGGGTTAGTCGTGGATATTTTTAAAATGTAATAGTTTGCTTACATCCAAATCCTGCCTTGTGTTTTTGTTTGTTTGTTGTTGTTGTTTTAAAATGTGTTTTGATTGACTTTAGAATGAGAAGAAGAGAGAGGAAGAGAGAGATAGAAACATCCACAAGAGAGAAACATTAACATGAATGGCTGACTCTTGCATGCCCCATACTGGGGATCATGCTGCAAACTGGCATATGCCCTGACTTGGAATCAAACTGGTGACCTCTTGGTGCACATAACACAAATAAATAATACAATCATTAATAATACAAGAATAAACAGTTTTGACATTCACAACTATAAACCTACTTTCGCCCACCCCTGTATAATTATATTAAACTAGAGGCCCGGTGCACAAAATTCATGCACAGGGATGTGTGTCCCTCAGTCTAGCCTGGACCCTCTTCAATCTGGGACATTCCTCTCACAATTCAGGACTGCTGGCTCCCAACTGCTTGCCTGCTTGCCTTCCTGATTGCCCCTAACTACTTTTGCATGCCAGCCTGATCACCCTATAACCACTCCCTTGCTAGCCTGATTGATGCCTAACTGCTCTCTTGACAGCCTAATTTCCCCTAATTGCACTCCCCTTCAGGCCTGGTAACCCCTAACTGCCCTTCCCTGCAGGCCCAGTTGCCCCCAAAGTCCCTTCTCTGCCAGCCTGGCTACCCCTAACTCCCCTCCCCTGTTAGCCTGATCACCCACAACTGCCCTTCCTTGCAGGTCTAGTTCCTCCCAACTGCCCTTCCCTCCTAGCCATCTTATGGTGGCTATCTTGTGTCTACATGAGGCATCCATCTTTGACCACATGGGGACATACATCTTGTATGTTGGAGTGATGGTCAATTTGCATATTGCTCTTTTATTAGATAGGATTATATCTTAATAAATATTTATATATAAATGACTAATGATTATGTGAAGTATTATTTTTAACATATGTAAAAGCTATACAATTATTTTAAATAAAAACACATCACAGAGATTAAGAAATGAATTATTGATTGTAATTGTGAAATATTTGCTTGACTCTCTCTAAACCTATTTCCTGAACTTTCCTTCATGGACAACCACCACCCCTTATTCTGTGATAAAATATCCCTTGCTTTTTTCTATTATTTCATAATATGTATGTACTATACATTGTTTACTGTTGCTCATAATAGCACTTCACTTAAAAGAAATCATAATTTAGCCTGGCTGGTGTAGCTCAGTGGTTGAGCATCCACCTATGAACCAGTAGATCATGATTCAATTCCCAGTCAGGGCACATGCTGGGGTTGTGGGCTTGATCCCCAGTAGGGATCCTGAAAAAGGCAGCCAATCAATGATTCCCTCTTATCACTGATGTTTCTATCACTCACTCTTCTTTCCTCTCTGAAATAAATAAAAATATATATTAAACCAAGAAATCATAGTTTACATATCGTACTAAAACTTGCCTATTTTCATGATAAGTTCAGCCATTTTGGTGCAAGAGACTGTGGTTCGTTTATTTTCACTGAGTTACACTGCTCCTCTGAACCAATAATTCACAATTTGTTTATCAGAGTTCCTGTCTACTTTCACTTAGACTTATCCATACTCACCCCTTTATTTTTGTAACTGTAACATTGCTATCATTAATATTTTCATATCTCTCTGCTTCTACAAACATGTGAGAGTTTTGCTAGGCTCTCTGATCAGGAGAAGGATTGCTGAGGCTTGCAGAACACATGTTGCATCGCCAGCAGAATAACAATTCCTCCACTGCCTTACCAAAGTTTAATTTTACAGACTTCTTTACTATTTTCCCAAACTAGTGAGTTTAAAATATTATCACGTGCTGTAAGATTTCTAAGTTTTACAGATTAGTAAGCATTAATGAAACCAGATGGGCAACTCTAAACCAGGTAAAGTTTCTGGGCATGGCTTTCTGCTATTTAAGAGAATCAATGCATTGTCACTCAATTAAGATATGAACTAGACCCAATATATAACATGACTTTAGAAAAGGTAAGTGTTTGTAATGTTACATCTCACTGTGTCTCTATAACTCAACATGCTTTGATGTAGAATCTTGAATAAGTGTGTGTGTATGTCTATACATTTGAATATTGTAGAGGCAAGAATAAAAACTAAAAATGACTAGAGAGCATCCATGTTTGCAAATACTTGGTTCTTAGAAGGTTCTGTCTCCATATTATTTTGGTCATTTTGAGGTCATTTACATTAGGTCTGGAGAAGACTCTTGTAGCTCAGAAAACTGACTCCATACAAAATAAACTACTAAAGGGAGTATTCAAATAATATTTTCAGAAAACAACTCCGAGACCATCTGGAACCCTGCAACAGAGAGGAATAGACAGAAGTGCTCCAGCCATGAAGACAGAAGAGAAACAATTCAGAGATAGAAGAATGGAAGATGGTGACGATGCCTCACCATACCAGCAGACAGCAGCTGTGTGTTGCTGAAGGGTGCCCAGGACCAAACCAGAGATGGTTGGACCTGCATCACCACCATTTGTCCACCAACCAGATCTGAAATAGTATGACTGACATGTACACATAAGGAACTATTTGACATTGAAATTGGGACTCAAAAGAACTGTTGGCCCAGAAAGGAACTCACTACAGACTGATTCATTTGCCTCTCAGCATAACCATTATGGCTTGTCTCAGTTTAGGTTCTTACAAGGTTATTTCTTAGATCACATGATCTCACACATCTAGAGGAAATAATGAACAACATAAAGTGATCAATAAAGACAGACCTATAGAAAGAGAAGAAGCGATCAGACTCTCAAGCCTTAGAGGGAAAGTAGGGGTGGATGTGGGTAAGGGGAAAAGATCAACCATGACTTGTGTGCATACATATGGGCCTATCCAGTGGCCCTGGACAACAGGGGGGTAAGGGCATATGTAGGGAGGGGCTTGGGATGGGAATGGGGGGATGAGGACAATTATGTGATACTATAATCAATAAAAAAAATAAAAACCAGTATTCCACAGTCAAAATGAAACTATACTTTCTGGCATTACTATACAGACAAAATTAAGAGCTGAAGCCAATGTTTCTTTTACTTCGGGTCATATCTCAAATATTACAAAAGATATTATAGTAGTTTACATATTGTAAAACTCTAAAACCTAAGTCCTACAAAGTTACTGTATTCCACCAAGTACTCTGGATCCGCCACTTAATTTATCCCAGATTAAATGAACACCAAGTGATGTTTTTGCAAGTGTAATGGCTTTACAATGAGCTAAGCCTTTCTAAGGTAACACATGAGTGTTGTGTGTAGTCATCTAAACAAGCTTAAATTCTATCAAGCCACAAGCTTTCTGGGGGATCTGCCACCACGAAAGTCAGAGGACATGCCGATCTTCCCTTCCTGGCTGAAGGATGGAAAATTCCAAGAACATCAACAGTGTTGCCCGTAGGCTGCTGCCTCAAGTTCATTACCACAAAATCAACAAAGCCACCCAATTTCTGGGTTCTTTTATGACCCCGAAGTCACTGCTCCTACACATATGTATCTGTAATATACAGACATGAGCCCACATTAATGTAGAGAAACATAATAGCTGAAGGTATTAACAGAATTCCTAGAAAGGTTAAAGTTTAGCCAAAAGACAAATGGATTAAATACTATTTATTCCTCTACCCTAGAAAATCCTATATAAGCCCTCAGTTCCTTAAAGTAATAATATCATATCTGTGCATATTTGTTGGCGCATTATTCTTTTACATACAAAATATGTAACATGTTTAATTCTCATGTCCATGACCTTGATATCCAAACTGCAGTCTATAGAGCAACAGCATTGACATCACCTTGAGCTTCTCAAAAAGGCAGAATTGAGGGGGCCCTCCCAGACCCACTGAGCCAGAATCTGCATTTTCATAGGCACCCAAAGGATTTCATATGCCCTTCACTGTAGTAAACATACTGTTTTATGATCCACGCACAAGACTCATGAAATTCCACACATTTTGTTGAACCCAGAGGAGCTAGAACAAATTAAGTTTGTATTTAGTGTCAAGATAATTTTCAAGTTAGTAAAACTCCGCATTTGCCAAAGTGGAGTAGCGGAAGGATAGGTTAGAACGTCATGTCAGGCTGTTGGTTGTTGTCTTCTCCTTCTGCAAGATGGTTTACAGCTTTCAGTGAACATGTCCCCCGAGTCTATAGCTCATACACTGCAGACATCACATGTATTACATGACCACATCTGAGCAAAAGGCACTGGGGTCTCACTGGGGAGATTCTGTGAAATAGGCAGGGAAGAGGAAAGCCTGGCTTAGAACATGTGGGAACTCTGCAGAAATTTAATTACACGTATTCACTTGGCCTGAAATGCCCCTGTAGCCTTTGGTCAAACAATTTGAGAGTAATCAACCAGAAATGGGATCCGTGTTATCAAGGCTTCATCATTGCCAGCCTATGTAAATAAAGACTGAGAGACACGGAGCCAAATTTCGCTGGCACCCGGTGTCAGTAGCAGTAAATACAATCGGTAATAAGACAATTAAGCAAACATTCAAACTGCACTGAGTGTTAGAATTACAGTGCAACTATTACCTAAATCAAAGATTAAGGAAAAAATAAGGCCAGCCATGTCTGTGGATAAACAGTGCTTAATTTGTTATTGTGCGGAGCTGCCCGTGTATATGCAGTGGGTCTGACAGGCCGTTCAGCCTCCCGCTTTCTTAAGGAGGTTTCGCTGTTAAATTATGTCTAGAATGAACCAGCATGCCAGTGTACCGTGATATTAATCTCCCAACTATCCAATCACTTCACAATACCGTCATTATTCTGGAGAACTCAGCTTGCGCACTGTTTGTTCATGTTTTCAGATGTTTCATTAAGAGCAATTTTATTGCAAGAGAATTCAAAGGCTTTGCGTGTGCAAATGCGGGATCTAAAAAACACGTCTTACATATTTCATCTTCTAAAAGGAGGCCAAAAAGAAGAAGAAGAAGATAATCAAACAATCCCTAGGTCTGTGCATTCAAAACAATTACTTAAAATTAAAGCATTCTGGAGAGTTCGTGGAGAGGGCACTTGAGCCGGGGGATTGGAGGGTGTGTGCATATGAAACTCAGGAGCTTGAACTCTGCTTTTCAGAGAGAAACCACCATCCAGGTCTGTGTCCTGTCAGGTGCCTGGATTCAGCCGTGCTGCTGTAATACTGGTGTATCTCCTGCTCCTTACATAGCGATAGTCCTTAATTGGCATGGGTGTGCAGAAATGAGTATAATCACAGCATTAAAAACGGCCTTCTCTTCAGACTTCTGGCTTTTATAGTTCATTAAAAGCACCGCTCAAGAGGCATTCATATCGAATTCTGACTTCCAGGATGACCACAAAGAAACAGTTACAGGCAGAGAGTGAGGTCCCGCGGTGGAGTCATGCTGAGTCTTGAATTCTATCCAAAAGTCGTGAGCCGGTGTTTCCAGGACCTGCTGCTTACACAGCTGTTTAGATGGCCACGGGCACAGGAGAATGACCAAATCTTTTTCCTCTAGGGCAATTCCACCCTAGCACGCCCAGATCCAAATTAGGCTGGGATTTAAGAAATAAAATAGCAAAGCGTATAGGTAATGTGCCTTCCAGTGATTTCAGAATCTGCTTGGCTGAAGGAATACTTAGGGAAACTTAACTTTCAAAAGTCAATACTAGGAACTAGTTGCTTTGGGAAAATAAATCTTCCGCCTTTGAAAGCCTCTTTTATCGGGGCTTTATATAAAGTGTTCCAATTAAAGAGATTTTTCACTCTACCTGAACCTATAAATACAAACTGTGTGTTTCTGAAAGGCCCCTGGGCTGGGGCTCATTAGATATTGGGGGGGAGGGGGGGTCAAAGAAAATGTACATCCCCCTCTCTTTTGGTCTCTTTCTGATTTGAAAGCCTTTTATTTATTTTTTATTTTTTATTTTTAAAATATATATTTGTGTTGATTTCAGAAAGGAAAGGGGAGAGAGAGAGAGAGGGAGAGAGAGAGAGAGAGAGAGAGAGAGAGAGAGAAACATTGATGATGAGAGAGAATCATCAATAGGCTGCCTTCTGCATGCCCCCACTGGGGAAAGTGCAGAATTGAACCCAGGACCCTTCAGTCCACAGGCCAACATGCTATTCACTGAGCCAAACCAGCTGGGGTAGAAAGCCTTTAGAAAAGATAAATGGAGACCACCCAACAGGCCAGAGATAATAGAAGCCATCTCTCTGGAGGAACATATTAATTAGTTATTTATTATTAATTATGTAAGCGCTATAGCGTTCCCATCTCTAAATATACACTTGTACATTAGAAAGTCATTAAAACGTACTGCCTACCTATTAATGCTCAAGCATTTCGCCAAGAAGCTGGCACAGTTAACACCGATAAATCCATTCGTTGACATTTATGTCTTTCATTCCCGTGACTTCGGCTGGGGCTTTTCAGAAATTAGGAAAAAGAAAACTCCAGATTTACATTTTCCATTCCCTATCTTTAAAACCCTTTATGTTGTCTTAATTGTTCCTGCAGAGAAATGAGATTGAACTAGATAGGTAACCTAAGGTTTTTATCATTGTCCTGTTTATTACTTACAATTAATTTAAATGTTGAGTTACTCTATCTCTAGTTTTTCCTATGCTCCAATAATTGTTCTGAGAACACACAGATGAATTAGGCAGGAGCTTCAACCCCAAAGTACTTACCAACTAAAGCAGGGTCACCAACATGAAAATACATCAGTCCAATATAGTGTTTCAGTA
Source organism: Vespertilio murinus (assembly GCA_963924515.1). Lineage (NCBI taxonomy): Eukaryota > Metazoa > Chordata > Mammalia > Chiroptera > Vespertilionidae > Vespertilio > Vespertilio murinus. The sequence continues at coordinate 13,578,961 of OZ004715.1, forward strand.
ACAAGAGGCTGTGATTGAAGTATATAGAATGACCCATCCTAAGAAAACAGGGAAGGCATGGGTGCTCCTAAACTTGGGGGGTAGGCATAGGGAGGGGACAGAGAAAGACAAGCATCATGGGCTTCCCAGAGGAAGTGGCACTGCTACACCCAGATTTTGTGATCCCCAAGGACCACCAGGGAGCCGAGTCTGATGTACTAGCAGAAAGCCTGTATTACATGCTAGTATGGGCTCTGTTCCACTTACACCAACAGCAGCATGGCGGAAGAGCACCAGCTTCAACAGATTAAGGGGTTTTCTAGGGGCGGTGATGTCACTGCTTTGGCTGACCCTGATTGGTTGGGTGAGGGCTAGGGTCCAGTTACACAAAATGGAGGATAGTTCCGCCCTGCCCCACAGTAGTCAGGACTTAGCCCCGCCCCCCCCCCTTGCCCTCTCAGCACTTGAGCTGAATCTCAGAAACTTGCAATTTCCCCCCTAATGAGCAATGTTCAACCTATAACATTCATCTATAGCCTTATGGACCTACCACTCATAGAGAGATCAATCTATCAGCCAAATATTCTAAATATTTCTTTTGTCTGTTAAGTGCAGCAAGTGCCATAGAAGATAGCGTATTTGCCGGCGTATAAGACGATTTTGGCCCTGAAAAATACGTATTTGCCGGCGTATAAGACGACTGGGCGTATAAGACGACCTCCTAACATTTCCAGTAAAAATACAGAGTTTGTTATATACTCGCCGTATAAGACTACCCCCCACTTGGAGGCATATTTTTCAGGGCCAAAAAGTCGTCTTATACGCCGGCAAATACGGTAACTATAATGATAAAAGGGTAATACACTAATTAGACCAGACGTCTTCCGGACATCATTCTGAAAGTCTTTCCTGACCAAGAAGGGGCCTGAAGGAAACCAGCGGGGGTCCTGGGTGTCTGCAGGCAGACCAAGGGAAGCAGCCTGGGTCCGAGGTGTCAGAGGGAACCTGGTGCTGGCAGCCAGGGGAAAGAAGGCCTACTCTTGCACGAATTTTCATACATCCTGCCTCTAGTTTAAGAATAAAGTTCCACGATAAAGTCCTGGCTTTAAATTGCTTCTCGTTCTGCTGAGAGTAACCATGCCTGAACCACACATTTGAAAGCCTAGTCTGCCTGATTATATGGTCCCCTTTCAATCTCAAATATGACATTTTAGAGGAGCAGAGGGAGTTACTTGGAAGGAGAAGAGATCAACCTTCAGTCTGAACTCTACTGCCTTGAGCAAATGAATCTTCAGACAATTGTGAACGAAAACAAACTTGAAGGTCTCAAAGACCTTAATTATGCCTTTCCCTGAGGTCCCCCCACCTTCAATGTATACTCTCTCAATACCCTGTAATTTTCTCCCATGGCTTTTGGTAGTTTCATGTCTACCTCCCTTCACTGGACTTAAACATCCATAAGGTCATCACCATGTCTGTACTGTTGTCCTTTGATACCCCAACACCTAAAACAGCACCAGTTACATAATAATCACACAATAAACATTTGTTGAATGAGTGATCAAAGCCTATGTCTAAAGTGCTATAGCTAACTGAACAAGAACCAACAACCCATAAAATAGGTTTAATTTTGAAATTCTGTTCTTAGTCATTTTGTGTTTCTAAGCAAGAGCAATAAATAAAGAGCTCTTATCAACAAACTCCATCCTCCTTCGTACCTTATAGATTGATCATTCTCAACATCCTAGTTGTGGTAGCAATTTATTAATATATATATTGGCACAGCATCAAAACCAGCTTTATTAACACTGCAAAAACTGGAGAAGCAGGGATAAACTAAGTGTTCTACCCATTCTAAGGGCTTGGAAACGTTGGGAAAAGCAGAACAGGTGGCCACATCCCAGAGGTGACATTTACGAAGCCACAGAAAAGTGAGATGTAGCTGCTCTATGTCTGCAGCCAGGGAACTACCAACAATTTGGCCGAGACTGCCCAGAAAGCTTAATAAATGTACAACAGAGGTACATGAGAATGTGATATGCCATCCAATTAGGAGGTAATATATGACACTGCACAAGGAAGAAAATAGCCAGTGATTCATCATTAAACAGTTGGAAGTGACAATAAGATTCAATGAAGAAATGGCATAGATTGAAGACAGTGTGTCTAAAAGGAGGGATGCAGCCTGAAGCTGATAGGAACACCATTGGAAAAGATCTGTAGAGGAATGGAATTTAACCTAAAAAAATGATTCTGTAATTCAGGATTCAGATTAATAATGATAATTGGGACAGAATGTTCACTGAGGGTGTGTGTGTGTGTGTGTGTGTGTGTGTGTGTGTGTACACATCAATATATATATTGATTTCTGAGAGGGAGAGAGAGAAAGAGAAGGAGAGAGAGAGAAGGAGAGAGAGAAAGGGAGAGAGAGAGGGAGAGAGAGAGAGGGAGAGAGAAGGAGGGAGAGGGAGGGAGGGAGGGAGAGAGAGAGAGAGAGAGAGAGATAATAATGATGAGAGAGAATCATTCATTGACTGCCTCCAGCACGCCTCCTTCTGAAGATTGAGCCCACAACCGGGGCATGTGTCCTTGACCACAATCATACCAGGACCCTTCAGTCCCCAGGCCAACACTACCCATTGAACAAAACCACTAAGGGCTAATATTTTATATTTTATCATGCACGTAAAGCACTTAGCCTCACGGATCATTATCACCCCATTTTAAAGAGGAATAGTGACTCAGACATTTAAGCAACTTCCCTACAATTTATGAGGCTTATAAGCGGCAGATTTGAACTCAGAAGGTGAGACTCCCTTTTTATACTTAGACTTCCCATTGTTATACCCCAAAATATCACATATTTCATAGAACTCCTCTGGCATAATGTTGCACTATTACCCACACATACCCATTTCCAATCAGTGTGTATGAAAGCTTCTTTGCTGCAGTTGTTATAGTTTGCTAACAGGTTGGGTATTGTGGGAAACTAGGGATGCCCAATTTTTGTTGCTGCTGTTACTGTCTGTGTGATGGAATAATCCTGGAGAGAGGGACCACGGCACAGAAAGGCTCATGAACACCTGGAAAGGTAAAGCCTCATGAGGAACTCAAGAAAGGAAATGGAAGAGACAATTGAATGTCAAGATAAAACAGCAACAGCCAAAACCGGTTTGGCTCAGTGGATAGAGCATTGGCCTGCGGACTGAAAGGTCCCAGGTTCAATTCCGGTCAAGGGCATGTACCTTGGTTGCAGGCACATCCCCAGTAGGGGGTGAGCAAGAGGCAGCTGATCGATGATTCTCTCTCATCAATGTTTCTAACTTTCTATCCCTCTCTCTTCCTCTCTGTAAAAAAAAAATCAATAAAAATAATTTTTTTAAAAAAAAGATAAAACAGCAACAAAATGAGAACCTCAAAATGGGCCGTCTTGGTACTTCAAGGATCCATTTGGAAAAGACAACTAGGAAGCACATTTCCTGTACTGTATTGCATTCTGTACTATAGTGCATTGGGGTTTTCTGTGGATCAGAATCAACTTAGGACTGGAGAAGTCAGACAGAACTGATGGTACGATTGTAACAAAAGGAATTTAAAGACACCATGGAGTATAAGTTCTCCACCAAATGAATTTAGGACAGTTTGGGGTACAGTGGTAGTAAAAAGGTCTGACTCTCTCAGAGGTTCCCCAATAGAAATGCTCAACTCCTGAGAATCTCATTCCGGAGTTTGTATCTCTAACCCTGACCTCCCCTTCAAGGGTTAGCCCCGTTTCTCCGACTGTCTCCAAAGTGTGAAGGAAAAAAATTAAAATGTCTATTTGAATTTAGTTTGAATTAAAGATATAAAATAATTCATTCACTAAATTAAGCACCACTAACCATTTACTACATAGACCGACACCTGAGCCATCACACCATCCTTATGTGAGTTAGTCAAGTGTCTCTTAGGGTGGTGGGCTCCATGGGTTAGCAGGAGCAGGGATTTATTAAAATGCAATTCATATGAAAATGCCAATGCAATTCATCGCACCCCAGACAGTCTGACTCAAAACCTGGAGGAAGGGGAAGAAAAAAATGGGACACGGCTGTTTGTTTTTAACAAACTCTCCAGGTGATTTATAAGCACACTCATATTTGAGAAGCACTTATCTAAAGTATGTGAACTCTCCTGTGGGACTGTATCAGTGTTATTTTATTATTTTACTGGAGGCCCAATGCACGAAATTTGTGCAAGAGTAGGCCTTCCTTCCCCTGGCTGCTGGCACCGGCTTCCCTCTGGCACCCAGGACCCGGGACCCGGGCTTCCCTCACAGCTCCAGCTTCCTCAGAAGGTTGTCCGGATGTCTGGTCTAATTAGCATATCACACTTTTATTATTATAGAAATTTTCTTTTATTTTTAACTGGAAATCACATTAGGGAATAATCTGAATCCAGGATTCAGGATATACACAAACATAAATATCCAGAAACCCAAATAGATGTGCACAAACATCTGAAATAAACCCTTCAACAAAACAACACTTATGCTTAAAACATTCTGACATTACATATTTGGTTCTATGCTGTTATTCTAATTCTTACCCACCAGGCCGATCGCACCACCCACTGATTGTAACTGACACGTTGAAAAATACTTTTCCATTGTGTGTATTCAGAAAATACTTTGGGAAAATAAACAGACTTCTACCAATGGTGGATCGATTTTATTTAGCCCTGAGAAAAGACCCAAGGGCACTGACAATTACCTTGTTATATTTGTAAGCCTGTTATCCCGAAGAACTAGCTCGGCTCTGTCGGGCAAGATATATTTTGACTTGTTACAAGAAAATACTTCATCAGCAATAAGTTGATCAACAGGGACACAAAATATATCAAGATAGAGAGCACCTCTCATTAGAAATGTTGAGGCTAAGCAAGTGGACCCCCTGACACCCGGGTTTCAAATGGAGCTTAAGCTTTAGAAAATAGTTTGGATTTGATGTGTCTTAAGGCTCACCCTGACCCTGTGATTCTCTGGCTCTCTCAGTTCTGGATGCTTGCTTCCCTTTAGCACACATTGTCTGGTTTACATTTTCTGTTGCACGTTCTCCAAGAGCCTCTATAGCATAAAATGCACCAGACGAAGGAATGTTTTAAGTTAGAAGCCATGCATTTGTAAGTTAGTACTCTGCTGTGATCATTTCCTTCTCTTTGACCCTCCACTCACCTCCACGACCCTCGTGGGCTGGATCTTTAATCCCTTTTGATTCCCATTCCCCATCGAAGAGCCTTAATAGCTGGCAGGAGCGGGTGTCAGTTAAATGAGTTTAAGACTGAAGGAATGAATACCCCTCATGATGATAAGCACCTCTGCCTAAGGCACAGAGGACAGTTTATAAGAAGAATATAATTTATCTTTATGGCAACCTAAACAGGTAGATAACAAATAACGCCATTCTTTATTTTTCAGGTGAATGCTACATGATGCTGTAATGGTCCATCTGGTAGGAGGAGGAGAAAAAACAGAGAATGAAAAAGCAAGCCTACAAAGTTGAGACAAGCTCTGTCTGATGACACTCCTGATAGGATGCCTCCATTGCATAATCAGGTTTGCCACTGGGCTGTAAAACTATGGGGGGAGAGGGGGGTCACGGGGGGAGGGACAATGGTGAAGCCAAGCAAACTAACCTTGTCAACGTACTTTCTAAGGTTAATAAAGAAAAGATGATATATGTGTTTATCAGCAGACCTTGCAAAGTTGCCTGTTAATAATGGTTCAGTAACTCACTTGTCTGTGGGGGGGAAAAAAGACTAGAAAGTTCTGATGGACCATCCCAGCAGCCCCTTCGGCAGAGAGTCAAAACAACTCACCTAAGGTAATAGGGCTCAGAATAAGATCTCTTGATTGCTGTCACATTGTTTACTTCCCGCCCAGGCTCCCTCACATCATGAAGCAATCGGAAAATTAATTAATTTTAGAGAAGCATTTTAGGGCAACTGAATAAAAGAAGACCTAGCCCTGTTTATAAAGAGTTATATAATATGCTATGCTTAGCTGAGAGTATGGTGCTAAGATTCATCTGGCTTAACCCCTTACATTCAAGTATGCAAAAAAAAGTCATAGACAATTGGCAATACTCAAGTTCATGTTTTGCAAAACAATTTAAACAACAGCCCCCCCCCTCCCATTGGTCTTATCAAGATTTGTAGTAGCTCTTTTATTATTTCCATATATTTCTATGCAAGTTAGTGTATGTCTGTATAGTAACTATTACGTAGCTATATAATATACAGAATAATTTATACATGTGATTGTGTATCTATTTTAGCACTATCCTTGCTGCAAAAATCTTCACTGACCTGTGTAACTCTTGTTGAACCCATTCAATTTATGCTGAAAAGTATAGAGTAGTAAATATGACCCAGTCCTTGTCTGCAAGGAGCTTACTGTTTAGTTGGAGGGGAGGCCAACACTTTAAAAATGTAGTTATCATACACTCTGGATTAATTCCCTATGGACTAAGCACACGGTACTATGTGAAAAATTCAGAAGGTAGTCTGGTCTAATCTGAGAGGGGTCAGGAAGGGCTTTCTACAGAAATGGTCATGTGGGTTGACACCTGAGCATGTGCAATGGGAGTTACCTGGGTAGAAGGGTGATGGGGAAGGAAGAGTGTTCTTGGCAGAGGTAACAGGAGGTACAATAACCTGAAAGCAGATCGTAGTGACTTGGGGATCATATGTTGAAATAGGGAGTGCAAGGTGAGAAGGGGCAAGAAGTGAGGTTGGAGAAGGAAATGGGAGACCTACTTAACCTTAAGTGGCCTTTATGACATGCAAGGATAATGGGAACACATGAAGGACTCTGGGCTTCGAGGTGAAATTATCTGGGTCACATAATTGGAAGTTGGCTCCAGTTGCATTGTAGAGTGCAGATGGAAGGACCTTTGTTAGAGGCAAGGGAGAGAGTCCAGAGGCCTGCTCAGTAAGAGAGAGCAGTCACCTGGATGAAAGTAATGGCAGAAATGATGAAGAGCAAAGGATGAACAAACTCAAGAGAAAACCAAAAGAGAACCATGAAAAGACCGGACAACTGGTTTGGATGTGAAGGTGGAGAAAGACAGTCAAGGGCAATCACTGATTTGAGTGAGTCAAACCCACCTCTTTGCCAGCTCATTCTGCATAACCCACACACATGAGTTCACCTGGACTGAAAGGTGTCTCTGAGTGTGCCCTGTGTGTCCCATTCATAACACTGCTCATGCTTTAATGTCTGCCTCACCATATGCAAAGTCCATCTCAAAAGACACTCTATGTTTTCTCATACTGATTATATCTTTTTCCACACTATTTTCCAAAAGTTTTGTATGAACGTTATTGATATGTTTTATGTGTGTGATGAGAACTTGAAAGATTTACTATCCTAGCAACTTTCAAATATGCAATACAGTATTATCTATAGTCATCACACTGTACTTTACATCCTCATGACTATCTTATTTTATAAGGTTGTACTTTTGGACTCCCTTCACCCCTTTTGCTCATATGCACTTGTTTAATGCCTCTGCTATGCCACCCCCTAACCCCCGTATTATCAGGGCTATGGCAGGATATATGCCTTACCATGTACTTCTTTACCACCTCCTACACAAACACTTGTTTCTTTAATAGAACATATTTATTTAAAGATGTAAGAGATGCATTTTTTAAACTTTCCTCAAATACTTACACATGCACACTACTTGAATAATGTCTTGGAGGTACAATACCCATTCATTTTTTTCTATTAGCAAAAAAATCTATTACCACGAAATGGCCATTACTTCCCTATGAGTCCTTCTGGTACTGTTCATAATCCCACGTAGGATGAATAAAAAGATGCATGTGCTATATCCAGTGGCACACAGTGGATTGGATAAATTGCAGAGGGAAGTTCCCCAGAGTGAATTATCATCAATAATACATGCATATCTATATCCTATTCTCAGTCAAGCTCATTGCTGCTGCTGCTGCTGAAAATCCATTGTGCAGATATGTGTGCTCAGGTTGTGCCTTTCTGTGTTAATACTTTCTTTTTGGTTCATGTTGCATTACTTTCTAGATTAGAGCAAATGACAGGGGCTGTGGAGTGTCTTCTAGAAAACATGCCTTTAGAGTCTCTCAGTTTTCTTTTCTGAATTATGCACTACTGATAAGCAAGGAGTGCTTTAAATGTCATATAATTTTAAAATAAAATGTACTTCAAATGAAATTTTTCTAGTCCCTTTTTTATAAAATACCCCAGAGAAAATGACTTTCCTAATTCTATTTCCCTCCATATACTCAATTAAAGTTAAGCAAAATGGTGACTAAGCATCATATGATGTATCAGTGATATATCATATAATAGATCGTCTTTGTTTTCATAAGATGATCTTTATTTGTGATTTACCTACTTCCTAAAATTTATTTGTGAACCCCAAATCAACAACACTTGCAGTGGTGGTTTCGTGGTCATTTGTGGACATGTGGGATGAGGTGAAACACTGAGGTGTCTGATGTGAATGCTCCAGCTGAGGTTGAACAAGGCTGAGCACTGCTTTGTACTATAAACAAGTGTCCTCTTTGCGGTCTATTTAGTGCCACATTTTTCACATTTCTGTGCCTTTACTTTCTGTTTAAAAAGCCCCTCAATCTAACACTGAAGGGCTCTCTAGAGTTCCTAAGTGTGAGAAGGCTACAATGTGCTGTTAAAATAAAAGAAAAATACAAAGCAGGCTTGGAAAATCCCCCGAACATACAAAACCTTTTAAGCCACGTAAGCAAAACTAAATCTAGCTTATTTCATGAACATGTTGTACAACTTGGGTCATTTCTTGTAAATGCCTCTGGTAATCAAAATAAACTTGTCCCCTTTCCAAAATGATAAGTGAAAGATAATCACTTTCAAGCAGTCCTCTGCTTTGGAAATGCCCATTGTGATAACCAATCACTGCACTCATTGAACAACTTCCTCATTTTCACTTTAGAGGCCATCCGATCATGTGACTCTGAGCCTCACATCAGCTTTGAATTTGAAAGCGCCCCAGTTTTGCCAGCTGTTCTTACGGGCACAATATATTCTTACTGAGTACTTTCTTTTACTGTTCTGGTGGTTGTAGTTTTTCTATTTCTAGATTTTTGGCAGCACCTTAGCAAGAAAACATATGTTAGATAACCTTTGTTCAGGCTTGGCTTATAGTACTGTTGGCCAGGCGTTCCATGTTAATGAATTAACAATTTATATTAAATAGGCATCTTTAAACAGAAACATGCATATAACAAGGTTGTGTATTGATCGATGGATGAAAATGTTGTGATCAGTTTCGCAGAAACCTAAGTGCATTAGGAGCAACGATCCAATATTTGATAATTCAGTGTTTGCGGTGACTTTACAGAAACAACTTCTGCAAATAGCATGAATGGACGGTACTTGTGTACTTGAAACTGAAAAACGTTCTTGCTGCGCATAGCAACATTTTAACTTTATGATATAATTCAATGTCAAATTAAAATGCATGCAAATATGGATAGGAAGCAGCTTCTAGTCTAGTAGGAGAGATGAACAGATAAAAATGAACTAGAACACGGAGTGGGAAAAGTGATCATATATAAATAAGATGGAATGGGACCAGAGATGCATGTTGTGGCACATACTTTTGTGAAAATTAGATAAAAAATATGGATATGGAATGTTTGATGCAATATATGTGAGTTGGTTTCTCATGTATGAGTTTGACAGATAAAGAGGGAAATGAGAGGGGATGAAGGCTCAAACACAAGCTACCCAACTTTGAATTCGTGAACAAAAAAATGCCACCTGCCAATCTATTAGTTTGACAAAGGAGATGGATTGCTAAATAAGAAAAACACTCATACCCACTATTGTGAAATTTATTTTTGAGTGAAGCATTTATTAATCAAACAAATATCAGATTTCACCCTTACACTAGGCATGTGAGCTGGCTTTGTCTGAACCTGCACAGTTCAGGCAGGTTGGTTGGTTGCAAATGGTGAGTAGCAACAATAGCGTTCCTTGGCCAAGTGACCAAATAAGAAAAGAAAAAAATGTCAGTGGACCTGATTTCAAAAAAAGAGAGTGAGAACAATGTTGACAGTTGGCATACCACATTGGAGCTATGGTCCCATTCTATTTCCTTCAATCCACATTAACTGGTAGGCATGCTAGTCATATGCTTCATTCCAGAAAGTGATCAGATATTCAGAATAAAAGGCAAGTTTCATAGAAAGTATCCTGCTGGTACTTGTCCTGTGTGCTGAGGCGGGAATCCCAGCAATTAAACACAATAGAGTCCTTGTTCCTCTGTGCCAATATTTTTAATAGATCCACCATTGTAGTAGACTTCAACTTTCCCCGGGAGAAATTACAGGCATCCTTTTGAACGATGCTGAGAATTACCCCATGGCTACGCTCAAATTGTCAGACTTCACACTGCACCATTCTGAATAGCTCTCTGAGTTCCAGGGAATCGACACGAGGGCTCAGTGGTGAAAACGGTATGATGGTGTCTGCTAGAGAACAGTGGGAAAATAACCCTGCCGGAGTCGCTTCCCCCCCACCCCCCCCCCCAAAAAAAAATAACAGGGATGACTGCTTTCCAACTATGCTGTGCCCAACTCCCGCTAACTCCATTTACATCCATCAGCAGCTGCAGCAGCGTGCAGATGGCGCCAGACCCCAGGAGGGGAACACCTGGGGGGACAAGGGCCTCCCCCCAAAAAAAAGGCTGGGCTCTTTCTCTCTTCCAAAGGCCAGCATCAAACCATCCTCGGGGTCCAGAAGTTCTGGCAGAAAAGGGAGTCTACGAAGCCTAAGAAAGGCACGTTTTCCACTTGGCAGGCACAGAGAATGTTCAGTCGGACCCTGCTCACCCGTTGCTAAGGGCATCATCCTTGATTCCAGCTGTAATTCCTGAGCCAGTTCCTCTTCCCTCGTCTCCTGCTGCCCATTTCCTCTTGACAAATTCGCTCACCAGGCCCTTCAGCCTCAGCGCTTCTCACAAAGCACAGCGCAAAATAGATGCCAACGGGGGCCAATGCCGATGCCAGCGGGCTGCCACTTCTTCGCCCCGGCTGGCATGGGATGCCAGCAGCTCGGACCGAGTCTGCCCTCTTGCAGCCAGCCTCCAGGGAAAGCATGCTCTGGCCAGGGCCCCCACAGAATCGGGCGTAGCTGCCAAGTGGTCCCTCAGCCTCAGGGGGTCCATTAGCATCCTCCTCCAGGCAGACACCACGCACCATCCCTCAAGGCCCAGGCAGGACGACCTGCTGGCGACCACGCTTTCCTGGGCAAAGCCCACCACGGGGTGAGACGGGAGCTGAGTCAGGGGAAGCCTCCAGGGTTCAGCTGCTAACTGGGTCGAAGGACCTGGCACCAGAGTCAGGGCCCCACGCTCGCTGCTTGGATGCGCTGCAATAACCAGCTGCTTGTCTGGCTGCTCGTTGCCAAATAGCAATCTTGGCCTTGAGCCATCGGGCGGGCACCATGGCTGAAGTGCTGCAGCTCAACAATTTCACCAGGCGGTGCCAACCCTGACAGAGAGAGAGAGAGAGAGAGAGAGAGAGAGAGAGAGAGAGAGAGAGAGAGAGAGAGAGACTGCCCCATCTAAAATCCCAGTCAGGGGTACCTACTTCCTATGGAAGCCTTAATTCCCTCTTTTTCTGGACAAAAGCATTCCAGAGAAAATGGACGAAAAGCAAAGGCTATATACCACAGCTTTCTGGGTGAGCTAACAGCTGCTGCTGTCCCTGAGTCTCAGCAAGCCAGAGAAGCAGGGGTTCAAGGAGTCTTCAGTGTAAACTCCATGAATATGTAAATCATTTCCTCCCATTTATAACCACTAGTAATTGCAAGATTATAAGTATCGGGTTGCTGTAGATCTAAGAATCTATGAAAATATAAACCAATTCTAAAGTCACTTTCAGACTACGTGAAGTTCACCCAGAACAATGTACAGTCAGGCATACTTTCAAAAGTTTATTTATTTTAGTGGTTCCTTAGCACCCCAACTTTACCTACGCTTTTTCCGTTCAATAGAAAATATTTGGTTGGAGCTACTACAGAAGGATAGCACCAATGTGGATTTCTCTCCATTTTCACTGCATGTTTACTACATGAATTTATAAACCATAACCTAGGTCCCCTACAGAAAATCAAGCAAGCAATGGCCAAATAATTTGGTGGGACATTAATGACTAATTCCCTTAGCTCAACAGCTGAAACTGTTTCTTCTCTCCATCTCTCCCAGACTGGTTTCAATTCTTTGCCTAAACTGCACCAAAAAAACACTTGAAGTTGACTCATCCATCATGTTGCTTATGAGTATTCCAGGTGTCAGAAAAACTTAACTGGTCATCATGCTAACATTTGGAATCAGAGAGCTCCCTTTTCCAGCCATTTCAAGAAATCTGATCTTCGGTATAGACTTTGCAGAAATCGTGGATTCTAGATCATAGAGTGAAACCATAGGAGGATATCCATGATTGGAGTTATGTCACAAGCTCCAAAACAGGAGGCAGCTAAGAAGCCACTGGGCTATCACATCTTGTTTCCATTGGTCCAGATTGTAAGAGGGTGGATCGGCAATTTGCTTAGAGCTGGTTTGCACACCCCTGAGTGTTGCTCTATGTGACGTGTACAACAGCAAGACAAATAATGTGAGGATCACCTAGGAGGAACCCTTCCTATTAGGGAGCTAATTATTAGACATGTAACAGTTAAAAGCTATTAGCTCCTACCAGCGCATAACCCCTGTGTCTGTCTGAGGGCATGCCTACATGTATAACTTGACGTTCTATAAACATGAATAACATGTCTGGGTCCAGAAAACACCTCCTCTGAAAGGCTTGTTGCCCAATTTGTCTTTGTTTGCCACAAATACCCCTCATAACTTCCACTGTGCAATTAATGGTCTTTGTTCAGGGTAAGCAAAGGGGATCCGCTAATTGTACAATTGTACCTGAGTAACCCCGTGATTTGTTCACACCATTCATATAGGTTATACTGCCACTGCATGACAGTGTGTGGCATGCTTGCAGACTCGCAGGGAGAAGCCATCTAGGAACACAGTTGCTTATATATTGTCTGAGCTGGGAGTGAGGAAAAGCCAGGTACCTGTCTATTAGCCCATCATTAATGAGGTCAGGTGGGCATGAATTAACTACCCATCCATTCCAACCCAAGGGGAAAGAACAGAAAACACCAGCACCCCGCCTCTTACAGAAGCTTAGTGCAAAACCTGCCATGTCTGATCTCTCAGAAAGTGAGGAATCCTGATCTACTTGAATGTCTGGAGAAAAAGAAAAGAAAATGCCTTATAAGCAGAGGGCTGGCATCACTGTGGGTAATACTGGAAGTTGTTTAATTCTGCACTGGGGAGAGATTAAAATGGTGGTGGGGGAGGGGTCTTTCACCTGTTCACTCTCTTCTGATGTTCTGAAATTCTGCCTTTACTGTCGTTGTATTTTAAAAATGGGGAGCTGGCACTAATTTTTAAAGTATGTAAGACAATATCCTATAAGAATTTCTTTCCCGGTTCACCTTCTTCACCATCATCTCCACCCTTCCAACTATCTGTCTCAGTGTTTTGCAGTTATAAAAAAAGGTTGTTCTCAAAGTTTTAATATACAAAGAGGGATTAACAGAAATTAGTTATTCTGTGTAGGCTGTTTTTACAGAATGTATTTTCTTCCCACACTGTCCTAAGGAGGGAAAATGATAATCGGCTAATATGTAAGAAGGATCTGAAAATTAGTTCTAACAGTTAACAACCTTTTATGCCACAAATTGTTATTGACTACTTGACATGTGGCATGCATTGAGCTACATGGCTGGGGATACAATGATGGAGAAAATATCATCCCTGCAAAGTTAGAAGTGTTAATAAGTATATAGACACAATGGTGTGTGTGTGTGTGTGTGTGTGTGTGTGTGTGTGTGTGTGGTGTGTGCTGATGGGTACTGGCCATTGTGCTTGCTTAGGACAACTAGCCACAAGTTTCCATTTTGTTCCACTCATTTTGTTACATTAAGTGCATGCTTTCCTTATTCCTTCAGAATCTCATTTTGTGTTGTTTTCTATTCATCGCGAAGCTTTAGGTGTAGGGCATTGACCTTCCACCAGGTTTCAAAGTTACCTCTATGCACAAGGTACTCAAAAGTTGAGTGACATGTTTGCAGAGTTTCTGATGTTGTAGCAATTAGCATGAACACCAAGCAGTTCTGTGCACAAAGGGATCATAGGATTTTGAATTGAGGCGAAATCACTGTCGCTAAAATCCAGGTAAAATTGAATGTATTACTTGAGAAGGCAAATCTACTAACTCAGTAAGACTGATTAGTGTTTTAGCACGTATCATATTGTTCAGTAGCAGAAAACGGGGATCTCAGAGAGTTGGCAAACAGCTGTGTGTTTTGTAGCAGGAACCTATCAGGTCATGAAATCATAGGAGCCACCGAGCCATGGGCAGATAAAGGGACTTGCCAAGGTCATGGAGATGTTTGGTGGCAGAGCTAGGAAAAGAGTTCAGGTTTCCCAATTCCTACCCACTGTACTTGCGGTCCATCCTTGGCAGTGTTTTCCCAGACCCAATGTATGGCTTTCAAATACATTCTATGACTGCTCATTGCTGGCCTGTAGGGGCTCCTGGGTAATGCAGATCCACCCCTAATCTGAGAAACCCTTGCCGTGACCACACTGGGGAAATGCTAGGCTTGCTGTGACTTGTTGCCTTCTTGGTGTTTGCTTGAGGATTATGGTTCCTCGGCTACTCTAACCCCAGCGAGTGCAAAAATTTCATGAACCAGGCTTCTAGTATGTAATAAGAGGGTTGGAAAATTATGATCTTTCTTGTTTTTATAAATGTGTCTTAAATGTACATACAGCTCATATCTACTTCAATATTTGATATTAAGAGACAGCTATTGTTTTGTTGGCTGTTGTTATTTTTTTAGTTGACAATCTAAGAGAAAAGAGGTCAGTGCCCCTGACTAAACAGTCAGGTATTGCAGGTTTTCAAAATTCTTGCGCACACCAGTGCTCCATGGCATGCCGGTTGAAAATGACTGGCTTATGACAACATTGGTTTCATTTTATATGTCCTTTCGCTTAAAGTAGCAGTTTCCAAAAAAAAAAAAAAAAAAAAGATCAACTAATGTTGAGTATAGTTCTTGTAAGCGTAGTCCTCTTTTGCCTGGAATGGGGCATCGCCAGGATGTGAGGCTTCTATGCTAAAAGTGGGAAAGTCCAGAACAATCCAGGAAGAGCGGGTCACTCTCCCTGTGAGGTGCTTGTAATAATATCCGGCACAGAGCACCTGTAAAATGTCATCTCTCATTGCATTGTCCTTTTCACTGGAATTCAAACATGCAATGAACATGGATGCATTCATCTTCCACAGAATAGTGTGAAGCGGTAACCTAATGCATCCCGCCCTTTCGCTGTATAGCCAGAGTAAAACAGAGTTCACACGCAGCAACAGAGAAGCGAGGGCCCTGTTTCTGTCAAAGCCCACAGCAGATCACTTTCTGCACAGACAAAGTGAGCCTGGCAGGAAGTGTTCCCCGGAAATATGCCTCCTTTCCCTTTCTCAGAGGTGTCATCGATTATTAGGGCAAGATGACTCCTCTTTTTAACAGGTCTCTGATAACCTTATTTCTAGTTTTTATTTGCTCTGCTTACAATTTTTTTCCCCTGGTTTGTGGTCACGAATGCATCCCTAGGACACTTTATCCAGTAAAGCACACAGGTAATTGTAGGGATCACCCAGTTCACCCTGTGAGTGTGCCATGGTCCTCTTGTTGAGACATGCATAACCTCCACCGATTGTGTCTCTGGCTTGCCTTCTGCTGTCAAAGGAGGAATCTGTGAAACAGGTTGGCTCTCCATCTTAAACTTGGTTGCTTGATTGAGATTCCTGTGCAAGAACCAGCAAGGTTCATTTTTTTTTTAGGTAACAAATCAATGTCAGGCTCAGTTGTTTTTGAAAACTCTTGTGCAGGGCAGCAGTTACCAGGAACTAAGGTCTATGTCTTGAATGATGGAAGGCAATTATGCTTATGAGTCTAGAAGTACAATGTTTATAGAACTCCAGAGCTGGAAAGGACTTGGGATAATAACATTGTAATATGCACTTCAGTATGGAGCGGGAAATGGTCAGATCAGACGAGCACTAACTTCATGCAGGATCTGCATACTGAGCAAATTAATTTCAGTTTTTAATGGGAAAATACTTATAAGCTGACTAGAGGCCCAGTGCATGGAATTCGTGCACTGGGGAGTGGGGGTAATCTCAGCTCAGCCTGCGCCCTCTTGCAGTTCTGAGCCTTCGGGGAATGTCTGACTGAAGATTTCAGCCCACTATTGGATATCCTTAGCATTGCCACAGCTGCGGGAGCCCAGCTTGTGGCTGAGTGGCACTGCCCCTGTGGGAGCACACTGACCATCAGGGGCAGCTCCTGTGTCAAGCATATGCCCCCTGGTGGTTAGTGTGCATCATAGCAGCCAGTCATTCAGCCATTTGTTCGATTTGCATATTAGCCTTTTATTATATAGGGTAACACCCAATGCTTATAATAACCAAATGTATTTTGGGTATTAACTCATTTAATTCTCTTAACAACCCCCAAATGCAAGGTACAATTACTACATCCATTTTATAGAAATAGAAACCGAGATCCCACAAAGCAGTGCAACTTGGACTAGGGCCCATAGCTAATGAAATGATAGATTGGACAGTGGAGCCCAGAGGGGTCCTCATCAAGATGTAAAAAGAACAAGGCTCTCTGTACTGAGACCTGCAATAACAGGATCTCTGTCTTTTCCAAGAAAGAAGTCAACCGAAACCAAGTTTGACATGCCCTGAGTTTATATATTGATGAAAGAATATTTCAGTAATTGATATCATTTAAGCATCTGGGTCCCTGATTCTAACATTAGTGCAATTATTTAAATAAAGATCTCTCATTAGCGAAAATATTTTTTAAAACATTAGTAAATACACTGAGGAAATACATTTTAAGGCTAGACTTTGTATAAAACTTTAGTTAATAAAAATGGATTCAAGCTAAAACCAAACCCAACCTGTTCATTCTACAATCAAATGTAAGTGATGTTGGCATAGAGTTAATTTATGCACGGTGACTAAGATTACCGAAAATGTTTTAAAGAGCTTTACTATATTCAAGAGTCAAAATGTTTGGCATAAATTTGATCCTAAAACGTCCATTTTGTTAGTAAAATGCATATCATTATGCCATATTTATACACTACAACTAAAAATGCTTTTAAATTGTTTGCACTCTCTTTTATTTTCCATCTTATAGACAGAAATCAAATTGTATGTCTTTATCACAATACTTTGAATGTTTATAGTAAAAACATATCAGCACACAACAGTTAGCAGCAAGATTGAAAATAGTACAAGATAATATGTGTTCATGGTCTTGTAGAGCTAAAAAAGACAGGAGTAATATAAAAATCAAAATACATGCTTTGTTTGAATGCTGAACCCTTAAAACTCCAAGTGAACTCCACTTAATTTAGTTACATAAATGTGAATGCAATAACCATTTTTGACATTGCATAAGTGAGCAACAATAACTAGACTTTATTAAGGGTTTAATATGTATCAGTCACCAATAGGTCACTAAATGGTCCAAATGACTAAACCAAGACTTCACAACTAGTAAGCAGTTAATTAGAACCCACAACTGACTCAAAATTCTCTGACATGCTCATGCTATGATACTACCTCCTTGCTTTATTAAATAGGATGACTTTAAATTGTGAACTTCCTAGCCTATAACTGTATTCTTAAACAGCTTTTAGGTTGACTTAAATGTTTTATATTTTGATTGTTGTGTTGGCTCGGTAGATGCATATATTTGTCAAAACTCATGAATTCCTACACTTAAAGTAAGTGCATTTAATTTTACTCCTTGATAATGTTGATTTAAACAATAAACATCAACTCTACTTACACAAATCACAGGGGCATATTTATGGCACAAAATAAAGTTCTCATTCATCAAGAGACACCACAGTGTTCCAGAGAGCATAAATATGGTAACAGATTAAAAAGTAAAGCAGATGGTTTGTAAACTTTGTTTTAAGAATAATTGCAACTATAACTTATCCTGGATCCTGGGATTAAGTAACATATGCAGATCATCATACTTCTGCCAATTTTCTGATGACAGATACACAGAGGCATAGTTCCAGGGAACACTTTCATGTGTGTTTTTCATCAATAATCTCTTATATTGTGGCCCCACAAGTCATTTGGTTGCAGAAAGAAATCTGTAGGAAAATTCCAGAGCCAGAATAACTTTTAGCAAACACCATCCAAGGAGCACAGATTACTTGTGTTACGCGCAGAACTAGCAGTCAGTGGCATACTGTGATCCGTCTGACAGCCAAAACTTTATAGCTCAGGCAAGAATAAATGGTTATTTCCTGTCTCAGGAGCAACACTGAGTGAGCAAGCAAAATATTGATCTTATTTATTTCTTTGAAAACATGTGACTCGCGATATCCTGACACTTCCCTCCAAGACTCTCCGTGGGATCTGCACAGTAAAAGATCTCCATACTCCAAGCATTCCTCCTTTCAGGGGAGTGGTAAAACTTTGAGTGCCCAAGATAAAATCCTGCTTCCTCTATCTCCCAGTATGAGCTCCAAGTCTATCCTGGAACACGCTTGATAAGTCCAATAAAATCACTTTGATACTAGTAATGAACGCAGATTTTATTCAGTCATTAAATATTTATCAGTTAACACACTTAAATACCTGGAATTGTGCTAAGCACTGGTGTACAAAAGTGAATGAGAGAAGTCTATTGTCCTCAAAAGTTTATAACTAAGAAAGGTGTGAGGGAGATGAGCAAAATATAATTGAAAAGACAGAGATATAGATATAGATTTAGATATAGATGTAGATATAGATGATATAGAGAGATATAGATATATAAATATAGATATAGATATAGATACAGAAAGAGAAAGAGTCAGAGATATATGAGATAGATAGGTGAAAGAGATAGAGGTAGAAACAGATAGATAGATAGATAGATAGATAGATAGATAGATAGATGATAGAGAGATAGAAGAGTGGAGGGAGGAAGGGAGGGAGGGAGGAAGGAAGGGAGGGAGGGAGGGAGGGACGATGAATGAACCAGAAAACCAGTGGGAAAATTTTTAGAAAAGATAACTATGTAGACAAGGATTGGGCACAAAGGAGAGACAGGCATTTCCATTTGGAAGGCTGGCCAGGTAATGAGCCTGAAGAAGGCCTGCCAAGTGTTTCAGCTTTTACTCATCTGCAAAGACTGCCCCGGTCAAGCTTTTCCCATGACTTTGATGTTGCCAAATCCAAACGTAACTTTTCTGTTGATACATTTCTTAACTTCTCATTAGCATTCAACATACTTGATTATTCTACCTCCTTGAGATACTTTCTTCTCCCAGCTTCTGTAATACCACAATCTTCTGCTTTTCTGTATTTCCTCTCTTACTGGTTATTCCTGTATAAGCCCTTTTCTTGGTTTCTCCCTGTCTCAAAACCTCAGAATGTTGAGTTGTGTGACCACTTTTCTTTTCTTTTCTTTTCTTTTCTTTTCTCTCTCTCTCTCTCTCTCTCTCTCTCTCTCTCTCTATATATATATATATATATATATATATATATATATATATATATCCATCCTATGTATAAATCATAATTAAAAGCAGAAACTATTACACTAAACTCCTTAAATACTGGACTAGACAAGTAACCCGTTGTATAACCTTAAGAAAGTACTTAACTTCTTTGTGTCACTGATTTTTTTCAGCTATTAAATGGGGGCTGTCATGAGTTACAAATGAGTTAACGCATATTCTATGAAGTACTTACATATAAAATATTTAGAATAATGTTTAGCACAGATTAGGTACTATATTACTATATCAATACAATATATTTAAATGTCATTCATAATTTTCAATGTTGCCCTTTTTATGTGTTTTCATCTAAACTCTGCTTTGAAATACAGTCATCTATCTAACTTCCAGCTTGTATTTCATTTTGGATTTCAAAGAGTATCTAAAACACAACAAAAAACCGAGAACTCTTGATTTATCTCCATCCAAAGTTACTCCTACAATCCTCCTTATTTTATTAAGTGACTCTATAATCTCTCTAAATACTAAAGCCAATATCTGAGAATTATCCCTAATTTCTATTTAGCTGAATCTCACTGCCATGTTCAATTCATTGGTAATTTCTTTCAGAATTATCTCTAAAACATATACTGTATCATCACAACTAACTTCCTCTACCACATGATTCTACTCCAAGCATTTCCATCTCCTCCCTGGACTTTCACAATGGTCTCTGTTCATTTGCTTGCCTTTCTCATACCCTACCAAATCCACTCTCTACATAACAGCAAAACTGACCTTCCATAAAAAAAGAAATAAGTTAGCGAACAAATCCAAAATCTGGGAAACAAACTTTGCTGATTTAGCCCTGCTATAGCTCTTTTTTCCCTTTAACTTCATTTTCCTACTATCTCCATCTCTCTTTACTTACTATTCTGTCTGACCTTTGTGTTCCTGAAATACATTAAGTTTATTTCCACCTTTGGGCTTTTGTACAAGCTCTCTGACATCTGTCTGAAGCACTCTTCTTCTTGAATAATATATTCCTGACTCTTTGGCATTGATATTTCATCTCAAGGTCATTCATGCAATAGTAACTTCCTAGTCTTTATATATAACCTCCTTTGCAAGGCATTTAAACCTTTTATGGAATATTTTTATGTTATATTCTTTATTCATTCATTTATGTATTGTCTCTCCCCATCAGAATGCAAATTCTATGCAGAGACTTACCAGTCTGCAGTGCTTGGCAAAGGATAATATTCAATAAATACTTTTGATTAAATAAGCAAATAAATTATGGCAATTATGAAACAGAAGAGATTTTGGATTTCATAAACACCAAGCAATTGGAATCTATCTACCTTGGGAACTGTTTCTATGTTGGGGAGAATGACCATAAGTTTTGTTTTTTGTTGTTAATTTCAATGACTGAATGGATAATGGTGCCATTCATAGAGAAAGAAACAAGTCCAGGGATAGTATTTATAGGACATTGAGTTTCATAGCCCTTAAGATTCAAATTTGGAATTGTCCAGGGAATAATGAGATATGGATCTAGGACTAGAAGAAATATATCTACACAAGCTAGAGATATACACTGAGTGACCAGATTATTATGAACTCTGAACGCATAATAATCTGACCACTCAGTGTATATCCTATATAATAAAAGGTTAATAAGCAAATTGTCCCCTTGACCAGAAGTTCGACCAGCAGGCAGGCCAGCCAACCGCCCATGTCCCCAGGCTGGCCGGATCCCACCCATGAACAAATTCATGCACTGGGCCTCTAATAGATATAGATATAGATATAGATATAGATATAGATATAGATATAGATATAGATATAGATATAGAGAGAGGTCAGATTATTATGCGTTCAGAGATCATAATAATCTGGTCACCCAGTGTAGATTTAATAATCATAAAAAAGCTGAAATTAAGTAGAGAAGAATAGATTCTTATTAAAGTGAGAAGACAGGAGGTCAACACTGGAAAACACCAAAATATTCCACAAGAGGCTGACAGAAGAAAAGAAGTTGGAAAGAAGAATCTCTCCAAAAGTAGGCAGTGACCCAGGAAAGAGGGACAGAATAGAATAACCAAGGAGGAAGAATATCTTGAGCATAAAGAAGAGGTCAACAGGGTCAAGTAACAGAGAGATCAAATAAAATAGGGGCCACAAAAAGTCAGCTGTATTGACAATTAGAAGCTCACTGGACACCCTGAAACCGAGGATGCCACCTGAACTTTCCAGAGACCTGCCTTTGAACCATAAGTTCCTCAAAATTTCATACACTGAGATAATCTGCTTGGAATTCAACCTCTCTCAGGCCCCAAGACTTGAATTGGCACATCCAGAGAGAACTGATCATACTCTTTCCCATCCCCCTTTTTCTATGTGTACTACCACCAACATAGTAACCTAAGTTAACTGGTGTGCTCTGCGAGTTCATTTTTATTTTTCTCAGTTTCTATGATAAATATGAAAAAGTTTTATCAGCTATCAGCAATGCAAATAAATCGCTTTTCAAATATCATGGACATTCAGCAGAATCTTCATCCAAGTAGTGAAAACAATAAGGCTGAATGGATGATAAAGCAATGGAACAATAATTTTTTGGATGTCCTCCAAATGCTGATTATTTTTTTAAGATTTATTAGATTTATATTTTCTAGAGAAGTGGTCAGCAAACTCATTAGTCAACAAAGCCAATAATCAACAGTACAATGATTGAAATTTCTTTTGAGAGCCAACTTTTTAAAAAACTTAACTTCTTACAATGTCACTTCTTCAAAATAGACTCACCCAGGCTGTGGTATTTTGTGGAAGAACCATACTCAAGGGGCCAAAGAGCCTTATGTGACTGGAGAGCCATAGTTTGCCGACCATAGCCCTAGACTATGGTTACTAAGGAAAATATGAATACATACATACATATATATACACATATATATTATATATATATATATATATATATATATATATATATATATATGTTAAACATATATGTTTAATAACGTGTAAAAATAAGAATGGTGTCTAGCTTCATCAATTAAATGCAATTATTATTGCCGAAACCGGTTTGGCTCAGTGGTTGAGCATCAGCCTGCGGACTGAAAGGTCCCGGGTTCGATTTCGGTCAAGGGCATGTACATTGGTTGCGGGCACATCCCCAGAAGGGGGCGTGCAAGAGGCAGCTGGTCGATGTTTCTCTCTCATGGATGTTTCTAGCTCTCTATCTCTCTCCCTTCCTCTCTGTAAAATATCAATAAAATATATTTTAAAAATGCAATTATTATTAACAAGTGGACTGTTGAAGAGATGCTTGGCTTATGAAAATTACGTGAGGAAGGAAAGTGAGATCCTTCCAGGAACATACTGAAAGCACCCTTGGAGACCAGGGCTTTATTTTTCACATCTAAATCTAAACATTCCGTTTGGTAATCAGAAAGCCCAATTCCTTTTAAAACTGTCTTGATAAAATTTATCGTTAATTCGTATGGTTAATTAAAATCAGATTGGCACTCCTATGAAATTTCTAGATTCTACGAAAGTCAGGGCAAGGAAGTTTCAATGAAGGATAAAATTACGTTTTCTGATCAGCGTGGGCAGCATTTACTCCAGGGGTTCTCAAACCTTGCTCGTATTAGAATAGCCTAAGCAGGCTTTTAAAACTTCAGTGTCTAAGCTGCCCCCATACTAGTTAAACCAGACTCCCGGGGAGTGAAATTCAGGCCTCGGTACCTTTTAAAGCTCTTCAAGGGATTCTCCTGAGCAGCCATGGATTGGAGGGCCCGTGACTTAAGCTACCCTTGTTCTCACTAAATTAATGCTGTGATGGTTATGAATAAGGGCTTTGAAGTCAGAGCCGGGATTTGAATCCTGGCGGCTGTGCACACTTGGACCAGACCCTTGACCCTTCGTGCCTCAGTTGACTCAGCTATCACTCGGTGATTATTGTTCCCACATCAAAGGGTTGTTCAGAGCATTAAATAAGGTAACATAAAAACTTAGCAGAGTACATGGTATGTAATACTAACACAATAAATGTTGTTAGTAATACATATAGATGCAACATGTATTAATCATAAGCATTTATTAACTGCAAACCAGGTCCGGTTTACAATATATAGATCGCAAATATAACTGTACCCGAATCTGAATTAATATATGTAGCCAAGTGTCAGCTCCACGCTGTCTCAATGAATTCAAACACCTAGCGTGGGTCTTAGTGGCCCTCTCTCATTTAGATTGCACAAAGGCAGGGGTCAAAGATCCGCAAATCCACTTCCTGCTCACACCTGCCACCAGCCAGATTTATGACACCTCCAAAGCAGCTGCGTAATTTGAGACTTGCAGAAGAAAGCTCCTAATAAATTTCCTCGGGTCTTATTAGAGGGAACGTTTAAATCTCCTATGACACGGTAAGAAAGAACTAAAAGAAAAAAAAAATTCCAGTCATATTTTTCTTATTTACTCAGTTACCCCAGAGTGCATTACGACTTGTTTTCCTTTGTTGTATTTGAACAGTCTGACAGATTACGGTGACAAGGTTACTTCTAAATTGATAAAAGGTTTGATTGTGTTGGTGCATTTGTCAAAACGGTCTGACACCACGTATAATGGTGTCTGCACTTGGAGCCCGGATGGCTCTTGAGTCAGCGCTTCCTGCTCAGCTCTCAGTGCTCACCGAAACCACGGGGTTGGGTAAAATTCCAGATTAGCCTGGGTAAGACCCTCAGCTGTGGAGCACAAACACTCCTACTTTATTCCCTTTTCACTGTGGGTGTTTCTCGTCTGTTGTTAAATGTGAAAGTGACATTTACAGCCTCAATTTCAAGGGAGCCATGCTAGGGCGCCAGAGCTTGAGCAGAACATTTATAGAGAAAAATGAAGGGCAGGGAGCTGACTTCCTAGTCTTCTGGGGATGACTGGAAATAATGTGTGCGCCTACCCAAGCGTTTCCCTCCTGTGTCTTCATTCCGTGTTGGGTGGCCTTAGCAGCGTCATTGCATGTTGAACAGGACAACTTACTCTGCAGCTGCGCAATGCAGTTACTAGCTAGCTCTAGATTACTGAACTATGTGCAGTGGGGGCAATGTTCAGTTAAGGCTTGTTTTTTAATATATTGTTATTGATTTCAGAGAGGAAGGGAGACAGGGAGAAAGAGAGAGAGTGAGAGAGAGAGAGAGAGAGAGAGGAGAGAGAGAAAAGAGAAAAAGAGAGAGAGAGAGAGAGAGAGAGAGAGAGAAACATCAATGATGAGAGAGAATCATTGACCAGCTGCCTCCTGTACACCTCACACTGGGGAACAAGCCTGCAATCTGGACATGTGTCCTGACCTGGAACTGAACTGTGACCTTCTGGTTCATAGGTCATGCTCAACCACTGAGCCATGCTGGCCAGGCTAGCTGGGGCTTTCTAAGAGCATTGTACTTGTTAAAATTTATAAGTCATGAAAATGACTAGATAAAAAGAATTGTTCACATGGACAATATAAACACGTTAATGAATTTTCTTTACTTTTATAATTCTGTCCATTAGGTTTAATGCGTGGTTTTATATTTTAAGAGTCATTTCAATGTGTTTCAAGGGAATGTTTACAATAATATGTTTCCAATTTATTTGGAGGAGGAAATATAGCTTAACATGTGAAAAGTAATTATACTACGAAAATTTTATTTCATCCAAAAATGTTGCAATAGTCTCGCTTTATTAAGGAAAATCTATCTTCTCCCACTTCCATCTCCTCTTCTAGAAATAAGCATAAAAGGCATATAAAGTATTGCACCACAGTCTCCAACTAATAACCATCCCATGAACATAATTATATAATCAACTGGAGTTTTAATTTTTATTATATGGCTGACCCTGGAACAACATGGGTTTGAATTGCACAGGTCCATTTATACGTGGAAGTTTTTCAATAAATATACTGGAAAAATGTTATCAATGCATGGATGATTATACCTATAAATAAACATGAATTTCTTTTTCACAATATCTTTTCACTTTTGATGTCTATTGTTAGTTATACAAATAACATTTACAGTGTTTTTGCATTAAATATGACCATATTGATACAGATACTGACAGATAATTTATCTTATGACAAGATATATAAATTTATGGTATCGGTAAATACAGTAAAGTGCTATAAATGTATTTGCACTTCCTCATGATTTTCTTAATAACATTCCTTCTAGGTTACTTTATGGTAAGAATAAAGTATATAATACATATATAACATACAAAATATTATGTTATTTGACTATGTTATGGTAAGGCTTCTGGTCAACAGTAGGCTCTCAGTAGTTCAGTTTTGGGGAAGTCTAAAGTTATAAGTGATATTTTACTTCGTGGTGGGAGTCAGTGACCCTAACTCCATGTTGTCCAAGGTCCACTGTGTTTGCCTTTAGTGCTTTTAATATTGTAGCCACTCAATATTTAATATCATATTGATGATCCATTCATGACGGGGTAAGAAAAAGAAACTAAAAATCAATGATTTGGGTCCTATTTTGTGATACTTTATTGTTTCTTTTTGGAGTTCATTTGGTTGTCTTTTAAGTCCTTGCATATTAATAGGAAAATAAATGCATATAAAAAAGACATCTTTCACCACACATAATTGTTCCAACACCACGATTATTAATTCTCATGCTTGCTTCTCTAACCATAACTTATTCTACTATGAGATTACTTTTCACCTCTTCCTACTCTGAGTGTTCCCTGAACACATGGGATCCTTTCTTTCCACATTGCAGCTGGTGTTATCTTTTTGAAACAAATTCTATTTTACCTTCCTGTTTGTGACAATTCAGTGATTTTCTCCATTGCTCTTAGGGTAAAACAAAATTCCTAAGTTGATATACAAAGGGATCATCACCTTACTTTTATAAATATATATTTAGCCAAAACCAGTTTGGCTCAGTGGTAGAGTGTCGGTCTGCGGACTGAAGGGTCCCGGGTTCGATTCTGGTCAAGGGCATGTACATTGGTTGTGGGTACATCCCCAGTAGGGGGTGTGCAAGAGGGAGCTGGTCAATGTTTCTCTCTCATTGACATTTCTAGCTCTTTCTCTCTCTTTCCCTTCCTCTCTGTAAAATATCAATAATATATATATATATATATATATATATATATATATATATATATATATAATTGATTTTTTTTTCAGAGAGGAAGGGAGAGGGACAGAAAGTTAGGAACATCGACAAGAGAAACATCGATCAGCTGCCTCCTGCACACCTCTGCCCTCAACCAAGGTACATGCCCTTGACTGTAATCAACTTCGGGGCCTTTCAGTCCACACGCTGATGCTCTATCCACTGAGCCAATCCTGTTAAGGTGGGATCATCACCTCATTCCTCTCACATTTCTAGTTCATATTGTCCTTTACTCCAACTCTTTCTCTCCGCTATAACCATATTGGCCATGTTTTCAATCCTTTATGTTTGCCTTGCTGCCTCCAGTCATTGGTTCTATACACATGAAGTTCCTTCCACCAGAAATGTTCTTCTTGTCCTTCCTCACTTAAACCTATTCCTCCTTCTGATCTTAGCTCAACTGTTACTTCCTCAGAGATGTCTTTGCTCATTGCCCTAACTAGGTACCATCCCATGTTGCAAAGACTCTTAGTTTCATGCTCCTTTGTTGCCTGTATAGTGGCAATTTTATATCAAATCATATGACTATTTAACTGACATCCCATTTGGTTGAGAAAAATATAGGCTTTGCTAAAGCAAGACCCTTTTCTAAATGTACTCACCCCTGAATCATCAGCCCAGTGTTTGGCATGCAACAGAGGTACTCTGTAAATACTGCTTGCTCTAGAACACAATAAATTTCCTTGGGAATTCTCAAGATGAATACATTATAAGGTATTTCCTACAACACACACAATGCAATGTATTCAACCAAAACATAGTTATAACTAGAGATTTTCCATGGAGTGAAGTCATTCTTCATGTCTATTAGTTCTCATTCTTGTCTTAATTTTTCTAAATTTTATTTGCAATCCAAACATAGGAGATTGGATGATGAATGTGAATGGAATACTCCAACAGAATTTGCTCTCAGAATATTCATTGTGAAATAATGCAAATGCTTTCCTTTAATATCATTTCCTTGCTGTTCATTAGTATTAACCTGAATACTGCATCCAAATACAGATAACTTGATATATCTATGCCTTTTTTGTATGTCTCTATTGTCTATCATTTCATTACTATGGATATTAGCAAATATTGCATTTTCAATATTATAAGATACCATTAACTCTAAAATACATACAATTTTGTAGGAATAAATATGGAAAGTTGATCCTGATGGCAAGTTCATTTAAACCAATAAGTATTCTCTTTTTTATAGATGATATTATTTTAAAGTGCTGGATAAGTAATCCCAATGCAAAATGACTTGTATCTTTAGAAGACTGCTAATGTAAAACAGTAATGAACAATGGGAGAAACCAACGTTACACGTGAGGAAACAGGACTTGACACATGACCTGCATTCATCTTGTAGCAAATATATCTCCAGCCATCAGGTCAGATTCTTGCAGCTATATCAATTTAGTTTGTGGTGCAACCATTCTGCAAAAGGGGACTGGTTGAAACATACAAAAGGTGGCCCAGAGCAGGTTTTATTGGAGATTAATGAAAGCCTCAATAAAAGAAGAGAATTTTAGAATGGAAAAAATAGAAGTTTAAAAGATTATCAAGTTCAAACACATTGTTTTACACATAGGGGAAACTAACGTGAAGAGGGGACAAATCATTTGTCTAAGGCCAGGACTGAAACCCAGACCTCTTAGTGCACAGCTATTTCCACTACATTCCATTGCCCGATCACATTAGTTCTGTAAGATTCTCGAGGAAAATGAATCTAAGCAATAAAACCCAGGTCTAGACCACTTCAGTAGATGGAAAACCCATAAACATTTTCACAGTAACATTAGAATGAGCCACATCTTATTAGCTAGCAAAAATTAATATGAACAAGTAACCATTACCCTCTGTGCACTTAGCATTCTTTACATTTCTCAAATGCACATAAGAAACACAAACAAAACTTCTTTTCTCCAAAATAATGTTTCTGTGTCACTAAAGCTCTTTGCTGAATCAAAAATGCCCATACAGGCATTTAGGGAACACTTTCCATTTATTCATTTCTGGCAACATTTTTTTTAAAGAAATGGATACTGACACAAAATTTCATCGTATAATGCTCTATCAGGGGTGTATTCATAAACCAGCTCTCCAAAAAATAAAAAGAGATAACGTTTTTTTTTAAATGCCTGGTTTGTATGGCTCCCATATTCCTGTGCTACAAATATTCCCACCACGGCCAACTTCAATATACTAAGTCTGAAACAAATCACTCACAGAATTCCAGAACATATAACAAGTGGCTCTAGGGCACTAATCAGAGGCAGCCCCAGCACACCACTGATACTGTAGGGTAACTTACTCTTCCAAGAGGAAACTGAGGCTCAGAGAGGGCCCATGATCTGCCTCAAGATTACAGAACGGCTATGTAGGTTGTAATGCACAGAAGTCCAACTCAAAGACCTGCATATATTAGTGAAACTTGATGCATTAGAAATAGTCAGTGGTCTTCATATTATTACAGAGAGAAATATATCCCCCCCCAAAAAATAGCAATATCAACACTACCAGGGAACCCTTGAGAAATGCATATGCTTGGGCCCCAAACCTAGAGGATCATAATTTCTTGGGCCCCAGAAATGTTGGTTCAACAAGTGTGCTCTGACTTGTAGGAGAAACAATCTTTCTGTAATATCCAATATTCTTCTTTTTATGAATGAGACTCATATACAAAACAGTTAATAGCTACCCTTCTTTCCCACATCAGATTCCATTGAGGAGATACTGCCCCTGAAATTGCAAACATTCACATTTTCAAAGCTCTTTTCAAAATGGCTTAGATCTTTCTAACAGCAAGAACAAAAAAAAAAGTGAGTGACTTACCCTCCAATTCTCAACTTCAACATTTTATAGACCAAACCCTAACATATTCATATGTCCTAGCCTTGGCACATTTCAGTCTCTTTTGAAAACTGCTTCCAAGTAATTTTTTTTCTCCAACGTGTCCCCTCCTTAATCCACATACTGCCTAGTCAACTGGCTATATAGTAACAGTATTTGTGTTTTGGTTTATCTGCCACTTCCTGTTGTTTTGCTATTTGTTCTCAATCTAAAACAAAACAAAACAAAAAAAAACACAAAAAAAAAACACAGAACAAAGGCAAATAAATACTGCCTGCTTTGTTTTCCTCTTCCAATATTTTCGAGGTTGGAAAATTTACAAAATAAATATCCTCTCAACCTTCTTGTAAAAGGATTGCAAAAGAGAAAAAGAACAATTGAGTAATAGTTTCCCCTAATTTAAAAATAACTAGCTAAGGCACAATCAAATCCCAAAACATCGGGCTGATAGGACTTTGAAAATCACCCGACAATCATCTGAAAATACTGATCTATGATTCTTAATTCATTACCCATTATCAATGTTATTTGGAAGGTAAATTAAATAGTTTTATTTTTTCATAGAAATAAAAGAGTTGGTAATATGTGTTGGTAGATAATGGAACAACGAAAATATTTTAGAAGGGCGTTTAATCATTACCACATTTCCTAGAAAATACAAAGCTACTTGGCGAGTGCAGTTCTTGGCCTTGGTGGAAAGTAGCTTCACTGGTCTTGGAAATAGATGTCTTTAAGGAAATGAGAGCATTTGCCTTATAGTTCTCCAATTAGCTGGTTCCCATGGAATTAAGATTTACAAGCACTGGCCAGGAAGTTTGCAACACAGGAGATACCCATGCCGAAATCTATCACTTCTTCTGAGTTCTTTACATTTCCCCACTAATACTTCTAGGCGGGGGTGGAGGGTAGAGGACAAGGGGAAGCATTTTTTCCCCCCATGAGATTCATCATTGACTCCACCAGCCACAAGGTCTCAGGGCCCAACTCAATGCTTGCCCATTATCTTCCTAGTCCATACATGCACACCGGCCAGTACTCCCTCATATATCTTCTCAAGAACCCCCACCTCACACCATAAACAAATTCATTCCCTAAAGCAAGCTGGACTTAGCTCTCACATTTAAATCCCTTCAGGGAACAGCATCGCCCTCACTGAGACATCAATGCATGGGAGGCTGGGGTACAAGAACCAAGGCCTGCGTGGTCTGAGCCCACGTGGGCCAGCATGTGGGTCAGAGATGGCGCAGAGCAGAAGGGCACTTACGGTTGGCACAGCTTGATTAGGTCCTGGTCAGTGGTGCCTGGTGGGAGGCCTCGAATGTACAGGTTGGTTTTACTCAACTGTTCCCCGCTGCTGTTGTTGCTGCTGTTGTTGCTGCTGCTGTTTGTGCTGGGGCTGGGAGGAGCCATGGGGTGGGGAGCTGGTGCATAGGACTGCTGGAAACAGAAAAGGCTGTTACTGGAAAAACAAAGCCAGCACCTACTCCCAGGCCAGCAGAGCACCTCGAAAGCAACACAAGCGTCTCGGCCTCTCCAATCCATACACGCACACACATGCTTATACACATCACCACTCTGTGGACTTCTGAGCACAAAAGATGCCTTCTCCCCTCTCTGGCCCTGCATGTGGGTCTGCATAAGCTTGCTATCAATGGGCCATAAAGAAGTTCTCAGGTGCTCCTGACAGCAGCCCCTGGCTTCCGAGTCTGTCCACTGTGACTTCCCTTAGAGACCCGGAAGGTAGCATGTGATCTCATGCTCTGACAGAAGAACACAACTCACTCTTGACACCAAAGCTCTGCCCAGCTCGTGTTCAGTAGCCAAGCATCTTTGGTTTGCCTCTACTCTTTGTTCCTCCCAGTTCTCCAAAGCTACCCCCGTAGACTGTTTCCTCATCATTGCTCTCCAGCACAATTCCCCATACAGAGAAATCACTCCCTGAATAGTGATTCTGTGAGTAGACAAGCAAATGAATGAATCTCTCTTATCTCTTCTCTCCTCCCAAACCTGCTTCTTCCTGGGGAAACAGACTTTGTCAGCAAGACTCAGCCACCATTTTCTCCCTTCAGTCAAGATCCCCTTTATTTCACTCTAACCCAGGGTCTCAACTTAAGCCCTATTGACATTGAGGACAGGACATTTTTTTTTTTTGGAGGGCTGTCCTGTTCATTATAAGGTCGTAGCAGCATCCTTGACCTTTACCCACCAGATTTTACCAACACCCATCTCCCAGTTGTGGCAACCAAAAATGTCTTCACATACACATGAATGGCCCCTGGAATTAAAATCTCCCCCAGTAGACAACCCCTTCGTGAACCTGAAGGGGTTCTGACTCTTTCTGAGAAAATGAAAATGATAAAATGACCTCCAGAAACTTAGGGTATACAGTGTGAGGGTCTTTTTAATTATACATGCCAAAGTGAGTAGATAGAATACTCATTATATTTTATTTATTTTGCATACAGGTATATCATCAGAACTTCTAAAATTGCACTGATTGGAGTCCCTGCTGCATCTCTTAAGGTCTCTGTGACCTTTGCATGGTGCCTTAACCTCTGTGAGACTCAACATTCTCATTCAGGTGAGGAGGATGTATGAAGGGGATAGAAATAGTACTACTCCCCCGTGTCATAGGGTTTTTACCACAATTCAATGAGCTAATGCAAAAAAAATGGCTCCTGGAAATTAGTAAGTGCACAATAAATGTTAACAATAAAAAACATGTATAATGGTAATATTTGTCATTCATCTCTGTATTGCCAGTGATATTAGTCTATATAACTATCCCAGATATCCTCAACCATAACTCAGAATGCCACCTATAGGCACAATACACACATTCATCAGATTCCAGTGGGGACATTTCTGGCTGAGTTGTAACCTGAAGATGCATTAGCTATTTTATCAGGGGTGGGAGGTATGTACTTATCAAATTAGCAAGTAGGTGCTTAATAAACACTTGGGCTACGTGATGTACAATAAAAATGGAATAAACACAGCCTTTAATCCCTACAAGAGGGCACATTTTAGCAGTACCCAGCTTTGTTTCCTGCTGTTACAGTCTGCTTAACACATAGTTCCAGGATTTCCTATTTGCCCCAGTCCATATTGCCAATGACTACAAGACATGCCTCTTAGATGCGGTTTCTCTAAATGCAACTCTTAATTACCCTCATCTCCCATCTTTCCACACCAGCCACCCATCACAATTACCCCATTTTCCCATGTTGCTGTCATTCTTCCAGCCGCCATGCTAGGACTTTGATGTTAATTTCATCAGTTCCCTAATCCTAAATCTCACAATACAGCCAGTTTACCAAAATCTCTGAGAGGTTTCTAGAATCATCCTTTCCTCTGAATTCCTACTTTTCCCTTAGGCCAGGGTCGGACCCACCTCCTATACAAAGGACTTCAAACTTCCTTATCTCAGGCTTCCCTGTTATTAACTGGGGGGTTGGGGAAGAATAAGAAAGAATAGTCCAATGTCAAATGCAAGCACAAACTGGTCAAGGGAGTATTAGGCAGTTTGTTTAAAAAAAAATGGGGAGGTGACAGGGCTGGAATGACAGAAGCAAACCCCAGAGCACCCAACTCGCTTCTTTGAAATAAACATTTTTTTCTCAACCATTTCTTTAGTGTGAGTTTGTTACCAACATTTTTAATGTTGAATTTTAAAATGAATTACACAGAATATATTCTGGCCCCAATATTTGAATAAAACAGCATATATTCATTGCCTTTTTGGAATCTAATATCTGCATAAAGATTCTTGGCTTGCATGAAAAACTATTTCTTCTTGAGCTCAGAGCTAAGAATCGGGTTTCGCTCCTGGGATATCCACAATACTTAACTCTACCGCTTTACCAGCCCTGCACTTAGTAGGTGTTCAACACATCCTGGCTGAAGTAGCATCCTGCTCTCTGTGTATTGCAACAGGACAGATGAAATTTATCTTTTATTTCCCATGTGTGTTCTTCTCTTCAATTTCCCAGGGTTTGTTTTTCGTGGCTTTTTTTTTTTTTTTTTTGGTGTATTTCTTTTGCCACTTACCCCTCCCCTCCCTCTAAATTCTTTGAATTCCATTCTGTACTGGAGCTTCTTTTAAAATGAGGCTTTGTTTAAAAGCAGTTGTTCCGACTGCCTAGCCTTTTAAACCACCAGAGAGCCGGAAAAATGTCTCCAGCTCAATGTATCTCAGATCAGATGGGCCAGTTCAGACTGAGCCCTTGACTGATATAAGAAAGCACCAACTAGGGGATGATCAATATGTGTTGACTTAATCCTTTTGTTTTCCCTCAGGGATCTTGGCGAGCATTTTACACAGCTGGGGCACCATTCAGTAAATTGCAGGGTGCCTAAAACAATAACTGTGCCCTGCAAAGGGCCCAAGGTATTCACCGGGGGTGAGAGGGGGCAGTTAAACAAACAGTCAAAAGCAAACCTGGAATGAGTAGAGGGAACGGGTGTGCATGGAAACAAGGTATGTCATTTATAAACAGGAGTGGAAGCACCAGATTGTTGTGGGGAGAGGATGTCTTTCAAAAGCCCTTTGAAGAAACTATTCAAAGGTGTTTGTCTTTGTCATAGCCTTGTGAGTTCCAGAAATTCTGCTAAAAGGGATAGACTTTCTCAGTGTAACGGAACCAGTTGATCCATAGATTTTAAGACCCTCTGCTGACACTCCTGCTAATTCTTAATATTTCATTCATGTGTTGATGATGCACTGAATGATTCAGGTAGCGACCTGCATTATAAATCACTCTCTGGTTGTGAGAATTATAAAATCCTTCCTCTCCATCCATTTTCAAAATACACATCTTTTAATCAACAAAACATTGGCTGAAGGTTCCGGGAATGTCTGACAAATGCACAGGCTGAAATGAATTAATTTGTGAAAAGCAAAAAGAGGTTTTGTATGCTCTGGCTGCCAAAGACAAATGACTAACCTACAGCCTCTTTACAAAAAGGGGAGCATCAATAATCTTTAGCGGTTAATGGGTCACAGCAGCTACTTTCCTGATTAAAAGTGGTTAAATGCAACTGATTCTCAATTCTTCATCTTTAAATGAACTTGGAGTGTTATCATTGATTAGCTTTTTGAAAGCACCGAGGGAGAAATGTTAAACCAGTAGTAAAATATATTTTCCTTCAGATGAAACTGACTTTGTGATATTGCCCAAAGTCACACTTGGTAAATCCTGTTGAGGGGTGGTGAGGACTTAAGGGCTGGGGTTGCTGAACACTGTAAAACCGAGCTGCTACAAGGCAAGGGGTTGCTCTGAATTTGCAGTGTCAGTTGGTTAAAACTAGTAGAAATGGCAGATTTTCAAAAAGAAGGGCTTGGGATGGCACTCGGATTGAAGGGGGAGACAGACTTCTCTCCGGACGCGGAAGCCGCATATGCTTGGCAAGCATGCATGCTTTTCTCAGATGTTTATTCACGGTGGCCTTGCTGGGAGGGGCTGTTAGGAATGATAAGATGTGGGCTGAAGCCTTCTTAGTCATATGTTGGGGCTGCTACATCAGCGGATTAGTACCTGTGTCATCCTTTAGTAAATGAAGTAAAATGACTTGGCATCCATTTTGAAGATGTTAGTCTTAAGACACAGATTCTAATAACCATAGGTACAACTCAGTGTGTGCTTGCTAAGCATTTTTTATTGATTCCAGAGAGGTCAGAAGGGAGAGAAAGAGAGAGAGAAACATGGATCTGTTGCTCCACCTATTTACGCATGCCTGGGCTGATGCATACATGTGCCCTGATGGAGGATTGAACCCACAACCTTGGCCTATAGGGATGCCACTCTGAGGAACTGAGCTACCCAGCAGGGTCTTGCTAATCATTTTATATGTTGTCTTTATAACAGCCTAACGAGGCAAATAATATTAATCTCATTTTACAAATGAGAAAACAGAGACACAGAAAGGGCAAATGATTTTTGCAAAGTCACAAGGAAGTCTGGCTCCAGAAGCCACACAGTCGCCACAACACCAGGAACTTCACCTCTTAAAGACAGAGGCTCCAACAAACACACCCCAGCTTCCTTGCAGTGAGTCCCGGACAGCAAGACTCTGGCAGGAGCTCTGGTGAGCCAAGGTTAAGGGGGAAGACAAGAGTGATGATGCTAAACAGCGTGCAGTCAAAATGAAGGTTAACAAGCCCTTTCCCTCTCCCAGAATTTAAATAAAGCCAATCTCAAAATTTAATTTCAAAGGGGAAGTGCCCAACAGAAGCAAGCATGTTATGAGTTTTCCAAATAATGTCAAACTAGTGGGGTTCATTTGTCAAGATTCATGGTTTGTTATTTAATAACAGGAAAATGAACTGGCTTGTAGATCATCCTAAACAGCTGATTCATTTAGTGTGCTTTGTTAATATGCCTCATTTTTCAAGTTTGAAAAGTGAATCAAGCGGGTCCTCCTACATTCTTACAAAATGTGATGTGTGTGTGTGTGTAGGTCTGGAGGGAGGTTCATTGTCTTTTTCCCTCCCCTCACTGTTTTGGATGCAACCTGGAGAGGGGGTGTTTGCTTGTTTTAACAGAAAGCATTTGGTACATTCAATAAATGTTGTTCACACATCAATGGAGTAAAGTAAATCATTAAAAATCATGTTTTGTACAATGTCAAACTACATTGGAACCATTGTCTGAAGGCGGGGCTGTAATATGCACTGGCCAGGTTATTTTAAATCAGGGTTCTCAACCTTGGCACTACTGACATTTTTGGGAAGAACAATTATTTGCTGTTCGGTGGCTGTCCTATGCATCGCAGAATCTTTAACAAAACCCCTGTCTTCTACCGCTAGATGCTAGTTGTTCTACCCACTCCTCCTGATGTGGCAACCAAATATGTCTCCGGATATTGCCAAATGCTCCCTAAGGGAGTGATATTGCCTCTGGTTGAGAATCACAGCTTTAAACAGATCCAGCCACTCTCTTTGTAGGACCAGTATGGTACTCCGCCTTGATGAATGATACTAACCAACAGCCTAAAAAGATTCCATCGAAACACCTCATTACCTAACAACATTCCATTTCTTACCCCTAAGTATCATCACCTCCCCAGGCCTCCACCTTCTGCAGCTAAAATGGCGCTGTGCCACATATCATTTCCAAGCAGAATAGGTCTGAAACATACTTCTCCCTCTGACTGGAAACATAACTCTTTTACAAAGAGCATTTCAAATATTTTTTGCATGCAATTCCCCTTGGCTGGGAATCACAGAGCCTTGATGCCAAACTGCAGTCAATTCTATTCCTGGCATCCGGTTGCTGGCAGGATCCTGAAGCAGTTGGTCTGGTGGTTTTGGAGTAGCCTTGGGCTCCATCATGCAGCACTCTGCTTTGCTGATGGGCTCCCCAACTTGTTTTTATTCCTCATCAGTGCAATAGAATTTGTACTCTTTTATCCATTCAAGGGTAAAGCCCTGGATAAAGTCTCTCCTGGGATTGGCATGCCAACTCTTTCACTATCCAAAAATGAATACAAACCACATTCCTGTCTTAATTCATACATTATTTAGCCCGCATGTACACATGTAATCCATTGCTCAGTGGATAATGCTATTGCGGGCTATTGGATTCCTCTCCCAGACAGTGTAATTTCCATATAACCTTGCTTCTGTAGACCTCTCCTCTAGTATCAACACGACATGAGAGAGTGGACATGGCGAAAACTGTGGCAATCACTGGAGTGTTTATAATAGCCTCAAATGAGGGTGAATATGAATACTGTGCATGCAGGCAATAACAAATGCAGCTAAATTAATATCGAAGGCAAGCCATGCAATTTTAGCCAGAGTTTCATGAACCACATACATTACCGCTTTGCAATTTCATACTAGGCAATTGCCTCTCCATTATGTAGAATATGACTATAGAAAACAATTGTTTCAATTACGCCTTTTATAACAGAGTTTGGTAAAAACCTGCCCCACAGCTCTGATATGGAAATGAGCAATAAAGGACAAAATTCTGCACAAAAGGCAATCATTTGCACATTCTCCGCCAACTGGTCTAGGTAATAGCTACTGTCAACAGTGGTAATATGGTGCTTGAGAGCTCCAGATTGCCTGCTGAGAATCCTGCTTTGCCACTAACTGGGCACTTAAAGCTCTAGTCAGAAGACAAAGAGATTATGATGATCTCGCCTCATAGAACTGTTGCAAGGTTTTTATTATATAAATGACAAATAAGATATTTAGCACAGTGCCTGACACAGGGTCAATACTCAATAAATAAGTTTTGTTCCTATCAATTGCATCATCATCATCATCATCATCATCATCATCATCATGAGGCAGATCCTTAAAATAAACATTTGCTCTTTAAGACCTAGTTGGAATAATTTACCTTTAAGGGGAAACTAAAAGAGTCAGCCATTATTATTATTATTTTTTTTAAGATGGGAGCCACTGTTCTTGAGATGAAACTATGTCATTAGAACTGTGATTTGCCATTTTCATCAAGAACCAAAATGCTATAACTAAGCAGTGATGAAACAATCACTGTGGAGGGAATGGCTAATTAGTTTCAAGGTATTTACAAGTCACTACCGGAGTTTTATTAAAATTCTGTTAGGATGAGATTCACTCTTGCTCTAAATATTAGGTTTGGAAAACCTCAGTAGATTGCATAATTACACATTGCTCTGTACTATTTACAAATAGGCTTAATCTAAAGTCATTGAATTCCATTCAGAGGTTTAGATATTAAATGACATTTTTAAATGAATGTACTTGAAGACACAAATAAATTATTATAAGCACATATAAACCAATTCTGTTAATAAATTTACAAGCTAGAGAACAGTGGCTATTATAATTGATGCCAACAGCCTTTTATAAAGATTGCTCAATTTTCCAAATGCCAGTGATATCCTGTCTTTGCCTAACTCTTGTCCATTTGGCCAACTCTTGGGCTCTTTAATGAAAAACAAAATTAAAACACTTCAAAATATGATGTGTTTGTGGCATTATTTTAAACTTTGAAAACAACCCAAACAGTTCATGATTCTAATATTGATAATTATTTTCTCCTGGGAAAAAAAAAGAGCCATGACTGGTTCCCTTGGTAGAGAGTATACCATGTCTGCTATACTGTAACAGTAATAGAATTCTCCAGAAATACCAAAAATTACTATAATCTCTGTTTAAGACTCCGATTTTGTTCCCCTCTCCCCCCCCTCCCCAACACACACCTAGGAATACTTCAGAGACTCACTCAAATAACTGATTTACAATTGTCTAGACCAGTGGCCGGCAAACTCATTAGTCAACAGAGCCAAATATCAACAGTACAACAGTTGAAATTTCTTTTGAGAGCCCCAAACCAACTTCTGCGCATGGGCCACAAAGTTTTGATTGCACTGTATATGTGCACCTGCATGTGGTAGTTTGTGGAGGAGCCACACTCAAGGGGCCAAAGAGCCGCATGTGGCTCACAAGCCGAAGTTTGCAGTTTGCCGATCATGACTCTAGAATAACTGGGAAAAGAGTGACAATCTATAACAGGACCATGAACTGTTGGAGATCTCTGGGCTCACCAAAGGTCAGCATCTCAATTCAGAATGCAGTTAGAAATAAAAAGGAGATCTTGTGAGGAGTAAAACAATTATAGTTGAGTCCCATTCTTGTACCTTATATGTTTAGTTAAATTTTTATTTTCATTTTCCCCCATTATCTCTTTGACTCTCTTCCTAGTTGTTTAATAATCTTCTATGTTTCACAGTCCAATATACTCTTTATTTCCCTACAATTACAATCACTATAATGCCAACAATGAATTCCCTTCCCTTTATCATGCATGCTGGCCTAAAATGAATGAAGACAAATAGATGTAGTCTAAAGAACACTGCCATAAGATTTATTGCAACTAAATGTACACATTCAAAGTTTTCGCCTTCATTCTTGAAAACTGATATAACGAGCTATAATTCCAATCAAAAGACTAATTACTTATTAACCAATCACATTACTGATTTGGTTACTTGTAGCTAATGGGCGATCTAAGTAAATTATTTTCCTTCAAACCATCTATAATAATAAAAATGTAATATGCTAATTAGATCGGACAGCCGAACAGCTGAAGGACTGTCTGGATGACCTTCTGGACGTGGCTGGGGCTGACAGGGCTGAGCCCTTTGCATGAATTTTGTAAAATTACAGTGAATAATGCATGGCCAATCAAATGTTATAAGGCTTTTTTTTGGTCCACTGAATAATATTGTCCAATTACATAAAAAAAATTGTTTATGAAAGTGAATCTGTGTTGACTGAGGAGCAATGCAATAATAGCGTAAATAGCATTAAAATGAAATTTAATTTCCTTGCCCAAGCTTTCATCCTACCTCCATTATGTCTCTCAAGCTCATATCTAACCCTGTTTTCTTTCCTTTCCCAGTGCTCATTCATCTTTCATGCCACATCATAGTCACATTTGCATCTATACCTTATTTTCCTTTCTTCCTTCCACCTGGAATATCTGGGCTCTGTTTCTATATATCATTCTAGGGTGACTAGAAGATTTATCTTACAAACATGTTTTAGAACAAAAGAGGGACATAATAATTAAATCAGGATACAAGGTATTACATGAGATTTTTCCAAAGCAAATTAGAATATATGGTCACCTGATGTATAAATCACTTTTTATTTATTTAAACCTCAGCCATGCCTCTAGGATCACCTAAAATTCTAACCCATTTTATGGCTTTATCTGTGTATTACTTTAAACCTATTTCATTTCCATTTCCCTTTCAGTCTCTATATCATTAAAAATCTACAAAAGGTTATAAAATAATTAATATAGATAGCAATGGCTCATGATTAATGAGCATGTATTGTATGTTAGGCACAGTTCAAAGAGCTTTATACTAATCAATTTACTTAGTGATAGGTACTATTTTGGAGGTAGGTACTATTATTATTATAGAAATTGAGAATACTAGATATGAAGACTCACAGAGGTTAAATGATTTTCTAAGGTTGTTCAACTCTGTACCGTATCCAGGACCTGAAGTTAACCAGTCTTCACTCCAGTTATTCTACATTTCACTCTAAATATGTGCAGTCTGATACAGTAGCCACTAGTGACATTGACTACTTAAATTTAAATATAATCAAGTCAAATGAATTAAAATAAAAAATGAAGTTGCTTAGTCACACACTAGTCACATATTCAAAAACACATGACTCACTCATCTAGGGGAAACAATTAATGAACAACCTACACTGATGAACAAAAACAGACCCGGAGACAGGGAAGCATCAATAAGACTGTAAAACCTCAGAGGGAAGGTAGGGGAAGGTAGGGCAAAGGGGGAGAGATCAATCAAAGAACTTGTATACATGCATATAAGCCTAACCAGTGGCCATGGACAACAGGGGGGTGGGGACATACGTGGGGAAGGGTTGGGATGGGAATGGGGGAATGAGGACAAATATGTGATGCCTTAATCAATAAATAAATTTAAAAAACACACATGGCTAGAAATGCTATTTTGGAAAGGCAGGCATAGAACATTTTCCATCGTTATAGAAAGTTCTTCTGTATGGGGCGGATGTAGGTCATTCGTACAACTACAAGGCATCGTCTCGCCATACCATACAACACTTCTACAGTCTCTAAATGTGCTGAGCAAAATAAAAGTCACAATGACAAGGCTGCTATTTAAAGATTTTTTTCCCTTCTCAGTAGAGTTACTATTTAAGTGTTTTTTCCCTCATGAGTGGGTCTAGATTTTTACCATGTAAAATCTCTCTTTCAATTGATAATTCCCCACACCCAAAGTGGACATTATTAAAAGAGATTTCCAGGAAATAAACTCTAATCTGTGGAAGAAACAGGATGGATTTTATTTGTTTTCAGCCAGTAACCACGATTTTATCTGTAGTGTAAAATCACTAAATACCAAGAAAAGAGAGCAATTGGGATAAACTGCTGGTAAAGAATAAATGTCTCTGTAGGAAGCTCTGCATTTTATTTTTTTTTAATTTTTTTAAAATATATTTTATTGATTTTTTACAGAGAGGAAGAGAGAGGGATAGTGAGCCAGAAACATCGATGAGAGAGAATCATCGATCAGCTGCCTCTTGCACACTCCCTACTGGGGATGTGCCTGCAACCAAGGTACATGCCCTTGACCGGAATCGAACCCGGGACCTTTCAGTCTGCAGGCCGACGCTCTATCCACCGAGCCAAACCGGTTTCGGCGGAAGCTCTGCATTTTCAATATGACATCATCTACTTTATGATGTGCATTTGCTTTGGGGTGTGCATCTACCTGCACAACCCAAATGAAAGAGCACCTTTCTCTCCCCACCCCTATGTAGTATGTTATTCTACCAATCTTATTTCACTCTCCACTGAATGGAGGCAAAAAAAGAAATGCTTTCTTACAGTGAAGTACTGGGTCAGTTGAGAATATTCATGAACAACACTCTATATTCCATGACATAAAATAGTTTGCTATATTATTAGCCAATTCATTCATGTTTTTATTGATGCAGCAAAATTAAATGTGGACCGAACCTATGCTTTGGAAGTTCTAAATATGAAATATTAGAGTACAAAGCCCAGTAATTAAAAAAAAACAATGTTAGAGCACAGATTTAAATGTGACAGCAATTAATACATGCAAAGTAATTGCTTCATTATAAAAATTGGAAGGAACACTTGCACAGATAATTTTCTGTGAATATATTTTCAACATTTATTATAGTTTGGGCCATAAGATTTTAACTATGTGAATAAATTAATGCCCAGGGCTTTTTTTTAAAAAAGGATCAGGCAATAAAATGACTATTGGGCATTTTATATTGCTACCAATTTACTACAATTTTTAAGTAAGAAGCTCGTGCAATATTTATAGATTCAAAATTATATTTCTCATAATTATAAACCTCTAATAAGGACTTCCTTTTCAGTATATTTTAAGTCAACCCAGCTTGTACCTTAGAGAATCTCCAAAACAATATGGATCTATCCAGTTTTTGATGTATCTTCTCTGTATTGTGATTACTGGAGATTCTATTTGCCCAGTGGAATTTTCCATAATCAAGAGAATGATTTATCCCCAGTGATAAGACAGTTCTGCTTTTCCTTCTCCAAGTTAC
This sequence comes from Vespertilio murinus, assembly GCA_963924515.1. NCBI lineage: Eukaryota > Metazoa > Chordata > Mammalia > Chiroptera > Vespertilionidae > Vespertilio > Vespertilio murinus. Next base: position 13,621,734 of record OZ004715.1, read on the forward strand.
TTTTATTCATATAAAATTAGTGATTGAGGCTTCTAGGACTTGCAAATAAACAGTATTTGCGCTTGATCGGTAGACCCTCCAAAGGCTCAAGGATGAGAAGGAGGTGTTATTGTTATTGGAACTAAGAGCATAGATGTTGAAACCACAGCACCCAGGTTCAAATCCTGCTTTCCCACGTACTGTCTGTACAACCCCGGGAAATTATTTCATTGCTTTTGCTTCAGTCTCCTCATTGGTAAAAATGAGGATAATAACTACCTTAGAAAATTGTTAAACATTTCAAATCAGTGATTATGTGTAAAAAACTGAGAATAAAATCTGGAACACAATAATCAATCTACAGTTGTTAGTTATTATTCTATAAATCCTAAACATTATATAATATTCCTTATTATTATGAGAATACTGTTCTTTTGAGTAAGAGGTATATTGGTTGGTCCATTGAATGATCTAGCAAACTCCAGTTACCTGAATTCAGTGAAATCTTACAATGCAAAGTAAAATGCCCCATTCATGTTTGTCAAACAAGTTCTCTAGATTATAAATAAAAAATGTCATTCTTCAATGGGACATTGGGCTCAGTTAGTACTATTTTAGCTACTGCCACTATTATCTCCAGATAAACTGGGGACAAGATCCTCAGAAGAATTAAAACACAGACACACACACACACACACACACACACACACACTTTGACAAGGGAAGTTATTCTTAGAATATTTAAACTCAGGGAAATTATCTATAAATTGTACAAGTGTTTAGTCAAGTAAGATATATCATTGCCAACTATATTTTATTCTTTTGATAAGTGGGAAAAGCTTATCAGTTAAATAACACACTAAATGTCCATACCCTTACCTAAAAGGACTTTTATATACAGAAAATAAACTAGACCAATTTCATATCTTCTAACACTAAAAATAATTAGGTTTTTAAAAATTGCCCTAGTTTGTATTGCTCAATGGATAGAGCGTTGGCCTGCAGACCAAAGGGTTCTGGTTTTGATTCTGGTCAAGGGCACATACCCAGGGTGGATAGCTCAATCCCCAGTAGGGGGCGTGCAGGAGGCAGCCAGTCAATGATTCTCATCATTGATATTTCTCTCTCTCCCTTTCCCTTCCTCTCTGAAATCAATAAAAATATACTTTAAAAAATAAATAAAATAAAAATTGCTGCCCTGAAAGGAGATTTTGTGTATAAACAATAGCTTCAACTGCTATTTCAGCTTAATTATTACCCTAATTTCTAACAAGTGTATGATATGTGTTCTAGGGTAACTAGCAAATAGTTTATTATGTAAAAATGAAATAATCATATATTTAAACAGTCCATAGTACTTTCTATACATTTCCAATATTGCAGAGAATGACTTGGTTTTGGTTGGGTTTGCTTCTGTTTAGAGCACCATGTGTTACTTGACAAACAGAAATCTAAACCATAATCCCCAAGCGTTTTCCAATAGTCACTATCCTCTTCCCCACCTCCACCCCAAAGAACCCCCAGTGACTGCTGTATTTGGTAGAAGGTTAATTGGCTGGAATGGGGATCAAAAGAGAAAATTGACTCAGAATAAGCACGGTGTTGGTATTCCAGGTCTCAGAAGTAATGAAACAAGACATAACAGCACCTCGATATATATCTTTGATGATTTTTGACATGTAAATACTTCTACTTGGGTGCTTTTAACCTACTAACAGCTCAACGTTTGGCTCAGGACATTTCTGAGAAGTTAGCAATCAGCTAGCACAAGAGGGAAGAGCTAGCTCCAGGCCCCCACTGCAGCACAAAATGGATGTGGCCACACATGACATGCTGGCTATTCAAAGGCCTGACATCCTTGAGAACACACAGGAAGGAGAGGGCTTAAATGCATCAGAAGTAAAGAAGCAGCTAGGGGCACAACCAGGGAAGACAAAATAAACATTTCTTGGTGGCTCTGTGTCCACAGCTAGGCTGCTAGGACCAGAGGAGTGTGTGAGCAGACAGACTGATTCAATAAATCCTCATAATCTAATGGAGAAACAGCACAGGACACATCAGAATTTCTTAAAGGAAGATGGGACTCAGAGACCCTCTCTGTTTATTAGCCCACAGAGAGCTCCTTGAAAAGGAAGTATAACTATGTCATCATTCTTTGCAGTACAAACACGCAGGGCCCACGTTAAACTCTTGGAGGGAAGACCAGTAACACCAATCATCTGATCACATTTTCAGCAAAGTCAAACCTATGACAGCAGCCATCACAAAAACAAAAATTACTAGATATACTATCTTATTCTTCTGATAAATGAGAAAGCCTATCAATTAAACAACATACCATATAGCCAAGGCATGTGCCACTAGACCAGTGGTCAGCAAACTCATTAGTCAACAGAGCCAAAAATAAACAGTACAACGTTTGAAATTTCTTTTGAGAGCCGAAAACTGATTTCTGCGCATGGGCCACGAAGTTTCAATCTCACTGTATATGTGTGCCCGCATGTGGTATTTTGTGGAAGAGCCACACTCGAGGGGCCAAAAAGCCACAGTTTGCCGACCACTGTTAGGCTATACCACCTAGTTTTGTGTAAGTGCATGCTGTGATGTTTGCACAAGAACAATATCATCAGAAACATTTCTCATAACATATCCTCATAGTTAAATGATGCATGGCTAATTAGAATTCACGGAAACCCAACAATAATATAAAAGCTAAATATTATTATGGGAATATTTTAAAATATGTAATGTAACCAAAGAGAACTACCCCTTTAAATTCAAGAGAAACACAACTAGAGAAACAGTCCATGAAGGTGAAGTTAGCATAAAGTTCTCAGCACATATAATAGCAGGATAGAAAGCAAATGAAAGATGAACTTGATATGCACCAAAATGCAATCTATATTTATTTTTATTAAAGTATGAGAGAAAACAGTGCCTGTGTGTAATTCTAATTCTTATAGAATGCCTAGTTATGTTATTGTAAGCTCTGTTCTTCTCAACAAAGGACAGCATATTTTATAGCTCACAGTGATGGTTTGGAGCATCAGAAAGAATAGAAATGAGGACTGATGTGGACTGGTCAAGTTATATCACCCGAGTTCTCAACAACAATAAATGAAACTAATTTTATTGTTTGTTCTTGTGGTTTGCAGGAATAGGTAATAATAAAGATAAAAATGAGAGAAGGGAATAAAAACATAAAACTTTCTACCACAGCGATGACTTTTACTCAGATGAGTTATGGTCTATCAGTAGATTCGTATTTAAGAGGTGTCTGTGTGTGTGTGTGTGTGTGTGTGTGTGTGTGTGTGTGTGTGTGTGTGTTTGCACTGGGGTATTTCTTATTCAGTGGAAAAAGGCATCCACTGATATTATGCCCTGATTTCAGGGGAGGAAAGTAAAGATTCCTGAAGTGTGGACCATGCTATGCAGTGGAATGCAGAAGCATGAGAACCTTGCACTCCCACCACTGGCCAAGAAGCACTCTTTGGAATATTATTACAATATTCTACAATGTTGGCCATCCACTCACTCTGAGGCTGTCTGTGCTGTATGTAAAGGCATGTTTCCTTTCATTTATTTGGATTCCACTGGTCATTCATTTATATCATTACTAAGGCTTCTGGCAAGGCCAGTTCATGTCATATGTTAGCGATTTATAAAGACAGGCAGACAGATAAACATGTCTTTCTTGGCTACCGGTTTCCATTACGGACACAATCTATACTATGTGCAAGAACACAGACAATGACCAAAAAAAGATGTGTGTTTTTAAACATGCTTTTTCCTTTTTAGAAAACTGAAAATGGCATGACCCAAAGTAGTACTTTTTCTTTGAGCTACTTACTTGTCATACCTGGCAGGTCAAATAGAGACTTGTTTATGAACAGAATAAAAATGGAAATTATGATTGTAGCTAACATGCTAGTTCTACTGACCAATCAATACCTACAGGTCTTGCCCATCCACTGTTGCTCAGTGGTCGACCTATGAACCAGGAGGTCATGGTATGATTTCCAGTCAGAGTACATACTTGGATTGCAGGCTTGATCCCCAGTAGGGGGCTGTGCAGGAGATAACCAATCAGTGATTCTCTCTTATCCCTGATGTTTCTACCCTTCCCTCTCCCTTTCTCTCTGAAATCAATTATATATATATCTTATCCTTACCTAAACACATTGATTTTTTTCCCTTTATTGAAGACACAGAGAAAATGGGGGAAATTAGGAAAAAGATATCTGACTTTCAAATTTGTCCATTATATAAACTTAACTTTCAATGGGTGGTCTCCCTGTATATTAGAATGCATCTTATTTGTTCCCTTATAAAATAGAATAAAGTAATTATTTTACATTTGTTTTGCTGGCAATGGAGTATTGATAAAGGGTGGACAATTTCTCTCCATTGGCCATACTTCAAAATTTTTTGTGTACTTCTGCAAATACTTTTTTTCTGAATAAAAACAGCTATAAATTCCTTAAACTTTATAAGTGGAATAATGTTCCCCATCAAGATCTTCCTACTTATATATAGTCTACTACAATTTTCATCTGAACATATATTTCTGATTTGAATCAGTTACATAATCCTATTTAAATATATTTCTTAAATACTATGCTATCTAGAAACTGGAACTTTTCTTTAAATAAATACATTTTTATTGATTTCAGAGAGGAAGGAAAAGGAGGGATAGAAACATCAATAATGAGAGAGAATCATAGATAAAGCCTGAAACACAGGTATGTGCCTTTGACAGGAACTGAACCAGGGACCTTTCAGTCCACAAGACAATGCTCTATCCACTGAGCCAAACCAACTAGGGTCAGGCACTGGAACTCTTTTAACCTGAATTTGTGCATAGGGTATTTGAGAATACTAATATAATATCCCACTAATTGGGAAATTATAGAGTAGAGCTAGATAAATGAAGCTACAAAGACTGAACACCATGGAAGTTGAAAGACATAAATGCTGTCTTTGCCCATTCAGGCTGTTACAATGAAATACCATAGACTGGGTAGCTCATACATAACAGAATTTTATTTCTCAGAGTTTTGAAATCTGGAATTTCACATTTCAAAGCCACAGTGTCAACATCATCAGGTGAAGGTCCTGTCCTAGATCTGAGATATCTCATTGTACCTTCACATAGTGTAAGAGGTAAGGGAGATCTCCTTTATAAGACCACTAATTTCATTCATGAGGGCTCCACTCTCAGGATCCCAGCAGCTGTCAGAGGCCCCACCTCCTGATACCATCTCATAGGATTTTAACATGTGAACTTCCAGAGAGACACAAATATTCAGGACACAGCAGATGCTAAACCCTTAAATGGTTTTCATGGATGGGTCAGGAGTTAAGATTATGTACTTGACAATACAAGTTAAGGTTCCCCCTCCAAATGTAAGAAGAGGTACTTAAAACTTAGACAACTTTAAAGACTCCTTAAGAAAAATTAAGTAAAATTTATAAAATTAGTTATAAAAATGAATATTTAGAATGAACAAGGAGGCTGCAGTAAATCATTTACTTTAAAAAGCTGACATATAAAATAAAAATAAAAATGTTTAAAATAACAATAAATTTCTCCTAAATAAAAGTAATTTTCCCTCTTTCTATGTGTGCGCACATGTGTATGTGTACCGGGGGGAGGGTCTGCATAGTCTTTAATTGCCTCATCAGATAGCATGAATTTTATAATATTTTCAATACATAGAATAAAAAGATCATTTTGTTTGTTTCCTAGTGGTTGATAGAAATGCATTTTTTGAAAGTTTACAATACATTTTTTTCTTCAGCTTCCACAACTCATTCATGGTAACAGCTTATAAATTATTAGGACAGTAAATAAATTTGGGGAACAAAAAAAATGGAAATAACTTTGCATAAAGTTACCTTTTGGCTTCTGATTTTGCAAAGCCTTTTATTCTATACTAAAGTCCTGGTGCACAAAATTCGTACACTGGGGGGAGTGGGTGTTATCCCTCAGCACCCTCTTCAATCTGGAACTCCTTAGGGACATTGGTCTCACAATTTGGGACTGCTGGCTCCTAACCACTTGCCTGCCTGCCAGCCTGATTACCCCTTAACCATGCACCTGCTAGCCTGATTGACAATCACTGCTCTCCCCTTCTGGCCAGATCATTCCCAATTGCCCTCCCATGCTGGTCATCTTGTAACAATGGGGGTGGCCATTTTGTGACATTATGAGGGCAACCATCTTGTGGTAGCCATCTTGTGACAATGTAGGGGTGGCCATATTGTTACTACATGGGCAGCCATCTGTGGTGGCCATCTTGTGATGTAAAGGTATGAGGGTCAATTTTCATCTTAACTCTTTATTATATAGGATACTTTTCCATAAACTTTCTATGTTGAGTATCAGAGGCTAGACACCAGTCATAATAGGACCTTGTGGTCCCATGTTCCTGCCACAACGCCCAGGACAGTGGAAAGTTTGAGTGTTCTTGGAATAATTGTCACACAGAACAGGTAGTGCTAACATAATCCTACATCTCATTACATCCAGACCAAATGCATCTCTCACCTGACTTTCCCCTTAGCTAAATTCCAAACACCCACCACCATCTGAGATAAAGGAAAGTGCAAATGGGGAAGCCGAAATGGAAGAAATGGAAACGGATAAGGATTTTAAACAGTTGTGATGAAAATATCTTCCATTTGAAATTTTTCCAAATACACATGACCATGTGAAGACATGACTAGTCTAGGAAAAAAGTAGCTTTTGTGTAGCTAAACTTTATACAATTTGGATGGTCACTGACCATTCTTAAGGAGAATTCAAAATGAATATACGATTAGATATAAAACATTGAAAATGTGGAAGAAAGGAAGAGCCCTAAAGATTAAATTTCATCAGCTTCCAGGCAAACCTACTGCTACTGACCTCTAAACCCACCTTCCCCGCCACCCATCCACCTCTTCCCCACACCAAGGGGTAACCCTTCATTTTTAGATGTAAGTGCTTTATGTGATCATTTGCACCAATGCTTTTCCACTTGCGGTTCTTTCTGCCTATAATATGCTTTTAACCCATGTTTCTCGATTACCTTTTCTGGACACTTTTCTTGATGGCTCATTGAGCTGAAGGGCACCTCCAAGTTTTACCTCAGATCATGTAATGAAAATTTTATAGTACATTATGCCTTGAATGCTGAACTTGAACTTAGCAGTCATTTTTCACAGATCAACTGTGCGTTGGTCATTTAACATCTGTATGCATCTGTTTTTTATTTTCATGGCTATGTTTCATTCAAGCACCAAGTCCTACTTATGCTTCCTTCTCAGTGTCTCTCACATCTGTCTTTTCCATTCATTCCACTGTTTCTATTCTTGTCTGTAAGTACTTCATATATGGATTAATGTAACCATCTCTAAATTGTGTTTCCTGTTCCCAAGCTGCAAATACTCAAATCTGTCCAGCACATAGCCTTAAGCTTTACCTTCCTAAAACAAAAATTAATTTTCATGCTTCATCCCATATTAGAAAAAGAAAATTATAAAATGCTTTTCATAGCCTATAGATCACATTCCTTAGACTGACACTCAAGGGTTCTGAACCATTTTCACAAAGTCTCCTTGACCATTAGCCCATATAAAATGCATTTTTATTTCCAAATATTCAAAAAATTTTACTGTCTTGCATCAGCAAAGTATTCCATTTTCAAGTTTCCAGTTTATACAGTTTGCTTCGTTTTCCACTCAAAAAATCCAATGCAACTGGGCACTTATGAGGGCCCTGTTGAGTAATTTCATCTCACAGGGCAGAAATGTATCTGCATAATTCATATTTACAAAGATATGAGTTATACAAATCATCATTAAGTAGAGAGAATGCTCCACGGTGACCACTCACAACTAAATGGCCTCAGAATTGTCCTAAGCATTCATCAGCCATCTCCTAATTTTCTTCTGTAAGAAGGGAGAGCAATGCCAGACTAATCAATGTGCCAGGGAGTCTTATGGCTGTATTTTAGAATGACCTATATTAAAGGAGTTAGGCAAATGTAAGGGAAATTTACAACTCACAGGATAATGGTTCACTGTAGCGTATGGGTGTTCCAAACATGGCATATTCTTGCTTTATTTACACCCGAATGCTTGGCTGATAGTCTTGCTCATATTTTGCCTTGCTTTTGAAAGCACGGTTCCCTTGCCTTATTGATCTCCTTATACCCTTATCATTTTTCCACTGAGTTATTTGGCTTGATGACAGCGGTGTGTCTCCGAGGCTGATTTAACATCATCTCCCAAGTATGCAGCACTGAGCTCAGAGTCGAATATTTTAGGACTGAAACATGTAACATGTCCGTCAGGCAATGATACAAACACAGTCCCTTGTCAGAACTAATGAATGAGGTAATCCAGAGTATGGATAAATAGCAGGAAGATGGAAGATGCTAGAAGCTATGTTTCGCCAAAAAGCATTTCTGAGTAATTAAATTATTTGAAGAATAATGACGTTCCTTTGGTTTCGGTTCTAACTCATTTTTCCCCCATCAAAAAGACCTTGATGGTAATACCTAGAGAATAAAAAGTGCACTGAGAAGCAGATTCAGTGATGTGCATCAATAAATAGTGGGTGGTCCTTAAGCACCGTCCCAAAGGGGGAAGGGTATGGAAGTATGGGTGTGTCTAGGTGTGTTCCATTAGATAAGAAAGGAAAGGATAGCAGCCTATGAGGAGAAAGGATAAGAGAAAGGAGGAAAAAGACAAGGAACATGCCCCCAGTGAGGCACTGATTATTCTCCTGGGAGGAAGGATCCTGACTTCTCACAAGGATCTCCTCGGTTATTTATAACTTAGGATGCAATGTTCTAGCCACTGGTTGAGTTCTGCGACTGGCCTTTGAATACTCTACTCCCTTCATCTGGAAACAAAGATGAAAAGCTAACATGTAGCACCCAAAGTCAAAACGACCTGAAAGCCCTACTAAGAACCATCTGAATAGAAGTTATCATTCATGTCATTTAACCTTGCTTGTACCCAGAATCCTATTGCACTGCCATTCCTACTACCATCTCTCATGCCATCTCAAGGGATACCCATGTGACCATTACATCCAACTAGAAATATATTTGTAAATCTGTGAGCTATTACATCTCTAGTAGAATATGAATACACACAATAGTCTGGAATTCTTAACCAAGATTATAGTGGATTTCTCCAGGATTTTTTCAGCTGCAACTCATTTTCAACCGGAGGAGAGAAATGTCAGTGTACAAACAGGGCCACCTCTCCTCATTTGTGCCATCTAACCAAACAGTGGTATTCGAGAACGTTCTGATAAAGTCATTTGGCAAAAGAGGAATCTGCTGCCCTCTGACCCATGCTGTTGCACCCTATGAGATACCATCTTGGTTCCCTAGTAGCAGAACCTACTTATCCTGACTCAAATTTCACCTCCTCTGAGAGACCTTTAGCACAGGCAGATCTATCTGCCCCTGTTCAGAGCTCCAGGGAACCCTTTCCTCATGCCTCTGCAGGTGAGGAATATTGTGTGCACTATTTTGTCCTTCAGTTGCTCTTTCCACCCCCGGGCAGGCCGAAGCGTTGAGGACAGGGTGTGTGATAAGACACCTCTGGTCTTCAGCACGTCCGTGCAGACTTAGGAAAACGCTCCCCGCTGGTACTTCATCACTGGCTGGACGTTGAATTTCCCCATAAAAATCTTGTCAGCAATGATTATTCTTGGGAGGACCAGGGGTAATCCAGAAACCTAACCCCCAATTATAGCCTTTAGTTTTATTAAGTAAATGCATGCTGCGTTTTGTGGTTGTGCAAACATGGCGACTGGAGGAGAGGTTATGCTCGCCTTTCTACTTAGGAGGATCTGTGGTAAAAGCAGAAAAAGGGAGCTATGGGAAATACATCTCACCCTTTCTTCTCCTGTGGCTCTCAGCCAAACACCCACTAGCTTGCTGCAGACAGACACAACTGTAGCAGCGGGGCTACCCCCAAAGAAGTAAGCATATGGCTTATGGAAATAAATTGGTTGGTCAGTGACCAAGGAGCATACACTCATTTTTTTCAAACATAGGACATTCCTGCATGTCAGTTGAACTGTGAAGGAAGTGAACTCCATATGTTGGGTCTCAAAATATATGTATAAAGTGAAACTTGTCTCATACGGAAATGCAGACTGCATAGAGAGAGCTCATGTGATTTTTACAAATACCTGCAAATAAAGGTCTTTCCTAATATGAAATAAACTTACGTGTTTGACTTTAAATGTTATTTGCCTATCAGCCTTGAGCCAATTTTTTTTAATCTTGATTTTACTAAGGGTATTCAAGCAAGTGTTACAATGTAGTTTTTCAACTACTTTGGTAAATGATTTATTTCTTAGTATCACATCCTTCTTTATTGATTTTGAGAAAGAGACAGAGAGAGATAGAGAGACATTAATGTGTTGTTCCACTCAGTTATGCATTCATTGGTTGCTTCTTGTATGAGCCCTAGCCAGACACTGAACCCAAAACCTTGGCACGCTGGCTCTAACTGTTGAGCTGCCCAGTCAGGGCTGGTGTCACATCCTTTGATGGACATGGGAGTTGCACGCATTTATATTTGCTTCTCATCAGATCTGTGTCTGAAACAATAAAAACTCCAATCAATTCCATTGCTATTTGCAAGTGGCGATGGAAGAGATCCATTCTTTGCTGGAAAAGAAATAAATTTGTTGCAAATAGCCACCAACTTCAATAGAGAAAATAATTTGCACACTGAACAGGGAAACTGCCAAAGCGAAGAACAGAGCATCTGCTGTGGACAAGGGTATAATTATCTTGCTCATCTAAACACCGCTGGGCATAAAAGTTTTACTCCCTGTCTGGCAAGATGCTTGGCTCAGACTTTGAACGAAACATTATTAGCCAATAATAACTACTTTGGAAGTCCTGTCAATAACAACAGTACGTCTTTTGGACCGATTCCTGCAAAAAATGGAAAACAGGATCTCATCTGACAAAATTATGAACCATTAAGCTGCCAAAATGATAAAAAAAAAAAAAACACCAAGCCTATCCTATCTTAAGCCTTTCAGAGACATACATTCATTGTTTGCCATTGGCTTGGGAATTTTTCAAAAGAAGAAATACTCTCACTGGTTCTAGGTTTTGACCCATCATGCATGTCTTCGAACTCTTTCCTCGCTGGGTGGTGAGGTCATTATTTGTTCAGAGAGAAACTGGAGTAGATCTTGCTGCTAAACCCAGTGGGTGAAAAGAGCCTGTCTATGATGAGCAGATATCAATGATCAAAGGGATAGCTGCACTTCTTATTCTGTGGTCGTCACTCCTAACTCTCTCCTGGGAATTGTGGCCTGAGATGGACAGGAGATTTGAATCTAATCAAAAACCATCCAAGAAATGAAGGTTGAACTTCCTTTCCCAAATGCTTGCATGCCATTGTTGTCTTAAAAAAAAAAGAAGAAGAAGAAGAAGAAGAAGAAGAAGAAGAAGAAGAAGAAGAAGAAGAAAGAGGCTTGGAATCATGAAATAATTCCCAATAAATGCCCTTAATAGGCAAGCCTGCTAAAATAACACCATGACACTCTTTCTCAAAACCTTTGGACAGTTATCAGCAACAGCTGACAAGTTCCAGCTAATCTGAAAGAGTGTGTTTCCTGTGAGGATCAGACCACACACGCAGTATAGAAAAATACCAGGGGAAATTCACCAATGGAAAGAGTGAAACTTCAATATTAGATGTTCCATCTTCTAGGCTTAATAATAATGTGTACATTTTATTGAGAATAAAAAGTTTCGCTCTAACTGGTTTGGCTCAGTGGATAGAGAGTTGGCCTGTGGACTGAAGGGTCCCAGGTTCGCTTCTGGTCAGGGGCAGGTACCTCGGTTGAGGCCACATCCCCTGTGGGGGGTGTGCAGGTGGCAGCTGATGGATGTTTCCCTCTCATTGATGTTTCTAATTCTCTATCCCTCTCCTTTCCTCTCTGTAAAAAATCAATACAATATATTTTTAAAAGCTTTTCCCATTCATTAATATTTGTGCCTTATAATTTAATTGTTTGGGGGATGAGAGGAGAGCAAAATTAAAGCCAGTAAAAAAACGAAACAACAACAAAAGCCCTCAGAAGTGACAACGTCCTCCAAGGTTGGTTGTACCAGACACTGGCGTGAATTCATCCATCTGGGTGTCTCAAGGACATAGTCCCAGGTGAGGTTCCAAAAGGGAAAGTGTCACAGAACTGACAGATGGGCTTCCCTTGCCCAGACCAGCCTAATGGAGCTTTCAGGCAATTTGCATACTAGCTGTCAGTGACACAGGTAAGTATCAAGGACTTCACGGAGGCCAGGAGAAGCCTCCTAGAGGACAGAGCTTTATGACTGATTCATGCTTGTCTTTCTCTGTCCATACTGATAAGTGGGATTTGTTAGCAGATTGGCACTTCTTTTCTCTCTTCCGAGCTACAGTCTGTAGCAGTTCAGTGGAATTCAAGCCACAATAATTTCATCCAATACAAAAATCTAATACTGAAGTCTCACTCTTTCCGTTGGTGAATTATACCCAAAATAGCATTCATATGCCTTCACTTTTTATTGCATATACATGGAAAATATTGGCTCTTTTCTGTGCCTTTTGGTTCAAGATTTAAATGTTAGAATGTAAAGAGCTGCCTGGCTCCGTCACAATCTCACCATCTGAAATAAAGAAGCAGTGCCCCCGAAGCCAAGGTAAACATCTCCTCTCTCATCATATCCTGGAAAGGTTCATCTGTCCCCTACAGTCCATGCATTATTGCGCAATGGGTACATTGGTAGCTCCAAATGAACCCACATTTTCCAAAAATCCTGCTCTGTGATAGTGCCCCCCCCCCTACATTTGCTCTGACCTTGACCATGGACTTGCTTTGACCAACAGATATCCACAAGTATGACACAAGCAGAGGTATGATGAGTACTTAGTACTTGGGGGCTAATTCTTTTGTGAAGCCCCCTCTTAGAACCGAGCCACCATGCTGTAAGGAAATCATCCCAACAGCATACTTTCTTGAAGTTGATTTATCCAGATAAGCGTTAGGGACAGTAATCTGTATGCGAAGTAAGGAAGACTGTGCTAAGAGTTAGGGCTGAAACATGTGCCATTTCGGTCATAGAATATCCTGCGAGAAAGAGAGGCTGCATGAGAGACCCAAGAGGATGAGATGATACATGAAGAAAGAGATCATGCAGAGGAGGACCCCAGATGGCCTGAAGGAGGTGCTTTCCCAGAGTCTCAGCTCAGTGAAGCTATGTTACTCCAGTGGCACCATGTGGGCGGAAGAGCTACTCAGTCAATGCAGAGAATCAGGACAGTATTCTAGAAGGCAACAACTTAATAAATAAAAAGCAAATCACGATTGGTTTGGCCACGTTATCTATTGCTACTTCTTATGTAGGACTGAAACAGGCACTTGCAAAATGCAACTTTTCTGAGATTCTGATGGACAGATGCCTAACTTGCCGTGTGACATTTAACCTGCCAGAGGCTGTTTTCTCATCTATAATATGAGCAAGTTAAACTAGATGACCTCCAGGTCCTAGCCAGCTCTGATAGCCTATTTCATTCTGTTCTGGGATTAGGAAAAACAGTTGTTAGTGACTTGACTGCAACAGCAAACTAATTACGGGGCATTGCAGCCTTAAAGAAAAGGGACGTTTGTTGGCAGCTAAGGTCTACTATAAGTCTACCAGATAACAAAACATTTTTTTTCCTGGGTGAAAAAGGCTTCTAGCTCAGCCGCATCATAACTGAGCATTTTTATGTAGATTCCTTAACTCTGCATCCTGAAGAAAATGACAGCAACACACACTGTTTGGTATAATGATCACACCATATACTGGCATGGAAGCTTTCAAAAGACGTAGGATCTACTGACATAAGATTCCACTATTTAGGAAAAAAAGAGAGTATGAGAACTATAATGTCTTATGGCATTATAGAGTCAACCTACTTAGACATAATCTTATAAAGTTCCAGGGTAATTTAAATACCGTTATCAAATATTGATGCTGCACCAATTAAGTACCAAAAATAAGGTGATGATTGCGTCTGACGCCTGAGATGTTTCCTCCCTAAACCATCTCTTTTATAGTGCTTTTGATGTATCACACACTGTTCCACGCATTTCACAGATGAGGAAATTGAAGCAGAGGGAGACGAAGTGCCAGCTGGTATGTGGCAGAGCTGGTCTCATTGTCTAGGCAGCCTGGCTCCAGACTCTGTGTTCTTTCCATAAACACAATGTTTTGACCCATATGGGAAATAAATCCCAGACTGCATTGTTATTTGAACCAAATTCTGACTAACTGCGTTCCTGAACGTGGTAGGTATATTAAAAGAGTTAAAGCATTATGTCAGAAACTGTTTAGGATGTAAAGATGTTGCTAAGTCCAATCTAACTCAAAAGCAATCTGTACTTTCAATGCGCACTAACTAGAAACATTTTATTTGCTGAGTTGTTGTTTTTTTAAGTCACTTCTTAAGACTACTTTCCTCTAAGTTCTTCAATGCATCCAACATAGATTAATGTTTATTTACTGATTTCATTTCCATGAATAATGTGAGCTAGTCTAGTGGTACCCAAATTAGGATGCTGCAAAAAAAAAAAAAAAATCCAGAAACCTAATTTAATGATGTGGATTTGTCCAGATTAGCTTTTTTTTTTTAATATATTTTATTGGTATTTTACAGAGAGGAAGGGAGAGAGATAGAGAGCTAGAAATGTCGATGAGAGAGAAACATCGACCAGCCTCCTCTTGCACACCCCCCACCGGGGATGTGCCTGCAACCAATGTACATGCCCCTCACCGGAATCGAACCCGGGACCTTTCAGTCCGCAGACCGACGCTCTACCACTGAGCCAAACCGGTTTCGGCAAGATTAGCTTTGAGGATGCTGATTTTTACTGCCTATTAGGATGATTGTGCTATGAGTTAGATGGAAAGGAGTCATGTCAGTGATGGAAGCAAATGGGATGCTCAAGTCTAACTCAGCTGTATCTCAGAGTGAAGAGAGGAGGCTGTAAGTGCCTGGCTACATGGTTGGACCCTGAAAGCATTTTCCTAGACAAGGAATATTCTTTGCCTCTATATAACTAATCACATTCACAAGTAGGCTGCATCTGCCTATATTAAGATTTGTAAATTCTGTGTATTCCAAGACAATTATTAGTATATTATACCAGTCTACATTAAGATTCTTTGACTATATATGTTGTAATAAAATTACGATGACTATATTGATGAGGAAGAGACCAATGGTAAAAATGAGGACTTTAGAAACTGTCGAGGTGTGTATATATATTTATTTCAAAATCGTATGAGGAACTTATGGAAGTTATTTAACTTCTATGAGCCTCAGTTTCCATGTCTGAAAAGTGAACAATAGTACCAACCTCTACGGCTATGGTGATGTCTGACTGAATTAAGCAGATGTAAACCACTAAAAACAGTTTCTGGTACTGAGCAAGTACACAGTAATTGTCATTGTTATCATCTGCATTGAACTTGTTTATAAATTGATTATGGAACTAGAGTTGAATCAACATTGGTTCTACAAAATGACCAGACAGCTTCTACATATAGGAGCTTCAATTTTAAGATGCTGTCTAAAAGATCAGCATGTGTCTAAGTTTCATAAATATTATTTTTTAAAATGACGATCAAATTTACAACCTTAAGATAATTTTGTCTGTGGCAATAAAAACCTGGATAGAGGTATGTGACTGTAATACAGACCACAAATTTGATTTTAAAATTTAAAATTCTGCCAATGTTAGCTACATCTCTACTACTGAAATGAAAGGAAGTAGAGTTTCAAAGGAACAGAATGACATTTTGCTATTTCTAATTAAAACTGAACAGTCAACAAAAAAGTAAAACTTTAGTTTAATAAAACAAAGTGTCAAAATGTAAACGTGTGGGTGTGTCCATGGGTTATGCATATATGCATATAAATTCTTTGTGTGATGAAAGCTTGGTGTGGGGTGAGAGGAGGAGAGAGGAGACAGGTACACACTAGGAAGAAGCCAATTGGGGGGAGGGAGGGTATATCTGTAATACTTTAAACAATAAATATAAATAGCATTCAGGGTCTGGTTAAGGGTTATAAACAATAGTTTCTAATGATTAGCCCAGTTTTGGCTGATTATGCACTCACTATAAATATTTGCTGAAATACTGAATGACAGGGCAACAGGGTAGAATTTAACAAATCAAGTATAAGCAATGTTTGGCTTTATTATTCAGGGCGAGTTTTGATGTGATTTAATGAGCCAGACCACCTCTCATTAGGACACAGAAAGGAGCTCGGGCTGTCATTTAGGGAGCATCGCTGTTTAAAAAGAACGCATTGCTCTGTGACAGTTGTAACGATCACAATCACAGCTTTTAGTACAGATTTCATTTTTAATAATTTCCTTAACAATCACTAAGATTATCACCCCCACCGTGTAATCCGTTTCTTTCACACTGATGGCACTCCTACTGTTTAAAACTAATTGCTTTTTTTTACATTATCTTAAGGTCAGGCTCAACAGAATGGCTTTGGAATAACTGTGAGCCACAACTGTTTGACACATGGAGAGCAGATCACAACGCTGAAGAACGCCCCCTTCGGAAACGCACCAAAGATACCTGGTTATCTAGTTTAATTTGCCTCTAGGCAAACATCACCGTGATTGACAATGTAATGTGAAGGTTTGTTAAACGTAGTCTGGGTGTTTATTTCATCTCTCCGGAAGGCAGTCTTAGAATCTACTTGTGTTTGTTCAACTCAACAACTAGGACATGCGGCATGGCAGCGTGGAAAAATTCATGTCTGTGTTTACTTAAAATTTGGTGGGGATATCCAATACCCACGTACTCCTTCCGTCTATGGAATCTAATACACCTCTTTCAAGAGGATAAGTAAGTTCAAAAGTTGTGTTGTGCAATATCTTCACCTTTTCCAATAGTGTCAAGTGGGAGAGCCACAACTGCAAATTCTATTGTCCAATCAATCACGAGGTCACGAGGTCCATCTTAAGTGACTGCAAATAGAGCTGAAATGGCCGAGTTTTTCCCCCACTGCTGTGGGTGACAAATGAAGCAGACAGCTGAACAACAGCCATACAATTTGCAGATTGACTTGAGCAAGATGTATTTAAGCAAGTCTGTGTGTTGACTCATTCATCCAATTAGTATGCACATGCCCTGTCCCACCTGATCCCAAGATACATGTGTGGCAAATGGAACCTACCACATATGAAAGACGAACGACGCTCACTATGAAAATAATGTATCCTGATTCGCCACAAAACCAATTTAAAAAGTGGATTAGAATATTTATGGGTTCAGAAGTATTGCTTGGGAAAAAATACTTTATTTTTTTCAGAATCACTTAAGAATGAAAAATTCTTAAAAGCATGACTTGGCAGATACATATTCTGTGATATATATATATTTTAAATATAGGCCCAGGAAGGTACCCATGGTCTGGAAGTTAGCACCCAAAGGCAATGTCTGAGCAGGCTGTAAGAGGTTAATGGGGGGAAAAGGAGGGCCTATATAATACTTTAAACAATAAAGATTTAAAAACAAAACAACACAAAGGCAATGTCTAAAAGTGTGTAGAATTTGTTTTGTCAGAGAAAGTTTTGACAATCTGGAGTTCTCAGGAACAGCACAGAGGTTTCCAAATAACTTATTCGCAAAGAACACCTGGTTTTCCCATTAAGATCTAAATTTCTTTCAATAGTCTCAAAATAAAATATTTTTTTTACTCCATGAAAACTTGCATTTTAGTCCTAGAATTTAAAACCCATTCTAAAAACATAAACTTGAGGCACAAAATGACTACATGAAATCATTTATCCATGGTTACTATGACTTTTGACTGTAGATAAAGGTTTTCCTCCATGTCTACTTTTATGATCATTCATTAAAAGTCCACAACTGAATAATTAAGACTAAAATATTTAAAAATTCTTAAAGTTATATTTTTGTTGCTGTCTTTTGGATATATATATATATATATATATATATATATATATATTCACTACAGTTTTGGGGAGAGAGAAGGAGGCTAATGTGTGTGGGTTGCAGGTACTTTGCCATATTGAGAACTGTCCTTTTTGTAACTCAGCACTCTCACATCTGTTAGAAAACCAAATTGAAGTTTTGTCATTCAAGGTTGACCTGCCATTATCATCCTTATACTACCTGGCACACTCAAGGGGATAGACAGGTGCATGAGGGGGGGTGGTATCACTGGAAAGTCCAGAGCTACCCAGGAAGTGATGTACTTGTTAAAGGAGCTGGTAAATAAAAAATACTACTCTGCAATCGACAAATCTACACAAGCATCGCCTGTAAACCCTCAGCTAAAACATGCTCTTCACTCATTTACATAAGTACGGACTAACAGAGACCATTTAGATCATTGCCTGTAGATATGATCTAAATGTTTCCTAACTAGTAAAAAGAAAATTCTCTAAACACGATAGCGTCATGGGATTTCAGTAATCATCTAATGTGTTCCCAGTTCGTTTGAAAAATGGGGAAAGGAAATTCTGAGAGGTAAAATCACTGTCCCAAAAACAAACAAGGGGTTGCTCCTCTAAGTCAGCATTACTCAGAGTGTGGGCTGGCATCAACCTACAACTTGTGACCAGTCGAGAACAAGATCAATTACATGAATTGAGAGTAAGAACTTTAAATCGTTATGCCAATTTGACATTGTCACAACATCCAAGTGTCTGGTTTTGTACTTTTCGGAAGTATTGGTCTGTAATGGATTGGAAATAAAAACTCAATTGCACCGCCCCCCCCCCCACCTGCCCACATACACACACTTGGATAGTCTGAGAAGCACTACTGGAAGTCAGCCCTCTTAACTCCCAGAATTTGGTCGCTCCTCTACAGTTGCATGTTCTTCACTCTAATCCAATCCATGGTGATACTGCGTAGTACAGTTGGGAAGAATGTTGATATCAGATAGATTGAAGTCAATAAAAAAGGACCTTAAAACTCAATCAAATTTCTATCACCACAAAGTTTCAGAGAAGAGGAGGGTGAAATCACTGAGCAGTTTAGGGACTATGCAGCACTGTCTTTGGGTCAGATTAGTATAATTTTAAAAAATATGTTTATTAATTATATCCCCAATAGCAAACTTGCTTCTTTATTAATAGAGGTTTCAATCTCACATCTCTGAACACATTGGAACAATCACAGAAAAGGCTATGACTAATCATGATCGCATTTCCCCAACTTAAATTGCAACTCATTATTCCCTTCACTTGACATAGTCCCTTCAGAGAATTTCCAATGGCCTCATACTGCCCTGGAAACGGAGTTCTCAACAGTTCTGGGCTGTTCCTCTAGAAATACCATTGTTTCTTCAAGTTTGACCTTCCCTGTGAGCCCTACAAAGGATGGGGCCTAAAGATGGAGGTACAGAATAACAAACCCTACATTAGCTTGCTTTTAGCTCAGGTAACCAGGGTGATGAGAAGAGAGTAACAATGGCTACATAAGTGTTTCCAAGTTGGCTACCTGGAGCCAGGTCTGGTTTGGATGATGCACAGTAACCCTTCCTTCAGACACAACTCAACTTAAAGTCACAGCGATGCTCCATATGCCCTGGCCTCCACAAGCATCTTAAATAGATGAGACTAGTAGCTCTTGGGAAAAGAAATCCATCCATCTATGTCATATGCCTTTATTTCCTTTTGACCTCAGCTTAGGCATGGCTGTGCACATTCTTGCTGGGATAAGGAAATATATTCATATACAGCCACAATTCTTCTTAAAGAACTATAGGAAAGTAGTTCTTTATTTTAATTACTAAATGTATAATCTTTTACTTGGCTTGAGAACAGGTTATCTCTGATTCATTTGTGATCCACAGGCTTAACATCCTCTTCCTTTCATTCTATTATCTTAAAATGTTAAGGATCCTCTTCTATGTTTCTTTATTGCTCCAGGGCCTTGTACAAATGAAATGCTCTATAAATAAAG
Source organism: Vespertilio murinus (assembly GCA_963924515.1). NCBI lineage: Eukaryota > Metazoa > Chordata > Mammalia > Chiroptera > Vespertilionidae > Vespertilio > Vespertilio murinus. Next base: position 13,641,740 of record OZ004715.1, read on the forward strand.
TGTAAACAGCAGATGGCTATTGTATGAGATCACAGTGTCTCGTGTCTCCCTCTCTTTGGAACTCCTGAGATACTTTGTGCCAATAAACTCTAGTTCTTCATCACAGCCCTCCGTCTGGATTCTTCATCGACACAGCTTGAATATTATCTGGTGTCAAGTCCTGTGCCACAAACTGCAAACTTTTTCAGAGTGCTGTCTTTCCTCTTGAAAAATATAAAACCTAATCCCAGATCTAAGTCCATAAAAAATGCTACATCTGGGAGTCAGAGCAGGGTATACAAAGAGGCATTTCCAAACACTCCTGATCTTTGACCGGTTATCCTTCTGTTTACAAAGATCCTGCAATCCAATGGGAAAACACTTCCAGGCCCTCTCTGCCATGACTATTAGAAATCAGCAAAGTTAGTCAAAGCACATCTCACCAAGATTGTGCAATGTTACGCACGTCTTTGGTTTTTGGTGTTGTAAAAACCTACATCACTGCTTAATCTATTCATTCAAGGAGCAGTTATTGAACACTAACTCTCTGCAGAGAATGTAAAACACAGCCCCTTGAAATACTTGCACTGATTTTGAGAGTGAGCAATTGAGCTGTCTGTGTATTTGGCTTATTATATGCATGATTCTGCTGGAGTTGTGAGTGCTACCTTGATTTCTTGGTTAAGGCCATTCCAGGTAAGCTTTTCCTTCAGTAGGAGAATTTTTCCTATATTCCCCGTGTCTTGTGAGGACCATAGGATTCACACTACTTTTTCAAGCACATGCTCAAAGGCCTAGTTTTCAGTATCTGAGGGCTTTCTTCATCGTCAGTATAAAGAGGCAATGCTGTAGCATAAAATAAAGCGCACTGAGAGTGGCAATCATCCACAGGGCTGAACGGCTACCACACACCAGCTCAGCGTGCGTGCTGTTACCTAAATTACAGTATAGTCAGCTTCACTAACGTTCTTGACTTTGAAAATGCTTTACTCTAAGGTAACTTGTTCAAAGCTGTCTTTCTTTAATTTGAGGCAATTTCCCCTTTTCCAGTTTTTGTTTAAATTAACCTTCATACCATGGCCATGACATAAATATTTTTTTTTTTGCAGTGGTCTAAATGCTGTGAAGGCTAAAACTTCAGCACTTAAGATTTTCTGTAAAGAGAGCTACTCTGTTTAACAAATTTTTTAAATGTCAAGCTCAGTTTTCCTTACTAGTATAAGCAATATTTAAAAAGGAAGGCAGATTTCTATCCCTAGTCTTCATTCAGAAATCCCATTGATGCCTCTCTATACATCTATGCTCCTTTGTGACACTAAAGTGATTATCACTGTTTAAATGAAAAGCCAACCTAGTTGGCTTTACCTTTTCTTCTTAAAACATGCCCTGGGTTTAAGTAAGCAACAGTAAACCAAAGCAATATTCCTTCCTGTAGCCCTGCACCAGTGAGGGCATCAAATCTCTACTTAGGATGAAAAGATAGATTGTTCGGAAGCCCTCCACCCATCTGACAAATGGTAGGCTGAAAATGCAAAGACTGTAAATGCAGGAAACCTGAGTTAGAGGTAGATATGACAATTTATCACTTCATCTTATCAGTGATACCATGGAATCTTACTAAAATATATTTTATACCAATGTCAAATGATGAAACATAACACTTAAAATACTCGGTCATTATGCCCTAACCAGTTTGGATCAGTGAATAGAGCATCGGTCTGTGGACTCAAGGGTCCCAGGTTTGATTCCAGTCAAGGGCATGTTCCTTGGTTGCTGGCACATCCCCAGTAGGGAGTGTGGAGGAGGCAGCTGATCAATGTTTCTCTCTCATTGATGTTTCTAACTCTCTATTCCTCTCCCTTCCTGTCTGTAAAAAAAAAATCAATAAAATATATATTTTTAAAATAATGTGTCATTAATATAGTTTGTTTTTGACAATGAGTGATAGACATATTTGAAACTCTATTTATGTCTCATATAGCCTACTATCTACCTTTGTTTTTTGTTAATCCTCACCTGAGGATATTTTTCCTTTGATTTTTAATGCGAGAGGAAGGGAGAGGAAGAGACAGAGAGCAAGCAACATAATTGTGAAAGAGACACAATGATTGGTTGCCAACTGCACATGCCACAACCAGGGCTGGGGATTGAACCTGAAACCTAGGGATGTGCCCTTTGCCAGAATCAAACCCAGGACACTTCAGTCTACTGGCTGATGCTCTATCCACAAAGCCAAACTGACTAGGCTATAGTATACTATTTATAATATCTCTTACTAGTATTTTTAGGGCATTTTAGGTTCATAGCAAAACAGTGAAAAGTACAGAGAGATCCCATATACTTCCTGCCCTGTCATCAACAAAATATAGAGTCAGCCTAAGGAGTGGAAGAAAATATTTGCAAACCACATACCAGGTAAGGGTTAATACCCAAAATACATAAAAACCTCAATAGTGGGGAATCTTCCCAAGTATTTCAATTAAAAAACAGGACCTAATACCAAAACCAGATAAAGACAACACAATGAAAGAGAATTACAGGCCAATATCCCTCATGAACATGGATGCCAAAATCCTCAACAAAATTCTAGCAAATTGGCTCCAGCAGTACATCAGAAAAGATCATACACCATGACCAAGTAGGATTTATTCTGGGAATGCAAGGATGTTACAATATCCTCAAATCAGTAAACGTGATACATCACATAAACAAATTGAGAGATAAAAATCATATAGCCATATCAATTGGGCTAAAGACATGAATACACATATTTCCAAGGGAGACTTACACAAAGGCTCTCAGGTGCACAACAAAGGTGTTAAACATTACTAATAATCGGGCAAATACAACTCAAAATCCCAATGTTAGAATGGTTACTCTCAAAAAACAAGAGATGTGTTGGCAAGCATGTGGAGAAAAGAGAACCCTCATGCATTACTTGTGAAAATGTAAATTGATACAGCCACTCAAAAATTAAAAATAGAACTATCATATGATTCAGCAATTCCACATCTGGGTTCATATATGAAAGAAATGAAATCACCATATCAAAGAGCTATCTGCACTCCTATATTCTCTGCAGTATTATTCAATGGACACCTAAGTGTCCATCAAAGAATGGATGGATAAAGAAAATGTAATATATATGTACATATACTTGATGTAATGTATATAAATATGATATATAGATGATATAATAATTCAGCTATAACGAAGGAAATGCTACCATTTGTGCAACATGGATGGATCTTGAAGGAGTTACACTAAGTAAAATAAGTAGAATAGTGAAAGATAAATACTGTATAATCTCACTTCTACATGGAAGCTTAAATCCAAATTCACTGAAACAGAGTAGAACTGTGGTTCCTCTGGGCTTGGGCTGAGAGAAATGGGGAGATGCTGGTCAAATGATACAAATTTCCACTGATAAAATGAGTAAGTCCTGGGGTCTCATATTCATCATGGCCTATAGTTAATAATTCTACACTACACAGGTGCAACTTGATAAGAGAGTAGACCTTAAATGCTCTCACAATGTACACATAAAATAACTGTAGTTATGTGAGGTGATAGATATGTTAACTAACCTTATTATGGTAATCATTTCACAACATATACATATATCAAATGATCATATTATATACCTTAATTTTACACAATGCTATATGTTAATTATATCTCAATAAAACTAGAAAAACAAAAAGCACAAACCTAGTGAGATAAGTATTTGAAGGCTGAGAAGTGAAAGTTATCCTTTCTTATATTATTTTCCATTTCTTCCATCATTCACTCTTGTTTGTATTCTACTGTGTTCGTCTAGGTTTTACAAAAAAATATATATTTTCAGCCATGATGACATCTAGCCTTCCACCTGGAAAGATTCTCTTCAAAGTCTTCCTCAAGTTTTCCCTAGTCCCATGTAACCTTGGTCAGTGTAGGGCTGTTGGCACTCCTTCTTCCATCCTCCCACAACTAATTATTCTTTCCCCCTATGCCTGCCCTCTTTCTCCCTTGTATTTTTAATCTTGCTCTTTCTCTCCATTGGCTCCTCTCAACACATTCAGATAATCCCAGTGTTTAATATCCTTCATTATACCTTGCTTTCATCCCAAGAACCTGTCCCCGTGTTCTTTCTTTAACTACTAAGCTTTCTTAGCCATCCACATATATTATTTTTATTTCCTCAATTTCCCCTCTCATCTCAAACTCCTCCCTGAGTTGTACTATAAGCATCTTAGATAACGTGACCAGATCGTCCAGGTTTTGGCGGGACAGTTCTTATTTCTAACATTTTTTTCCCCTGCATCCCACGGTGTTTTAAAAAAAAGTCCCAGTTTTTGGAAAGAATCTTTCCAATATTTCCAATCTTTCCAAAAATCAGGACTTTTTAAAAACACTGCAGGATGTGGGGAAAATTGTTAGAAATCAGGACTGTCCCGCCAAAACCTGGACGACCTGGTCATCTTATCTTAGGAGCATTACAGCCTAATAGGTCCTATGCAATCTCTTAAACACTCAGTCCAATGGTATTTTCTCAGCTGTTATCTCCTTCAAATTATGAAAGCCTGCCCTGGCCAGTGGGGCCCAGTTGGTTGAGCAACATCCTGTGCACTAACAGGTCACCAGTTTGATTCCTGATCAGGCCACATACCCAGATGGAGGGTCCCATCCCTGGTCAGGGTGCATTTAGGAAGCAACGGATTCCGTCACCATCCTTCATTCTGCTCTTCTCCCTGCCAAGAAGCCTTCTAGCTGGGGGTGGCTCTGGGGCAATCTGCATTGGAATTCAGCTGAGTGAGTATTTGAAAAAAAATCTTACTGGTCTAATCAAAGTAAGAGACTCAGCTGGCACACATCTTTGTCTTTGGTTCACTCCCCCCTGGCCTTCGTGAGGCCTTGGGCATGGACAGGATGCAGAATACTGATTTAATTAGGACGTGATCCTGGAGGTTCTGCAGTTATTTTGAGATCATGAGGTTAGAGCCAACATGCTATGGGTATCTGAAATTATTTAATAGCACCTCATTCCTATGGGGATTCTCTTATCCTTCTTTTATAAAAGACAAACTTCACTTTCTTAAGGTTCCTGGATCATCTTTTCCATGTAGTCAAGAGCATTTCTTTCTTTTAAAAAACTCTTTATTATTAAGAGTATCACATATGCGCCTTTTACCCCATTGACATCTTCTAGCATTTCTTTCTTAATCAGGATGCTCAGTTAAATTTCACATAAGTCATCAAGTAGAAAGAAAACCGAGTTTTTTTAAACCACCTGCAAATGTAAGTGCTTCATTACCAAACTCTTACTGATCTGAGACACCTGTGAGATGAAAAGACACATGCATATACATATGTGTGCATAATAATATGTATGAACACTTATATGTATATATATATATATATATATATATATATATATATATATATATGCAAATATAGGCCACAGCTGTTTGAGATTTGGACTTTGTCTATTGATTTGTTTCAAATAATTAAGCCCTATAATTTATGAAAGGAAGTAAAAATTTTCCAGAATAAGAAAAAGGGGATGAGGTAGGACTAGAAAGAGAGAGGATGCTTGACATCGTAGGAAGAAGTGATTTTCCAAAGCTGGAACTCATCCAGAAACCCAGCCTCGCACTGGCAGCCTGGGAGCACAGGAAACGGAAACACCCTTCTGAGGAAATCTACAAAGTGATTCACACTCTCTACAAACATTTCACAGATGTACGGCAGAAAAGTGTAAGAAAAACACCCAAACTCTCCTCTTCAAAGCAGTGTTCCAAGAGACCTAATCACATTCTCTCCTTTATAAGTGTCCTCCAGAGTGTCAACACACCATAAAACACAGACTGGTTGGGATTCACGCGAGGTAAACATTTGTCGGGACACTTGACACCTGCAGTACATGACATTCTTGGAAGAGGGGTCCTTTAAGAACTAAATACACTAGTTTATTGCATACCCATCTTGACAGCATTTCGAGAGATCCTTGTCGCATGATTTCAGGATGGGTAATGGACATGTGCTCTGGCTAGAATTCTGGCAACAGGGAAGACATATCTTTTCATCACTAATTCAGAAGAATTTTCAAATGACAAAAATAATTCTGACTCTTGCCAACCCAAGGCCTTGTTATTTTCGGTTAAAAGACTAGTTTATTTATGTACTCCAAAAGTAGGCAGATGATTCTAGGAAATACACTTGATAAGATAATGGCCACTGAAATCTTACTGGGTGACTTTTCCAGTACTAGAGAGAAGGGTGAGAGATTTGGCTCACTCAGCTATGAACCTATTCACATAAATTGTATTCATCCTGCTCATTAACTCAAACAAGCTCTAGAACGACTATCTTGGAGTTGGGTGGTGGACTCTCCAGAAAGTACATTAAAACTAAAGAAGTGACATACTTACTAAACTAACAATATAGTGACATACTTACTAAATATAGTGACATACTTACTAAACTAGCAATATAAATAGCATGTTAGACAGTAGCTGGCATTGTTAGGATTGTTTTATCTGTGTAATCTCATTTTATCCCCACAAGAATCCTCTGAATTGGTATCAACATTTCCTTCATTTGGTAGATGAGTCTTTGGTTCAAAGTGGTTGGCTTAAGATATTCACCTAGCTAATCAGTGGTGAAGAAGGGATTTAACTCAGGTCCATTGGGGTCTAAAGGCTTTGTACTCTCATTAAGAGCACTGAGGGTAGCTATGTGCATAATTCCCCGAAGGCCATGAGAGCAGTCTCTCCCATATGCTTCCTTCATCACCACAGTTGGAGCACTTGGTCATGATGGAAGCTTTTCTTCTATTTATTCTGTCACTAGTCCCAGAACAAGACCCTATTTCGGGATTGCCTGCTTGAAGCTCTCTTGAGGCCAACATGGAAAAAAGCTTGAACAAGAAGAGCTGTAAGTTACTGGAGGTAGAGGGGCTGGGAGAAGAGTCGGAGGGTGTGAAGAAATGAGAGGAGAAAAGGTACGAGTGAAACAGTGAAGGGAAAGAGTTTGGGGGCATGACTGTCTTTGGTGATCTTTTGCCTCCATTGAGGACGAAAGCAAGTCTAACTGCTTCATTCCAAACTAGCTAAGGGCAAGCATTGCACTATGTATGCTGAGCATGAATGGTAAAAGTTGGAGAAAACCATTCAACACAGTAACCTCTTAAGACCAAGGTCAATTTTTGTGGTAGTACCACAAAAATTTTTATGGTAGTAACAAATTGAGAATTTACAAAGAGCATCCCAGAATAGTAAGGAAGAAATTAATCATTTCACTATGGGCCATGGGAAGCATGTTACTAAACCATGCTATATACTATGAGCACCTCAGTAGATGTCTAAGACCACACAAACAAAAGCTCAGGGAATGGGTACTTTGCATACAACACACAAATTCATAACATGTCAGGCCAATCTGGCAATTGTATATGTAGACATGCATTTAAAGAGCATCGGTTGGTTCACTCCCTTATAAAGTGATTTGAAGAGTATATTGAATTTTGTGTTCCTAACACATATGGAGCACAGACATTTGAAAATGCACTTTGCACAATTTCATTATTAAACACTCAGCAGGCTTCAAAGAAAAACTGCATTTCATTAATAATAAATTTTAAAAAAATGAGAATGCAGAAAATATTAACATATCAAACACCTTCATATTGCTATTTTTATATACAAAATATCTTACCTTCCCAAGAGACTCAGTCCTTGCCTGATTGTAACTCAGGAATTTAGTAAAGAAAATAAACTCCATGAGGTAAATCAAGAAGTCTCCACTGCTGCTACACTACACTGTAACCTAGTGTCTAATTAGTTTTTAATGTTTTATTTGAAAACAACTGCAAATGCAGAAAGGTTGCAAGAATAGAACAAAGACTATGCAAGGATACCACTTTCCTCGGATTCACCTATCACATTTTTCCCCCATTGCTTCATTTTGCGTTGTTTTGTTGTTAATGTGTAGACATTACTTTTTTTATAAAACTTTATTGTTGAAAGTATTACGTATGTCCCCTTTTCCCCCCATTGCCCTTTCCCCTCCACCACCCTAAGCCTTCACCATCCAATTATCTGTGTCTATGGGTTATGCATATATGCATATGAGTTCATTGCTTGATCTCTTAGCAGCTTCCACCCTCCCCTGCCTTCCCTCTGAGGTTTTACAGTCTGTTTGATGTTTCTGTGTCTCTGGGTCTAGTAGTATTTTTGTTCATTTATTTATGTTGTTCGTTAGATTCCACATATGAGTGAGGTCATGTGATACTTATCTTTCTTTGACTGGCTTATTTTGTTTAGCATACTATTATCTAGGTCCACCCATGCTGTTGCAAGTAGTAAGATTTCTTTCATTTTTTATAGCTGCATAGTATTCCATTGTAAAGATGTATAACAGTTTTCTAATCCATTAATTTTCTGATGAGCACTTAGCCTGTTCCAACATTGTAGCTATTGTAAATTATGCTGCTATGAACATAGGGGTGCATATATTCTTTCTGATGGGTGTTTCTGGATTCTTAGGGTATATTCTTAGAAGTGAGATAACTAGGTCAAGTGGTGGTTAAACAGTTGGGAGTTTCCTCAAAAAGTAAAAAAAAAAAAAATGGAATTAACCATTTCCTTTAAATTTGCTGTTCCCTCTGTCTAGATCTCTCTACTCATCAATACTTTTATTTCAAAACATGTTTGCTAAACCATCTAAGAGTAGACTTCTAAATTATGACCCACTACCCCTAAAAATCTCCATGTGACCTTCTTTATAAAAATAATATTATACTATACAGTATAGCAAATAACAATGATTCAATACTTTAATATGGAACCAGTACTCCAATTCTGCCATTTAACCTCATAGAATTAATAGCATATGCCTTCTATAGTATATGAGCCAAAACCAGTGCATTTAATTGTCATAACATTTTAGTCTCCTTTAACCTGAAATATTTCTTTGGTCATTTTTTTGGTCTTTTGTTACAATGACAATTTGGAAGAGTAGTTGCTTTGATTTAAGAGCACTCTTGGTTTGGGATTTATTTGATGTGTCTTTATGATTAAGTTCAAGTTATCCATTATTCTTGGCTGGGACATACATAAAGGATATTATGTCCTCTCAGGGTTTCACGTCAATAGTTATATGATGTCCACTTCCTCCTCATTGCTAATGTTGACTATCCAAAATGTTGACCAGTTTTTTCATTCTTTAGTTAGCTGTTTTCCTTTGAGCTTATAACTAATAAAAAATTTCCAAAGAGATTGCACATATTTAGCTACTCATTAAAATTTCTTCCCTGAATTTAGCACCTATTAATGATTCTTTGCTTTGATCTCAATATGATGGTTTTCCCATTCTGGCTTCCCTCCATATTTAATCTCATTACTTAGTTGTCTCGCTATTTATGTAGAATAAAAATGGTAGGTCAGTAGAGAATTTATTTTCTTTATTAAATGCCTAACTTACAATCAGGCAGGGACTTAGTTTCTTGGGAAGGTAAAATGTTTTATGCATAAAAATAGCAACATAGATAGAGAACACTTTATTACTTAATAACAATTTGATCATGGGCAAGTCTTTGCTGTTCTCTGAAATTAAAATTTATCTTTAAAATTATGTCAATAATATTTTTTCAGAAAGTAAAAATAATGGCACAGAAACATACATTTGAAAGAATGTTTTGTGAAAAAGATAAGGTGTTGAATGTGAACGTGCATGTAAATTTTCATAGCTGCTATGATAATAATGGGAAATGCCATAGCATTTACCAGTTTTAGGAGATTTTGATATAAAGCAACTTAATTTTAACTAATGAGAATGCTAAAAATTAGGTAGACCAAGTATTACTCCATTTAAATATGTGGATTTGGTCCTAAGTATTTCCATGTCTACTGATTCAGTGTCTTCAAAAATGCTGCATGCCTCTATATAAATACATACATCACACACACACACACACACACACACACACACACACACACACACACATTTTATGCACATCCATGTTGTTATTATTAGTATGCCAGTTAATGCCCAATTCCATAAGCCTGACATGGGATATTTCCAATAATGGCTAGGAAGAAGTTATGGTAGAGTATCATCAGTAATGGAGAAGATGGGTCTTCTGATAACTGGCTCCTTGGTATTTTAGACATTTAAATTATAAAATAATAATATGGATTTAAAAATTACTCAGTATTCTTTACAGACTGATCCCAAACCCAACATATGACTGACCAGAATAATATTGGGCAGTAAGAGGTAGGGTTGAAGGAAATGACAAGAAGGGCAGTTTGTAAATTAAAACAGAGTGCTCTGGTTAGCATTGATTAAAAAAGGTAACATTTGAATAAAATATTGAAGAAGCTGTGGCCATCTAAGGGAAGAAGAGCATTTTGGAGAGGAGGGAGCAATGCAAAAGTACTGAAGTAAGGCATGTTTGAAGGTCAGCTAGAAGGTCAGTGTGGCAGGAGCAAGGTAGAGGAACCAGAAAAACAACAAAGATGCTGTTAAAGCCAAGACCGGTGTGGCTCAGTGGATAGAGCGTCGGCCTGAGGACTGAAAGGTCCTGGGTTCGATTCCGGTCGAGGGCATGTACCTTGGTTGCAGGAACATCCCCAGTAGGGGGTGTGCAAGAGGCAGCTTATCGATGTTTCTCATCGATATTTCTAACTTTCTATCCCTCTCTCTTCTTCTCTGTAAAAAACAAACAAACAAACAAACAAACAAAAAATGATGCTGTTAAGGAGGTGAGGGATACGGGGATCATGAAGGCCTTTAGAAGCCAAAGTAAGGACTTCAGGGAGTCATTAAAGATTGGGACACAGAAGTTACATGATCTGACTGACATTATAATAGGATCAGTAAGATTTATGTTTTTGTTCTATATGGTAAGCCTGACTTTGCTTAATATGATAATATTAATTGTGTATCTGTATAGCTCATCATCCACTAGTCCTTATTCTCTCCTTATCACATATATATTGAGTAGCCAGGTTATTATGATCTCTGAACACATAATAATCTGGCCACTCAGTGTATATCCTATATAATAAAATGCTAATGTGCAAATTATCTCATCAATCAGTAGTTTGCCCTGCAGGCAGGCCAGCCAACCACCCATGTCCCCTCCCCCTGACCAGGCTGTCCAGACCCCACCTGTGCACGAATTCATGCACTGGGCCTCTAATATAAATAAATACCTCATCTATACCTATATCTATATCTATATCTATATCTATATCTATATCTATATCTAGACATATAGATATATTGAGTGGCCAGATTATGTGTTTATAGATCATAATAATATGGCCACTCAGCATTTGTGTGTGTGTGTGTGTGTGTGTGTATAATATATATATATATATATATATATATATATATATATATGAATTCTATTATTATTCACCTTTTTCCTCTGTTCACTCCTAGTATTTTTAGAAGGCACACTCCTCTTACACATTGTACTATATTTATTTAGATACTGTTATCATATCCTAGATAAATGAGTTCCTTGAGGATAATCCTATACATCTTTTAATACTAAGAATAAAAGTTTCTGTGTCACAGAAGAGGGAATTTATAAGACTGAGTGAATGACATTACACAGAGATAGATGATATCTAGATATTTTTACATAGTATTTATATTAAAAGCCATGGAAAAGGTTTTGTTGTACTTAGATTTAAATAAAAATACAACAATGTTACCAAACGGAACACCCAGATTATTTTGAGAACTGCCACTGAAAAATACTAAATTTTAAATTAACTTTCAGGTTTTGTGAAAAGGAAGGAAAACTCTAAAATAAAACAGTTTTAAAGGTTCACCTCTCCTGAGGCAGCATTAGAATGCAGAGAGGCAGAGAACTTAATATATCGCCTTGTACATATTCTCACATTAGTATATATTGGGAGTTTAAAATTCAAAGTCTCAGGAGAGAAAAAAGGTTGTTCATATTCTTGGGATGCGAAGGCATCATTTCACTCCCACCCGAGTACTGACTTTCAAAGATGAAGCTCACCTTTGTAGTGTAGTTTTCACACATAAACCAGGAAAAGTTTACTCACTGTTAAAATAATCTGTGGAAATAGTGGATGTTTAAAAACAAACAAACAAACAAACAAAAAACTGAAGCAGGGAGAGGGAGTGAGCAGCAGGTTATGACCCTTCACTTTGGAAGAAAAATTATAATGAGGAGAAAAGAAGGCTCCATTCTGGTTCCTCTGCAGATGAGGAATTGGGCAATGTTGCAACTGGCGGCTGGAGTAATCTCTCTCCACCTGAGCAAAGGTCACAGCAGATTCTCTCCTCTTACCCTTGCCATCAGAGACATGTCGTAATGACTGATCACATTAAAGCAAGTATGCATGTAGCCTTCGCCCCACTGGGGTGTCCTCTGATGTTTAAAATACTCTGTTACTTCTAATTTTAATAAGTTACTCAGGAGAATATTGCCTACCAGGCAAAGACTGAAAAGCTTTAAGGAGGACACATGAGCAAATTATGAGTAGTAAAGGTGATTAACTAAAGTGTATTTCATTCATTAATTCATTCATTCACTCACTCACTTTGCCAATATTTTGTAAGCATTTGAGTGACCATAATCCAAGCACTCATATAAGAGCTGGGATACAACAATGAAAAAGACAAAATCTACTCTCATGAGTGATACTCTCCAAAGGGATGAAAGAGAATAAACAAGTATGCTAAAATGAGATCATTTCAGATATGGTCATACATGTTTCCATTTGATTATGCTAACAGCCCACCTCATCTTTCCTTTATTTATTTCCCGACTTTAACTCTATTTATCATAGTTGCAACTCATTCATTATGCTAAAAGTCAGTGCCATAGTTATTCTTCCTTCCCATATACTTGTTAGGAGGTTGCATTAAGCAATTACTTTACATTTCTGAAGGTAGTTTTTTTTTAAAAAAATAATTGTATGTATCAACAATATACTTCTTTTTCTGTTTATTCCTCTTTCTGAAGAAGGTTTTCCACAAAACAAATTGTAATTGAGGAGATAACTGCATGGAGATCATTCCATTACCACGCCAGAACAAAAGAATATCATAGTATTAACTTCTTAAATCGCTTAACAGTTGTACCCTAAAGTCCTCAGTTACTCAGTTTTGTTCATCCCACTTTGCAGTTGTGGAAGAAATGACTGCAAAGTTTAAGTGAACATCTTTTGTCTGAAAATCGAATATACCTCTCCCTCCCCCACCCTTCCTATATAACTTTCACAATTATAATTTGAGACACCAACTGATATCAGATTTGAACAGCATCCCAATAAAAATGCTATGGTCATAGCCAAGATGATATCAATGCCAATAATAGCTTTTGTACTTGTGTCTGTTCCCACAAATGTTCACCAATTACAATTTCAGACATCATTTCTACCCCATCTCCAGTTGAACTCCTCATCATAAGGTCACAGCTTTTTACCCAAATTCAATAGTGTGTTCAGAATATTTTCTTTGGGAATTTTGTATGTTCTTCCTAGTTGCCTTGCCTGAATTGTTGCATCTAATTTTTTTTCAAGATTGTGCTCCTTTATATCGCTTCCTTTTCTCACGATTCTTCAAATCTTTCCATATACCACCTATGTTTGCCAGGATTATAATGGATGATACTCTATCAGTTTTCTCCAAAGAAAGTTTAACTAATATTATGATGCTGGGTGGTGTGTTAGAAACTCAGATGGCTAATCAGGTGGTTTAGAAAAGTCTGGTTTGAAGGAATTTTAATAGAGATGTTTACTGCAATGCTCTCAGAAGCAATAGCATTTCTAATATACTCCATGGCTCCTCAAAAAGATTGTATACAATGTATTTAATAAACCCAAAACATGCCTTTTTTCCTACAAAACTTTGATGTGGAGATGCTTCTATAATTGAATCATAGTTTAATTGGCAGCAATTTTTTTTCTGGCAGAACAATAAAGAATGGTCCGTATTGCAATCGACAGCATCTCAGATTTAATAAAAAATACATTAATAGACAGTGCCTGTAGGGCTTATTTGACTATGAATTCTTTAAATCACAAAATATCTCTTTCAATATGTGGCAATAAAACATATTTGGGGAAATATTGTGTAAAAGCTGCATTTCCCAAATCTATTTATTTTAGAACAGTGACATTTCATCCCGAATTTGGAAATCCCCAGGCTCTCTAACGAGGCAGGGGAGATGGGGGTGGAGGGATTGTGCAATCTTCAATTTTCAAAAGAATTTTTTTAAATCCCCTTATCTTTATTACTCACTCAGAATGAAATGTGATATATAGCCATGCACACATAAAGAGCATCTTTTGTTTGTAGCGGAGGTGGTTTCAAGGGGGCCTTTTTGCAGAACTCCTTTAAATACCTCTGACTTTCCATCGGCCCTCCCACTGCCCATCAAGACCCACCAGAGTCACCCCAGACACACCCTCTGAATACACAGAGGGCGTCAGTCATTGTTAAGAGCAATTCTCCGCCCCTCCTTCCAGCAACCAGCAGCCTCTCCCTGCCACTGCCAGACCCATGGAGAAAGTCTGGTGACACTCCACATAAAGCCTTCTCAGACCCTTGAACCTCAAAGGGAAGGAGGGGAGAGTGGATGGGAAGAGAGAGACCACAGAAGTTGTATACACACTAGTCTATGCATAACTCATGGACATAGGGTGGGGAAGGCCTGGGGTGGGAGGTGGGCTAGAAGAGGCCAATGGGGGGAAAAGGAGGCCATAGGGTCTACTTTGACAAAAAAGACTTGAGAAAACAAAAACAGAAGACTCAACCTCCCCATGGTAGAACCACCAAACAACAGAAAACAAACCAAATCGTGACCTTCATTTCGTGGACAAGAAGGGAGGTTGTGACCACCCAGAAAAGCTCGGGATCTTTGCTCTGTCATCACAGAAAGCCACTTTTGCTCATCACATCTATCAACATTCAACTCAATGTAAAACTCATACATTGATAAACCAGAGATGCTGAATAGAGAGAGTACCTGAAACGTCAGTGTCTAGCAATCTGACCATAGAGTCCAAATGCATTTAAGGGAGCCCGGTCCACAAAATACGCTGTGGCTGAGGGTGCTTGGGGGGGGGGGGAGGGTTGTCCCTCAAGAGTTCAGTCTCTGTGACAAGACACTTATTTGGGTACTTCCATACCAGAGCCCAGGCAGCAGATACAGACCCAAAGTGCAATTCTACAGCTGAAGAGTGGCCTTTCCTCCCATTTTTGTCCTCATTAAATTTGTAAACTTGTCTTATCAGGGATTGGGATCACTATTAGAGCAATCTCAAGGGTAGGCTGCTCTCACACAGAAAATAAAAATAAAAATAAAAGCCAAGCGAATGTCGAAGAAGGGCGAGGAGAGCTCATATCTTGGAAAGAGAGCTGGTCGATCCGTGGGAGTTGGCTTTTTGTGCACATTTTTATTTTCTCTTGGTCTAGAGGGAGAGTCGCACTGATTCTGCTGTTATTACTTCACTATTTTTCCCAAGGTAGGCTAATTCTCTGAAAGAATTCAATTAAACGACACTTTTAAATTTAAAACACAATCAAATGAGGATTTAATTTTTAGTTAAGTGCTCTCTTCCTCTACCCAACCCCTCTCAAATGCTCAGACCAGCACTGCGGGACGCTGCCTAATGATGTGTCTGCATCGAAGGGAGGGAGCCATCAGTCTGCACGCTTTTTCTGTAGGGATAAATGTTGCAGCAGAAAAACGTTGTCGCTGTGCAGATTGGGGAGGGGGCAGGGGACACAACATGATGTTGACTCAGTGCACAATTACAGTGCTTCTTTAATTGGCCTCCCTGGCAAGCAAACTGGGGTTAAGTGTTGCTGTGATTTAAAAAAATAAAGGACAAACAGCCAAATCTAAGCTCAAATATTTGTTATTTATTCAACTAATACTTATTGTGCACCTGCTATGTGCTATGCACTCTTCTAGGTACTAAAAATCTAACAAGATACAAAACGCATCAGTTTGTATCTTCCTGAAGCTACCATTCTATTGCCAAGAATCACATAATTAAAAAAAAACACTATGTGTCTACCTAGCAGAATAAAGTATAAGGTATATGGAAAGTCAGGAGTAGAAAGAAATTATAAAATTATATATATATATATATATATATATATATATATATATATATATGTATATTACATATATACACTGAGTAGCCAGACTATTATGATCTCTGAACACATAATAATATGGCCACTCAGTATATATTCTTTATAATAAAAGGCTAATTGCAAATTGTTCCCTTGACCAGGAGTTTGACCAGCAGGCAGGCTGGCTGACCACCCATGTCCTTTCCCTGGCTAGATCCCACCCATACACAAACTCATGCACTGGGCCTCTAATATATATAATATAACATACACACACACACACACACTGAGTGTCCAGATTATTATGCGTTCAGAGATCATAATAATCTGGCCACTCAGTGTATGTATGTAATACATTGTATAATAGTTTGGTAGTTTGGTTGCAAAAGTTCTCTATGGTTGGGTGACATCCAATTAAAGACCTGAGGAATAGACAGACAACTGGAGTTGCGAATGGCAAATGGGTGAGATTGGGATCTTCACAGCACAAGGAATAGGAACTAGATTGTTCAGGGCTAGGATGCATGAATTAGAAGAAAAGAAGGTAAGGCAGCAAAGTGGCAGGTCCTCATAGATATTTATAAAATATTCTGCTTATACTTTTACTGAGTTGAGAAACTTTGAAAGGGTTGGTGCAGACAGATGGCATGCACTGATATGTATTTTAAGAGATTTACTCTGGCAGAATGGTGGAGCACTAACCACAGGGAGGCAGGGATATAAACAGGGTAATCAGTTGAAAAGCCATGTAATGATGTAGACAAGGAATTGTGTTCCTTGGCTTGGGCTGTGGTGATGGTTTTGGGAATGGTGAGCAACGGTTAAGTAGAGCCATTTACCATTTGTATCTGCTGATATTTTCTATCTGATAAGTGAGGGGGGAAAAGACAAATCAAGGTTTCCCCGAGTCACCTAGAAGAACTGAGTTGCCCCTTATTGAGATTGTAAGAACTGATGGTAAAGCAAGTTTGAGGAACAAGTAAAGACTTGCTTTAGAGGAACATCCAAGATGGCGGCCTAGGCAGTCTCCTAAACTGCGGCCTCATCAACAATTTAATTAAAAAAACAACTAAAATCAAAAAGGACTTCACCAAAACGTCAGGAAAGCTGGCGGAGTGGAATAGCTACAACTAGAAAGAAAGAGAGAGGCTCACGGATCGGACTGGGAGCCGAAAAGCACTGAGGTAGGAGACGCTCGCGCACGCGGCCGCCGAATACCTGCCTGGCGGTGGGAGGGGAGGAATCCCCGATTGCACGGAACCCTTTCGGACTGTACTGAACCCCAGCCCCGGCTGAAATTCCGTGGTCCCAGGCTCATACGGGTGGTGTCTGGACTGTAGAGAAAGGCACCCAGAGACTCAGAGACTCAGAGACTCAGAGACCGGGGACCTGGAGCCGCAGTCGCAGTCTGCAGGGTCTACAGACTCGCGAGTGTGAGCAAGTACGCGCTGAGGTCTGACCGCCGCCTCTCCGGAGCGGAAGGAGTCAGAGGCTCCAGGTCTGACCGCGGAGGCTGCCACAGCCTCTCTGTACAAGGTGGCGGCCTCTCCGTAGCAGAAGGAGTCAGAAGCTCCAGGTCTGACCGCAGAGGCTGCCGCTGCCTCTATGTACAAGATGGCGGCCTCTCTGTAGCGGAAGGAGTCAGAAGCTCCAGACTACAGAGACCAGCCCAAGTCCAGGGGAGCCCCTGCGGCACCCACGCTCTTGCTTGGGGAAACTGGGCCGGTCAGGCGGAAACTCAGGCGAGTGCACAAGGGCAGGGCAGAAGCCAAGACTGTCAGTTCAGCCCTGAGACTCCGCCCCATCCAAGCTGAGCAGAGGTTTCTGCAGTTTTTCAAGTCTGATCCTATAAGACTGTCTCCAATACAGAAGTTATCCCAGAGTAGACACAGCTGATACCCACAACCAATTGGCCTGAAGGTCAATTCACAACAATAAAGACTTAGCTACAACAAAGCTGTGCACGCAGTCCACAAAGGGGATCACCAAGAGTGTCTACCTCAGGTAACTGAAGAGGCTGACCCACTGTGCTATATAGGACACCAAACACACAAAGGCATCCTACCAACTCTGAAAAATAGTGATAATGCCGAGACAAGGAAATAGATCTCAAACAAAAGAGATGGAGGATATAGAGTTCAGAACTATGGTTCTAAGGTTATGCAACAATATGCTAGAAAAGCTCGATAAACTTCATGAGACCCAACTAAAAAGTATAGATAAACTGACTAAATTGGAAAATATTATGCAGAGATCCAACAGCAGAATGGAAGAACACAAGAATCAGGTCAAAGAGCCAAAAGACACTCCGCTGGAGAAGGAAGAAGAAAAGAGGATCCAGAAAGTTGAAGATAGTGTAAGGATGAATAGGGAGAACCTACAACCAAGATTACTGTATCCAGCAAAGTTATCATTCAGAATTGAAGGGCAGATAAAGAGCTTCACAGATAAGAAAAAGCTAAAGGAGTTCATCACCACCAAACCAGTATTATATGAAAGGTATTACTTAAGAAGAGGAAGAAGGTCAAGTGAATTAAAAATCTCAGGAATAGAATAAACTGGTGAATATAATAGAATTAGGGGCAAAGAAAGGGAGTGGATAGATAATTATTAGGGTGAAGGGGTGTGGGGTGCAGAAAGAGACTGGATTAAAATTGTATAACCTATGGATGAGGACAATAGTGGGGGGAGGGGGTAAGGGCAGAGGGTGGGGTGGGAATTAGGTGGAAGGGAGCTATGGGGGAGAAAAAGGAGAAACAATTGTAATAATCTGAGCAATAAAGATTTATTAAAAAAATAATAATAAAAAATAAAAAAAAAATAAAAAATAAAAAGTGTTTCCTGTTAATAAAAAAAAAAAAAAAAAAAAAAAAAAAAAAAAAAAAAGACTTGCTTTAAAAAACTTAACTTTGAAATTCCCGTTTACTATCTAAGATGGCAATGTTCGTTTCCAGTTCTTAGAAAGACTGTAGTTTAAGCTCTATAATGTAAATTTAGAAATTGAGATATAGATTATATTTTAAAAATGTGAATCTGGATGAGCTCACTCAGGCAATGAGTGAAAACCAAGGCATCCAGAGATCTGAGGACTGAGCCTGGAGTCCTCCAATATTCAAACCAGGGAGGTAGTGAAAAGCAGTTACTGAGCGAGCTGGAGCAGAGAAATCTGTGTCTCCCCAGCCTAGTTTTAAGAAAGAAGAGCTGCCTGCCTGGTATTGCTCAGTGATTGAGCATCAACCTATGAACCAGGAGGCCATGCTGATTTGTAGCAGAGGTGGTTACTAGTTTGATTCCCAGTCAGTGCACATTCTTAGATTATAGGCTTGATTTCTGATCATGCAAGAGGAAGCTAATCAATGATTCTCTCTCATCATTGATGTTTCTATCTCTCTCACTTCATCTCTGAAATCAATAAAAATATTTTTTTAAAAGAAAGGAGAGCTGATCAATTGCATCAAATGTTGCCGATAATTAAAAGTAAAATGAGAAATGGAAATGAATTGGGCAACATAAGATCTTTGGCAGCAGTGACAAAAAGTGTTTGGCTGGTGTGGTGGGATGGAAACACAATGGAAAGAGCAGGAAGAGAGCAAGTGGAAACAGTGAGAAGAGACTTATCTTTTAGGAAGTGTGCTATAAAATGGGGCAGAGAGATTAGGCAGTCACTGCAAAGGAAATGGAGTTGAGAGCTTGCTTTTTTTCTGCTTTTACTTTTTCTTTTAAGATGAGAAATGTTACAGCATGTCGGTAAACTGATAGGAATAACTCCCCTGGAAGATATTGTTGCTGGGAGCATTTTTAAAGTTCTCTTTGTTTGCTTCTATGTCTCCAGTGAAAGAGCAAGCAAAGTTATCAGCCGGAGTAAACACTGAAAAAGAAAGAGGAGGTACATGAACAAACTAGTCACCTAAGTGAGTGGGAAATGAGTAGACCAGGAAATCTAATGGTTGGGTGACCACACTAAAGGTTCACTTGAGGTTAGTGGTCATAAATTTAAAGTGAAATCATGTAGTATCTTGTAGTATGTTTTTCTACAGCAGGTTCAGGTTTCTGCATACAGGTTAATCGAGAAAGAGAGAGATAGAGAGAGAGAGAGAGAGAGAGAGAGAGAGAGAGAGACTGACTGACTATAATAGAAAAATATCCAGGATCAGAGTAATTCAAAAGAGAAAGAATGCAACAATAAAATGTTTATCTATAATAATAAAAGCAAAATATGCTAATGAGACCGGGCAACTGAAGGACCTTCTAGACATCATTCTTCACATCTTCCAGACAAAGCAGCTATGGTGGGGGGTGAGGCAGAATCAGTTAGGGGCAATCAGGCAGGCAGGTGAGCAGTTAGGGGCATCAAGCAGGCAAGCAGCATGGTTAAGGATGATCCTCGGTTGCTAAACAGATGTCCAACTGCCAGTTTAGGCCCAATCCCGCAGATCCCTGACATGTTCAGAGCCAAGACATTTTATATGTTGAAATGTCCTCAGCAAAGATCCCTGTGGGATCAGGCCTAAACTGGCAGTTGGACATCCTCCAAGGGGTCCTGGATTGTGAGAGGGTGCAGGCCAGGCTGAGGGACCCCCACACTTCCCATGCATGGATTTTGTGCACCAGGCTTCTAGTGTGTATGTAAGAGAGAAATAATGGTTTTCCACGAAATCTAAGCAGAGGATGGAAGGATATATAGGGGAATATGGAGACATGAAGAGAATGAATTACAAAGAAAAAAGGACCATAATTCTATTGAGATTTTAAAACAGTATTGGAATTAGAATACCTAAAACTGAAAAACAAAACAAAACAAAACACACACACACAAAAATAAATAAGAAGTGATTCAAGAATACAGAAATTGTAATTACAGAGGATTTTTAGTAACTGGTAAGGGCAAGATCCAGAATTGTGACCGTGAAATGGTGAAATGGGTGGCTGAGGTAGAATAGTAATGAAAATCACTGGAGAAGAGATCAAGGAAGTAAGAGTCCAGGGTAGTAAAATCAGCAAGAATATGGCAGCATCATACTGGATATCATGTGTGAACTGGAAATGAAGGGCATGCCTGACTTGTGGAAGGCTGGCAGGTGATATGGTTAGAAGACCCAGGAGGTTCAAAGATGGTGATTTCCACAGGCAAAAGAGTGAGAATGATCCAAAAATAACAGCAAGAACAGCCTTTGGACACCAGTGAACTGTCTTCCCCCATCAGAGGTGGGTTTAGGCAAAGAGCATCTTTTGGGACAACCAAGTTTGAGTTGGAGTGAGAAAGGGAAAGGAGAAGTTCAAGAAAAGTTTGAGGCTAAGAGAGATTCTGGATAGGATTCTGTGAGCTCCAGAGGGCCCAGGGGAGGGACTTGGATATGCAGGCAGAAAAAGGAATGGACAAAGCTCTGAGGGACTAGGGTCTGAGTGTTACCAGACAGACTTGAGGAGTTGTGGTGATGGGATTAGCCCTGAGGTCTCCTGGGCATACCATCCTCTTTCCCTCCTTGTCACAGGCAAGAGGCAGTCAGGGAGCTGAGTGTCAGAGATGGGGAGGTTTGCTCCGCAACACATCTCCATCTCTCTCTCTCTCTCTCTCTCTCTCTCTCTCTCTCTCTCTCTCTCTCAACCTCAGGAGTTATAAGATCATATATCTCTGCTTCAAGAGCCCTCGCTTGGCCAGCTGGAATTGTGGTGACAAGTAACTTACGCTGATCCTTTTTCATTTAACCAGAACCAGGGAATGTGAACCAACTGAAACGCATTTCTCTCGTCCTCGCTCACAACACTGAGGCATGTCAGAGGACCTGGGGAGCAAGGACGCAGAGTGGCCTGGGGAGAGAAGAAACTGCCTCTTGGTCTCCCAGCTCCAAACCTCTCAAATGCCCAGGTCTTCTTTTCTACTTTCCCACCGAGAGACTCCAGACACCGACACAGAATCACACTTGCACTGTAACATGGTCAAGGCATCAAATTATTATCCGTGGTAACAAAACCTCCCTCCCTGTTTTATGGCATAGGGGTCCAATAAAAAGTTTCAGACTAGAAAGTAATAGCTGCAGGCCTCTATTTCACTTCCCTTCCCGCCTTCAAATCCTGCCGGGTGTTATTTAATATGTCTGGAGTTTTCTCTGGCTTATCTGTTTTGGGGATGTGTTTTTTTTACTTTTCAAGCAAAGTGAGAATTCCATCTTTGCATTTCAATTATTTTCCATTTATCATTTCATGGCTATCAACCACCCCGGGGCAACAGTTTGCTCCAAAGTGGGATGGGTATAAAAGTAATCATTATATAGCTGCCATGTTGTTACTAGCTGCTCATTTTGGGATAAGTACATGCATTACCTTATTTAATCTTTATAATGATTTCTGGGTGTATGTAAATAATATTATCCTGCAATTATTAAATTGAAGACAATGACACAGTGGAAACTTATGACCTGCCACCAAACGGTTAGTAAGCAGCAGAGCCAGGATTTGAACTCGGGTAGTCTGATTCCTGATCATAGATAACATTGGCTACCACAATTCACTGCCGGATTCTGGGTTAGTTGCTCAATTATAAAACTAATGAAGACAACTGACCAAAAGGAGCTCACAGTGCAGCACGGAAGTAGATATTTTATGCTAACCATGTCCCTTGATTCCTAAGTGTATACAAACACACCACAGCTTGAGTCTGACTCACAATAAATTTAACTAGCCATCTGCATTGATTTTTAAAGCATGCTTGGAGGCTAAGAGGAACCCTTGTTGGCAAATCAATTTATAGAAATCCTAGAAGAAAGATGAACATTACAGAAAGAGCTCTGTGCAGCCTCTGCCCATATGAAAGGAGTTAGCAGCATCAGCACACAATGATGGCCAAAACAGGTGCCTCCAGCCTCATGGCAGAGTGGGGCAGGACAGGGCGCACACTGCAGCTCTTCCTACACAGAACCCCACTTGTGAGATGAGCCCAAGTTATTCTAAAAAAAATAAAAGGAAGATTTCCATTGAAGCTTTAATTCTTATTGAAACCCCCCAAGCAGAAACCAAAACATAACTTTTACTAATTGATGGGACCCAAATAGTAACAATTTTGGCAGAGACCTGCTTCTCATTATAATTTGTGTCCTAAAAATAAAAGGTGTTGTTGTTTTGAGAGACTATGTCAGCTACAACACAGTATCACTGGAGTCTGCCCTTGAGGCCTGGAGGGCCAGAGCACAGGTGAGGGTGTGCTTCCCAAAGCCATCCTCTCTGGCAGCCATGCCCTAACCCAGTGGTCGGCAAACTCATTAGTCAACAGAGCCAAATACCAACAGTACAATGACTGAAATTCCTTTTGGGAGCCAAATGTTTTAAAGTTAAACTTCTAACGCCACTTCTTCAAAATAGACTCGCCCAGGCCTTGGTGTTTTGTGAAAAAGCCACACTCAAGAGGCCAAAGAGCGCCAATCTCAAGAGCCACAGTTTGCCGACCACAGCCCTATACTTTAACTAAGAGGACAGATCTCCTCCATGGGATTTGTTCTCTCATCAGCAAGGTCACAGTCATGCATGTGGATGAATGTGTGCTGCGGGTGAAGACTTGTTTTTCTCTTTCATTGATCCATCCCAGATTTTGTTAGGTTTCTTAAATAGGGTTGGTAGAGGAAATAGGAGAACTACAACAAAGCTATTCAGAGTGCCCTCAACTCCATATTAAAATTGTAAAGAATAATTTGTGCTAATTTGTTTAAATGATGGCAATAAAGGATCACCTCCACCTCCTGTCTAGGGTCTCTGTTAAACTTGGAAAGGTATTTCAGTAGATTGCATTGTAGGTTACGTCTTGCCACCTGGATTCCAAACAATGTGCTGTTTCCAGGACCTCAGTGAACAAAGTAGCCATCCAATAAAAGTTGTTTGATTATAGGGGCTCCCAAGAGTTAATAGAAAAACCTTTAACACTCCAGAGGGTTCGTTTTCATGACCCCTTCCCCTCCCCCATGCATGGATGGCAATTTTCTTAAGTGAACCAATTTAGACCACAAAGCAGAAGCAGGAAGTAGTATTAAATAATAAATCAATAAAGTGCAAACCCATGGTTTTGCATAGTCATTATGAAATGTATGAGACCACTCATGTCGCTGTGTACAAGAGAAATTGCTTCTCTATTGCCTCTTAGTGTTCATGAAACAAACTACTCAGGGCAAATGTCTGTCTGCTATTGAAATAAGTTGCTGGTTTGTTTGAAGTAAAAGTTTCATTGTGCTTTACTAAGGCAACATGAGAACTAAATGTCTTCCAAAAAGTCTGCATTTTCCCCTCTGGGTGTGACTTGTCTGTGGGAGCATCTAGACCTGGGGTTATAAGCCTTCGGGGTCTTTATCAGAGCCCTGATCTAACTCAAAGCTGCAAGGAAATTATGTCTAGTGGCAATATTCACTTATAATATCTTATCTGATTGAGAGAAATGAAGGAAGGAAGGAAGGAAGGAAGGAAGGAAGGAAGGAAGGAAGGAAGGAAGGAAGGAAGGAAGGAAGGAAGAAAGGAGAAGAAGGAATGAGGGGAAGAAGGGGGGAGAGAAGGAAGAAAGGCAACTGTTCCTCCATTAAGCTGTGGGAATTGCTTTGTTTACTTCATGAAAGAGATAGGAATGTGGTTCCACAGCCAACCCAGAATACCAAACACATGAGGTGACACCGATAACAACAAGAACTAAGACAAAAATGAACACATCACTTCCTCTCAAATACCACGTGTGTGATATCTGACCCAGAGAAAGTCATTAGCTAAGGAACAAAATGAACCTCTCAGTCAGAGCAAGGGGGCAGGGGGAATATGACATAAGGGTTATCATATTGGATTAAAAGATAAACATTTCCGGACAATAGTTGCTAGCACTAATCTACTGTATAATATTAAGAAGAGCATTCAGTTCCTTCTGTGCTTTTTTGAAAGAACTATATTTCCCTCTTCTCCACCCCATGGAGGTAACATTACAGGAATCCAGCCAAACCTCACAACCAATCCCATTTCTCCAGGCTAGTAAATTACAGCCAGAAGACTTGGTTATTGTCTTCATGGAGAAAAAAAGGTAGCACATGCCATTGGTCTAATTAGCATCATGCTGAAATCTGCTGAACCACTGTACCAGAGATAATTGTGATAAATATTTAACACTACACCACCTTGCTTCTGCCACAGGCTCACAATTTTCAGAGGTGTTGCAGGATTATCACAGGTAAGTGACAGGTATACCATGAAACCCAAATTTCCACGAGGCTTGGATCAGAGGAGAGTGGAAGGTCCTACGACCTTATCCCTTTCTGGACTTTTCTCTCATACTTTCTTCCTTATTCTCACACTTCCAGACCCAAGATGCAAGAAAGAAATAAAATAAGCTTCCAGAGGCAAGATCCAGAAGCCATTGTTGAACATGATGTACCATGTGGAATACCAAGAGACATGGGGAAGGAGATTGTTAAATCTCCTTGATTAATCTATGGCAGCATAGTTTATGCTTCTGACCTATGCCTTTTGAATTATCTCAGGTGAAGGAACATTTTTCTCCTAATTCGTCATGAGCTGGTGTATGGTCCTACAGATCATGACTCATACTCCGCTCATGTCACATGCAATTCCACACCACTTTCACAACCCTCACACCAGTCTCGACCTCATTCAATGAGACAAGACCACTCATCACACTCTGGCCTACAATTTGTGTACTTATGCCAGACCAATGACAAGAAAGAAGTTCACAGGCTGGCATCACACTGTTTAGAGTCTGGGATTTGGAGTCTCACAGTCCTGCCTCTGTCTGGGTGGGCACCATTGCTAATGTGTATGACAGGAGCAATTTACATAACGTCTCTGTGTCTCAGTTTCATTTGTGAAATGGAGACAAAAACAAATCTTATTTCCTAGGCCTGTTGTGACCATTCAAATGAGGTAACATATGCAAAAGCAACTATAACAATTAGAACAGTACCAAGCATACAGTAACCATATGTGTTAGATTTTATTTTTATTATGCCACTTTGAACCATAATCCAGCTGGCATTGCAACCCATGCACCTCGTTATAGGTGTAGAGCAGGCTATAATGGTATCTCTTGCCACTTGCCAGAAGAAAAGCATACTTATGATGACTTAAAATGTTTTAAAATCTACAAGATACTGTTAAAAATCTGTTCTTTACACACACACACACACACACACACACACACACACACACACACCCCCCTACTAAAATCCCAGTGGGTTCCCACTCTTACTCTGTAACCTGGCTGAAAAGCCCTGAGTGATGGTACCCAGCACTCATTTGAGGCCTCTTACTCATCATATTCCTGCTTCTCTGCTCTTCTTGCAGTTCCTCATACTCTTTTGGTCTTCCTCTGTCAGGAAGTCCCTCCTCTGGGTCTCTGTAAAACTAATTCCTTCTATCTCTTCAGTTCTCATATGAAAGGTTGTCTCTTCTGAGTGATCTTCCTTGACCATATTAAATCCCCTCCCTTTCTTACTCAATAGCTGGAATGAAGCAAATATTCAATAAATGCTTATTATATAAATGAAGCATATTTCTCAATTAATCTAAGAAAAATTTAATAATCTTCTCTTGCCCTTTTTTTCTTGTTACTCTAAGGTCTCTGCACTTCAAAACATTCATTCTTATGATTCTCTTATTCTTTCAGCATTTATCAGGTTATAGGTACATATTGATGCTCTTAGGTGTAAAGGAATGGAATGATACATTGGGTTACACTTTTAAGAATTAAAAAAAATAAATTATGAACAAATGACCCTTATAAAATACAGTATGTGAGGGCGTGTGTGTGTGTGTGTGTGTGTGTGTGTGTGTGTGAGTGATAATCAGAAAACCCACAGGAAAACACAGAGAAGGGTAAAAGGAATTCTATCTCAGTGAATTCAAAGGAGGCTATAAATTTGAGATTGATCTTGAAAGCAAGACTCTAGGGCAACAAGTAGATGAAACTCTGAAAGCAAAGCAGTATAACCAATAAACCTGTTGCAAAGAAATTACACAATCAGATGAGAGATCATATTCCAAAGCTCAATTAAGTGTATTTGAAAAATAAACTATATGTATTCATGAATGGATACATTTTGATGTTACCCATTTTTATATTTTTTTATTTTGATGTTACACTTAATGGTTAAGAATGATAAAATTAAAAGAACTTTAAGAGTTTCCATAAAATGTTGTCTTAGCAAAGGCAGAACTGCAATCAAATCAGATCGGCAACTAAAAGAATGTGCATCAGAAGAAAAGTTATGTTAAAAATAATCATCTGAACATCTGCACTTGCATGTGTATTATCTTTACTTGTAACAGCTAATACCACCTGGTTAACCAGTAAAGTATAAATAACTTTACAGCTGTAGATTGATACACTTTTCAAAAATATTTCATCAACATTATTTCTTTAATCCTCATAATACCTTGTGAGGTAAACAGACTGGCATTTTAATCTCTATGGCAAAGACATGTTAACTGACAGAGAAATGCTAATGGGACTTGGCCTAGGCTGCAAACTAGTTCCAGGCAGATAAGGAATGAGACCTCAGTCACTTATCCACTATAACTTGGGCTTTCCTGAGCAACTAATGCCTGAAAGTAAGAGAGAAAGTGAGAGGAATAGAGAGTTAGAAACATCGATGAGAGAGAAACATCGATCAGCTGCCTCCTGCACACTCCCTCCTGGGGATGTGCCCACATCAAGGTACATATGTTTGACCGTAATTGAACCTGGGACCCTTCAGTCTGCAGGCCATCACTCTATCCACTGAGCTAAACTGATTAGGACTGATATATATATAAAATCTGGGGCTTTTAATGGAACTATCAGGAAAGCATTCCTCTCTGGTTTGGTGAGCAGCATCTCTAGAATTATGTGATCTTGATGATGTTTGGTCAACATAGAGCTCAGGGAAGAGTCACTAAGAAAGTGAACCTTGTAGGCAGCAGGTTAATAGGAGCTAAAGGAACTCGGGAAGCAAAATGAAACCTTCCTTTTGATTAGTCTAGTAGTGTTCAACCTTGCCTCCATTTGATTATCACTGGGAAGCCTGAGGAACTCCCATGTCCAGGCCTCACCTGGGAGCAATGAAATCAGAACCTTTGGTTTTGTTCACATTCATGTTCAGGTCAGCACCTGAGGTCTCCTGGCGCAGACCAAGGTTTTGTTGCCATGGCAGGAAATGCTAATTAAGTGCTAAGAAATATGGACCCTAAGAAAAAGAGCCAATGGAGGGCAGATAAAGAAGCTGATTTTAGCAAGTCACATTGCATTCAGCTCATTGTCTTTTTAACCCTTTCTGTGAAACCTTCAGAATTATCACCTGCTACTGCTTTACATGTGGGTGGGAGTAAGGGCAATTGAACTTGGAAATGGAAAGCCACACTCAGCTACCGACATCACAGGACAGGATGCAGAGCTGGGAGGATAGCTACAGAAGCACACCACTCTGGTCTTTTCACCACACAGGTGGGTATAAAGCACATAAGTAACTTCAAGAAGACAGATAATAGCAGCAGGCATTAAAGTCATCATGAAGTGGTGAATTTTGAGCATTGCCTTTTGCGCATAATCATTTAATTACAAGTTTCTACAATGCAATTTTTGATAATGACGGTGTTTAAAAATAGCTTGTGAAATTCCTGGAAAATTGAAAAATGGGCTCTCACAGGCTCATACAAGCTAATGTGTAAGTCGCCATTGACACCTTCTACCACTTAACAGGTATACTCTCAATGCGAAGCCCCGTGCTTACTGAAGCGATTTCTATCCAGGTGGTGAGTGACTCACCTTCACAGTTTTGGTGTCTGGATCTCACTGACCTCTGCTATTTGGGATTGGTTGTTACACTCAAATGGAGGGATGTCAGATGGCTCGACTCCTGGGGCGTTTACATTCTTCCTTCTCTGCAAGCCCAGGGTGTCCCACCCACTCCAGGGATAAACCCTCTTTCCAGCAAATGTGCTTAGCATCCGGGGTTTTCTTCCCTCTACATTGTGTCTAATGCTGTGATGCGGACCACCCACCTACACGCATCATTTTGAAGGCCTCCATGTTTGCCAGGCAGGATACTAATAGACCACTGGATTCACATCATTGTGCCTCCAGCTTCAAACATTCCACAGTCATTTTTGAATGCTAAGAAGGCTTTGATTCCATCAGGAAACACTCCCCTCCCCTATCCCAGCCTTTCAAACAGCAAAGCCTAGAGTTTCATTTCCTGCACACAGGCACTCAGAAACCAGCACGATGGATATCAGAAGTGCATTCCCCTAAATGACTAGCCTCTTTCCGAAAGGATCCCTCAAGGCTCAATTATTTGCCACTTCTTTGCCTGGCTTCATATGTTAGCATTCCTTCCCAGTCTCTAGAGCAAATCATAAGGACCTTAACCACTGATAACAGTCTGCAGACAGGGAAAGTGATCATTACTATTTCTTTAACCAACACCAAGGGTTTTCCTTCCCACTAGGTCTGGGGGCCAAGTCTGCCTCTTGTTTCCCTTTTCCATCTTTTAGTTAATTGCTTCAATTTGTTCCATTTCCATTCCCTTTCTTTCCCTAAATCACAATTATTCATCACATATGTGCAGCCAGGAGGTTAGGGAGAACACCCATCTGTTATTATTGGGAAGCCAGAATTTCTTTCAGGGGGAGGATTATCCTCTGCATGACCCAGCATTAGCCATCTTTTTTCTCTCCCTCCCCCACCACCCCTCCCTGCCAGTTTCAGAAGCTGCTTCCGCCCAGACTAACAGTTGATAATTCATTGGATCGCATATGATCAGTAGGTTCTGGGAGCAAATTAATAAGGAATTCAAGACTGACACACAAGAGGAACGTGACATAGCAACCTCTTTGATGTGTCCTCCAGATAGAGACTCTAATATGAGAAATCCTGCTTCATAGAATGATAAATTCACAGGAAGTTACTCGTGCCAATATCTTAGAATATTTCCTACTCATTTTTGACATTTATATCTGGTTTTGCTAATGTGTAAACATGAAATAGAAAGAGTGAACATACTTGAGCACCCACCATATTCGAGGGATGATTATTATTGTACTGGCTTCAAGTGCATTTTCTCTCTCTCTCTCATTGAAACATCACAATAAGTCTGAGGTAGATTCATATTATCATTTCCATTTTATAGAGGGATATACTTGAAAACAAATGTTTTGTTTTGTTTTGTTTTGTTTTGTTCTGCAATGGTAATTCTGGACAAAGTAGACATTTCAATCAATGGTTTCACTTTTCCCGTCCCAGAAGATGTGGTTGGTCTCCCAGAGACATTTAATTATTAGATAAGCAATAGTTAAAGTGATAGTAAAAAATAGAGATCCAATACTTGGAAAACATTGAAATTATCAAAAAGCAAATAGAATAATTTTATTGCTTTTTAATTCATATAGACATTGAGAATTTTGGCTCCTGATAAAGCCATTTAACTGTTTTTCCTTATAATAGTTTCCAAGGGAAATTTCTGAAATATTCCTATTTGATTATTCATTAGATATTATCATTAATCAAAAGGGAAAATATGATACTTTACCTAGCTTATCTTATTACAAATACAACCAAGAATTTTTAAAAAGCCCCCCCCCCAGACATTTAATGCTTTCTCTCAAAATAAAAGCAATGTGTTGGCAAACATTCACAATTATCTTTATTACATTTGCATTTGCCTACAAGTGGCAATCATTGGGAGGATATATGTGCTTCTATGGTCCTCTTGCTTACTGGCTTTTTGGCTGTTTTTTGTTTTGTTTTATCTTATGGTCTAGAATTGCCATTTTTAAAACCTCTCACAGCTAAGATAATATTGATTCATGTGTGTTACTTTAAAAATGTTCAAGTCCTGGTCATTGTGGTTCAGTAGGTTGGGTCACTGGTTCAATTCCCGGTTAGGGCATGTGCCCAGGTTGCGGGTTTGTTTGGTCCCCAGTCAGTGTGGCAATCTGCATGAGGAAGGCAACCAATCAATGTTTCTCTTTCTCTTTCTTCTTTTCTCTCTCTAAAATCAATAAAAACATGCAATAAACATTTTTAGAATGTTCAAAGGATTAATGAGTGAAGGAAGTAAGGTCTCTTTTAATGTGATGAGGCTGTGGGGGAAGAATTCACAAAGACCCTTTTGTAC
Source organism: Vespertilio murinus (assembly GCA_963924515.1). Classification (NCBI taxonomy): domain Eukaryota; kingdom Metazoa; phylum Chordata; class Mammalia; order Chiroptera; family Vespertilionidae; genus Vespertilio; species Vespertilio murinus. The sequence continues at coordinate 13,672,966 of OZ004715.1, forward strand.
CTAGAACTGATTGGAAAGCTGCCTAGTTCAGGATTAGTCAAGGTTGCTGGTCTGACATCCTCCCTCCTCCAGAGTATCATTTCCATCTTCATTTCGGAACTTTCTTAGAAGACCTAAACTAAATGTAAAGTCTGTCTTGAATCCACTATGACAATATTATTTGTGCCCACCCTGGCCTGCTTGGCTCAGTGTATAGAGCTTTGGTCTTTGTACTGAAGGGTTCCACATTTGATTCTGGTCAAGGGCACATGCCTGGGTTGTGGGCTTGATCCCCAGTGTGGGGCATGCAGGATTCTCTGTCATCATTGATGTTTCTGTCTCTCTCTCCCTCTCCCTTCCTCTCTGAAATCAATAAAAATGTATTTTTAAAATTATTTGTGCTATTCCCTGCTTCCCTTCCACATCACATAACACTCACACAAACAGACACTCACCCACAGATGCTCATATGCACTTATACACATCTGCACACGTTCACAGGAACAGCTCTTAATAATGCTATCAGGTTTGAACGTGGTTATCTGTGCATGCTATCACTCCCTTCCCTAAGAGCAGTGACCACATGTCTGCTCACTCAGTAAAGCATGTGTTTCCAGCATCATCTTACATATAGATTTTAAAATCTGATCCTAACAAATAAACTTGGCTGGCCATCCAGTACCCACTTTTTCTTTCTGAGCACTCAAGATTGCCCCAACCCATTAATAAAACCAATGGGATGTCTCTGTTTCCATTTCAGAGATGAACTACTTAAACTCATCACCTTATACCTGCCTTTCCTCCCCACCAACATGGCTGAGCCATCCCAGTAAACCCTCCCAATCTGAAACCACTAAGTACGTTGAGAGGATTCTTAGGTTGGTTGACAGGAAGACAGGTGTCAATGAACCTTTATGTCAGAGGAAATACTTCCTACTCCCCAGTCAAAAACGCCGGGGTTTTTCTCAAAGAGCTGTAAGGGTGCAGCATATTGGGAAAGCTGACCTAAATCATTGCTGGAGCTCCCAGCAAACAAAGGTGGCATAAAACACAAAAACACAAAAAATGCTATCAGCGATCGTGGCATTCAGACATTCTTCTACCTCTCTTTTCAAATGTCAGCTCCTCCTGACAGCTGGATCAGCCACTGGAGGGAGGATTGTTTCTATTTGTGAATCCCTCCAGCCTCTGCCACGGAGGACGACTTCAAACAGCCATCAGTAAACAGCATTCTCATCACTCCAGCCCGGACTGAATTCTAATCAAGGTCTTTTAAATGCCATTGAACAAATCCATATACTATGGATTGTTTCTTGTATGCCTCTGGCCAAATGCGATTCACTGGGTCATTTATTATTTTTAAGAAAACCAAAACAATCCACACTAATAGTATAAATTACGGCACATATAGAGAATCAGGGTTCAGGCATCCTTGGTGATTTAGTGATAGACCTGAGAGAAGCTTTTAATTATCCCTCCTCGGGTGATTTATTAGATGGTCTGAATCTAGGAATCACATGTGTGGAAGAGCGAGGTTTATAGCATCATGAGCCAATAGAAAGAGGCTGGTCTGTAAATGCCTTAAAAGCCAAGTTCTAACATTCAAAGGACATGCATAGTTGAGTCCAGAGAGCACTAAAATATGAAAATTATAAGTCCAAGAGATTGTCAAAAGCAATCTATATCCAGCAAGAGGCAGGAATCCTAAAGCCAGGTTATCTAACATGAAATGAAAGAATGTCCATATAAATTTTAATTTAAGACATGAGCTGCTGAGTCACTTATGACTACACCCCAACCAGGTTCCTAGGCTCAACAAAAAACCCAGTTGAAATCCATAAATGATGTCATAATCTACTTGCCTTCTCTCCAGAAAAGTCCACCAGGAAGGTTATCGAGAAAAGAGCAGACAATGTAGCCGCTGAACGTCTTTACTTCCGGAACTAAGTCCATTAAAAAGACTTCCCAGAACCACATGTCATAAGGCCTGTCTGTCCACCATCCCTGAATGCATATGAAAAGAAAACCACAAGGCAATTCTCCGGGCTATTTGTCAGAGAGACGTAGTTTTAGGCTTCAAGAAAATGGCATCTGAAAGCAAAGCTGGTGCCTGCATTGTATCGATGGATTAATTAAGCCAGAGCCTTGGAAAAGTAGAAATTGAAGTTTCAGGCAGAGCAGCATTTTATTTATTTTTTTACTGAGAAAAATTATCTTTATCTCTATAACTCAGGGTTCAAATTGAAAAGTATGAAGGGAATGACTGTCTTTATAATCCTGACTGTCAGCATTTGGAGACCTTTTTACTAAACAGAAAGAAGTGTAGCTATATTTATTTCCAGGTTGGACAACCCATTCAATACAAGTTCAATTCTGGACGCGTTTTCACTGGTCAGTCCTATAAGCCCTTCTGCTGGGTGCTATGCCAACCATCACCAAGACAAGCGGGAAGACTGTCTCAATAGCTGCCTGATTTAACCCACCTTCATTTTCTTCATTTCTCCCTCCCCTCCCCACTTTAAACCTGTGTGTGTGTGTGTGTGTGTGTGTGTGTGTGTGTGTTAAGAAGGAATGGCAGGGTTAGAAACAATGACTTAAGAAATTCCATCTAAACCACTGCAAATATTTGTGAGATTTAAAAAATAAAGCTGATGCAAATTAGGGATGTCACAGATTCAAGAAATTTAGAATAGTCCTTGTATTTTTTTCTCTCTACTCTGTTTAAACTTAAAATGAAGTTTTGATTCTTCAACTTCCTGAACTTCCATTTTTTACCAGTGATGTGAAAGATACTCAGATTGAAGCTTTTATAATTCATTAATTCATTTGACAAATATTTATTGTGCACCCTGAATGCCAGGCAACATATTAGGCATTGGGAAAAAGTGACGTCAAACTTGCTTTCCAATCATAACTCCAATGAATATAGATCAACCCACTCTTCTGCTAGCCTTCTACATTTCAGGCCAGCTACAAATATGGGGTTTGCTAGTCCAGATAGCTGGATCAATATTACTCTACATATCAATATATGATCTTTGCTGGGTTTTTCATCTAAAAAAAAAACCTTAGATTTCATTCTAACTTCTAATGGCGAGCCAGCCCCAACTGAAATTTCTCTACTTTAATAAAAAGTTAAGTAAATTGATGGTCACTGAAGTATTCCAAAACTATATGCAGAGACATTGTCTAATTATCAATTACACGGCTTACAGAACTAGTTATGACTTCACTGAATCCATGTTCAAAGTGATCTCTAAAAGAAAATTACAGAAGAGATTTGCTTATTTCCATCAAAATTGATCTTGATTGTTGTTTTGTGAGTATTTAAACATAATTCTCAATATTTCCTTTCATCTATTAGCTTAGAACAGAGGGATACAATAAATGGAATAAAGTTGGAGACAAAGTTTATTACTATCTTTTATTTTTCTAGTTTCACCAAAACATTTTATTAAAAAGGGGGGGAGGGATATTATCTTCATCTTTTCCTAAAATATTAACTTCATCTTTTCTTCTAAGAGTAACATATATTCTTTGTAGGAAAAGAATGGAATATACAGAAAACCATAAAAAACAAAAAACAATTATATCCCTATAAAGAAAACACAATGATAATTTTTTAGGTATATATTCTTTAAATATTTTATGCTTTGTTGGTTGGTAAATTAAATAATTAGTTATTGTGTTTTCTCGATTATAAAGATAACACATGTTAATAACAAAAATATGGAATTTAGAGAATTTTATAACATAAATAAGTCATCTTATTCTAGCAGTGCTAATATTTTGGCACAATGCCTTTCTGCACAACTTAAATGTTTTGTCTTATTTCTCCCTTTTGTCTGTCTCTCTTTCTCTCTTACACACACACACACACACACACACACACACACACACACACACATTATATATCGCTTTCTTAAGATATCATAATTAGCCTGGACAGTTAAGCATCGACCTATGAACCAGGAGGTCACTGGTTTGATTCCCAGCCAGGTCACAGGTGGTGGGCTCGATGCCCAGATTATAGGCTCAATCCCCAGTTGGGGGTGTACAGGAGGAGGCCAATGGATGTTCCTATCTATCTCTCTGCCTTCCTTTCCCTCTAAAAATCAATAAAAATATTTTAAAATGAAATAAAACTGATTCAGTTACATTTCTACAAAGTGATTTTTTTTAAAAATCTGTCCAGCCAAGGCCGGTTTGGCTCAGTGGTAGAGAGTCAGTCTGCACACTGAGGGGTCCTGGGTTTGATTCCGGTCAAGGGCATGTACATTGGTTGCAGGAACATCCTTGATAGGGGGTGTGCAAGAGGCGGCTGGTCGATGTTTCTCTCTCATCGTCGTTTCTAGCTCTCTATCTTTCTCCCTTCCTCTCTGTAAAATATCAATAAAATATATTTTTTAAAATATCTGTCCAAATTTTACATGAATACTATTGAAGTATTTTTAAAGCTGAAAATTTATTCAACTTTCTTTTTTTAATGTTCTTTTCTTAAATTATAATCTGGTAATAACTATCCATAGATTATAAAAATTAAGAATACAATGCTCAAGAACTGGAGAAAACTCTGTGGAAATGATGGGTTCAAGAAGCTTAGAAATCAAAAGAGGGAATTTGTAAATGGAAAAGTTAGCAGCTAAGTTTTTTGGAAGTACCTTTTGTTGTTGTTTTGTTTTCCTAGTCAGAGAAGAGCACAGAAAAAAGAGTAGACAGTCTGTGAATTTAAAGGCAAAAGTAGCAAAGAAAGTTTTGAAAGGAAGCCCAAAGCAATAGACATGACATCCCAAGAAGAAATATAGGAATAGCACGCAGACATAGGTAAAACATTGAAAAGATATATTTGCTAAGAATATGAGCTGGAAGGAAAAAGTATATAAAGAGATTTAACAAAAAATGCAATTCCTTTTTTTCATGCTTATGGTATTTATTTGTACATTTTTCCTCCAATTTTAGAATTGTTTTTAAAGATGCAGCAGTTCATTACCATTTATAAGTGTATTTTTCTCCTTTGATACAGAGAGGGTGCAAAACCTATTCTACCTATATTTGAGTGTTGGGGAAATTCCCTATAATGCCAAATTTCTACACTGAATGTCAATTTTCTAAAAAAATTTTAAATGCATATTTACAATATATACCTTTCCTAAATCTTTCCGATATTCTTCATTTTAAAGGGCACAGTTTAATGATAAATTTATCTACTATTGCTTTCCAAAGCCTTCCTCATAAATATATCTCTACCCATAGAAATTGCCATAGAGTATGACCAAGGCCTTTTCCAAAATCTGTTGGAAAATTATAGTTTAATGTGCTAATTTTTATATATGTAAATAGATACTATGGGATGATTTTGATATTGGTGTAATGGTAGCTGAGGTTAAACTCTAGTACAAAATAAAAAAAATGTATGTGATCTTCCATTTTAGCCCTCTGAAGTCTCTTTCTATTAATTAGGTCTTATCTTTTTGCCGAGCGCTTAGAAATTGAGAAAGAGGAGGACTGTGTAGAGCTATTGCAATCCAAACTCCACAAATTATTTCAGGCTTTAGTGATTCCATGAACTCATTATGCTGGCAAAACTTTGGAGGAAAGACTAGGTCGGCAATCCCAATACTTCAAAGCTACAGGAAAATGGAAAAAGCATAAAAGGAAACTGCACCTGAAGCTTAGAAAGCCAGTGTACAGAGAAGTTTAATTTATTATTCCAATGACTTTCACAGCATGAGACTCTCAACAGGAGACACACACGTCTGTGCATCTAATAAGGCTGCAGAGAGTGGGCTATTCCTGAAGGACTCTTGTGGCTCTTTCCAAAGCATCCTTTTAATAGATCGAAAATATACAGGATGTGAAAAAGACGCAGGGATGATTCCATCTCAGCTGTTTTGCTGCTAGCTACCTTCACATAGATTTCTCAAAAAAAAAAATGAAGCCAATTTTGGCCAGCAAGCTCCAGTTAAAATATTTAGGTTTGTTTTCATTAAATACCTATTTGTACTGTGCTTTTGAAGAATGAAAAATCCTAGATAAAACTTACTGGATTGTACTGCTTAGTTACAATACGTCACTGAAGTCTGTGACAAAAGGTCCTTCAATTTGACCTTTTCCACTTTATAGCCCTTCTCTGAATTCTACTTCCTTTCCAGATTTGCTAATGTTTCTATGTAGTTGTAAATGTTTATGAACACATACACATAAATCTATTTTTATATAATAATGCGATAATTCTATATTCATTGTTTTATATGTTTTCTTCTGCTTTTTCCCCCAATGAGATAGCTGGGATTTTTCAATGTCATATTTGTAGCTGTATCACATTGAATCAATTCCTTTTCCCTGTGGGTATTTAGTGGTTTCCCATAAGTCTACACTGGACATCCCTCTTCATATATCATTTTTGTACAGGTATACATAATTCTTCAAAGTAGAAATACTGGAGCTAAGACACATGTTGAGTTATTTCCAAATGATGACCAAAAAGACCTTTTCTGATTTAGACTTAATAGTATATAAGAGTAACAATTTCTGCTCATCATTCTTCTCTCAGACAATATGTATTTTGTATTTTTTATAAATTTGATAGCAAAAAAATATTTCTCATTGTTATTTTTTTATATTTTATTGATTGCAGAGAGGAGGGGAGAGTAGAAGAGAGAGATACAAAAATCCATGATAAGAAATGATCATTGACCAGCTGCCTCCTGCATGCCCCACACCAGGGATTGCAGCCTCAACCTGGGAATGTGCCCTGACTGGGAATGGAATCATGGCCTCCAGGTACATAGGTCATAGCTCAACCACTGAGCTACGGAGCTGGGCTCATAGCAGTTTGGAAATTAACTTTGCAGTAATGTGTAAATACCATCTCTATGTAGTAAATAGCATCTCCTCAATCATTCTTTTCTTACATTTTGATGTGTTATAAAACCCTGCGTTACAGAGCCTCTCCATATATTACAGTATACAGTTGACCATTGAATAACACATTTTTGAACTGTGGGGATCCACTTATAAGCAGAATTATTTTTTCAGTAAATACCAGTACTGTTTTCAATCTGCAGTTGGGTGTCTGTGAATGCAGGGAGCTGACTATATGCATTGTTCTTTTGCACTTTAGTTAGGGGATTTGAGTATCCATGAATGTTGGCGTTTCTGGGGGTCCTGGTAGCAATACCCTGCAGATACTAGGGGTAACTTAAGTTTTGGGGGAGTCAAAAGTAACCCATATATTTTGGATTGCACAGAAGTCAGTGCCCCTACTCCCACATTGTTCAAGGATCAAGGGAATAGTAATCAGGTTTTGCTAATGTCTTCGTGTTTAGTGTTTATCTGTGGTAAAGATACTGGTCCACAAAGTAGGCAAAACCAAATAAGGAAAAATCTATTCCTAATTCTCTCTAAGGTTATTTCTGTCCAAATATATTATAAACAAAACATATTGTATAGCATTTCTTCTAAGTTAATTAGTAAGCTGCCTTAGAGATTACAATGAGTCAGATTTAGGCTAGAGCATGAGGACAGACCAAGAACAACTAACAAGGTTTAGGGGCGAGGACATAAATCAGAATTGGATGCCGAATCCATGATCAAATGTTTGGAACAGACTTATAACTAGACCAATCCAACTTTAAGAGCAGATGAGAGAGAGGAAGAGTTTCTATTTGGCCTCAAAATGTAAAAGCAAGGGAACCATTTATGTATTCCTCTAAAGCAGTGTTTCCCAAACTTTTGACATATGTGTGCCCCTTCTATAATTTTCGTAACGCTGAGTATCCCTCATCAAAAAAAGGATATATTTTAATAACAATCAAAACATATTTATTTTTCCTTTTTTGGTACATACACAAAATAATAATAAATGAAAAATAAAATTATTTATAATAAAATATAAATAAAAGTTTTTTTATAAATAACATTTATTTGCACACTGGACCAGCTCATGCCTCACAAGACTGTCTTGACTTGACTCATGAGAAGGGAGAATTAGGCGCAGCTAAGCACGGTGCAGTGCACATCCCCACCAAACTCTGGTGCAACGCATACCCCCACCAAACTCTTCCCGTACCCCTGGGGGTACGTGTACCACACTTTGGGAAACACTGCTCTATAGAGAGTAGAGAGTAGGATATTCAAAATTATTTATGACGAATGACATCCCACAAGGACTACCGAACTGTGATACAATGGAAGCAGCCCTTATCTGGGAGTTAATCGTGCAGTCTGTATTAAAGCTCAAGTACGCTTAAAAGTACCTTAATCCCTTTGTGCAGTACACTATAGATGGTCCTACAGAACAGAAGCTGTAGTGTTTTGGAAGTAACCATATAGATTAGAATTGTGGCAGTACCTACTAGTTTTCCCCACTTGAAATTAGATATTTATATGCAATTATTCATGTATAAGATCCTGTAAAAGCTGCATCTAATGTAATACCAGCCCTTGTATAAATTTCCAAGCCAAATATTATCCAACATATCTTGAGTATATTATCTCATTTGGTCCTCCCAGAAGCTTGATGCAATAGATGTTATCATTGACTCTCTATTTACAAGGAGAAAATGGAGTTTCTTATCACATTGGAGGTATTCGTTGTCTGAACACATGGAGTCACTAAAACACACATACATCTTTCCCAGTAAATATCATTCACTATGTAAACTTACACTGATCCTATAAATATATACAACTTACCAACTTTTAAAGAGATAAAAATTGAGTCACTTAACTATGACAGAGGCCATGCTTTTTTTCCATATGCCTATTTAGGACAAGCATGAATACTTACTTACTTGAATAAAAGCCACTAAGATCACACTTTGGCTACTCTTGACAAATAGAAGGAGGCTAACCAGCTCACTGAAAGTAAAAGATACTATTATTTCTTTAGAGGTTTTGTTGGCCCAATAAATTGCTTAAGAAAATATTCTATTGAGGGATTGCTGTGGCCTAATTACCTGACAACTGGTTGTCTCTAGGACAACAAAACATAGAGTGAAAGTGTTTTCCCGTCAGGACTTTATGGAGAAGGTTGTGAAACCACAGCACACAGTAGTCATTCAAAGGAAAGGGACAATGCTCAGAGGTGAGAGAAATTGATGGTGTGAGGCCTGCTTCTCAAGAAAAATCTGAAAACACCCTTACATGACGGTTCAACATTACCTGTGAATTCCACTTGCACTGGTAGTATTTCATTGGCATTCTCCTCTACATGAGGTACCTACCATGTCACTGACTAGTGGACCTGACAAGAATAAAAAGGATTGTGATATAGTTCTTTTTAGTAACTCCTGTTTATTACGAGGGTCATATAAAGTTCTAGAGCAGAAAAAAATTAAGTTATGATAGCAATCGTATCAGGACTTGTGATGGTAAAAGTGGGGAGAACAGGCTGGTGAGGGAATGTGGGAAGTTTCTGGAAGGTAAGAATTATATCCTGATTGGGGTGGTAGCTATGGGTATATACTTTAATCAAAAGTCAATGAACACTTAAGTCGCTGAATATTTTGTAAGCTTAAGATCTGTGCTTTTTTGTTTTATGTAAATTATTCTTCAATATAATTGTTCACCAGATTTCTTCTTTGGAAAAGAAACTGCCACTTAGCCAGAGCTTTCACTGTGGTTCTAGAAACAAAGGGACACACTGTGGAGTCGCTGTAATGAGTAGTATGTTTTTTCTAGGACATGACAAATATGCAATCATGCTTCCTAATTAAACAAATACAAGTGCCATCAGAACATGACCAGAGCGTCTATGTTATTGTTTGCTTGTTTGTTTTTAACTGTGCCTATTTGGCTAAAAGATTGAGTAGAAAGAATGTTAGGGAAGCTCCAAGTTATTAAGAATGGCCATTTGTTATTAAAATACTGAAGGGCATTGATGACAAATGTGAATTAAACAGACCAGATGAAGCATGTGTTAGAAAAAATATGGGCTTGTTTTTCTGAATTCCCTTTCCTTAACCAAACTTCATCTTTTCAAAGATTTTATAAAAAGCTGCTTATTAGGGAGGCATTGAAAAGGGGTGTTATGGAGAGAAAATTTTACTTTAATTCACTCTAAAAAGAGAAAGTTATGCATCCCCTATCACATGCCCAGTATTGTGATGATGACACCAGGAATAGAAAGGAGGCAAGATCAGCATGGCTTCCTACTCAGACAGATGATGTGACTATGGGAAACAAAGATCTGGTCTGCTTGAGGCTTATATTTCATATCATAAATAAGAAAAAGTTTATTAAAGTAGACTGTGGTCATAAAATACTTGTGGAAACATAAAAACATATATTGCATCTCTAAGTAGAATTAAATAAAAAGAGCAAACACTTGTTCAAATGTGCATGTGTTTCCCAATTTTATAGTTTGAATAATAACACTAAGAAAAGCAGAAAATATCAAAGATTAATCAATAAGTAGTAAGATCAAATTTAAGGAATATATCATAAAAAATCTTGCCATTGAGTAAAAATCAAAACAAAGTGAAGGGTAGGCCAAAAGTAGGTTTACAGTTGTGAGTATGTAAAAGTTTATTCTCATATTATTATTTATTATTATATATTTTCCACATGAACCAACTATAAACCTACTTTGACACACCCTGTTAAAAACAGACAAAAAATCCACTTTTACTGGTGACTAGAATTGCTGGGGAACCTTCTGGATCTAATACTAATTAGTGTCAGGTAATATGATTTCAATCACAGTAGTCCATATGAAGAATTCATCTATTTCGAACAAACTTTTGGTTCACACTTCAAATAATTCTGCAAATGTTATATTAAAATGCAAGTGTTGATCTCTTCTTCTCCTGATTTTTAATTTTATCACACAGACATCCACATGCCCTTGGTAGAAACTGCCAAGCAATAGTTAATTATTTTGTTTTAAAACATTATTGGGTTTTTTTTTGTTTTCTTAAGTTGTGAATACTAGAATCCCATTAGCAAAATCATCAAGTAAAAAATATATATAACTCTATTTGATTTACTACACAGAGATTCCGTGATGAATAATTAAAACATTCCCACCAGGACTTTTGGTTTCCGATGGCAGAATGAAGCATGATTTCAAAGTCTTTCTTCCCACAAACCTAATTATAATAAGGAGAAGAAGAGCAAAGGGGCCCAGCTGCAGCCAAGCGAAAAGAAGCTGGTGGCCATTTAAGAAATAAATGCTTCTATGAATCTATGCAAAACAGGCATAGAGCTGAAGTCAAATATTGATACTAAAATACCTTCAATAATAGAAATACTAACTTTCTTTACACAAATAGACATGTACAGTCCAATGCCATTTCATTGTTAGTAGAGAAACAAGCATCATTCACATTTTAATCAGGATAGAGCAATTATGTGCACTAATTTTACATTGCTGTATAGGTATTAGGTAATGCAATCAGATAACAGTAAGAACTTCCCTGCCTTTCTCACCTTTCCCCTTCTCTCCTCTCACTGGGACACTAGCAGGGTCAGAAATGAGTGTCGGGGCTAAAGGAGGAAGTGAAATATGGGAGAGGAAAGACAGAAAGAGGCACCATGCTCCCTTCCTTACACTGGAGAGTCTGTTCTGCTACGGACTTGAACTGGAGGAAGGGACACACTTTAATATTAATCTACATTTTTATTAGAAATTGATTATTAGATACAAACTGCACATTCTAATTTCTGAATCAAGCCCCAATCTGCTACTTAAAGTCAATCCCAAATCCCTCTGACTCCACTTAATTAGGAGAAAAGTGGAGTTCCGCAGAGTTTAAGGTTCTTGTTTTTTGCCAATTGCTACTCAACTTACTAATGAAAAGCTGAGATTATAAACTATACTTCTATTATTGCATTGTACCCCTTTAAAATAATAAAGAGTGGTTTGATTTGATTTTTTTTTTTTTTTAAGAATTGGATTCAAGAGTGAAAAGTTCCCACGGCCTTAGGTCTACCACAAATATGAAGTACTACAATAAAGCCTGTTGATGAACTGCATAAATTAACTTTCACTTTCTGGAGACAGTAAATGCAGTGTTTTGTCTGATTATATGTACTGCAAACAATGCAGCATTTTATATCATTCCTTTTATGCATAACCCCACTTGCATATTATTAATATTTCCTGACTAGATTCAGTCTTGGAAGTGATTCTGCCCGGAATATTTTAGTTCAATGCTCCCTTTGGGAAATTATTTCCAGCCTTAATTAGCTTAATTGACAATGCAACCAAGAAACTTGAAATGAGAGAAAAACAAGAATATGGAAGTGAAAAATAAGGCTTCTAACTTTATTAATAAGAGACCCTGGAAGTCACAAATCTTCAGCAGTCGCTTGCTATTGTTTACTTCACTACCATTTCGTACATATAGTCAACCCTACCCAACACAGTTACGTTCTTTTCCAAAATGTACGGAATAGGCTCTAATTATAATACCAAGCTAGACTTTTTAAAGGCTAATATCGTCTTCAATGCTCTTTGGCTTCATACTGCTAAAAATTCTTAGCATAAAACTCTGCTGCATTCTCTCACTCTTCGGGGCAGCTGTAACAATGGGGTTTGTGTAGAGAAATAAACAGAAAATGCAATTCTGTCCCCACCCTGCACTCCTCCCACTTTAAACCATTGGAATTGTAATTCCATCCAAGCTCCCTTTGGACCTTGGTTTATGAATTTCAGAGGTAAAAACTTTGTGCTAGCCTTGGGGACTGTGTGGAATCCACATAATTTGCTATTTCCTGTGATTTGTCAAAATGTCATTCTTCCCAAGAGGACATTTTCCCCCCGTCAGGAGCCTGCTTGCGCACGCACATACACACACACACACACACACACACACACACACACACACACCCCCATAGATACTACTATAAATTAGTTATTAAGAACATACAAAATAGGCTATAATTTAGCAGGATTACAAGTGTGTCTGGTTTCATTAAAAATAAATTAAACAGATCCAAAGACCACACTTTCTCCTATTAATTTTAGTCTGCATTCTGTGTGCAAAAAAATTGGACCTATTTATTATCTTTAAAAATTATAGACCCAGAATGAGTGTGCTTACCTAAACATATTTGTCACTTACAAAACACCAACTTGCATTAAAATTGAAAATACTAGAAAGTTTACTTAGGCTTTATAAAAACTCACAAACAAGTTTAGGTCTTTGAAACAAAAATAAGTTGCCCACTTTCTCTCATCAGCCTCCAGAGTCCTCATATTTCCTTTTGGGCACCAAAGGAATTCCCTACATTCTTGGTGAAACTCCTTTTTCATGTAGCCGAAGGCATTCACTGAAAATCCACTGGTTGGCTTTACAGAACACAAAGAGAAAGAAAACCTGAAATCTAGCAAGAACTTAGTTCTCATATACTTTTACTTAGAAAGTTCCAGTGAACAGCTATTGAGATTCTTTTATGCAATATATTCTTTGTTCACTAAGAACTCCACTTCACAGTATTAAAAAATAGCCTTTCTAAAAGCCAAGAAGTCGTTTTAACTAAGTTGTGTACACAAACAAGTCTGAAAATATGACCCTGCTAATGCTCATTATGATCAGTCCATGATAATTCAGATAGTCTACCAAGGCTGGGCAAACTACGGCCCGTGGGCCAGATCCGATGAATAAAACTATTGAATTAAAAAAGAAGACCATACCCTTTTATGTAATGATCTTTACTTTGAATTTATATTAGTTCACACAAACACTCCATCCATGCTTTTGTTCCGGCCCTCCGGTCCAGTTTAAGAACCCATTGTGGCCCTCGAGTCAAAAAGTTTGCCCACCCCTGGTAACCTAAAACATGTAATGGCCTTCCCTGGAATTCACAGAACAGAAACAGCCAACAAAACCAAAGCAAAACTTTATAGTCTTATCATTTTGGCATCTTCAAAGTATTGTTTTGGCTAAGTCAGCACCCACACAAATATTGAGCCCCTATTATATACTGTGTCTTCTGCTGGTGTTTTTGTGCATTGATTTCCCCTTAAGGAGCAATAAGCTAGTGAATGTGTGGTCCTTTGGTTGAGAACTAACTTATATTAATATGAGCCAACTATAGATAGGCATTGTTGGGGTTTTGTTTTGTTTTGTTTTGTTTTTTAACATGGCTCCCCTATCAGCAAATCTGCAAAATGGGCTTTGAAAAGAGACCCAAAGACTCACAGAAAAACTACCTATATAAAAATAATCTAGAGTTTTTAACTTTGTAGTATTCCCTTGATAAAGAAGAATGACAACATTTTAACATACATCTTCACTTTTCCCTTCTCTGTATCAAAAATGTTCTTTCTCCTGGCCACATGTACAGTGCATGACCAAACCATTTTTCTAATTAGTTTGAAGCACTTTTCTTACTTCAAATTAATCATTTTAATTATGCTGTCAACATCTGTGTTGGGACTTCAATCAAGCCAGTTTCCTTATTGGTCTCCTCTGGCCATGGGTTGTCAGCCTGTTCCTTAAAACACCAGACCCACACATGAGCCTGGTGACATGTATTTCCAGGGAGAAGTTTAGTAAGTTGCATTAGGGCATGATGAGCTTTACATTTGGATGAGAAAACCAACAGCAAGTTAAATAAAAAAATGTACAGGTGGAAAGAGCTATTTCCTATGAAAGGGCTTCCTATAGAGAGAAGCGTTGTGTCTTTCAAGAGGAATTCCCATAAAGTCAATAGGAGAAATCAAGGTTTTAGGTAAAGACGAACTGGCTGCAAAAAGAATGGAGATATAGTGGGAGAAAAAAATATTCATCCTCCTTCAAAAACTCTACAATATAAGAGTTCATGTTACTAAACATTCCTCAGTCAAGAAAATTTAAATCTGTAGCATTTCTGCAGCAAGGAGATAAACCATGAGTTCTCATGAGACAATTTATCACCCTCACTCTTTCTGTTCCTCTTACAAGGAAAATTATAGACTGGACTGTCAGGTAGAATTCATTGAACAAAGAATGCAAATTACTGCCTCTTAGTTCATGAGAGCACTGAAAATAATAAAGGAAGTCCAGATGAATGAGAAGACCCCAGACCATAGCTTATTTCCACCATAACTAACAAGTTGGCCTTAAAGGAAAACAGTGCAGCAGTAATTTAACTTAAGGATCTTTAACAAGACAAATATTGCTGCCATTAGAGTTGGCTAAAGGGTATTTGCAAGATCATTGACATTAGACATTTGATAATTAACAATCGTACAGCCCATTGTCAAGACTTCTTGTTGGGGTTGTTCCTGAAGAAAAATCTGCAGGTGCTGGGATTTAGAGACAACAGCCTCAGGGGATATCTATATTATTCTCTTTATTGGAGAATTCCCTTATAGGGAGATTGCAAAATAATCTATCTTATTAATTTATTCTGTGATTTAATATTGAAAATGTAAATGATCTTTTTTGGGGGGAGAAAGAAAGAGCAACACATACATGAAAATTGTTGGCTTAAATTACTTCCAGAAAAGCAACAGTTACCATCTCAAATCCTTATCCTGTGGTTTAAGTGCCAAATAAATACCGTAGCATACGGAAAAGAGAAAGGTTACCTTTCTAATGGGTATCCTGGCTACACATAATAGTGGATTGATTTTGGACTGCATTTAAGACATTAGACTCAACAAAAGGAATACCATTTATAGACACAATATAATCCTTATGAAACAAAAAAAAATGTAGCTATAATTGGAAGCTTGCTCTTTATCAGCAGTTCCCAAAAGAAAATTTAGAACTGGTGAACTGAAGAAGAACCAAGGGCAATTTCAATTTGCCCTTGTTTAGGTCAGGGAAATATAAACGTTTAGGCGATAGTGTTTGTTATACTTTCCAGGAACCAATCAATTGCTACTATGTGAGAAAACGCTACAGACCATACTGTATGGTGATAGTGTGCAAAATGGTTTAGCACTCCATGGGGCTGAGCACTGTGTCGGGTCTACAGCATACCTTCAAAGGTAATGGCTGGAGAAACATTATAAGACAAGGAATTCCTTTACAAATATGAGGAGATTTAATTTCTTTGCTTTAATAGAGAGAGGGAAAAAGGAGGAGAAAGGGAGGAAGAGAGGGAGAGTGGCAGGAAGGAAGGAAGGGAGGGAGGGAGGGAGGGAGGGAGGGAGGGGAGGAAGGAAGGAAGGAAGGAAGGAAAGAAGGAAGGAAGGAAGGAAGGAAGGAAGGAAGGAAGGAAGGAAGGAAGGAAGGAAGGAAGGAAGGAAGGGGGAGAAGGGATGGGATGGGGGGAGGGAGAGAGGATTGGAAGGAAGGAAAGATATTGGTTTCTTCTGTGAGGAATCAGTGTAAGAAACAGAAAACTTAGAAAGAGATCTAATTTCAAATCATAACTTCACCACACATTACTGCATCACCTTAGACCAGCGCCCTAACCACACACACACTCCCCATTCCCTTATCTATGAAGCAGGATCACTGCTATTGTGCTTGCAGTGCTCTTCTGAGACAGTGTGGGTTCTGGTAGCAAAGAACAAGAACAAAGGAAACAAAAGAACCTGTGTACATTCCACGACTTCTTACAGCAAAGTGGGGAATGGAGAAGATGGACCCAGTCCATATCTAAGCTCTGATACTCACCAGCTATGACCTGGGGATCAAAGGCAGCTGAGAAGTTAAATTTATACTAGAACTGTGTGTGTGTGTGTGTGTGTGTGTGTGTGTGTGTGTGTGTGTGTGAAGGAAGCATTAACAATAGGGTGTTGTTTTTTTAAAGATACTTTTATTGATTTTTAGAGAGAGAGGACAAGAGAGGAAGAGAAAGAAACATCAATGTGACAGAGAAACATCAACCCACTGCTTCCTGCACACCCCCTACCAAAGATAGAGCCCATAACCCAGGCAGGTGCCCTCATCCAGAACCCAAGGGCAATCCTTTGATGGATAGGATAATATCCAATCAACTGAGCCACATCAGTTAGGGCAAAAATTGTGGTGTTTTTTAAGAAGCAATGAGTTAAAATCCGTTTTCCCTGATGCATTCAGTTCACCAACATTCCTACCAAGACCTAAGCGATATTCCAGTGGAGGAAACATAATTTTTTATCTTCAAAGTTAGTAGAAGTTTTTGGTGATTTGATATGATATACAAAAGAAAATCTTTCCATTAATAAGAAAGAATTAGCCATATTCATAAGAGAATTAAGTGATATTAGTTAGCTATGTAAAATAATTTTTCAAGTAGTAAAGTTCATTTTGAAAGTTCCTAAAATTATTTATTCAGACTAAAACACTTAATATTTAAATTGCATTGTTTTTCTTTGTCAATTAAAGTGGTTTATTTAGACTTAGCAATGTTAATCAGTGTAGATGTGACTAGAGTTAAGTAGAACATGCATGGTTTATCAGGTAATTGGCTATGTTTTCAGAGAAAAAGTAGTCATCATATAGCATAGTTTATGTTCATTACCATAAGATGGTTCACTCAGGTAAATTAAAATCTGTATTGGATTTATACATGTTTTCTCTAAGTCCTTGGATCACTTTATTTGATAAGAAAACATGTATGCAAACATATTACTGAATCTAGTTACATATAGATTACATATACAAATGCAAACTTCTCAACATTCAGAAATTATTCTACTGAATAGTAACTATATAAGAAACCAGTTCCACTAAAATTCTTTCCTAATAGCCCAACTTTTAAAATAGCTTAAACATATAATGTATAACATTCATCTGGTTAGAATTTCAGTCTCCACTTTAACACAAGCCAGTAAATCAATTTTTCCACCAGTAAATCAACCCAACAATTTTTTTCACTGGCTTCTCAAGGCTTTCTTTATCTTACAAACTTAGAATCATTACATTAGAATTTCACAGGAAGAAGGGGCTCCTGGGAGTCTTCCCCAACTCTTCCTCAAGTACATGAACAGTTTCTACAATGTGTGGAAAACTTCCTGGTTAACTCACAATGTGTAGATGTTCGATGGGCACGTCCCTAACTATGCAATTGGTCAAAATAAGGGTAGCAAATAAGATTCACAGTATCTTATTTTTTATAACAATAACAATGAATGTCTCACACATTTGATAATATCCCAGGTATATTAGCTAATTAATCCATTGTGTTTCTGTGATCTAAATCTTAAGTTAGCCATTCATTGTACTGTGATCCTTAAATATATATTTAAGTGATACTCCCCCCCCCAATGATTCTTATATTCTAATACCTTATGCAGAGAGAGGTTAGATAAGAATACAGATTAATAGCCAGCAATGGGTCAAACATAAATACATGCTCTTTTTTGCATATTCCAAATGCAGAAAAACAACCAGATAAAACTAGACTAAAGCCAATAGAAGATTCACCAATTCCTATCCATTGGAATTTGCCTTGGACGTTGATTTTACACTTTGGTATTCATGTGAGTAGTGGAATGAACTAGGTCTCAAATCCCCATGAATGATCCACTAGCTCAGTTGTTAAAGTAGCCAATTACCTACTTTCTGTCCACATTTGAAGCCTCCATTCTTGGAAATAACTCAGAATATGGCACAGTCTCTTATCAATTAAACATCTTACTACAAAATTAAACAATTACTACAAAAAAGCATCTGCCCATCACACCACTGAGTCCTTATTGCTTTCAGACTTCCCTAGAGTCACGAGGTACCCCAGTTGTATCCCCCGGGATGCAATCTTACCAAGCACATGATGTTTTATGAAATTAAGCAAGAGGAGTGAAGTTATAAGACGGGAGAAGAAAATGCCTCCTCTGTTTTAATCCAATCAAATGAAATGCAATTAGCAGTGTTTGGCACGGTCCTTAAAACGAAGTGTTGAGTTCTACATTCTCAGAATGAAAATGACTACAGTGTATGTCCTTGTTTGATGGTGACTATTATTTTAGATGCTGAGAGATGGGAGATAACAACCCTACACATGTTAAATAGGTAGACTTATAAAGGACTATAAAGTACTTAGAAATTTATGCTGTTGCCATTAGTGAGTTAAGGGCGGTAACTGGAGGAGAAGCCAAATAGAAAAGACATGGTTCAGGGACAAGAATACAGAGCTGGGCTCATGGATGCATCATTCTTTCCCCAGGTGGGCTCCTGAAGAGCTGAGGACACTTAAGGCATGTCCCATGACCTTCTTATGTTTCAGTAACCTGGTTGGTCAAACTGAGTATTTATTACATGATTTACTAAATATAGATCAAAAGAGGTAACAGAATAAAAAGACTTGGGAAAGTTAAAAAAATATTCTGTTTGAGACTGCAGGGTAGTATGGAAGAACATAGCTTTTAGAGTTAATTCAAACGTGAGTTAGAACTCTCCAAGATGCAAGAATGGGCAACAACAATTTCCCTGAATCCTTTTCTTTCTCTTTTTCTTTCTTTATTGATTAAGGTATTACATATGTGTCCTTATCGCCCCATTGGCCCCCACCACCTCCCACTCATGCCCTCATCCTCCTGTTGTCTATGTCCATTGGTTAGGCTTATAAGCATGCATACAAGTCCTTTGGTTGATCTCTCCTCCTTATCCCACCCTCTCCTACCTTCCCTCTGAGGTTTGATCGATGCTTCTCTGTCCCTGGATCTGTTTTTTGTTCATAAGTTTATATGGCTTATTATATTTCACAAATGAGTGAGATCATGTGATATTTATCTTTCTCGGACTGGCTTATTTCACTTAGCATAATGCTCTTCAGTTCCATCCACGTGAATCCTTTTCTTTCTTGGAGAAAGAGTGATACTATTTACTTCACAGAGTTGTTAAGACCAGGTGAGAGAACATACTGATTCTTTAGTTACATATATTATAAATATTTCGCAGCTTATTTATTTACTTTATTTTTATACACACTTATATATAAAAGTTCTATTGTCTATCTGTCTACCTACCTACCTACGTGTCTATCATCTATCATCTCCTTCTAACAAGCCAAAAGGATCACTGCTAGTGGTTCGTTCTTCCTCTTCACTGTGAGAGTAGCATGGCACTTATGACAACGTATCACAGGCTACAAACTAATAAAATATACAAAATAGGTTTAAAAAACATCGAATAAAGATAGCCTTTTATCTACTTAAAACAATTCACTTTATTCTAATTTCTTTTTTTAATGATATAATAAAAGGTGATAATCAAGAACACAAAGAATACTTTATTTGGTACCATTTCTATGATGCCACTAAAACACTATGACAAATTACTCTGTTAAACCAAAAACACAATTAAGAAAACCACAAAAAGAATACTAAGATAGTTGACATATCCTAAAAAGTAAATTAGTTTTCTGCAATAAAAGGAGCTTTGTTTATGATATGATTGATTCGGGCAGAGGGCATTTGTTTACCCTATTACAATAGGACATAACTTTTGAACAGAAAGAAGGAATTGGCATTTCGCTAAATCTCATTTGAACAAGCTTGGGATTAATGTTATATAATTTTATTAACCAATATCACCCCAATAAATTCAATTTAAAAATAAAAACACTAATAAAACATTTTTAAATGAAAATGGGATAGATTTTGACACATAGTCAACTTTCAATGTATTTGGGCACTACAGAAGGTATTCCTCAATTCTCAACATCCTCCATTATGTCAAGAGAGGCCCTTGCATAGACAATGTTAAGAAAAAGACTTTACAACATTGCATTCCACCATAACATAGCACTACAATGGTGCAAAAGAGACAAAATACTATATATTTTCAAAGGATTAGTAAGAGGATGGCAGGCATCACAGGCACTAGATATGCGCACAAGGCTCCTCACTTATTTTTTTTCAAATATTTTTATTGATTAAGGTATTACATGTGTCCATATCTCCCCATCCCACACCACCCCGACCCACCCACCCACCCAAGGCCCCTCACTTAGAAGGGCACTAGTTCATTTTAGTTTAATTCTTGCTAATGCCATCTAGAAATTCTCAATAATTTTTGACCAATTATCATTTTGTCCTACATCCTACAAATTATGTAACGACTCCTAAGGAAAGACAGACAAACAGTTAAAATGTCTCCCTACACGTAGCGGAAGTTTCTCCCATCTGGGATTAGCCCATCACTGGGAGAACACTATCGTGGCGTAAGAAGTCAGTTGCAAAGATGATCCTCAGTAAAATGATAATGTGCATGTTAGGCTCCATCTCGTCTTTTGGCACCATTCTTCCCTTGGTGGTCATTTTCTCGGGTGCTTTTGTTCTCCTGCCTGCAACCAACCCAACGCACTCCTCACCCTACCCCAGAGCGCAATCTGGAAACAGAACTCTGTACCATGGTTTGCTTTTAAGTCAATAGCTTGTCTCTTCTCAAGGCATTTCTACCTCAGGCTTCCCTTTAATGTATTCAAAACCTTTCTCTCTGTAAAAGGAATTGTTGGCATTTGTGATTTGTCAGGCTCATATTTTATAGAGGGGTTCTTTGTTAGAATGCTTGTAATTTACTGGCGAGGGAACTGCCTATGAATTACCACTGCCCCCGCCCCAACCCTAGAAAGATGTAAAGATGTGACCTGTCTGACATCATTGTTCTGTTCCTGGTTTTTTTTTAGTGTTCTTGTGTTGTTGTTTTTTGGGATTTTTTTTTGTGATGTTTTACTTGTGGCCTATCTATTTCACAGTGCTGCTAGGGGTTAAATAACAGCCATGAAGCTCTCCTCTCCCACTGCTTAATAATCATGATTAATGACTCTGCAACATAGCACTCTCCAGCCGCTTTGGACAACAAGAGATCAGAAACTCAGATGAGAAACTCTGCTTCTGGGAGGACCTGCCGCCCCTTCCAGGCAGGGCCACCAGCACAGGAAACACTGACAGAGAGAACAACCCATCTCTTATTAGGCTCCCTCCCAAGCCCGTGCCCCCAAGATTTTCTCATTTGCAAATGCCATTTGTCTTGATCTCTCTTCGGTCAGACAAGGATAATGAAGTGAATTTAGTGTTGTTAAAAAGGGAATTTAGGTCTAGAGCTTGAGGAATGAGGCTTCCTACTGATCTCCAGAAGTGTGGCAGGGGCTCTAGAGAAAGCAGGCTTCGCCAACTAACTCCTCCTGTCCCACACTCATGCCCTGGAGGAATCGGGGGCAGGGTGGGAGGGCAAGGAGGGTGAGATGATCATGGAGTCTTCTGGCTCACCAAGGCTGACTTCTCAGTGGGGCCTGCCAACAAAAATGCCAATTAGTCGTAAGAGTGGCAGAGGCAAACAGGAGAGTCAATCAGTTGAAATTAGCAAGGAAAACACCAGCCAAGAACCATGTCAGAACAGATGATGCTGGTCCACTCATCTAGAAAGGGTTGACAAAATTGGCTCTAAACTGCACCGGAAGTGCAAGTGCAGAATAATGGCTGACATCGTGCTTGCTAAATAACTATCTATTTAAGAGAAATTAAATATGCAAAAATAAACTTCTTGAATTAATTACGTAACAAGAAAGAGAAAAGGAAGGAAGGAAGCCTGCATATTAGACCAATGAAATCTATGTAGGTAGACTGGTAGTTTTTAAACATTAACATGCATCAACACTACCTTGCAAGCTCTTCATAGAGAGATTGCTGGGCCGCACCTAGAGAATTTCTGATGCAGTAGCTTTGAGGAGTCTAAGAATTTGTTCTAACAAGCTCTCCCCGGTGATGCTGAAGCTATTGGTTCAGGGGCTGCACTTTGAGAATCACTTATCTAGACCTTGATAGGAGAAATTGACTCTATTCTGTAGTTAACAAAAGGCATAGATAGCATTGGGCTGAAGGCAAGCCTTTCTTTCTTTGCTGCAATTGATGTCGATCTGTAGAGTAGAAAACAGTTTATTGGCTTTTGTATGACTCACAAATGAAGTATTAAATGCATGCTAAGCCTTGTGTATAATATTTAAGATACTGACATGGGTATGTTACAGCCGGAGCATAAAAACGAATGCATATCAAAGACCATAGGGGTGTGAACTCTGTTCACAAAGCTTAGAGAGAGCCCATCACAGTGCAGAGGAAAGAGCACAGTTCAGGCCATGTGGGTTTTGTCCCCCCATCCCTTCACCTTTAACTGCCTGTAGGTATTGGGCCTGACATTTAATACTGTTGGCCTCAGTTTTCTTATCTCAAACATGGAGAGGCCAGAATAGAAGAACCTAAATTTCTCCCAGGCGTACCATTCTAATCTAGGTTATCAGACAGTGGATGGAGCTGCTTGTTTTTCTAAATCACTTGCTCATTCCTAAAATACAATGATCAGATTCCATTTCACACCATAAATAGAATTTAGAAAGTGTTGTCAAAAAGTGTTCCCTTACTGTGCACTTGGGAGCACCATGCACTAGTCAAAACAAGCAGTATTGTGAGGTTGTTCTGTATTCATGCCTTAGATTTATAAAATGGTTTTAGGATGACCTCAGTCCTCGGTTCCTTGCAGCTACATATGACATCAGAACACACAGTAGAAATTTGAATGTAATTTCCCTCGCATATTCCTAAAGATGATGGATCACTGGCCCATGCAGTGACCACTTTTCCAATAGGAGAAAGAGTTTGAATACACTAAAAAAAATTTTCAACATTTTTTATCAGATATTACTAGGACAATATGCTGGGATAGCTAGACTTTAATCCAGTGATGGCAATGTTTCAACTAATATTTAAATGCCTCTATAAATGCCCATCAAATTAAAGTAGAAATATTTTCCTTAATCATCTCCACAAAATTAACAGGGATCGGTGTGGTGGGTAAAGAATAACCAAAGCTATTACTTAACTTATTGTTCCAGGGTTAATTTTAGAATTTTAGGCATGTTATAACAAACTTGCAATGGTAGCATTTAAAAAAAACACACACAGTTTCAGGTTTTCTAAAACTCTATGCTTTAAAACATCAAATGGTATTTTAGAAAACTGGTTAATACTTTAACTAATTATTTACATATGAATTCGACCAAAAGAAATCAAGATTTTGCCACTTTTTCCTTCCCTGAAGCTGAACACGAAAGCAGAGGAGGCAGTATCAGGCCTGGGGATGAATATCTTGGCTCATATTTATCAGCCAATTGATGTTTGGCAACTTGCTATACTTTCTGAGCTTCAGTTTTCTCAGCACAGAGTGAGTAACAACTATAGAATGGAAGGTGAAGATGGATATTAAGTCCCTTTCATGAGGCCCAACACATGGTCGTTGATAGATAAAGGACGGCAGGGCTATTGTTCTTAGAAGAGTTCAGCTTTCCTGGAAGGAAAAGTGCCAAAGTTTAGTAAGACTTAAGTCACTGCCATCTAGTAGTGTAGTCTGTGAACACCACCTCATATGCTAGCTACGCTTTTCTTCACTGAAAACCTCCTAGTAGCTGAAGCTGGTTTAGGTCAGTGGATAGAGCATCGGCCTGCGGACTCAAGGGTCCCAGGTGCGATTCCGGTCAAGGGCATGTACCTTGGTTGCGGGCACATCCCCAGTGGGGGGTGTGCAAGAGGCAGCTGATCAATGATTCTCTCTCATGGATGTGTCTAACTCTCTATCCCCCTCTCCTCCTCTCTGTAAAAAAATCAATAAAATATATTTAAAAGATAAATTAAAATAAATAAATAAAATATATATATATATATATATATATATTTTTAAAAACCTCCTAGGAAATTGGCACACATCAACAGATCACGGTGGATCATTTCACTTTGAATACCAGTATAAGAATTTTACGTGAAAACTGGCTTGTGATAGGTGTGGCGCCATGCTCACAAACCCAATTGCGGTGTCTTATTTTGGATTAGAAAGCATCCTGGAGCAAAGCAGGTTGTACACGTGCAAAAAAAATAAAATAAAAAAAGTACATCGACTCTTGCGCCTGTGAAAATTAACAGAAAGCTTGTTTCAAACTGTGCTTACCCCACAAAACATGAAGAGAATGTCAAAATATTTTTTCTTGCTTGCTTGAGCACTATTTTTAGATGGATTCTGAATAGAGAACACATATTTGCTAAAGACGCCGAATTCATTCCAGATGGGGGCTTCGCTATGAAGTTAGGGGACGCGAAAGAAATCTGGTTTTCCTTTGTTACAAAAACCCAGGACGGTGGATCAGCTGGAAAACTAAGGTTAGCCAAGCCCAGACCTGGCATGTCCATGAATATTTTATAATCGTTTTTAATACATTTAGAACAGAGCTTCCTTCAGAAATAAAACAGAATAGAAAGCAAAATCAAAGAGAGGGAGGGAGGAGGCCAGGAGGGAGGGGAGAGGAATTGAGAGGGAGGGAGGAAGGAAGGGAGGGAGAGGAGAGGAAGGGAGGAGAGGGGGCCAGAGAAAGAACTTCAGTACTTTCTGCTCTCTTCTCACTCCATTTCAAACCTCCCACCGGTGTAATTGTATCTCCCTGCTGAGGTCTGAGTTGGGTGGCTAAATGGCTTTGGCTCTGGAATGCTCCAACTTCAGACGTGAGGGACGTTGTACAATGGGCAGTTGCAGAGTTACGAGTTTCTCCCACATACCAAATGCATTAAGTAGCAGCGGAGTGCTTGGAAGAGCTCTGGCACCGGGCCACTCTGTAACAGGAACTTGCTTGGCAAAGAGCTGCTTCAAGCACATTTGCTGCGTGCATACTTGCAGCCAGTTCTTTCCCCGTTAGCCCCCCCTTGAAACTGCCATGGGTGGGCCAGTTCTCTGAGGATGTCCACCAGCTGAACGGCAGAGCAAAGGCCAGACCTAGACTTTGCCACGTGGGCTCTGTCCACGATGTCCGATGACCCCCCCTCTGCTCACGCCATCGTGCGATGTATGTGTTCCTATCACATGCCAGATTGTCCCCTGGGCTGAGCTGAGGCTTTTATATTATATTACTGAGCATTATCACTGGAGATGAAATCAAAACCAGGAAGGAGGTAAACAGTGTCTGCTCTATCACAAAACTGGCAAAATCAGATATGTCAAGCTTTTGTGGAAAGAATGAAAACAACTACAACACTGATAGTGGAACCTAATTGTCACAGTTAACCATTTAAATATATGTCGAACACAGCGGAGAAGCAGGCTTCATTTTCCAGTGTGTTAACAGTGTAAAAAGAGGACCCATAGCCAGGAGGATAAAGCCTCTGGTAAAACCTAGCCGATGTATGTTGCAGAAAAGAGTATCTGTCATCAAACAATGCTTCCGCTGTAAAAACAATTCCAACCTATGCATGAAAGATTTCAAACGCCAGTACAGCATTCAATTTGAGACCGGAGTTTTATCATATTATTTCATGCGAAAAAATTATATACTCAATCTGTCTGACAGCTTTGCATATAAAGAACAGTTTCTGCATGACAAATGCAGTGAGCTTATTAAGTTACCAATGCGCTGCCAAGCCATATTGTCTCAGCGACAGCCGACCCAAAATATTTTCGAATGATTTTTTTAAAGGGCAGTGTGGGAAAGGCTGAACAACTGCATGTTCTGACTTTAATATAAAAGTCACAATGGCAGGAACAGTTACCTTCTATCTAATTGGAACAAATCATCCATAAGCCTCATTTAGCCTATATTTAGCCTGTCACAGACTTTCATTTTTTTTTGAGGAAGTTGGAAATATTAGTTTTTGATTTATCATCTGCTACCTCACTGTTGTAAAAAAAAAAAAATACTCCCCCAAATTATTAAACTGGGTATAAAAACAGACCACTTTTTGTTTCTTAAAAATATAAAGACAATATAGTCATATGATGGGGAGGAAACCCCAAACTATTCAATAATGCAAAAGATTAATTTAAGAGAATATTTCATCAAAGTTGGGACTAGAAATAATTCAAGCAGACTAGCCTTCTAATTTCTTCATGTTCTTGAAGACACCCTTACTCTTTATCTTGAACTAAAAGCACTAATTTATGGTTGCATTATAAACAGAAATTGTGAAAATCTTAGATAATAATCACATCTACACTGAGAGAGAGAGAGAGATGCTGTCACTTCATGACACCCACCAGCCAATCAGGAGTAAGTATGCAAATTAGCCCAACAAAGATGTTGGTGGCCCTGCCCCCAACAGCTCCAAGCCTCTGGGCAGCACACATGCAGACACCAAGCTGCCCTGTAGGGCAGGGCACCTGCTATGAGGAGGAGGGCTGGGGGCAGAGGCAACAGGAATGGTGCTCAGGTTGGAGCAAAGACTGAAGGCAGCGGCCAGAGGGAAGACCTGGGTCCTGGGTCCTGGGTACTGGAGGAAAACTGGTGCCTGCAGCCAGGGGAAGGAAGGCCTATGACAGGAATCCCGATGCAATGGGCCTCTCGTATAATAATAAAAGGATAATCAAACAGCTAGGATTCATTCTATTATTAATATGATTAAATAGTACTATTATGAAGAAGAACTTGCAAGGTGTCAGGTTCTATGCAGAGTAATTTAAAAGTAATTTTTTTCCCTTCTCATATGAATTCTCTAATGTAATCCCATTGAACAGATGAGGAAAATAAGACAAAGACTGCATAATTTGCCTACAGTCATGGGGACCCACACAAACCCAAGTCCCTAATTATAGAAGTGCTGAGCTCTAAACTATTCTTTTACTTTAATTCCTTGCTTCATTAGATTGGGGGCAGGAGAGGAGTTTTCCTCACATACATGAAAACTACGTAGGGTGGTCAGACATAGCAAAGATCATAGCCTAGTCACACTAAAATAACAAAGATGACTTTGTAACTGTTCTCAATCAACAGCTATGCAATGGAGACACAACTCAGTCAAAGGCATCACTCTTTGTTGAATATTTTAAGAATCTCCCACCCCAATTACAGGGAAACTTGCCAACTGAGAACAAAGACGATTGCTAAATTGTCTTAAGTACAGCTTCATTATAAATTTAAGAGTGAAGTTTTCCAACAGATTGAAAGCAGTCTGGTGCATTGTTGTTTTTAATCCCTTTCCCTCCAGTGTGGTCTAGAGTTGAAGAAGAATTGGCTCATGTAGTGGATGTTTTGTCTTAATGTATATTATTTTATGTAGACTTGTGAATTCTTGAAGTCACCTTCCAGGCCTGAATGTTATGTGTGTTGACACTGTACACTATGGTCAATGCTTTCCACCTGGGCAGAAACCTTGAGAGAGTCCTGGCAGCCAATGGCCACTGACTCCTCACCTTTGGTCAAAAGGGGGGCAAAAGTCGCTTTTATAGTTGTAATACAAATAAATAATACAATAAATAATAAATAGTTATACAAGAATAAACTCTGTGTTTCATTTACTCACAATTGTAACCCTACTTTTGCCCACCCCTGTAATAAGGGAAGTAATCTCACAGGTAGTATCATGCCATAGAAGAGGCTAACAACTAATTTGAAGATAAACTAAGTTATAATTTTAGGGTTTGTCAAGACTGTTTTCCTTAATTTCTCTCTGATATAAAAGTAGAATATGCAAATCTTACTATACAAATACACTACATATTTACTTGCACACATATACAAATTTAAGAAGTTACCAACCAAATGGATAAAAACAAAAAATACATGGTCATTGAGGAAAAGGTCAGATTTCCTGTTACTAACATTTTTTTCCATTTTTATTTCCCATTACTGATTTTTTTTTAATATTTAAGAGGGTAGCTGAGACAATAGTAACAAGAAAAATCATATGCTACTCTACAATAAGGGTATGAAGTCATCCTAGAACAATGCATTATTTAATTATATTTTGAATCCTTATTTCAAAGTCAACCTGCTAATGACTGCAGGAACATGCAACATAAATACAACTCCCTTATTCATTTTTCAGTGGTATCAATTATGTATTTGGAAATAGCTTTTAGTGCTCCCAAGAAATATGGTACTAGCTCCATTAGATAGATCCTAGATATATTTATTCAATATTAATTTTAAAATAAACATTTATGGACCACCAGACTGTGTGTAAGGCATTGTTAAAAAGAGAATATATGACTGGCTATCTCAGGTGTTCACTGAAAGGGTTTAGAGCTGAAGGAGACATTGACACCCATAATGAGTGTGCTGTTCTACGTTTCAGTAATAGCTTCTGGAACATTCATGACCAGACCTGTTGTCCCTGGTGCCCCTAGGCTAATTCGACATTACATTCAGAGCACCTTTCCTTCCTGGAAAGATAATCACTTCTAAGATAAAGCACGTTTCTCAGTTAATATCCCTAAAGTATTTGAGAAAAGCAGACGGAGACAGAAAGAGAGAAAAAATAGACTGGGGCGGGGTAGGGGGGATACTTTTTCTGGATAAAGCCCATAAGAGAGAAAAAATGGAAGAGAATGATAATGACCAGTTCTTGTTATTTTCTCCCTAAATGCATCACTTCCTTCCTACCTTGCCTTTGGTCCTTAATTATTCTGATATTTCCTGATTTGGGATATAAAATGTTATTGGACTTAGAAAGATAAATCGGACAGTGTTTCAGGAACTGAGCACAAATAAACTGAAATAAAATGGCTGATTAAAGTGAACCAACCACAAGGACTTCACCATGAGCATGCAAATACTTAAGTCCTTTCATCAGTGGAAGGCAACAGGCAACTAGTGGGCAGCCTGAACTTGCTTGCTGGGCGTTCTGATAACTAGGACTTCACAGACCAGGCTGAAAGAAGGACACATTCTGTAATTGGAGTCATATGTAACCTTTGCTCTACTAGATAGACAAGCTGATTAGGAAGCGCAGAATAGCTGAAACCGGTTTGGTTCAGTGGATAGAGCATGGGCCTGTGGACTGAAAGGTCCCAGGTTCAATTCCGGTCAAGGGCATGTACCTTGGTTGTGGGCACATCCCTGGTAAGGGGGTGTGCAAAGAGGCAGCTGATCGATGATTCTCTCTCATTGATGTTTCTAACTCTCTATCCCTCTCTCTTCCTCTCTGTTAAAAAAATCAATAAAATATATTAAATTTTTTAAAAAAGCACAGGACAGATGCTGCAAGGAGAAAAACTCCAGGGAAAAAAATAAAAGAGCCATTTGAGTCTGCATGCCAAGTAAGCTTTGTGTTTTCAGGAAACTCCACGTAAGATTAGGGATAATCCCCTTTCAAACCTAGAACAAAACTGAGGATTTCCATGGGCAGGATCAGATGTGTTTATCATGAGAAAGGCATCCATGGAAATCAGGTCAGTTGACCACACGAGGCTGGGGAGCTCCACAGCCACACTGGACAATGACTGGTGTCAGGACTGGTGTCATGAGTCTGGTTCCCTAGAAGCAAAGTCCAAGATGAGGGGTCCGGGATAGGATTTATTAAAGTGCTCCCAGGATGACATGGGAAGGGAGTGGAAGGAAACATGACAGGAAATGGTAAGGAAACCAATCAAGAGCTCTTTTTTCCTTCTTTTAAATCTTTATTGTGGTAATACATGTTGAATGTATTATTACATATGTCCCCCTTTTCTCCCATTGAGTCCCTTTTCTCAAGAGAAGTGGTATGAAGGAGAGCTTTAGTTTGGTCCCTGGGGAACTACAGTTGGCAAGTTGGCATGTTAAGCATTTGTCTCAACATAATACAAGAGCTTTCATACATGCCAGGGAGGACATGCACCTCTAGCCACCTCAGCAGCCCAGCAGCCCCAGGGCATTCTTCTGAACAAAGTCCAAATGCAGACCGCCAGGCAAAGCATCCAGAGGCTAGCACTACATCCAGCTCTTTGGCCCCTTGAGTGTGGCTCTTCCACAAAATACCACGGCCTGGGTGAGTCTATTGTGAAGAAATGGCATTAGAAGAGGTTTAAGTTTAAAAAATTTGGCTCTCAAAAGAAATTTCAACTGTTGTACTGTTGATATTTGGCTCTGTTGACTAATGAGTTTGCCGACAGTGGGCTAGGTGATGGGAGCACAGAAATGGCAAAAGGGATTCGCTGAGATACGGGTGGAGTGCCAACAAGGCACTGCACAGACTGATGAAAAATGGGTGAGCATGCTCCATATCTGATCACCAGAGCCAATTCTTTTCTGGGCCAATTTTTGGACCACACCCTCCTAGGACGGATCTAGCCAATGCCCTTACCCCCACACTAGCACTAACATGCCGGCTAGCCCCTAAAATGTCACATTAATCTAGGGCTACCGTTAGAGCATGCAGAAAAGGAAGAATACTACTGGCCATGAAATGCATATGTCTGCGAAGCAATTTCAGCCCAGTGGCATAAGCAATGCAATCACCACCGCGGTGCTGCAGATTTAATAGCTTAATTTTGTATGGA
Source organism: Vespertilio murinus (assembly GCA_963924515.1). NCBI lineage: Eukaryota > Metazoa > Chordata > Mammalia > Chiroptera > Vespertilionidae > Vespertilio > Vespertilio murinus. Next base: position 13,704,039 of record OZ004715.1, read on the forward strand.
CTGACAATGTCCACCCTAAGGAACCCCCTGTTACCTCAGGACAAGACTGCCCAACATATCACGGGGTATGGAGTGCTTATATGTAAGTGTGGCCCCTCTAGGAGCAATTCAAAGGGTGGGCAGGGAGGAATGAGTTAGCAGGGGAAATGCAAGCACTTCTTCAATATTTAGAGAACATAAGGTATTATTATAGGATTAATAAGCAAGGCTAGTTCAGCAATAGGGAAGGCTGCCAAGGGAGGCTGCGGAATTGCTATCACTGGAGATAATGAAGGCTGAGAATAGATACCCACCCAGAATGGATTTTATAGACAATAAAAATCTATCGCATTACTCTAGAAAGGGGATGAGCTATGTGTTTCACGGTGAGTCTCTTCCAGCCCAAATAATTTCATAAATTAGATAAAGCCGATGAGTTTAAAATATTACTCATTAAGCATTACTTATTCCAAAGCGTGTCTAGCGCAGGGGTGGTTGAATGCAGAAGAGACTGAGGGATGAACATAGCTGGAATTATAAACCAGGGCTAGCACCAGCAAACAAACGCCCACTCTAAAAACAGGAAGACGGGAATCCAGGAAGGCAAGGATTTTTACAGTGTGGAGAAAGAGAGACCAAAATACCACATCGGGGTATATTTGAACTTCAGGTATTTGGGGGCCGGGAGGAGCAACAGTAGCAAGTGTCTGTTCAAACACTGTCTGATGTCTATGGTGAGAAAACATAGGGTTCTGGATAGTTAGTGTATTTGGGGGAAAGGGCCTACTGATGCCATGGAGGATGTGAATTTCACAAAGATTTGAATAGCTGCATAGGACAAACTGGAATGATTAAATTTTATTTCATTTTATTTTATTTTATTTTATTTTATTTTATTTTATTTTTTCACTTCAGAGAGAAGAAGGGAGAGGGATAGATGGATAGAAACATTAATGATGAGAGAGAATCATTGAGGGGCTGCCTCCTGCATGCCCCCCACTGGGGATAGAGCCCACAACGTGGGCATGTACCCCGACCAGGAATCTAACTGTGACTCCCTGGTTCATAGATGGATGCTTGACCACTAAGCCACATCAGATGGGAAGATGAATAAATTTTAAGTATCTTATGAATATGACAAGAGGTTCAAATTTTCCCAATCTGACCATGGTCTCTTTATGTCAGGAATAAAAATTTTAAATTTTATTAGCGGTTCAAATAGCAGCTTATCACTCAGATGCTGGGACTGTGGCTAATGAAGGAATTATGCCTGCCTCAGTGCATGGCAGCCTGAAACACATAAGTTTCTTTGAAAGAGCAAATTGAGACAATGATAAATCTACCTATTTAATACTCCGCAGTGGCCTCTGACCAAGGGATGAGCCAAGGAAAAGAGATTGCTCTAAACCTTACCACTTTTCTATGATGCAATTCTATGACTAAACTCTTAATAGACTACTTCAATGTTTCATGCTAAACATTTTAATGCGTTAGAGGCTTGGTGCAAAATTTGTTCACCAGTGGAGTCCCTTGACTTGACTTGTAGGATTGAGCTCTTTGACAAAAGCTAACCTACCAGCCAGAGTGTCTGTCCCCTGGTGGTCAGTGTATATCATAGTGACTGATCGACCAGTCAACTCTCTGCCCCCTGGTAGTCAGTGCAAGTCATAGCAAGCAGGTGTGCAGTATTAGTATATCATTAGCATATTACTCTGATTGGTTGAACAGCCGCCTGGACAGCCGGACACTTAGCATATTAGGCTTTAATTATATAGGAGTCTCTTGCTGGGAAACTAATTCTATGGTTTCCATTGTACATGCATTGGATACATGCTACCTATGGGATCTTCTTTGGTTTTTAAATTTTAGATTCTGATCCTAGAGCAACACAATAAATTATTGGAACCTCTCAATCACCTCCCCTTCCAGATATTAGTTACACTATAATATCTGGGGAATTATATAGGCATTTTAAATCTCATATGCTTATTCTTGTCATTGGTTCATGAAAATATGGGTGCAGTTATATCCTGAAACCAAAAGGGTTATCTTAAAAAAAATAGAAAAAAATTAATTGAAATATAGGGAAACTAAAAATCAAAAACACCTATTTACCTAGACACTGGCAGTGAACACACCATTAACATACTTTTCAGGGTTTTTAAAAAAAAAGGATACTGATTTGTATTTCAGAAAATTGATAAAATCAAAAAACCTTAACTCAATATACATTTGAAAAAGGTATCCCAAATGATAAGCTATGCCCTAAAATGAGAATTTTTAGATCTAAACAGTACTGCATTTTTCAAAAATATTTATTCTGTGCCTCCTGTGCGCAAAACACTGTACTAGGAACTGATGACACAATAGAGAGTTGAAGACTGTCCTCAGCTTTAGGTTCCTTTGGATCAGTGAGGAACAAAGACTAATCAAATAATCATGTAAACAAAGGTGAACCTAGAATTGTGACAAGTTTAAGCAAGTAAGCAGTTGCATGAATACCTACCCAGAGGGATCTGACTTAGCCAAGGAGGTCATTGAAGGCTGGCATGAAGAAGGTAGACCCGAGCAGAGATTAGAAGGATGAACAGAAACTAAATAAGTAAAGAAAGAGGAAAGAGAACACTTTCTATGTGTTAATTTCCATGAAAATATTAGGTGGCATTAACTGCCAATAAATATACCTAAAGGTTGAGGAAAAGAAGGACACACTGCAGACTTTTTAAGTCCTCTTATACATGGAAACTGTGGAAAGGAAAAAATCAACCCCAATTCTTGGCTGAAGAACTGGGTGATGGAGATGTTAGGATTCAAAATAAGTTGTATAATACTAAATATTCCTTTTTTGTTTACCCTCACAAGCTTTAAAATTTCATTCCAATTTTCTCGTGTTTACAGAAAACAGATCTATTGTTTGTTCCTAACAAATGATCACCTTCTCAGCATTCTCAATGGCTTTTTGTTTCAACATTTATTTTAAAATATATTTTTATTGATTATTGAGAGGGAGAGAGAGATAAAAAGATCAATGAAGAGAGAGGATCATTGATTGACTACCTCCTGCATGCCGCCTAGTGGGGATCAAGCTCACAACCCAGGCATGTGCCATGACGGGGAATTGAACCAATGAACTCCTAATTCATAGGTTGACATTCAACTACTGAGCCACACTGAGCTCATTTCAACATCCAAAATCATGCCCATTGTCATATAGAAAATGTGCTGTATGCAAGTCTAATGTATGCCGAAAATGTGCTAGTACTGCCAAGCCATTGAAAGTCTGACATTGTTCAAATGGAGGGGCGCTCTGAAAACAGTTGGCAGGAGGTTGCACCATTAGCAAGACAAACTGATGTTATAATAGACTAGACCAGAACCGGTCCCACTAAGTGAGCCCAGTGCTTAATGATGCCATTTTATGTTCTTTCTTTGGTCATGAATGATCTCTTATTGATCAAAGAAGAAAGCAAGCACCAACTACTAAGATGCAGGGAACTAATGTTGTTTTTGCTCATCCTCTAAAAAGCACTCCAGAGTGATGAATAATAGTGCTTGGGTGCTAATTTTTATGAACTGAAAGGCAACAGTGAGTCACCCATAAATACTAAATTTTATTATGAGCTACAAAATGGGAAGCCTAATCTTTGGATGAGATAAAGAATGCAATGACTAAAACCACCCCTTGTAGTAAAACTCTCCAACAGCAAGTGCCACTTAGTAATGTATCGGTGTACTCAACAGTACCCAACACCACTAAAAAATTCACATTCTAGGATGAGAATTTACTTCAAGGTAATAATTTAATAGTTTTCACCAAAGATAAGTATCCAACTCAGATAGGCGAGGCTAACAGGGTACTATTTTTCCAGACTAGGAAACATAATAATAGCAATAATATTAAGTAATAGGAGGAACAGGGGAAAGAGTAGAGGGAGAACTAGGAGGAGGAAATCCTTCATTTATCATCCAACCAGAATTATCAGATTTATCTTATCTGAGAACACTCTATACTTCCTATGGGATAGAAGTAGCCTGCACTTTCACAATTAAACATGCACACAGGAATCCACAGCCACAGGAAGGATCAAGACTTGTGAAGGCATAATTCACAAAAGACAACACAGTTAGTTCTTCCTAAGTGCTCTGCCTTCCTTCAGCATAATCTAAACAAACACAAGTATCGAACAAAGGAGAATTTTTAAAAACTTGGTGGAATACATTCAAAACTGAATTGTATCCTTATTGCAAATATAGTGAAGAAATTAAAAAGTTTGCACTTATTTCTCTACCCCCAAGATCATCTTTACATGTGTCCCATTTTTTTAAAAAAGATTAAAAAAAAACACACACCTTCTTCCTTACAGAAAAGGAGTTCAATCATAAAATTGGAGCACTACCCCTATACCAATATTTACTAAGTACAAAACTACACACCAAACACTGGGCTAACCATAGGGAATGTTAGGTAATCAAGACCTTTGTTTCTAAGGCCAAACACTCCCTAGTTAGTAGGGAAAATGATTACATAAACAAATATCTGAAATATACCCTAATAGTAATATTGATTATAAGGGTATATATGTGGGAAGATGAAAACATACTTAAGAGAAACTTAATTTGGGGAGGCTGGGGTATCAGAAGATAGAGGAGATCTTCTTGTAAATAGCAAGTCATTACAGCCTGGCCAGCATGGCTCAGTGGTTGAGCATGGACATATGAACCAGGAGATCATGGTTTGATTCTTGGTCGGGGAGCATGTGTATTACAGACTCAATCACCAGTGTAAGTGTGGGGTGTGCAGGAGGCAGTCTATCATTGATTCTCTCTCATCATTGATGTATCTCCCCTATCCCATCTCTCTTTTTGATCTCTTCATCTCTGCAATCAATAAAAATACATCTTTTTTAAAAAGCCATTGCAAAGCTGTGAAGGCCTATTGAGGAATGGAATTTGGGGAAATTAGTTATATAGTGTTTGCAAAAAGAATCCGTGGCTGGAGGTAAGAATGGGGCTGAACTGCATGCCTTGCCAAGGGGTTTGTGCATGTTTACTCTGTAAGCAGTGAAGAGAGATGGGATGCATGATGGTTAACTTTATGCGTCAACTTAACTGGGCTAATGTATGTCCAGATACATGGAAAACCACTATTTCTGAGTATGTCTGTGGATGTGTTTCTGAAAGAGATTAATTAGTATTTGATACAGTAGACTGAGTAAGGAAGACCTGTCTTCACCAATGTTGGTGGGCATCATTTAATCTGATGGAACAAAAAGACAGAAAAGGATGAATCCCCCCTCCCCCTTGCTCTCCTTGACCTGCCGCCACACTGTACCCCACCCCCAATCCCAATTCACCTTTAGGACTCAGACTGGGAGTTACACCATCAGCTCCCCTGGTTCTCAGCCTTTGGTTTAACACTGAATTATACCACCGGCTTTCCTGGTCCCCAGTTTGCAGAGGGTAGATCATGGGACTGCTAGGCCAATTGTGCCAACCCCTATACTAAACCTCATCTCTTCTAGTTCTGTTTTTCTGGAAAATTCTGACTAATCCAGGGTACATTTTTTTTCAGGAGAATCATGATCCAGTCTGCCTTGTAGAAAGATAAATGTGGTGAACATAAGGATGTTAGAACTACAAGGAATGTCTGGAATTCAGAGTGAATTCTCAGAACACTATAATCCCAGTGGTAGAATATGGGGGCTTAATCTACAGCTATGTGCAGTTAATAAAGCTTGGGTGGAAAGATAATTTGTAATTGCCACACCTCACAGTGCTACCCAGGTGGCCCAAGAAAATGAATAACATAAGATTCCAAGTCTTTTTATGGCACAGAAGAGAAATGAAATAAAACTTAAATGGCATAATACCTCAGGCAAAACTGGTGATGGATTTTTGGTGCCTTGACTAAGATAAACATTCATTAAAATATATGAAATTGCCAATATTCAAGAGAGATTTTTTTGTCTATGCAAAGGACAATTTTGCATAGTTCCAAACATAAACAACTAATATGTTAAAAGAGCACCCATGAGTTGGACAAATGTATCAATCATGTTAATTCTGCATATTTTTTAGCATTTTATGTCAGTAGTTTTCTTTCAACTGAATCTTGCTTTGGTTTTCCAGGTTTACGTTGTATTTCATTTTGAATAAATAATATATTAATTGTTTTCAAGAATTAATAAATACTATCAGATATAACAATGAAATATTTCCTCCCATTCTTCATCACCCTACCCATCCCTTGACAGCCATAGGTAGCTTCCTGTTTTTTGTATACCAATGACTTTGTGTTTACAAGTTACAATAAAAAAAAGCAAAAGTAGCATCTTATTTCCCACCACCATGTTTTTCACAAAAGGAAATATAAAAAACAAATATTTTTGTATTTTGCTTTTTTCACTTTACAAAATATCTTGGCGATATTGCATACAATACTTTCTGATTCTTTTCTGTGGTTACATAATATTCCAATTAATGGAAATGCCGTATTTTATGCAACATGTCCTCTATGGATGGATATTTGGGTTGTTTGCAATATTTTCTTCCAAACAATGCTGTAATTAGTAATCTTTGCATGTATCCTTTTTTATATATTTTATTGATATTTTACAGAGAGGAAGGGAGAGAGATAGAGAGCTAGAAACATCGATGAGAGAGAAGCATCGACCAGCTGCCTCTTGCACACCCTCTACCGGGGATGTGCCTGTAACCAATGTACATGCCCTTGGCCGGAATCAAACCTGGGACCTTTCAGTCCACAGACCAACGCTCTACCACTGAGCCAAACCGGTTTTGGCTGCATGTATACTTAACCCTGTGTGCAAATAGGTCTGTGGTATAAAATCTACATTGAGTTTGGATCTAGTTTTCATAACAATAAAAAAAGTAGAAGAAATATATTTATTCATTATTAAATTGATTGGGGTGACAATGGTCAACATGAACAGATTTTAGGTGTGGGTTTCTATGTTACAAGACCTGTATATTGCCCTGAATATCCACCACCCAAAGTCAAATCTTCTCCCATCACCATATATTAGGACCCCTTTCTCCCCAAATCCCCTTCTCTCTGGCAACCATCACACTGTTGTTTATGTTCACGAGTTTCAGTTTTATATCCCACGTATGGATGAAATCATATGGTTCTTAGCTTTTTCTGACTGAATGAAGAAGAAAGGTATTAACAGAGAAAATAAAGAAATGAAATGATAAGAAGGAAGGAAGGACGGTAGGCAGACTAAGAAAGATCAAAAGAAGAAAGGAATGAGAAAGGAAAAGAAAAGAACTAAGCATGGGGAGAGCATTTGACTTCTTTCTGCAAGTTCTTCTGAAGGAAGTGATTAAACTGGAGTGCAGGAGGGCGGGGGCTTAATGGAAGGTCACATGGGAAACCTCGATAGCTCTACAATGCTGGGAGAACATAACAAGGAAGTGACTCTTCCTGTCCAAACAATCCTACCCACTAGGGCAACGCAGTAGAAATGAGTTCCGAGGCTAAAAATACAGCACGTAGAGGCACACATCTCTGAACACAGCCTCCACAGGGCCATTCCAGGTTATCTAGCAAGTGAGCCATCCAGACGGAAGCCACATGTTTTGAAGACTGATGGTTGCCAGGGAGGAGATGGCCTGGGGGACTGGGTGGAAAAGGTGAAGGGATGGATTAGTAGCTACAGAGTAGTCACAGGGATGTAAATACAGCATATATAATCAATATAATCAATAACATTGTAGAAACTATATATGGTGTCAGCTGGGTACTAGAAATATCAGGGGGAGGAGGGGTGATCACTTTGTAAAGTATATGAGTGTGTAACCACTATAGTGTACACCTGTAACTAATATAAAGTAATTTTGAATATATATTAAACTTTTTTAAAAAATATATTTTATTGATATTTTACAGAGAGGAAGGGAGAGAGATAGAGAGCTAGAAACGTCGATGAGAGAGAAACATCGACCAGCTGCCTCTTGCACATACCCTACCGGGAATGTGCCCGCAACCAATGTACATACCCTTGACCGGAATCGAACCCGGGACCTTTCAGTCCGCAGACCAATGCTCTACCACTGAGCCAAACCGGTTTCGGCCTTTTTTTAACTTTTTAAAAATATATTTTATTGATTTTAGAGAGGAAGGGAGAGGGGGAGAGAGATAGAAACATCAATGATGAGAATCATTGATTGGCTGCCTCTTGCACACCCCTTACTGGGGATCAAGCCTGCAACCCAGGCATGTGCCCTTGGCCAGGATGGAACCTGGGACCTTTCAGTTCACAGATTGACGCTCTATCCATGGAGCCAAACCAGCTAGGACTATATACTTTTGATTAAATAAATAAGAGAAAAGAAAAAGAACCAACCAACATGTACAGACCTGGCTCTTGGAGCAAAAATTAATCATAATAGCCAAAACTGTGCGTAACCCATAAATAGTTATGAAGCCTTCATTTCAAAAAAAAAGCTCACAAAAGCAGTGCCAACAGAAAGAAACAGACGAGGGATGGAAGAAGGAAAGAACCCAGACCAGACCAACACTCTGTGCCTCTTTGCTCAGCCACAGTGCCTGATGGTCCCAACTGGGTTCCTCCCGAGGAAAATGAGAGGTGGAAGTCAGTCTCATGGTTTGCTTTGTAGAAGTGCATTGCAGTTCACTGTACAGTAAAATCTACGTTATTCTCACTCTGAGGGGGGGGGGGGGTGGGGCGGTTCTTTGTCCTCTTAATAAAGTCCAGAGTTAAAAATAAAAACAAAATTAAAAAAAAACTCTCAGTATTGTTAAAGATAATGATTTATACTGCCGTGAATGTATTTCCATGCAGAGTGGACACAACCAAGAAAATGGGCCCCATTTCAGAACCCTGTTTGAACCAGGGTAATATCTGACTGGGTTTGCTATTTTATTGGCTTCATTAGCGTTTTCCAAAAATGCGTACAACAGCATAATGCCTTATAAAGCTTATTTCATGCCTGAGGTTGCTGCTATGCTTAAATGGAAGTCATGGGGGAAATGAGAAGAGCAAAGGGAGCGTGAATGACATGATGAGATACTAGATAGTGGATTTTGAAATGTGATCTAGAACTCTTCCAAGTAGGAGCTTACATTTTAGAAGAGATGGCAGGAAGAAAGGAGCCCAGAGCACAATAAACATGTTGCTTATAAATGCTGTCTTTTATTTTTTTCTGTCATTAATTTTACTGCACTTGCTGGAGTTAAAAATATGCATTTTAGGTCATAGAAAGATCATAATAGTGTAAATGATATAGAAGATTTGAATCTCAGCATTTTCCAATGCCCAGTTACCCCAATCACAAGTTTCCCAAATTATTAACACTGCTCTGTCCAAAAATTCAAAAGATCAAAGGAGTAATAAGCTACTATATAGTTGTTTTTTTACTATGATCATTTTAGACAATTCTTCATGCTTATTACCTTGTGTGAAAAAAATAAAGTATAATTTTATGTTTATTAAGAAAACTAAGCCTGCCAAAACCGGTTTGGCTTAGTGGATAGAGCGTTGGCCTGCAGACTGAAGGGTCCCGGGTTCGATTCCAGTCAAGGGCATGTACCTTGGCTGCAGGCACATCCCCGGTAGGGGGTGTGCAAGAGGCAGCTGGTCGATGTTTCTCTCTCATTGACGTTTCTAGCTCTCTATCTCTCTCCCTTCCTCTCTGTAAAAATCAATAAAATATATTTTTTTAAAAAGAAAAGAAAACTAAGCCTATATAATAAAAGCCTAACATGCAAATTGGCTGACCTGGAGTTCAACCAAGATTTAGACTGCTCGCTAAAATGTGCACTGACCACCAGGGGGCAGTGCAGAACATGGTGGGTGTTGGCGACATGGCACTACAGCCGGTGGCAGTGGAGGTGCTGCAGGCCCAGATGGACCCTAATCGATCTCCTGCAGATGGGATGGTGGGGCAGTTTGGGGGTGGTGCCAGGCCAAGGCAGGGTCCCAGGAGGAACTGTGGGACTCTGAGGCTGCGGGAAGGAGCTAGGGTCCGATTCCCACAGGCCACCCCAAGGGACCCACCCAAGCATGAATCTGTGCACCGGGCCTCTAGTTTACATATAAACTGCATAATGCAATGACAATATTGATATAGATAAGATATTTGATTATCAGATAACCACCTTCAAAAATGGAGATTATGTTTGTGACACACTGTCTGAACCTCAGTCTTGATAGTAATAAAACCAACTTCTGCTTGGTTCTGGAGGCTAACAGTAAATTTTTTAATTATATTTTTGTTGATTTCGGAGAGGGAGAAATAGAAACATCAATGATGAGAGAAAATCATTGATCAACAGCCTCCTGCACACCCTGCACTGGGGATCGAGTCCATAATCAAGCAAGGCATGTGCCCTGACCAGGAATGGAACAGTGAGTGACCTCCTGGTTCATAGGTCATGCTCACACAGGGAGCCGTGCTGACTAAGGGTGAAATTTGATGGTCTCCATGGAGGTGCCAATTCCAGTTGTTAGCATACAATATGCACTTAAATACCACTTGCTAGATGAATGAATGGCTTCTAGCAACAAACCTCAAAGCATAATCTTCAAACAATGAACTGCTCCAGCCTTCTAAGCAGCCCCACAAATTCTCAGCCCTATTCATTCAGTGGCAAAGGGGTGCTACTCTATCTTAAGTAGCTAAAGAGCTTATGACAATCGCTTATAAACCCTCTCCATGCTTAGGGTTTAAGTACTTTCTAATGCACATAAAAATTAACTCCAAGGAACCATCTACAAATCCTCTGCTTATATGGACATATTTGCTTAAATAGAAAGGCCAGTAGCTCGAGTGTGGCCATTCCCCCAAGCCCCCCTCCCCTGCCCCACATCTGAAAAATTATTACCATGGCAACAGAATTGATCTAGACTAGGTTGTTTAAAGGAATTTCCGTCAAAAGTAGCAAAAACTGAGATTTCCTACTTGTAAAAGGCACTCTTTATATTCGCCAGATCTATTTAAATGTGAAAGAATAAACTTTTTAATTGTGTCTGTGGCGTGTGGAGGCTTATATTAGGTGATAAAAGTTCCAGAACATTACTATATTTTAAAGCATCCAAAGTGATTACAGCTTCATTAGAATTCACATATTTATATGTAAATAAATACAACTTCTGGGAAAATTAAAAGCACAGAAATGGAAAACATTTTTGGTTCCATTAGAAACTCTTCTCATAGGCCCAGTTTCCCGTCTGGATCTTGGGAGGAATGCAGTAAAATGTTGGTTGATTCAAAAGAAGGAGGCAGGAAAGGAAGGAAGCAAAAAGAAAGAACTCTTCACAGAGGGGGTATCATGTAGAAACATCTATAAAACACTAGCTACAGTGCCTGGCACAACTTCTGTTAATTATTTTTCACCTCTTTCATCATATGTTCCTGGGCTTTCTTGTCATTAAAGCCACTATTTATTATTCATCATAATATAATTTTAAAAAATCAATAAGTAATGATTACACTGTGTTTCTTCTTAAAAGGAAACCATTTAGAGCCACTTAGTGTTGCTGAATAAAGGGGCATAGCAGCTAGAAGAAAGGGACCAATATGCCCATGACTTGGGCTCTAGTAGCTATAGCCCTAAGCTACACACCTCTAGCTAACTTGGTGGCTTCTACCTTCATAAACGTAAAAAATGCTTTGGTTTTAGAGTCATGTAATTAATTATTTGTATCCCCTAACGCAGCTCTAGCTAAAAGGCAGGAAGCATATGGAAGACTGATGTTGAGAACATCAAGACGACCCTAGTATTTCACAGTCAACTATAAGAAGAGCAAAACTCATGTTGGCATCTTTGCTCTGTGGGTGTTCATTGATAAGGAATAAAGAACTATACCTTCCAGCAAATTGTAACAAGTTGAGAAAGCTCACAACCTGTTTTTTACCTCATCACTTTGAGTCAGCTATTAAAATTATAAAATTTAACCATACAGAACATTGTAATTTGAAATATTCTTGTGGTCAAATTATATTTTTGTATTTTTCTTTAAAAGGTTACTGAACAGGGTACATCATTTATTAAATGGGAAACAGTAATAATTTGTCTTGTTGATATGCCAAATAATAATGTCCAACTGATTATCTTTAATACCTTAGGGAGTTTCTAGGATCATATGTTTCAGTGAAAAGTGGCTAATATATATAAAAGTTTGGGAAACATGTGTCTGGTGTAATAAAACACAATGCAAAGTGACCATTTGGAGGCTATTCAAGTTGTAGGTGAAGGAAAAGCTCTACGGAATTTTATCTTCAGATTCCTTCCCCATGACATAAATAGGATATCTAGAAATCATTTGATACCTCCATTGGCTAAGTATTTTATATTTATATATTTAACTCAATCTATTCCTCAAACCACACTGGTATTGCAAGACAGGGCAAGGCTCAAAGACTTCCCCAAGATCTTAGAAATAAAGAGCATTGGAGCCATGGTTTGTATTTTATCCTCTCTGACTTCTACATCTACTCTTTTCAATACGTCACACTCTATTTTTCTTACATTATGTGAAAAAGATATTTTTAGCTACTATTGCAGTATCTATGAATAGCTTTCTACTTAACACACAAGTAGAGTTATTTATTCAAACTGTTAATTCATAACTACACATAATATCCTTATTCCAAGGCATTTCTGATGACTCCAAGTTGCCTGAGTAGCAAAACCAAGACAATGCTAATAAGTAGCAAACATAATATAGAAAATCAACCTTTTGGCAAATGCTTCTATTAAAAATATTCCTCTATATGTTAATAAAACTCTCTTTGATTATCATTTCTAGGAATTAAGCATCTCCAAGTGATGCATTGCATGTTTGTAAAATTTTCTCTTTTGAAAGTATGTCTCTTTTTAAATGTCATAGAATGCTTTTAAGAAGGAAGATAATCAAGTTTACTAAGTAATAAATGTTTCCTTTCAGCTGTGGAGAGATTACTTTTATGAAATTCCTTGAGAAAGTTTTCAAGGAGTTTGACAGCTAAGAGTTAACAACAAAATCAAGCATTCTGAAACTGCGTTTATAAAGTCCTCTCATTTGGTAGAACGTCTTTCCTTTCCCATCCACAGTCACCTGTGATCTAAACTCAGAATGAAGTTAACTCTTGTTATCTAACAGTAACACATAACTTGTGCAAAGGTGATCTAGCTAAACAACCGGATGTCTCACTTGAGAAAACAAAATCCATGAATATAGAGAAAAAGGACTTGACCAAGAAGTCAGCGCAGTAGGGACTGATGTCCAGATAGGCTAACTGACTCGAGTCTAGTCCCACGGGGTGTTATAGTCAGCACCAGTTTTAAAACCTGAGTCGTCAGAATCTCACAACCGATTTTCTCTGCCATGTGCCTGCCAGAAGAGCAGCTCAAGAGGTTTATGAGGGCAGGGTCTAATGGGGAGAGGGTGCTCATTGGCTGGGCCATTACCTCCTAAACCTCCCCTGGCGGCATCTCTGCTGCTTTCTATACCCAGTCAAGCAAGTATACGGTAAGTCAAGGAAAAAAATGGTTCACAAGAACTAGGCAGGCTGAGCAGGCCCCCAGAACTTAACAAGGGAAATACAAGTAAAATGAGAAAAAGAAGCTATTCTCCCAGCACTTGGTGTGGGAATTCCATTTAAGAAGAGGAGACATGCCTTTGCTTTGAAGGGCATACACTAAACCCCATGGAAATGGCCTGAATGGATAACGATGTGACATGGAGTTGGCATGATACAGGATGCTATGGAATGGGCAGGGTGAATTCTTCCCTTCACCTGAAATGCTTTGTTCCAAGCGTTGGTGTCACCTTTCCTAGTTTAGCGTCAAAACCTTTAGGGATCTGGGCTCTGGCTTTATTCTGAGCTCAAGACATGCTGAAGTATCTGACATTACTCAAATACCTGGTGCTGTCTCGTGTCTCCTTGACTTTTTACAGGTCACAAGGCTGTCTCATTGCTTCTTTGACTAGCATTCCCTCTTGCTCTTCAAAACACAATCTAAATATAGGTTCCTCCACGGTGTTTTTCCTGAATTTGATTTTGATGCCCTTATGCTTGGCTACCATTCTGTTCATGCTCCAACTAGAGCACTGATAAATGCATGATCATTGGATTGCATATTTATTACTTACTCTAAGCCTCTACAGGTTTGGGATCCTGTCTTTCTCAACGTTGTACCTGTGGCACGCAGCACAGGACCTCGCTAAAAGTCAACACTCAATAAATGATGAGGGTGTGAATGAATTAGTAAAATGTCCAAGAAAGTAAGTATTCCTTAATTACCTCTATTAGTTGTGACTTCGGAAAAAGCACAAATTCTATGGGATCATTCAAAGCTAATCACTCAGAACCAACTGTTAATCGATAACTAGGCATGACATATTTCATGGGAAGGAGCTCTTGCCTTTGATGAGTTCAAACAGTGAGGAACTTAAGTTTTGAAAGACTTAAGTAAACAAAATATCGGCCAAGCTACTCAAAAGGCCTTCCACATTTCTTGTGTAGCTGTGTGGCCCTGTCCCTATTAACTATTTCTTACAGCACCCAGGTAAGGCCCTTCTGCAACTTTATGAATCATTTCAACATGCAACTGATGCCTAAGTGACCTCCATGTCTCTAGTCTTAGTTTACAAGATTCCTGACTGCCTATTTTTAAGCCTAAGAAAAAAATTAGCCAAATTAAGCCATGAGGGACTGTTTTGTGATGAGTACTACATAAAATACAAGCTTTTCTTTGGAATAGAGTGATTGTTATGAATGTCACAAATGCCTGGTTTTTCTGGTTGGATTGACAAAGCAAAAGAAAAGAAAAACAGGAAATGAATACTGAAGACTTGCAGGACAATAGAAAAGTGTTTGACAGGATCCCAAATGGGGTAATACGAACTTTCCCATTATTGCCTAGTATGTACCTACAAATCAGAACAAGAAAGGAATTCTTTAAAAAAAAATTAACTAAGATGAAATAAGATATCGCATTCATCACTGAAATTCAACTATAAAGAGGTTAAAGCAGCCCTGTAAATTCCAGATAAAAGGCTCATAACTCATTTCCACTGGAGGGTAATAAGACAAGCTGTTCTTTCCATGCGTGGATCTTGTAAGAAGAAAAACAAGTGTAGTCTTGTAAGAAGAAAACTGAAGGTGAGTAAAACATCATCCCACTACCTCTGAAAGAGAGATATGACATCACTGTATTTTTTATTTTTTACAGTTGATAGGAAGTATTCCTTCCCAAATCTTTAATATATAAAGATTTAATAATCACATCGTATATAATAAAAGGATAATATGCAAATTGTTCTCTTGACCCAGTGTTTAACCAACTGCCTGTGGCTCCTCCCCCCGGCCGGCCTGGCCTGATCAGCCCTGATTGGGGCAGGCCAGCTGGACCCCACCCATGAACAAATTCATGCACTGGGCCTCTAGTATTTTATAATTTCTTAAATTTCTTATTCATGTCTAGTTTTCTTTGTATTCATTTACTTGTGTGTATGTATGTATATTATAAGTATTTATTGATTCATGTATTTTCTATCTGATCTCAGAGGGAAGGTGGGAGACAAGAGATTAACCAAAGAACTTATATGCATATATGTGGTGCCCATGGACACAGACAATAGGATGGTGAAGGCATGAGGCAGTGTGGGAATCAGGTGGAGGGGGGGGCAATGGGAGAAGGAGAGAGAGAACATCTGTAACACTCTCAACAATAAAGATAAAAATAAATGAATAAATAGATAAAAATAATAATAGCTTATATGTGCTTTTCCTCTGTGGCTTCTGAAAGGTGGCAAATTCATTACATACTCCTTAGCCTGTCACACTAACAACAGAATAAGTGAGGTTTTCAAGTAGAGATGATTTAAAGCTTTTATGTTCAGTTAAAGCCTAAAACCAGAGAGGGAGAACAAACAAAAGTCAATATGCTACTATGAGTCTCCTAAGGAGTATTCCATTCAGGACATATAATGAAATATAAGGGTGAAAAAATATTTCATTCATCATGTTATGTTTGCTTTCTGAATATATCATTGCTCAGATCTATTAGCTTAGTTTGGTTAAACCAAAAACAAATTAGCGACTCACATAAACCTTTCTTAGACAAGAATAAATGTCACAGAGCTCATGCTGGATAGGGTTTCTTTTAGATCAATCAGATTTTTATTTTTGACTTTTTTTTCACATTGGGTTGAGTGATTTTTCTAAACCCCTTTATCTCTAAAATATTTCTAAAAAGAGTGAATCTCAAAGAATACACTAAATCTGGCATATGAGCAAGGGAGCAATAAAAATATAAATTGTACAAATGAAACAAATGAAAGTCTTAGACAAATATTATTTTGGTGTTTAAATATAACCAATATTCATGGTTCATATTAAAAGCACTAAAATTTCTACAGAAGAGAAATAATGATATTAGTATTTTTCACTCTTTCAACAAATGCCTCTCGAGTACACAGGAATTAAAGTTTAAGCCACATAACCATGTAGCCTCATTTTCAAGAACTAATTAATTCAGAATAGAAGATTAAAAAAATTAACAATAACTTTTAAATAGTCTTGCTCAAAATATAGGGTTCAGTAAAATATGGCAAGAGACTAGCCAACTAGTTTTGTTAATGTAATTTTATAAGAATACAGCCGTACCCATTTGTTTAGGTATTATCTAGGGTTGCTTTTATGTTCCAAGAGCAGAGAAGGTGTGTCAATGAAAAGTCTATGTATATCAATCCCAAAATGGTTCTTACTAGTCCTTTACAGGAAAGCTTGCTGACTCCTAATGAAGATAACAATATCTACCATTACAAGTTCAGACAAAATCAAGACAGTTCACCAAAGACTCTTCTTTACTATGGAGCTTCCATTTGAGATGATGTAAACCTATGAATGGGAATTTTGACCAATAGAATTCCTGATAAGAAGCATATGGGACAAATATATTTGACATATTTAGAATATATCAAGTTGTACTTTTGGGTAAGATTATGGGCTGCAGGAAAGAAATTCCAGTGAAAGTGAAATAGTTGGTATCAGCTGATTCACACCAGTATGGCCATCTCAGTTGCTTATGGAGTCAGTGATTATGGCACATTTTTCTGATAGTTGTTATAAGTTCTTAAATATTCTGAGTAGCCTTGCTGATAGCACATATCAAAACATATGAAATGCAGCCAACAGAGTAAAGAAAATATTATAGTCTAATATCAACTTATAATAAATAATGAAATAAAAGATACAGCATTTATCTAAAAAAAGATCTAGAAAAAAATAAACCTAAAGGATAATCATACACTGTGGGAAAGTAATTAGTAGAGTTTTATCAGTGATGGAGGCAGAGCAGAAGAGAATGTATTAATATTGATCTATAATAATTTAAAAGTACTTAAATTATTAAGTACTATCAGCAATTCCACTTCTAAGATTTTATTTCATGGGCATGCTTCTACACATGCAAAAAAATACAGTGACCAGTGTGTTACTTCTGCATGTTTATATCATCAAAATTGGAAACACTCTTAGTGTTCACTAAATTGAAAACAATCTTGGTGTTCTACTAAATTCACTAGTAGAAGGTCATGACTCTCATTTACTATAAAGTTGCAAAGAGATTTATATAGTTCTATATGCTCTTACAAAGTTATTACTTATACTTTGATGGATAAAGTAAGTTCATGAGTAATATCAATAGTCTTACCAAAATTTTCTTAAAAATTATATTTCTGAATACGTGAATAAATGTGTATATGTGTGGATTCATGAGTGTATGTATGTCAATGTGGTGTATGTGAATGGGAGAAATAAATATAATGAGAATGAGGGTTAGAATGATATGCAGTTAAGAGTAATTGACCACAAACAACCCAGAATAGTGAAAGTAATTTTCAGCAAAAAGAACAAAGCTGGAGGCAACACAACACCTGAATTTATAATATACTACAAAGCTATAGTAATCAAAATAGTATGGCTTTGACAATAAAATAGCCATATAGAGCAGTGGAACAGAATCAAGAGCTCAGAAAGAAATTCATCCATATATAGTAAATTGGTCTTCCTCAAATATTCCAAGTATGGAAAAAGAACCATCTCTTTAAATAAAATGATGGTTGAAAAAGTGGATTTCCACATGCACAAAAATGAAATCAGACCCTTAATCACATAACATATATACAATTCATCTCAAAATAGATTAAATACTTAAAACCAGAAAACTGTAAATCTACTAAGAGAAAATAGAGGGGGGAATGTTCTTGACCTTGGTGGACAGTGATTTTTGGATATGATCCCCAAAGCACAGGCAACAAAAGCAAAATTAGACAAATGAAATTGTGTCAAACAAAAAGAGTTTCAGCAAAGCAAAGAAATCTGCAGAGTTAAGAGACAATCAACAGGATGGGAGAAAATATTTGCAAGCTGTATGTAAATAAGGGGTTAATATTCAAAATATATAAGGAACTCAAACCACTCAATAGCAAGAAAATTAATAAGCTGACTAAAAATTAGGCAAAAGACTTGAATAGACATTAATAAAAAGAAGATCTGTAATGAACAACCATCAAGTATATGAAATTATTTACTAATCATCAAAGAAATTTAAATCAGTGAGATATCACATCTTATTTGATGATGGCTATTATTAAAAAAAAAAAGAAGAAAAAAAGTAACAAATATCAGTGAGGATGTGGAGAAAGGAAACTCTTGTGCACTTTTGATGAGAATACAAATTGGTATAGCCACTATGCAAAACAGTACAGAGGTTCCTCAAAATACCAAAGAAAGAAGCACACTGTGGTTCAGCAATCCCACTTCTGGAAATATATATATTTTCTAAATAAATGTAGTATATTGACAATACTTCCATGTCCACTGTAGCATTATTCACAATAGCCAAGATACAGAAACAACCTAAGTGTCCATGGAGAGATGAATAAAGAAAAGAAAATGTTATATATATGAAATGTACTCAGAATTAAAAAGGAAGAAAACTGTGTCATTTGCAACAACATGGATGAGTCTGGTGAACATTATGGTGAGTGAATTAAGCCAGAGACAGAAAGACACATACTGTATGATCTCACTTACATGTAGAATCTAAAAAAAGATGAACCAGAAGCAGAGAGTAGAATAGCAGTGTCCAGGGCCTTGAGGGTAAGGGAAATAAGATGTTAGTCAAAGGCTATAAAATTTTAATTATGCATGATAAATAAGTTCTGGAGATCTCATGTACAGCATGGTGACTATAGTTAATAATACTGCATTGTATACTTGAAATTTGCCAAGAAAATGGATCTTTAAAAATTATAACTATGTGAGGTGATGGATATATTAGACGCCTTGACTGTGATAATCATTTCACAATATGTATGGTATATCGAAACATACCATAAATAAATGTATACTATAAATAAATACTTTGTCAATTAGACCTCAATAATGATGAGGGGGTGGGAATGATTGAACTTTGGGTAGTAGAATTGTAGTAAGAAGCATTTTGACATTTTACACTATAGATTTCTACTTAATTTCTTTTCAACCAGAATATTATTTTATACAACATCTAGATAGATGAGAGAGATAGATAGATAGATAGATAGATGATAGATAATACAATAAAGAACATCTCTAAATATGAACCTCTCCTACTTCTCTAGCTATAGGACAAAATTTATGAAACATTTAAAAAATATATTTTTATTGATCTCAGAGAGGAAATGAAAGGGAGAGAGAGAGATAGAAACACCAATTATGAGAGAGAATCATTAATCAGCTGCTTTCTGCATGCCCCACACTGGGATTGAGCCTGCAACCCAGGCATGTGCTTTGACCGGGAATTGAACTATGATCTCCTGGTTCATAAGTCCACACTCAA
The DNA here is from genome assembly GCA_963924515.1 of Vespertilio murinus. Lineage (NCBI taxonomy): Eukaryota > Metazoa > Chordata > Mammalia > Chiroptera > Vespertilionidae > Vespertilio > Vespertilio murinus. Next base: position 13,723,879 of record OZ004715.1, read on the forward strand.
CCACTCAGCCACACCAGCTGGGCAGTTTATGAATCTCTTAAGGTTATTGATAAGGTTATTTTGCCATATTGCTTTTCAATTATGTCAACAGAATATAATTTACATGTTTTATTTTTCAGGTTAAATTTCCAATTAGATTTAAGCAAGGGTTGTGATTAGATCAGAGATCCCAATGTTCCACAGCCTGAAAGCATCCGATTATAAACATTCAAGCTCTACATTTCTGACTGCAGGCATTTAGAATTTTTTCCCATCCTGGATTCTCCAAAGTTAAATCCAGAGATGGGATCCAATGTTCTTTGGGCATATTTCTTACTGATCTCACATGCCGGCTACTGCAACCACTTTACCGTGCCAAAGCTCCTGCTTTTTTGTGGCACCTTAGGAAAGGACAACTCTACTTAAGAAAAAAAGTATACAATACAGACAACACTCATGTTTGATACAAGAAGTTGGCTTTTAAAATAATTCCTCCAGTTGATAGAACTCACTTTGAGATAAAACTTGAGACAGGAATTCAAAGTGGAGGCCCCTTGACCAGCCAGCGCCCTGGCAGGCTTTGTTTAGAATGTCTGGTTCCCTCCACTCCTATGCAGCTGGGGGAGAGGACACAAAATACTGCACTAAAACACAGTGTATATTTATCCTATTATACAGTATAAAGTTAAATCCTATTATCTGGATTTAACTTTGAAAGCCAAGACTTGAGGCTGTCATTCAAAAGAGAATCTCTATTAAAACAAACAAACAAACAAACAAACAAACAAAAAATAGATTGGTATTAAGCATTCTGTCCATCTGTGCACCATCACCTGTATGATACCCACTATTGGCTTTGGAGTTGAATGAAGAGATAGAGCAGGACCATGGTCTACTGACAACTTTATCCCATAGGTAGCTTTTATACACCTCAGCCTATACGGTAGTAGAGGGAATCGTAGATTCTGGACCTGCTAATCTGGTAAGCCTCCTGCCTTCTAGCTTTGTGATCTTGGAAAATCTACTTAAGCACTCTGTACCCCAATCTCTTCATTTGTAAAACAAGGACATTAAAAGGATAGTAAATTTGCATTGTATTTTTAAAATAGAATCTAAATACTCAATCCTATCAAATGCAAGAAGAGATTATGGTGAGATTCATGAAAAGACCAGAGTTAGCTAGCCAGCTAAGAGTTCTAATGACCATACAGCCAACCGCCAATTACACTATAACCTGGTTTGCAGGGGACAGTGTCATGGGGTTTTACCATAAGGTGACTATGATGACCGAGCGAATATGTAGAATATGTAAAATACCTAGAGCAAGGCCTGGAAAATCATCTACTATTGTCACCATGACTGCTTCTATCACTACTATGAACCCAACACAGCCTCTGCTGTATTATCACAACATACACAACCACAGGAAGAGAATCTGTCAATGACCCAACAGCAAGAAGATGATAAGAAGTACCTGAAAGGAGATTTCCACATATTTGTTCAAGGATTGTCCCTTTAGGTTAAACTGACTACTCTCTACTCATCTTGGTATCTTTTTACCAAAAGTTGTCAACAAGTCAACTCTTTGAAGGGAAGACAGCCAAGACTTGAGGCTGTCATTCAAAGGAGAATCTCTACCAAAAAAAAAAAAAAAAAAGATTGTCCGAAACCAATTTGGCTCAGTGGATAGAGCACTGGCTTGCGGACTAAAGGTTCCCAGGTTTGATTCCAGTCAAGGGCATGTGCCTTGGTTGCGAGCACATCCCCAGTAGGGGGTGTGCAGGAGGCAGCTAATTGATGATTCTCTTTCATCGATGTGTCTAGCTCTCTATCTCTCTCTGTAGAAAACCAATAAAATATGTATTTAAAAAAAAAGATTGGCCAAAACCGGTTTGGCTCAGTGGTAGAGCATTGGTCTGTGGACTGAAGGGTCCTGGGTTCAATTCCGGTCAAGGGCATGTACATTGGTTGTGGGCACATCCCTGGTGGGGGGTGTGTAATAGGCAGCTGGTCGATGTTTATCTCTCATCGACGTTTCTAGCTCTCTGTCTCTCTCCCTTCCTCTCTGTAAAATATCAATAAAATATATTTTTTTAAAGATTGGACTTGTATTAAACATTCTGTCCATCTATGCACCATCATGTGCTTGATACCCACTGTTGGCTTTGGAGTTGAAAGCTGTCTTTTCTCTGGTCATCATGCTATTTAACAAAGCATTGCCAACCAGAAGTCTAGGTACCATTAAGCTGTAGAACGCTATTCCTAAGAGGGAGTTCAGGATTCCTAAGAAAATAAAATCCTGCTTTGTGACTAGCAAATCTGAGAGGTGGTGGTGGTTCATATCCCCCATACAAATGCCATGGCATTGAACGTGACGCTGCTGCCAGGAAATCCTATCACCCCAGACACCAGTGACCTGCACCTCAACCTTCCTTGTTCAAGGCAGAGTCCCAGTCTGAACTGTGGGAAAGCTGGCCACACATAGCTTTCATGCCCCTGGACATGAAAAGGAGTCTTGGCAAACACAACTGTTGTGAAATTAACTTCATTTCTCTACCAGAGGTGATATGTTTCATAACATAATGAAAAGACGGGGCTGAGGGCAGTGAGGGTTTCTGCATGTTTCCCACCTCTTTCTTGCCGTGCACTAAACAAGACCAGATGTTTCCACAAAGAAATGAAACCAAAGTCACACTGCGTTTGATTTGTGGGACCACCCTTACTTGAAATGCCAGCTCATCATTCCAACGTTTGAAAAATGATGTGTATAACAAGCAAGATAAGAAGTGTGAGCATTCCTTCAGAAGAGTAATTAATTATTGGATCCACAGATGGTAAGAAAATGCCTTCCAGGTTGGCATTGAGAAATGCAGAGATAATTTGCTTTTGGGGGAAGGGAGGTTGTTAGAACAAGGGTGGGCGGGCTCACATGCCTCTGTCCTGAACCAATGGGGTAGATGAGAATAACACTGCGGGGGCAGTGATGGTAAGGGGAAAAGCAGAACTGAGCCTACAAGATCCAAGAGAGAAGAGTGAGCAGATCAAAGGCAAGGAAGGGATCCTGGGATTTTCTAGTCTCCATGGTTTCCCTGGCAATAGCAGTTTGGCAAAAGGTCAATACAGGGAGTCACAGCCCATGCGCATTTGATTTATTGGGATTCAACTCTGTGTTCCTGGATGTGCTGGCTTGGGGAAAGTTAAAAGAGAAGGAAGGGGAAAGAAGGTAGAGAAACGGAGAGAGAAACAGAGAGGAAGGAACAGAAACAGACAGACTTGCAAATTATAAGGAAAAAGTAAAAAAAAAGACTCAGATACAAATGCAGACAAAGAGACAGAGAGAAAAGAGAAACAATAAAAACAAATTAGTGATTTAAATGTGTGGTCACTGACTATAGTCACCACTGTTCCACTAATGCTTTTCTCACAGAGGGTGAACTCTAGTCTTAAAATATTGATTGGCCTTCTCCTGGTCATTCTTCTTTCTCTTCTGCCTCTATGTGAGTGAACCTCTTGCCAAGTTGAGAGCAGTTCAAGTTTTAAAAATAGAGTACATAGTCCTCAAAAAAAATGGCCCTTAATTATGAGATGATAACTTTAGCTTACGCTTTACCTAAGACATAAAATGCTAGAGAGGAAAAACAAATATTGTTTTATATTTTAAATTCTTGATAGCTATTTTATAATTTTGAATATAACACTGGGGGTATTATTCTGTACAAGCCTATCTGATTACAAAGTTTGGGAAATTTAGGCAGGTTTTTGCCTTCAGATTTTCCCAAAGACTTTAATATACAAATGGTCATTGTGTTTCCCATGATGCAAATGGACTAAGAAGCCTTTCCCAAACTGACTTGTTTAGGGAATCCTTTCTTTTATTGTACTAGTACACCTCACCACAGAAGTGTATTGTGGAGTGCACTTTACCAATAGAAATCTCTGAGCCGGTTCAAGCCTTCTCATTCCCCTATTCTAATCTCCCGCTAGCCAAGTGTACTATATACCCATAATCAAGCAAATATTCTTAAGTGCAAATTCCACTGCATTTTCCCCATGCTTAGTACTCTATAGTGGCTCCCAACTGCTTACAACAGTAAACCTCAAACTTTCCCCAAACACCTGAATTAGATGGGCACCCTAGCAACATCTGCCATATGTATTCTCTGGCTTCCGATATCTCCTGGTATAACACCAATTTCCTTTGGGGGTTTATAGATGGTGATATAAATATAAAATATCAACTATATGTTCCTCAATGAATCTGGCAGTCAGTGCCACATTTTTGGTCCCACCTGGGGCCTCCCTTCCCCTGTGGTCTGGTTACGGAGCATAAAGCGGTCTACTGAAATGTATTAGATTCTCCAAACCTGGACAGATCTGAGCTCTCCATTTCAGTTCACAGAAGAGCCATATTAGAGAACTGGAAAATTATATTCTCCTGCCAGGGCTCTCTGGAGATCATAAAAGATCCTACCAGATGCACCTCAAATCTGTTTGCACATAAAAAATAACTTGGAGCTTTGCTGATTAGCTCTGTGTATCAACCACTACCATATTCAGCAGCACCATTCCCCCTAGGGCCTAGGGAATCAGAGATATGATTGGAAAACACATGCCTATGGCGTGGGCCACAGAACAGGCAGCACGCAGGAGTGATAAGCCAGTGGCAACGTTGATAGGCAACATTAGTCAGAGCTATGGACGCACTGGCTCACCGGGAGATTTTATGTTTTATTTTGGATTCCTTTGCTTTGCTTCACTCTTGCCTAATAACAGAAAAACTCAGTGGAGATAAAACAGTAATCTATGTAATAAAAGTAGACTAACACATGACCATCACAGCCATAAACATAAGCAGATCTGCCAACTGCTGCTCCCCAAAGTGCCCATGGCAGTAAATTTTCATCACACCAATTTACCCCCAGGGGTTCACTTGAGTGATTTTCCCCTCCAGATTTGGCCAAATAACAATGAGGAAAGGTGGGGTGAGAGGAGATAATTCCTGTGATTTTCCTTTGTTCCATGTTCCTGGAGAAGGAGGGAAAAAATATCTCTCCATAAAACAAATCAACAAATATATCTTAGTATTAAAATGCTGACACACAAATATGTCTTGCATGTTCTCATTCTTAACCGTGGTTGTAGAATTTCACTAAAAATCAAGCTTTTACTTTACTTCTTTTTTTTAAGCGTAAAATCTTGGATTCAAATGTATTTAAGCATTTCAATGGAATGGATCCAAATCCACGGCATGCGTTTCCTATGCATGTAGTAATAGTTTCCTCTGTTTTAAAATTCCTTAATTATTGGAACTATAAAGCATGAAGTTCTACTAGAAGAAAAAAATGCCTTTGCCTCTTCAGATATGACCTCTCCCAGGCCCCTGGTTCACTCGCCAGAGATGACTTACTTTGTTGAGATTCAAGTTTTCAGACAGGATCTATTTCTACTTTGTCCCAATGCAAGTCCCAACATAAAATGTGTCATTGTCCTCCTTTCTTGGAGAGAGAAGTGCTTATAGATGAAGTGTTCTAAGGCCAGTTTTCCCACCTATGCCCTTGACCTGTCAGTCTCTGCCACCGTATCCTTCCACTGAGACCACAAATATGTGCCAATATCTGAAACTCTTTCCATACATGAAATCACCAGGAACCTTTATTGCTATCATATTGCATATTCTATCTGCTATCATAATACTCATTTCTGATTATCCCATCTCTCTAACTAATTCTTACTCCTTCATTGACTGGCTCCTTAATACTCTATCAGATTGTGTCCTTGATTTTCCCCCTCTATTTCTACAATTTCCCTTTTTCATTTTGCTGTTTTGGATAGCTATGCTGATCACTTGCAAATATCAGTAAAATGAAGACAACTACAATATCTAGCTCATAGGTTACTGCAGGGATTTAATGAGTAAGGACAATACCAAACCTTCCACAAGGGTTAGTTGTTGCTCTCATTATTATTCTTAATATGATTAAATCTGATTCTGTATTTCCAGATCCTTATTATAACCCTCAATACAAATTTCTAATATTTCCTAGGCAGACAGATCAATGAACAAATCCAAATGCACATGTCCAAAACTGAAATCACTGCTTGTCCCCACAGCTTTCTGTTCTTTCCTCCTATACTTTCTCTCTCATTTGAGAATGACCCCTTGTCATTCCAGGATGAAGCCTTTGACTCACCTTCAAAACCTCCCCATTTTTTACTGGCAGTAATAAAATTATTGCCTAATTTCTGTCAATGGTCCCTCTGCAATAATTCTATACTTCCAGCAGAACTTTTAAAACCCAGAAGCTCATGATTTCTAACCTGGGTTCGTCCCATAAGTTCTAAACTGACTTCTTGCTTCTAAGTTCTGCCTTTAGCATCCCCACCCTAATCAATACTCGCCTAAGTGATCAAAACTATTGTCTGATATCATCTCACACTGAAAAAAATTACAGCTCAGGGTCTTCATGAAGAGGTACCAGTATCTGGCCAGATTGCTGGCCAGACCATCCCTTAAATAACGCTACACAATTCCATGCAATCTTCAAAATATATCTCTAACATCATACCCTCTATGAAGTATTCATCAGTGATTCTAGACCAGGGGTGGGAAAACTTTTTGACTCGAGGGCCACAATGGGTTCTTAAACTGAAACTGATGGCTGGAACAAAAGCAACTTGACCAGGCTGGCACTTGCATCTTGGGCTGCTAGTGAAGGAGCGGAGGGGAGAGCAAGAGAACCCTCTATTCTTTCGGCTCTGAGGGCCGGATAGAACAGTCGAACGGGCCATATCTGGCCCACGGGCCATAGTTTGCCTACGGCTGTTCTAGACTGACATAGCACTAAACTCTGGCTCTTGCAAGTTTCTTTCCCTGCTGTGGGACTAAGCATATCATATCACATGCTAGGTATGAATTCTCCTGTCTTACATCCCTTCTAAATTATATACTGATTCTTATTTAGTAACTGATTCACCTTCTTCATCCAGTATTGACTGAGTACTTTCTACATACCAGACACTATGATAGACTCTGAAAATGCAATATGAAAATAATTATGTCTCCTCCAATGAGCCAATCCTTCCGACGTAGTAGAGTGCCTGATACAAGCAAGTGCTAAATAAATATTTGCAGGATAGAGTTTGCCCCAACCTCAGAGGTACAGAAAAAGGTGCTGTGAATTTAAACACTTCTCTAAATCTCCATGACAAGCTAGAACTCGAAGAGTTGAACTAAGCATTCATCAATTTTAAATATTCATTTCAATTGCCAGTACATACCATCCCACATTTATTTTTAAAAGTTTGACATTACTTAGCAGGTTTACAAAAATGCTATTAGCAAGTTCCTATATGAAGGTTTACTTTGTTTTTAAGCAGTGAAGAATTAAGGCATTTTAAAAATAAATTTAATTCAAAGGCAAAGTACGAGTTGCAATGTAGTAATTTTCTTGGTTCATATAATTTACGCATTTATTCATTTAATGACTTATTCATTACCTTATTATTTATTAACTTAACAAGATATAGTATACATAATATTAAACATAATATGAATAACTAAATCATGCATCAACCAATAGTTGATTTATACACTTATTCTGCACCTCCTCAATTTATAGACAATCAGTTAATTCACAAAGGCTTTTACTTGTCTACATTGGTAGAATGAAACTGCATTTGTATTATTGTAATGAACATCTACCCCATAGGTGGTAGTCTCCCCTTCCTTTCTCTTAAAGTCCTACCACCAAAGGCAGCCACTGTCCACTTGTTTAGCATTCTAAGTGGGGTGTTTCATCTGTTCTGCTCAGGCTTCAAATTTGCACTCAACAACAAACATCAGTCTCAAGAAAACACAAACAGGGCACTGCACTGAGTCACCTAAGTCCTCCTGGGTTTCCCTGCTGGAAACCCAGTGCAATCCTTCCCTTCAGAAAACCCCTCTCCCAATATAGACCACCACTTCTAGCCAGGCAAACAAGGAAAGGGAGTAGGAACCACCCCCATAAAAAGAGACTCATACCCCTACTCATTGCAACACCAGCTATAAATGAATTGCTCAAAATAGGACCAACGTACACACATAATTGCTTAGAAGCAAGGCAAAAACATTTCCTCCAATCCTCCACATAATGATTTTTTTTAGATAAAACACAATGCACCGATTAGTTCTCTGATAAGTCGTGGGATGGACACTAATGCAGGTGGAGGCATTTGGTAAAGGAATAGAGTGAAGACACAGAGGAGAGGATGTTCTAAGGCTGCCTGAGTTCGATAAATGAAATGAAAATATTGGCAACAAAAGTAGCAGCTATTTTAACCAAGATCAACAAATGCAGCAGAAAAAAAAAATATATTTTTAAAGAGTGATTTTCTTCCTAATTGTATGTTATGTTTTTTTTTATTCTTCTTACATTAATAGGTTAAAAAATATGGCTTTCTGTCTAGAAACAAGATACAACGACCTTCTTATGCACTGGAGGCTATAAAATGAGAAAGATTCCATTGAAGGGCAGAGGAAATAATGAAAGGGCAAGAGAAAGAGATTTATTTTAAAATCTGAAGCCACAGTTTTAGAAGGTAAGATATTATGAAGACATAGAAGATGGAGATAGGGCAGGAAGACCTGAGAAGGATTCCAAACAAAGAAGATAGCAGAAGCAAAGTCAAGTATATGGAGCCTCAATGTGATCCACCGAAAGGGGCCCTATGTTGTTTGGAAGTAACCACTGCTGCTTCCTTATGTAAACATGGGCATCACACAGGCCTGGAAAAGGCAGGAATAAAGGCGGGAGGGACAAGTTTGAGGTTCTGCTGTATTTCCTCACAATGCAAAATATCAATATTCACCTTATTATTATTTAATATTTATTAAATACTTACTCTGTATGAGTTAGGGTTCCATGGCTACAAATAATAGTAAATTATTCTTATTAACCAAAGCAAAAAAAAAAAAAAAAAAAGAAAGAAAGAAAGAAAGAAAGAAAGAGCAAATCTGAAGAAACAGGAGTCTGATAGGAACCAGAGAAGCTCGTGGGAATCTAAGCTGAGAAAGTTCATGAATAGTATTTTTTTAAATGCTAAAGTTAACATGGATAAATAAAAATATATCTCCTTAAGAAAGAATACTTGTGCCTGGCCAGCGTGGCTCAGTAGTTAGGTGTCCATGATTCCAGGCCAGGGCACATGTCCAGGTTAGGCTCAATCCCCAGTGTGGGGTGTACAGGAGGCAGACAAATAAATGATTCTCTCTCATCATTGATGTTTCTATCTCTCTCTCTCCCTCTCCCTTTCTCTCCAAAATCAATAAAATAAATACGTATTAAAAAGAAAAACGAAACACTTGTATTTCTTTGCCTTGGTCAAGAGTCCATCTTGTGTCCATGCACCTTGCCCTTTGATAAGCAACTGAAAAAAAAGACCATATCCAACAGAAGCTTACTTTCCCAATAAGAAAACTGGATTGCAATGATGAAAACAAGATGCCGGACTAGTGAAACAGATGTCCACACCATGCAAATGCCAGAACAGAGGTTTTCTAAATGTTTAAGAGGACATTTAAAAAGGGGTGTTAAAGAACACATGGGCATGAGAGTGTGCCCACATTCATATGTGCCATTGCTTGCAGTATAACTGATGAATGCTACGTGGGCCATTGGGTTCATATTCTTATTATTGCTGTTGATACTCTTGCAGATATCCCTTAGTTCCCCACCTGTTGCCCACCTTAGTCCAGCTCTTGCCCCTTCCTGGCCCTCACAGCACCATTGCCTGTGTCCATGGACTAAGTATACATGTTCTTTAGCGAATCCCTTCACCTCAATGATGTTCATATTCTTTCTGATGTTCAGTGGGCTCCAAACTCTGGATCTCCATAATTTTACTATTTTTATTAACTTCAGGTGTTTTTAAAATGAAGGGCAAAATTTCACCCAAGTTCCTCTGAAAAACTACTTCGCGCGAAAAGAGAATGTAGATAATTCAATGCAGGTACCATCAATCAATCCTGGTAGAATGGAAATTCAGAAACACCTTCAAGGATAGAAATGAACAGGCCATTTAGATTTCATGCTCAGGTAAACTGGCAGTGTCTCCTTGTAACACGAGGAGGATCACAGGGCTGTGGCATAGCTAGAAATTACCAGTGCCTTCCCAGCCAAGAGAAGTGGGTGGATCTGGCCAATGTATCTGAAGTAAATAGGCTCATTACTGTTATCAAGGACAAAGGAATCATGATCCTGACATATAATATCTGACACAGAAATTTGGAGAACAGAAGCAGATACAAAATTAAACCTCAGGGGCAGTTGGGTATTTAACAAATATTTACTGAGCATCTACTATGTGTCACCCATTTTTCTAGGCTCTGGGGTTACAGCTGAGAACAAGACAGACCAGATTCCTGGTCTTGTAGGGTTAAATTTTAACAGGTTAGGCATTTAGTAATCCAGAAAATATACAAGAAACATATCCAGCAATAGTAAGAGCTGTGTGCATTGCAGAGAATTAAAATATGGTGAGCAATGGAGCTTGACTGGAGGCTGCTTTTAAACTGGGTGGTCAGCAAAAGCATTTATGCTGGGATCTGAAAGTCCAGAAGAAACTATTCATGCTAATACTGGGTAGGGTAAGAAGGGGGATTGAGGCAAAGAAAACAGCTCTTGCCAAGATCTTGACATGTTGGGACAACAGAAAGAAACCATTGTGGCAGAATAAGAGGATGAGGAAGAGCATGGTAGAAGATGAGGTCATAGAGTTGGGCAGGGGCCAGATGAGTGGTTGGTCGTAAGGGCAGTCTCTAAGGGGCAAACTTAGGAACACTGAAGATACACATTAATTTGGTGGTGAAACAAACAAACAAAAAGACAATCAAGTCAGTGAAGAACTATATGTGGGTATTTGAGGAAGTGAGGCAAGTAGGGTCACCGGGCTAATGCAAAAGATTAGATTTCAATTAGGAGGAAGAGGGTGGATACTTTGCTGGGATTTAGGACCTTACCTGAATCCCAGAGCATAGAGCACAAGGAGGACAAGGATGTCAGATGGAATAACTGACCAAATAGTAATCGGGGGCTAAGGGAGAAGTACAGTTCTACAAAATCCAAGAGCAACATGGTTACCTAGAGGAGGCCTGGCGGTCAGTGAAGGGCTGTTAGTAGTTGTGATCAGTTACTGCATCATACTTGGGTGAGTGATTTATTTCTGGGATCCTAAGTAGTGAGGTTAAGAACTGTAATAGCTGCTGACATTAGTCAAGATTGGGGCAGGCCTTTATCTTCAGGATTGTGTTCTCAGTAGATCCAACTGCAAAAAGCTGAAGAAGGCAGAGGCAGGGCTTAAAAGTGACAAGTCCACATATGGTCTCTCAATGGTTTGAAATCCATCTTTGCTTAGTCTTACCACCCATTCTAAGTATCAATTTAATTTAGAATATACTTCTTAAGAATAACTACCAATATTCAAGTACATACTTGTATGTACCAAGGACCTACGGTAATTTCAAGCTAGTTGCACACATTACCCCTCACTCTTCTGTGCAACCAACTCTTGTAGAGAAGAAAAAACTAAAACCCAAAATAATAGTAAATTATTAGAATCAAGATTTTTATGGTCACTTTCTCCCATTATAACAGACAATACATAAAAGCAAACAGATTTTAAGAGTTCTCTATGAGATAAATTGTTTTCCATTCTCTTTTATAACATAAAGAATGTTTAAATATATGTTTTCAAATGTATGGGCCTACTACAATAAGTCCAAAATCCATTCAACTTTATTTGGTGCTGTGATGTATATTTTCCCTCTGATATGTTCTTAAGAAATCATGTCAACAGGATTTATTCTTTGAAGTTTTTTATCCAGAAGTGTCACCCTGTGCTAAAATGTTAAAAAGAGGAATTCAATGAAAGGGACGTTCATTTTGAAAGTTAAGCAAAACAGACAGGTTTTATAATGCAGATATGGATTTCTTAAATTATTCTAAAGAAGGCCGAGGGGTTAAGGTTTAATGAATTCTGGTTCTAGCATTAGCATCTGAACCCAATGCCAAGCGCCACATTTCAGAAGACGGTATCACAAAGGAGAAACACCCCATCAAGCTGTGGTCTATTTCTGAGCAGTGAGCCTAGCCTTTCTAGTTAATTCAATTGTCAGGTGGAAGAGATAGTCAGATTCCAAAGGAAGGTATGACCTCAACTTCACAGTGAAAGGTCTGGCCCTGATGATTTCAGAGTTCCTTTTGGTTTCGTCCATTTTTCTAGTTCTGTTTCCTAGTAAATGAACAAGTGAGCAGCAGGTAAAGTTCTCAGAAAGACAGATATGTCTCCATTCAGGCAGGCCTGTTGGCTGTTCAGAGGACCCACCATTTGGCTGTCTTGGGAGTCCACGGCTGTTCCCCTAGCTCTGCAGTCATTAGCTGGATATTTTCAGCAGACACTGAGATGATCAGAATCCTGGAGACAGACTCATCCTAAGTCAATTCACAGGAGACTTGAGGGCAAAATAAGATGGCCAGATTACCAGCAGACAACAGATATCCTTATGGCCAATATTTTCACATTGTGTAGAAATGAAAACACAGAAAGATTGCTAATAAAATGTAATTTAAAACAAACAGGGAATTGTACAGACAAGAAGGATTTTCCCCCCCTTCAGATAAGGGTGAGGTGTGGCAAAGAATCCTAGTCACATAGCAGGGACCCCTTCTCTATGGGCAAGAATGTTTGACTCTCAGCATTCAAAGTTCCTTTCTCTGGGAAAGCCCAGGCCACATCTAATATATTCTTCCCACAGCTAGCCTGAAAAATTACTGATTAAACTAGATATTCTTATGTTCCTGGAAAATAACGTTTGCTGGCACGTACTCACAAAATCAGTTAATTTTAAGTTTCTGAAGGCAAACTAATTTTTCTCTTTTGTCAAGATCTTGGGGACAACTCACTGTGCTCCCCTTGAAGTCTCATTCCAACCATATCATGAAAATCTGAAGGCACGGAGGTCAAGAAGGGTAAACCCCAAGAATAATTTTAATTACTGAAATTATAGCTAAAACAAGTCTGGGAAAAATGGCTAAATAGTACATAGCCATAATCAGTAAGAGCCGTCACCCATAAATTTCAACAGGGTACCTAGCGATGTAGTTGGGTGGATTCTAGTATTTGTGAAAAGAGGCTCCATGAAAATGAGAATGGGCTTCCAAAACGTGCTTCCTAAACAGTGTTATTCAACCTGTGGTTTGCAGACCAGCAGCAACATCACTAACAAGATCGTGAGAAATACCCCCTGGGCCCCATCCCAAACCTACAGTCAGAATCTTCAAAAAAATCAACCAAAAAATACATCACTGTCTTATCAAGTTTTCCTGAGGAGTCTTAAGTGTGCTAAAGTTTGAAAACCCGTGCCCTAAAATACCACTTGAGGGGGAAAAAATCCCACATAAAATATGATATTGGTCAGCCAAATGAATAATAAAAAAAAATCTAAATAAAAATCAACCCTTTGAGCAAGATCACCAGCAAACAAAACATAAACATCTGTCTCATTCTTTCTAAATAAAACTTTTCAAAAATGGGTCCCCACAAAAGAATCATTGCAATGAAATAAAATGTGCAGCGCAATAAAATAGGATGTGATCAGGAAAACTGCGTGTAAGGGTACAATTTAAACCTGAAAAAGAAAATATTCACACTTCAAGATGGGTTAAGTTTCTTCTAGCCAAGTCCTCTAAACTCTGTGAGGTATTATCACTCAAATACTCTTGCTGGTGACAGATTCTTAACACTTAAGAGAGTCCCATTGTGTTGAGGACAACCTCAAACCATAAATAAAGCAACCCATATCTCAGATAGGATGGGATAAGAATAAAGCTCTTTTTGCCATCCGCCTCTACAACACTGCTTTGTCCTCACTTTAGACAATCTCATTCACACTTAGCAGTCAGCTGTCACCTACATGTAGGTGATGCATAAATCTGTTCTTTTGCCATTGGATTCAGATCTTATGTCATCTCTCTCTTCCTTCTTGCCTAAAGCTCATCTGCATCCAGGTGTCCCCTTGTCATCTCAAAGGCATCATTGCTTAAACATGAACCATCATCTTCATATACAGATCATTCTCAGGCACCTGTCTCCGTGTGCCACACTGCACTGGCCTTTCTATGGCCCCTGATATTTTGTGTTTTCCTACAGCTCACCCAGGACTGGCTGGACTTCCTTTCTGCTCTGCTGCATCTTGTAAAATACTAGTAATCAATGCAAGGTGTGTGCCTTTCTCGTGTATATTCTTCTCTCCCAATTACACAACTTGTAATGGGTTTCTTCCAGTAATTGCATCAAGATCCTTAACGTGTTTGCTTGCTTCCTCTTAATGTTATTATTATTTTTTTGGAAAGGAGTTTACTTCCAGTGCTACTTGTTTGCAACGATCATCAATTCATACTCAAAAGCATCTAAAAATGTCTCTAATTTCAAAAACCCAGACAAAACTTTTCCTATGTTTTTTTTTTTTTTTAGAAATAAACATGAACATCAGTGTAAACAAACACATACAGAGAGATTTTAAAAGCAGATTTGGAATCATGTAACACTATGTTATAGCTTTGCTTAACCTAATGCTATGTCAGTTTCCCTAGCCAATTTATCCATATTCATTGATTTCATAGCTGCATGGTTCTTTGTAGAGATATAAGATCATTTATTTAATCTACTCCTTATTGATGGACCTTTACATTGCTTACAGTATTCTCTATTAAAGGCGGTGCTTTCATAAGAACCCTTGTGCCTTAAATATTTAACCCCTAAGCAGGTATTTATACAACTGAACTTGTTAAAAAAAAAGGCATGGACATTTTAAAAATTTCAATATCTTCTTTCAAACTTAATACAAACCCTAGCGAGCTGCTAATAATCTCCTGATCATGAACATTGTATGGAGTGGCTGTCTCACTACACCTCAGTCTACTCTAGCTGATAAAAAAATACTATTTTAAAAATCTAGCAAAAGAAATTAATATCTCACTTTTATTGCTTTGACTATTGTTTGTTAGTGCTATTTCAACATATCAAATTTTTGTCCCTATTATTATTACTGGAGTGCTTTCTTTTTCTTTCCATCCTATTTGTCATAGAAGTGTATTTTATAACCAGAGTTTTAAACCTTTGTAATGTTATGCTGAAAATCTTGCTTTAAAAGAGTGTTTATTTGCTTTTTTGCTTTTCATGATAGTTGGGTTTTGCTAGATGACGACTTATAAATATTCCTTTAGTCAAAATGTGGGAATTTCATAAAAACAATAAAGAATTTTAAATCTATCATTCCTTTCACTGATGGGTTATGCTTTTGGAATGAAACTTAGAAAACCACTCCCTGCAAAGAGATTAAACCATTACTCTTTTTCTTTTTTTTCCTTTCTGACCTCTTAAGGCCTTTTAGTAATTGCTGTACTCTGGTTATCCAACCTATTCCCTCTCTGCTTGGTTCGCTCTTCCAGTTAAGTCTGTTTTCTCATTATCTTATCTCCCCGGAATTCCAACCTCAGGCCTATGTTCTGTTGCTACTCTTATTCCAGCAGGAATACCCTCCTGACTTAGCCAGTATGCCAAATGCCCAAGTCCTCCGTCTCCCTCAAAAAGGACTCAAGACTCTTATTTCCTTAAGGACTCCTCTTTAATATATATAATTGATATTTTACAGAGAGGAGGAAGAGAGAGAGATAGAGAGCCAGAAATGTCGATGAGAGAGAAACACCAACCAGCTGCCTCTTGCACACCTACCGGGGATGTGCCTGCAACCAATGTACATGCCCTTGATCAGAATCAAACCCGGGACCTTTCAGTCCACAGACAGATGCTCTACCACTGAGCCAAACCGGTTTCAGCTTAAGGACTCCTCTTGCCCAAACAGTCTCATCCCTTCTCCTCCCTCCTCATCCTCCAAGTTAATATCACACAGCTTAGCATTTAGTAACTTCCCTTTGTTCCATGTGTCATCTCTGCTTCCTCAAATAAATTACCAGCTTCTGAAGAGCAAGAGCCACATTGTAACCTCCTCTGTCTTCCCCAGTGGGCCCAGGCAGGGCTGACCCCAGGGAGACCTTCGTGAACACGCATTTATTGATACACTTTATTTCACATTCTGAGGTTCCAAATTCCAAATCCCTTCTTAGTAACTACAAAACAGGATATAACTGAGCACAGTACTGGACTGAAAGGTATGATAATCCAATGATACACAAACATTGGGGGAGAAAAAACACCTTATTTCCCAGAATTTCTTCAGATAATCACATACAAAGGAATGGGAAAAGATGCATGTTCTCAGACACTCGCTTTTTTGTTAAGTTAATGTTGACTTGAGAGTTTACATGGGAATAAGCAAGAAGAAAGCAAGTACGACAGAGAAAGAAATTTCCAAATGCCTGGAGGAAATGTCGCCTCTATATTTTTTCCTAGTTTTCTGTTATCATTGAAATTGAAAGTGAAATATATTATTTTGAATGTAAAAGGTTATAAAAAAGACTAAAAGAGAAACACGGGTAAGAATAAAGTAGGTTTCATTAAATTTTCCTGAATTATAAAATCAATGAAAGGGTGTTCAGGGAGCGAGACCATCGATTCTTCACTCAGTAGGTACCAACTAGTATGGTGTCCAAGTCAACATGGTAGGAGCTGGGGACTGTGCAAAGAGAATGGAGGCAAGGGTTCTTTTCTCTTGGAGCCAAGGGGAGATGGCGAAGGGAAGAAGAAGTGGCTCAGTGTCCAAAGGGTATTTAGCAGACCGTGTCGCTCGAGTTCAGAATGCGGAAGAGTGGCTTCCATAGAACCCTTTGATATTTATTAAGCACCTGCTATATGGTGGGCAAGTGCTGAGAATCACACAGCTTGAACACCATTAAGATGACCCGTGTGATTTGAGGATGAAGAGCTTTGGTGAGGGCAGCTGCTATAGCTGGAAGAAGATTAGCAAAAGGGTAAAAATCAAAGCTTAGCAATGCTACATGTGAGCATGTGTAAGGGCTACTTGAAAGCTTAATGTAAGCTAGAGAAAATGAAACAAAACTCAATTCCTTCATTCCCCAAGGAATAATCTAAAAAATTACCTAGATAAAACCCAATACTGCCTGGCAAGCATGCCTCATTGTGAAGAGTGTTGGCTAGCCCGCCAAAGAGTCACCAGTCCGATTCCCAAAGGTTGCAGGTTCTATCCCAGGCCCTGGTTGGGGTGTGTGCATTGGTGGAAGCAACCAATGGATGTGTCGCTATGTCTCTCTCACATTAATGTTTCCTTCTCTTTCTTTCTCTCTCTCTCCCCCCTGGCCTACTTCCCTCCCACTCTTTCTAAAAGTCAATGGTCAAAATATTTTTGGATTAGCAAAAAAACAAAGGAACAAACAAAAATAATACCACACCCAGAGCCCATGCTGGCTTCACTCAAAACTTTTTATGTTTGTTTGTTTTTGTTAATCCTCACTCAAGGGTATTTTTTCATTGATTTTTAGGGAGGGTAGAGGTGAGAGTTAAAGACAGAGAGAAACATCAATGTGAGAGAAACACATTGATTGGTTGCCTCCTTCATGCTCCCCAACCAGGGCCTGGGCAGGGGCAGGGGAGAAACCTACAATCAAGGTATGTGCCCTAGATGGGAATTGAACCCAACACCCTTTGGTCCAAAGGCCAATGCTCTATCCACTGAGCCAAACAGGTAGGACTCAAAACTTTTTTAATCTTGAGGATTATCTCTAGGGAACCAAGAGCTGGCACTCCCTACACTGGCTGCAAAGATGACACTCTACCTCCCCAAGTTAGTTACTTTAAGGGACAAAAGGCATCGTGGGAACTTAAAGGAGGAAAGCGTAAGTACTTTGAAATATAGCAATGTAAAAATGAGACAATTTCCCAATAGATTCATCTCAGACTCTAGGATGAGAGCTCTATGGAACACTGAGACAGACTTGCATTGCTTTCCAATCAAAGCAACAATAAAATAAAATAAAAATCAGGCAGGAAGTATAAGAAATATTGAAAGCAGAGCTCTCTACATGATTTCAGTCCAGCTGATTGCAGAGATGGATGCCAACGAAACATAATGGAAGCTCAGAGAAATGTTTCAATGAATAGCATTGATCTAAGCTATCACAGGGATTGGTGCTCTATTATATTCATGTTTCAAGTCAATTTCAGGCCTTTCAGTCACCCTCTCCTTGCCATTATCACTAATAACTATCGCTTGGAGCTGATGGTCCTTATTTATATTTTATCATCTTCATAATATGTTAATATATTGGTATTCTTTGGGGAACATTGAAACACATTACTACTAGAGTAACATTGATTGTCAAGGCATTCTTATAAAAATCACTAAATATTCTTGGGATAGGAAGAAATGGCAGGAAACTGAAATATAGAAAGGTAAGAAAACCCTAAGGAAATGGTATTAAAGCAAGTTTTAGAATAAAAAATAGTGTGCCTCCAACAACTATTGTTAACATACTGAGAGTCCTTTCACATAACCAAACTGCTGCTTTCATTTCTTGCTATAAAATTCTTTATCCAGACTTTGTTAAAAATGATTCTACTTATACTTAATACATGCTATCTAATAAAAGAGTAATATGCAAATTGACCAACAGTCCAACACACAAGATGACTGCCCCCATGTAGTGAAAGATGGCTATTCCCATGTGGACACAAGATGGCCACCACAACATGGCCAGCAGGGGAGGGCAGTTGGTTGGGATCAGGCCTACAAGGGAGGGCAGTTGTGGGGGACCAGGCCTGCAGGAAAGGGCAGTTGGGGGTGACTAAGCCTTTAGGGGAGAGCAGTTAGGGGTGACCAGGCCAGCAGGGGAGGGCAGTTAGGGGCAAATAGGCTGGCAGGGGAACAGTTAGGCATCAATCAGGCTGTCAGGGGACTGGTTAGAAGTGATCAGGCTGTCAGGCAAAAGTGGTTAGGGGCAATCAGGAAGTCAGTCAGGTGAGCAGTTGGGAGCCAGCAGTCTTGGATTGTGAGAGGGATGTCCCAGATTGTAGAGGGTGCAGGCTGGGATGAGGGACACACACTCCCCTGCACAAATTTTGTGCACCAGGCCTCTAGTATGAAGTATAATAGACTGTTGATGTGTGAGCATGAAAAAGTAGTGAGTATTCCAATTCTGAAAAGAGAAAATGCTTAATTGTCTCTGAGGTGCTAAATTTATATCTCTATCCCATCTCACCCTTGATGGTCCATGTTTAGGAAAAGTCCTTAAATTTATAAAAGTGTATGGGACATGGCCATCAAACTTTGAAAGATGTGATTAAGTTCTAAAAACTGTGAACTATGTTAGAATTACATGTCCTTGGTCTAATTTTTCTTATAGAAAGAGTAAACTGTTTATGACCCACTGTCTTCTACACAGATCTTAGTCAGTAAATGTTACTATATCTTGTGGCATAACACCTTCTGTAGGTAAACTTTTATTTTATTCTTTTTATTTCCATGTGTTGATTTTAATTAAAACTGGTATGGGTAATGAGAAACAGAACAAGCACAGGAGAGAAAAAAAAATGAAATCAGATTTCATCTAGGGTCATTAGATTTTACAGCATCACTTAAAATAACACACACAAAAACAAAACTCAATTAATATACCGTGACCTTAGCCCTATGGTCAGGTAGCAACAAACAAGTCCAATGGGTGATGGTTCTCACAAAATATGTTAGCAGCATTCCCAAGATCATGCAAAAAGAACAGTTCCAATGCCCAAACCCTTTGGACAAAATATTTGATCCGGGGACATAAATGCCTCAGTGAGATTACAATCCATTAGGAAGCTCTTGGCTGTTTAACACTGTCCTTGTCTGCTGTGGTCTTTCAACTTGGAATAGGAGGTGACAGACAAAGAAAATCCACCTGGGACACAAGTACACCCCACAGGCAACACATGAGGAGCAATGAAATGGTAGCACCACAGACTCCCAAGCGTCTATTGGGATCACGAAGATGGTGTCGCCAAGGAAATGAGACATTTCTGCTTCTGCCAGATGCTGAGGGTTCCCTTTCAGCTCAAAACCTCAGTCAGGAAGTTCATGTTCTCCCACCGAACGGAACAGGCTTTTGCCCTTATTTCCATAACACAGAACCTCTCAGTGAGGCATCCAAGCAGAGATGTCCATCATTGTGTAATAGGAGATTCATCAATGCACTGTTCTTTCTTTTTTTCCTCTAAAATTTTATTTATTTCATTTTTTGTTTGTTTATTTTTTTATTATTGATATTTTTAACAGAGAGAGGGAGAGAGATCCTTAAAAACATTAATTGTTTTTTAAACAAGAAACCAAAAACCAGTAACCTCCCATGTGCAGGGGCCAAACCTGCAACCTAGGTACCCCAGCAAGGAATTAAACCCCCCACCTTTTAGAGTATGGGATGAGCCACACCGGACAGGGCCCAACGATGCATTTTTTAGCATTTAAAACGAAGCAAACCTGCTTAGAATATCATCGATTAAATTTCAATATTTAAATGAGTACCTTATACATATATTGTAGCATTATTTAAAATGGAAACATACAATTTTTGTGAGCATAAAAAATGCTACAAGGCATAAAGGACTTTATTATTAATATTAATATTCATGAGAGTTCTTGACTGAATGATGTGGTATGCTCAAGAAGATTATTAATATTTTCATTATATGTCTTCAGTTGTTTTACTACACACAATTAGTATGAATTACTTTGGAACAGAAAAATTTACTATATGTTGTGGAATTAAATATACAAACTATTTTCTACAAATGGCAATAAGAACTTTGATGTGAAAAAAAGAACATGATAGAGAAAACAATGCAAAGATAAGGGCACAGACATAAAAAATAATCAACACAACTTGGAAAAATCAAGAGGTACACAAATTAAATATATATATAATGTATTCTTAGCCACAACTGGGTTACTGTTTTCATACTTTCTTTAGGGAGAAAGGCTTTGAAGTTTACATCAGAACCCCATCTTGTGTCATCCATAAGTGCTTTAGGTATATCTTTATACCCGCTTAATTGTACAGGGGAACTGTATAGAATTCTCTTTCTGAAATAGAAATTTTGCCATTCTCACCTGAACCTTGTAGTTGTCTTTTCAAAAATTTGAGTTAATGACATCCATGTCAGTATTGTTGTGTACTGGCATGGGTAGATTATATAGCTGTACAATACATAAGATCTTTTGTCTTGAATAAGAAAAATAGACAAAAATGCGGGCCTAATACTCAACCCATCTCCTAGCTCCTTGAACTAAGCTCACCTCCTTATATGCCCAACTCTCTGCCAACCCGAGAAAGGAAGCCACATATACAAGCTGATATTCTTGGCGATTGCTCAGGAATTGCCTCCAAACCACCACCACTACCATTTAGCCCTGACCTACTTGCTTACTCTCATCCCCAAGTTCCAAATACTAGCTACTTAGACTGTCTTTGAAATCCACTTCTGTCCCTCCCTGAGTTGGCATGCGTTCCTGAGCTCCCGCCAGCATCTTGGAATGCAACACTGGCAGTTTTTCTTTTCTGTTCTTTCCTTTTCTCTCCTTATTCTATTGCATTTTCTAACTTGGCTCACCTTCTGCTATCACAGTATATCCCATTAGCTAGACATGTAACACAACTCCAGCCAGTAGTTCTAGGGTATCTAGCCCAGTAGCCCACTTATTCGGGCAGGAGTGAGGGGGTGGGGATGGAGATTAAACAGGGAGAGATTATATCAATCTGTACCTATAAACAAAGGTACACCAAATGATTTTTTATATAAAGCACCACAGAGATGGAGATGACCTTAAGCATCTCTGGTTTAAAAGCATTGACTTTAGCAATGGAGTAATACATGAGGTACAAAGAACAAATTAGATTAATGCATTCTGAAAACCTTTCATTCTGCACTCGACCCCTCGAATGAATTCCGCAGGGCACTAAAAGAAGAAGACTCTGTGGTATTGGTCCTCAGGGGGTTCACAGAACAGCTCTGACACGAATATGATCCTGATGAGGAAAGCATGTTCAAAGAGCCAAAAAATAAACATTACAACCAAGAAAAAAAAAGAAGAAAGTTGAAACCCAATCTCACTCTACCTTGAAAAGAAATGGAAAAAAAATAAAAAAGCAATAACTAAAACATTAAGAGGGGGCTAAAAGCTCAGAGAACAAAGAAAAGGAAGTAGAAGTTTAGGAGCCAAAGGCAAGGAGACAAAGTCAAATCCATAGGAGAAAGCTTGAGGGCAGGAAAAAGGGGGTAAACAAGAAAGAAGGGGGTAAGAGCTGTGATACAGAAAGAAAATACTTAGTTCCCCAGAAAGAACAATGTGGGAAAATCAGGGAGATACAGAAGATGCAAGGTCACTTCAAACAGTTGTTCTAAATTAAATGAGGATGGGTAGAGTAAAATGAACTTGGCAAAAAAGAAGAGACATAAAGAATAACAACAATAGCTAAATGTCATGAACCTCTATTCACTTAAATTCTTTGATAACCATGTTGAAATCTAGACAACATTTCACCAAGCCCCATACTTTAACACATGCATGTGCTGAGAGAGCATTAACCATGACTGCACACTTATCCTCAATTCAACTTCCCCGTGTTTCCCTAAGAACATTGTGGCCCTCAAGCATCACTGCTGTCTGTCTAGTACTTTGGATTGTGTAATTCTTATGCCAATACAGGTTTGCTAGTTTTATAATTTATGCCATTGGTTTCCCCTCTCAAAGCTAGATCCTTGCCCGGCTGACTTGGTTCAGGTGTTGAGCATTGGCATATGAACCAGGAAGTTGCGGTTCAATTCCTAGTCAGGGCTCATACTCAAGTTGCGGCCTTGATCCCCAGTGTGGGGTGTACAGCAGATCAATGATTCTCTCTCTTCATTGATGTCTCTCTCCTCCTCCGCCTCTCCCTCTTCCCTCCCCCTCCTTTTCCGGCCCCCTCTCCCTCCCCGCCTCCCCCTCGTCCTCTCCCTCTCCCTCCCCTTTGTCTCTGAAATCAGTATTTTTTAAGAAAGCCAATCCTTTCTCCACAGAAAAATATAGCTTCACTCATGATTATATTTTTGAACATACATGAATTTTATGTGAACATTTCATATACAGAAATTTCAAGCAATGTTTCAAATTTATCTAGGTCTTCCCTAAGAACTGGTGATGGGTAAGACAGAGCAACAGAAGCAACTGCTATAGGTCAGGAAGTGCTCTGACATGTGAATAAACACAACAAAAGCACCACTTTGTCCCTAAAAACATGAATTTTTTTTCACAAGACACCCAAAGCCTTAACTATATGACTCTTCCATACCACATTTAATACTCACATTATAATTTTTTTCCCAATGCTGGTTCTTTAATTTGTGAACTATCTGCTCCTTGTCAAAGAGCACTTAACCTCTGCCTTAGAAAGGAAACAAAAAGTCAAATTCCAGAAATTTTCTAAAGTAGATTAAGACCTGATAACTTTAGCTTCCAATTGTTTTTATACTTATCTTTGTTTTATCTTTCTGGGTGTCACTCACAAATCATTTGCTAATTAAAATTATTAAACTGTAATTTTTTTATTTACCATGCTATCAACAGCCTCATCACTAAAAGTTTGAGGATCATTAGAATATAGTTTAAACAATTATTATGAAATTATATGGGTAAAAATTAGAATCACTCAATCAAGAATTCTAAAGGATTCTATGAAGAATAGCAGGAAAAAGAGTAGATATCTAACTTGAATAATATATTATCAATATATTGCTGATCACAGTAAGCTACTATACTGTAGAAAGGATGTGAAAATGTTTAGTCACCCTTATTTTGGTGAGTCTCATTCTTTTTGATACCAATTACCAGAAACAAGTGTATTAGAACTGGAAAGAACAAGGATATGTCTCCATAAGATCACTTTGTTCTTCCATATTTCTCTGAGGTCAGTTAGCCTCTAAGAAAGTCAGAACCACTGAAATAATCCTTAAAGTTCCAAGAAGTATCTATGTGTATGAGTGTATGTGTATGTTTTATTATGAAAGAGGTAAGTCAACGCTGACTCACTGAATCTGTTGATGAAATTCAGTAATATCTGGCTAGAGGATTAGTAAAAAAAAAATGAGCAATTAGATGAAGAATCAAAATATTGGGTGATTAGAAGAATTATCCCGTCATGATGAGGGTAAGGAGTGAATTTCCATGGATGAGCATATGCCTGGTGCTACAGTCAGAGAAAATTCTTGTGGATTAAGGCAGGAGGAGATGGGATCCTGATTTTTCTTGAATGGCTGGAATAACAGTGAAAATGAAGAAAGCTATCCTGCTTGGAGCAGGGCTGGAAAGGTAGGATCTTCAGGATGCCAACCACGCTTGAGCATAATGGTGAGTCTGGCCCAGGTGTGTACACATTTATGAGACACAAAAGATTCTGGAAGGCCGAGAGGGAACTCTGGATACCCAGAGAAATTATCCCAGGTGAATAACCGTGGTCACTGAGGTGGCAGTTTTCATACATGCAATAAACCAATGAACCCACTTAGAGAGAGAAGGATTT
Source organism: Vespertilio murinus (assembly GCA_963924515.1). Lineage (NCBI taxonomy): Eukaryota > Metazoa > Chordata > Mammalia > Chiroptera > Vespertilionidae > Vespertilio > Vespertilio murinus. Next base: position 13,748,397 of record OZ004715.1, read on the forward strand.
AGAAAGACTATGCCATAAAATAAATACCATGCCACTGATTTGCCTCCTGCTTGCACCCCTAAGCTGGGAGCCCAGGGAAACACCTGTTGCATTGAACCTCTTTTTCTTTCCAACTGGTAAACAATTCCAACAGTTGCACAATGAAAAAGAAATTCTGTGAACCTGGCACCCAGATCAGGAATTCTCAGTTGTTTTTGCTGCCAAAGGTCAATCCAATGTGTCTACTTTTGACATAGTTTAGCCAAAGAATGTTAATGACATTTTCCGATATGTTCTGCTGTTCTACCACATGCTCCGCCCCGGAAATTTGGGATTACTAAAATACAGAGATATCTTGGATGCCAAAATGCCACAATAGGTGGAGAGATGGCCAGCTTTTAGACTCTCTGACTGCTTTAGGGACCTAGAATAACATAGAGGAGATGAGAAAAATGCACTGCCCCCAAACTGAAATGAAAACTGTGAAACATAAATTAGTAAATGTTTGTTTGCATATCTACAGAACATAATGCATTGCCAACTTTACTCATTGTTCTATTTAGCTCTCTGGTAACCTTCCTTTGTTCTTCAAGAGGATTTGTGGATTATATGTTTTTTCACTTTGCAAGAACACCCACCCACCTATGCAAGATGATGGCCCACATTTTACAGGCACACATAAATGTATTTACTTGCACTCGGAGAGTTGCAGCAGCAAAATTATAAAAACTCTAAATTTTATTGCAAAAAAACCCCTATCTTGATGTGTGGAATGTGAGTGCATTTTAATAAGCTTGTTAGAATATCTGATGTGGGCCTCCAAGAGTATCCACAAAATACGGAGGTTTTACAATGACCCTCAACTTCTCCCTTTGTTAAAAGAAGCCACTAAACTTGAAGAAAAATTCTTCCACATTCATTGACCTACTGCCTTTGACTTCTTTCGTATCTTTTTTAGCTTATTAACAAAGTTGAATACAAGAGTAAGAACAAGCTAGAAAGGGAAAACATGCCATTACTAACAGGAAGTCAAGTTGTCCTAACGGTTAAATAATACAGTTCAAAGGCATTGGTTAACTTTTTGGGATGGAGAAATAACAAACATCAAACTGTTATTTTTTTTCAAAATTCCATGCCTACCTGAGATTAACACACAACACCCTTATGTATACAAGTGCAGTCTGAATTGGCGTGCAAAAGACTAGAGACCTAGGAGATGAAACCACGAGCTGTCACAATCCTGAAAGGGACTAGCACTAAGTAAAAAATAAGTGCTTTCCTCATCTCTCAAGAAAAAAATGGAAAATATCATCATATATGGTTGTGTGTATGTGTGTGTGTGTGTGTGTGTGTGTGTGTGTGAGAGAGAGAGAGAGAGAGAGAGAGAGAGAGAGAGAGAGAGATAAAGAGAGGGAGAGAGAGAGAGATATCTGAAAAATAGTCTCTGAAATTTAATTCCAAGTTATATACACACTTCTTCGAATAATTCCTCTACTCCAAAGAATTTGTGAGTTTAAAAGTAAATTTGTTTGAATTTTAAGCTACGATAGCTTTAGGTTATTTTCAGGATGCTACCATCCAATTTGTGTGAATGATAAGTTTTAAAGGGGGCATCATGAGAGTCTACAGACATAGATAAAAGCTTTAAATATGAAGTGCATACATAAGAAAAGCTTTTAAGGTATCCTAACCAGTTCCAGAAAACCAGATAGTTAGCATTCTGTTTTCCATTTTCCTTTTCATTAAATTGTCATCAATCAGTAACTTAACTAAGATAAATAGACAGCAGTACACTAGATAAAATAGGAATGGCTTCTCAAAAGTCCTCATTAAATCCTATGCATGATCTCCATTCATCTTGGAAACTACCAGTTAAGAAGGTGATAACCAAAAGATCATTTGCTTTTAGCATATTGAGTGCCATACATACACATTTCTTAACCCTACAATATGATGATAGGAAAGCTAATTCTAAAACAAATTAAAAATCAGTTCCCAAAATGATTACTACCAATATTTAGGAAAGAACAATGTCATGGTTGCCTTGACTGTGTATGTAATTTAGTCTATTTTTTCTACTTGTTTATCATTCATAAAAGCTAAATTCAAGGTTCCATTTACTTTCATTAATTCAGCTCACAGGTGCTTTGTGGGGAACCAGAAGCATACCTAGCATAAAAAAGAGGAAAAGATCTTGTTGCCGAAACCAGTTTTGCTCAGTGTATAGAGCTTTGGTCTGCGGACTGAAGGGTCCCAGGTTCGATTCCGGTCAAGGGCATGAACCTTGCTTGAGGGCACATCCCCGCTATGGGGTGTGTAAGAGGCGGCTGATCGATGTTTCTTTCTCATTGGTGTTTCTAGCTCTCTATCCCTCTACCTTCCTTTATGTAAAGTATCAATAAAATATATTTTTAAAAAAACAAAAAGAAAGAAAGAAAAGATCTTGTTTATATATCCTGGAGAATGTAGTATTTTCCTCCTACAATACCATATACTGTAGTTACTATAGTATTTATTTTTCCCATACATTAAAGGCTCCTAGAAAGAAATTCAGGAATCTGAAGGTCTTGCAAACTCCAGTCAAAAGAGTATTTCACATACCAATTGTTATTTCCATATCTACACAAGCTCCTGGATTTATTCGTGAAACTAGGGTTGAGAGGATCTTAATGAGGCAAGCCTATTTCCTTCAATACCTCAACTGGTTTAGCCAAACATATGTATGTTCTGCTCTTCTGCCACCTGTAGAGAGAACATTGAGTGAGGAAAAGTAAGCCTCACACTGCCACTATTAATTTTTTTTGGTAAACCCTAATTTTACCCCACGTGAAGGGAAAACTACTTATCTCTGCAACAAGGCCAGCCATGATAATGATTAATTGAGGCCTGTCATTGCCCCGCCCCTGGGAACTGTTCTCTACCCACTCCCAGGTGACAGATGTGTTTCACTGGGTGCATGGGATTTAGATGTGGCGAAGGATGCAGACTGTTAAATTTGTCAAATCACCGGAGTCGACAAAGCAGCATTTGATCTGCTCTGTAGAAAGCATCAGGGACCCGAACAAGACTCACCAATGGCACAAACGGAGGTCATCTCCCCGTACCACCAATACATCAAAGCGGGCCCATCCATCTCAAAGTGAGAGTCACAAATGCTCAGCCTGCAGCAGAGCTCAGAGAATCTGACCTAGAAACCTACTCATTGACACGCAAATCAGAGAATTCCCCCAAAGTAAAACAGAATCCATGTCTCATCATTTATTATCCATACTCTTGAAATTGGATGTCTGTGAGAGATTGATGCTCTGAATTACAAAACTTTATCCAGATATCTGATTCCATATGGTATGCATTTCCTGACTAATAAATCTACATGGGGGGAAAAACGCACAATTTCAAATGTGAACAAATTCTCTGCCAATATTAACTTGAACAAGAAAAATTAAAGACGCAAACACACAAAATCCATCCAATGTTTCTTTTCTTTTCTTTTTCCTGCTTAAAACTGTTGTTTAGTATCTGAAAACTGAAAACCAATAGCCAACTGTATAGGCTTTTTCAAGGACACTGAAAACAATGACTTACTAATAAATTTTTATTAGTATTAACATTCCTATAGACTTAGAATCTCTAAAAAAAACTAAAGATTATAGTTTTTATGAGCAAATATTATTTTAAGTAACTATAGTTAAAACATTCCATAAGAAATAGAGAACTTTTTTACTATATAACATCTTTGCCAAAGAAATAGAAGCAGAGGCTGTGCCTCCTTGTGTTACTATGTAATTTTTAACACTGGAAATAAAAGAGCAGCATTCATAAAACACACACACACACACACACACACACACACACACACACACGGATAATCATATTTTCAAATAACTTCAAAAAGAGTCATACTGCTGCTCGTTTTGCTCTAAGTTGCTGATTTTGATTATCTATCGCTCTTCTGGTTAGGGATACAAGGCCTGAAGTTTCTCTTACCATAGTTCCACAGAAAGTAGTAAGAAACAGAGAGGAAAAAACGTTTATAATTTCAAGACAGAATTGAGAAAATCACTTCTGCTCTTTGAATGTGTGCTCCATGGGAATAATCCTGGCCTTTCCATCTGCACTGGTTTCAGACTCATGCCGTGGCTACATGCTTTCTCATTAAATGGCCCGCCACACTTAAAATAAAAAATGGGTATTGATACTCCTGGTTTCGCTTTAAGAGAGTATATTTTTTAACCATATCCAAAATGGCTCAGCATTTTCCCAACTCCTGAACAAAAGAGCAACCTGTATCCTCAACAGCCCAAGGATATAGTTTTGCTCCTGGTCTCCCTTCTGGTCCATCTGCGCTCTTGCTGTGCAACAGCTATAGCATAGAAATCTCTATTCTCACATGCTTTTGATATTACACTATTTAATCGCATACAGCTGTGGCTTATGAGACTGTTACAAAACACAATTTTAATGTAGTACTCGAAGCCAGTTTTGGATAAACATCAACCATTTACTCTGAATAAGAAGTCCAACACTAAGAAAGATTTAAAGGAAAAGATCTGGTTTTCTTAGGATTTGGCGTGGACATAATTGGGACGGAGCCCTCTCTCTGCCAAGAAGACTGATAATGTCAGAGAGAATGGTGTAAAATCATATTAGTGCAAAAATGAGGCATGCCAAAATTCCTGGAGCCAGAGAGACCTGGAATGAACTTAACATCCTCCCTTCCCCTCTTGTGCCTCCTTCCCTACAAATGGCCCCCAACTGCCACCCCTCACATAGATTTTATTACTTGGTGGAAATAATTTCGAGTTGTAATTCAGTTATTCTTTTTTCCAAATTCAGAGGATCTGAAAGGAAAATGCATTAGAAAGACACTCTTAAAAGAAACATGCATGGCGTTTTCCTTTAAGTTTGGAATTATTCTGCATAGAAAACATGAACTTGTTAGCATTTCTACTCCTTTGAAGCAGGCACTAAACTTAGTGTTGTGAAAACAATGACCACATTACAGAAAAGATAAGCCAATCCCAATGGTCATAAAGATTTGGGGAGAGGCAAAGAAGGAAGAAACATGACCATCTTTCTCCTATTAAAAACTATTACCGTCGTATACATTCTAAAATGAGACAAACAAGATTTATCATGGTCGCAGGCTCTCGTGTTACACCCCTGAAGCGAAAGAAATATTTGGAGTAGTACCTAAAATTTCAATTGCTGAAAGATTTTTTTTTTTTTTTTTTTTTTTTAGAAAACCAGTTTTGTATGTTTGAGCCTTTCAAAGGAAAACAGAACTTGGGAGTTTTCAAGGCTGTTTGAAAACTGGCAAGTTCCCAACTCCGGCTATCAATGCAAATCTGGGCAGGAAGTACTAAGGAAATTCTAAACTCATTCCCTCCCTCGGCAAGATTTTCTACATTTTCATGCGCAAGAAGTGTGTTAAGGGTTGTTTTGTTGTTGAAGGATCTGTACATTCACATCTTTGAGAACAGCCCTCCCCCCTCCCGCCCCCCCAAAGAGCCTCTCTCTCCCTGTGCTATTCCTCAGCCCGTGTGCTCTCAAGTGTTTGCTCTTTCTATGGCCCAATCCATTGGGCTCCAGCTAGACTTTCAGACAAGGGCGGCGATCCAGGCTGCAGATGGCTGGAAACTCAGCCTGGAATCAGTGCTCAGTTGATGAATGACTTCTTATACCTGACCCCAACTTCACACCAGGTTCTGAACACAATCTGAGCATCACCCGCCAGAGAAACCGTAGTCTGCACCTCTGCTTCAAGATCTTCCCGGGAAGCAGATGGGAAGGCAACAGAGACAGATGTAAGAGCAATGTGATTAGAAAGGGTGTCCTGAATTGGAAGAGACAGAGTGGACTGGTAAGGAGGTAGAAAAGGTAAAAAAAAAGACCAGCTTTGCTAAGTGTGCTTATGTAAATCTTCAAGTTTTATGAAGGTGACTGACGTTTTCCAAATATCACATGCCTGGGAAAGAAATATCTATTTGTTATCTGCAAAATGCCAATGCATCAGGCTGGGACCATGTTTTACCCTTGTTAGCTTTTCTACTTTTTTTTTTTTTTTTTCTAAGAACACTCCCTGCCTCACCACCACACACAGAAAGTACCTCAAATTCAGACTGAAATTCACTCTGGTTCTCAAAATGCAATAGCAACAGGTCAGTTGCTTTGAATGGGCTGTGACAAAATTCCTGGGATATCCTGGGTTACAACTCAGTCAAACATCACTATGTAAATCATCACGTAGCTAATGAACACATTTTTGGGGGTCCCCTTTCTCTAAAATCTGCTGATGAGTCTGAGTGGATTCCCCATAGCAAATTTCTTTTGATGAAACTCGTGCTTTTTAATCCAGCTATGTCTCTTATTTAAATATTATGACATGCCACCAAGATTTCTTCATTACTCCTTAATCAAAAGCAATATTCTTTTCCAAACTTGCTCTTCTTGGTAGGAAAGAATTTGATCAAGGAGAAAATGTGCAAAGGGCAACTTTTCACATGAGGTCCGGGAGAGTAAGCTAAGAATATTGCTACAAGTCAGCCACTGGGTTTTCATGTTATTTAACTTACACGTACATTTTTCTACTAAAACATTTTAGGCACCTGGAAAATTATTCAAATGGGGCAAAAGCATAAATACCTTATTTCTATTTTTAAAAAGTTAAGCAACAAAGTTCAGAGGTTGGTTTTAATGTAATGGAAAGTAGGAACAGAGAAGGCAAGGAAATGTCACCATTTTTTAAAAACCTTGATTACATTTGAGGAAATGGAAACCATTTGCATTTATTTAAAAATCCCATTTTCATGTTGTTTCATCATAAGAAAATAGCAACTATATCTCACACACATATTTAAGTAAAAAAAAAGAGAGAAGGTTCAGCATTTTATAAATAAATACAATAAGCATTTCAGCTCTTTAAAATCCCATGAAGATTCCTCACCAAAACTAATGTCCACAAATAGCTTTTGTGGATTAGTGAAATTAAAATTTAGAGAACAGTTGAAGTTCTGATATCACCAGAGTATGTATGATCTTTGTTGTCAACCTCAGAATTCTAATTCTATCAGCCATAAGTATTCCGCATATAGAAGCACCATTTTAAATAGCTATGATTCCAAAATAGAATTAGAACTATACGCCACGTCTAGAACACAGAAGATTTCATGAATTTCACTTAGACTTACAAATAAATAGAGCCGCATGTAGGCCCTTCACAATTATTATAGGTTATATTTGGAGATATAAGTGTGAAAAGAGCAAAAAGTGATACTGACGTAACCCAATGCTTTTCATGCTATCCTGGGGCTTGAGGGAACGTTTTTATATAGTGTTCAGGGGAAAAAAATCCCCATTTTTTAAAAATGCAATTGCACACTGACCCTTCCTCCCATCCCTCGTGTGTCCAAGTTTCAAAACAGGACACGTTTTCACTTCTTCCGCTTCCAGGGATGCTATCAGTGCCTGTCATTTCAGAGCCTCTGTAACAATATGCGACAACTTCACGGCACTGTCGAAATTTTACCACATAATCATCATCAATACGAACTACCGGGATAGCCAAAGTAGCTGGTCCGATATTCCCTACCACCCTGATGTGATTACCCCAATATCAGCTTGGGTCGCCTAATGGATCTAACTTCTTTCAAAATGTTCCAGAAGTTGATGGCTTTGACTGGCTTGAAAGTAACAAGATCCAGATGTCGCCTGTCTACATAACACTAAACTACATAGGACCCCAAAACAGCTCTCCTCTCTCCTCTCAGCACTCCACTTTCTCCTCTACCCCAACCAATCACACACACACACACACACACACACACACTCCACCGCGGTGGCCCATGGAGCATCCTGTATCTTCCATATAATGCACATGACATTGTTCCCTGCTACTAATAGGTTAAGAGAAATCCTAAGCAGAAAAGCAACTCTCTCATTCATTTCTATCTAAACTTTTTTTTCTTTTCCTGAATACACTTCCTAGTGGAACACAAGGACCCAAAGGGAGAGCGTGAATTCTGAAGCATTTGGAAAAATTCAGCCAAATGATTAAAAGGGATGGAATGTCCGCTATTTTTCATGCATACCCCTTGAGTTTGTTGTTTTTGTTTCTTGGGGGATGAGAAATGACTACAATCCTCCTCCTCCCCACCTTTTTTTTTTTTTTTTTTAACTTGTCCTTGCTTTGCCATTTCCTCAAGAAAGGAAGGCAGCCTTCTCTTCCCAATCCCCAAAGAGTTAAAACTCAAGGCACTGGGCTGGTCTCTTTAAGCAGCAGCAGCAGCACAAACTAAATGCTCACAAAGGCAAAAAGCAACGTGAGTCGACCTTGGAGGGGCAGGGCGAATCCTAGAGCGATGAAAAAAGAAAAAAAAAAGAGAGAGAGAGAGAAAGAGAGGCAAAAAGGCAACAATCTTTAATATAATATTGAAAGTCCGCTGCCTGGTCTGGTTCACAAATAGGCATTGTCTGATGAGACGGAAGAGAGGAGCGCTAACTACAGCATGAATCCCCAACGCCTAATCGCATCAAGGAGTCCTGGTGACAGCACAGATCACTCGGGCACGCCTTGTTCACTCCTGGCACATTTATCTACCAAGAGGACTGTGGAGTCTGGCTAATGCGATACAAAATAATATCATCCCCTAAAGAAATAGAACCCATGCGTTCAACCCATGCGTTCAAGGTGGGCGCGCTACCAACACCCCCCCCCACACACACACACCTCATCATCAAGTCCAATCTATTTGACAAATTGGAGCAGGGACATCACACCTGAGAGCCCTTCGTGTGGGAACTGCAGGAGAAAGTTCATGGCTGGCCCTGCCCACGGCTTAGTTCCGTGGGCTTCCCACTGGCCCCCTAATGATCATTTGAGCACACGCATAAAGCCTGAAGTATTTAACCAGTTCGCGTCCAATTACCATCAGTTCCAGTTCACCCTGCCCCAAGCCCCAGGCCTTCTGCTGGCAGCTAACACGGGGGACAAACGGGGCTCCTTAAAAGTCTAGAACCTCTCTGGCAAAGCTCCACCATTCAGTCCGTGGGCTCCTGATCACCCGCCACCCATAGGGAACAAAACGTGTAAGGCAAATAAAAAATTAAAAAATAAAAAACACACACCCAAACAAACTCCAAGAGACTTTAGTTCCCAGCCGTCTGCCTTCCACGCCCTTCTTTTATTCTACATTCAGCGATCAAAAGTTTGAGTTCCCCCCACCCTGGCGTGTCCTCTCCAGTGGGGAGGAGGAAAGAAGAAGAAGAAAAAAAAAAAAAAACCCTCTCAGAGTCACAAACAAAGAAAGGCTCACCAGAAAAAGCCCCTGAAATTGTATTCTCGCGCCTGATAAATCACCGTTAGGATCTCCTTCCTAACAACCCTGCCCATCTGCAGAGGACTTCGCAGGCACCGGGGAACGTCTTAGGTGCTGCCAAATAAACAACAAAAGAACTCCCGCGAAACTATTCTCTCTCCTTAAAGAGAAAGCCGGGATTCCGGGGCTTGCTCTCCTCTCTCTCTCTCTCCCTATAGCCTCCGCTGCCTCTTGTAAACTCCAGTGGGGCATGTTACTAATTGCAAAGAAGCAGGAAGAGGTGACGGGAGGGAGGGAGGGGAGGTAAATAACAATCCACACGCCTGCCTGCCCGCTTGCTTCCTATCCCGGTGGGTGCAGAAGGACAGCGCGCTGGCGGCCGCCGGGGGCTGTGGGTCAGAGCCATACCTTGGTTTGGAGATAATGAGGATAGTAGTAAGTGTACTGGGGGTACATTTGTGGCTGATCCAGGCGTTTGCCCATGTAGCTGGAATCTTTATCTCCGAGGCAGGGAACTGGATGACAGGGTATAGTGCCCCCAGGCCGAGCTTCCTCTTAAAACCACTATTCCTGACAGTCCCGATGACTGATGAGGCTTCGGAGATTCCTCGGCTTCCACCACTCTCGCTAGTTCCAAACACAGCAAGGATGTAAAAAAAAAATAAAAAAATAAAAAATAAAAAAATAAAAAGAAGCACACCAAAGGGAGGAGAAAAATTTAAAAAAATAAAATAAAATACAAGGAGGTGGGGATCGGTGGGGGAAAAAAAAAATCAAACCCCACACACGGCTTCCCCAGGTCTTGTCTGCCTTCCTCCAGCTGCCGGGGTCCACTTGGGATGAGGCAGTTTGTTCCTCCACCAGGCTGTCTGGATTGATGTCAATTGCCAGCGTTTGTAAAAGGGGGAAAGAAAGGAGAGAGAGGGAGAGAGAAAAAAAAAATCAAAGTCCTTTCAGCATAACTCCGAATCCTTGCAGATCAGCTTCCTGTCTCCTGTTTGTCTCTTTCCTCACCTTAAAGCAAAAGCAAATCAAGAGAAAGAAAGAAAGAAAGAAAGAAGGGGGGAAAAAAAAGAAAAAACAGGGAGGGAACAGAAAGGAAAAGAAAGGGGAAAAGAAAAAAAAGGAAAGGAAAAAAAAACAAAACAAAACAAAACAAAAAAAAAACCTTGCACAGCTTAGTTGCTGCTGTCTCCCTCCCAGAGTGACATGGTGATCCGGGCTCGTCCTGGGCTTTCATTCACTTCCCCTCCTTCCAGCCGGTGGGTGGAACCCACAGAGCCTCTCCAGGGAGCGGCGTATGCAGTCCAGAAGGCTGCAGTATTTCCTCCAAGAAGAAGAAGGAGAAAAAAAAAAAAAAAAAGGCTGCTTCAACCCCTGCTGCAAGCAAAGTTCCGATTCCCTCTGCTGGCTATCTGGAATAGCAAAGCGATTTCCGCGGCGGAGCTGCAGCCGCTGGGACTGAACCGGGGGACTCGGCGGCTGCGGGCGGCGGAGGGCTGCTCGTCCTCCCCTCCATCGACTCCCTCCACGCAGGAGCTGCCTCGTCTCCGTCTCCTCTCCCTGCCAAGTTTAAAGGTAAGCCGCCCCGCTGAACAAAACAAAAACGGTGCGGACCTCCTCGGGAGGGAGGCGAGGACAAGGGAGGAAGGAGGGAGAGAGGGGAAGAAAGGAAAGGGAAAAAAAAATCCAGGAAGAGGGACGAACCTAGCTGGTTGAAATCGCAGAAAGTGTGTCTCCCGGAGGCTTTGCAAAACCTGTGAACACCCTGAAGCCAGATGAATCTAACGTCTTAGAAACTAACCTTGTAGAAACTAATGTTTTACCCCTTGGAGGACACAGAGGATGCCGGGTGCAGAGGGAATTTGGAGTCTACACTAGACTCCGGGGTTCATAAGCCACACACCACAGATCACAGGGACCAACTTAGGGCAGAAACAGTCACTCTTAGCATCGCGTCCCTTTTGGAAATGTCAAAAGGGATGTTCCGTCGGGTTTATGAACTTCTTGATTAATAAAAACACCGGTCCTCTCACTGTCTATCACGTTATGATGACTTTGATCGTGGATGTTCTCATTGCTGCCCTGATATCACACAAAGAAAAGGAACAGAAATCAAAATTACTTGGCTGAGTTTCCCCCCCACCCCCACCAATAGCAAGTAATAGTCTGACATGCTGATCAGCTGCTGCATTTATAATACAAATTGTTTGTGAGAAAATATATTTCCTTAAAGGGTCTCTTTGCAAGGCTGGCGAGGCTAATTTTAGCCTCCTCGCCAGCTGTGTTTGCTGTGAGGGCTCACGCATGCCCAAAGCGCGGGGCAGGCCGCTGCTGAGCCGCTCTCTCTACTTTTTCAAGTGGGCTCTGGGCTCCCCAGCCGGCAGATCCAGCTAGCTGGTCAAGACCAGCGACTTCGGGGCCAGTGCATAACACTGTGTCCATCCATGGGCCAAGTCCCGCCATCCCTCAGGCCACCAGCTTCCGCCCAGGGGGCTGGTGTCTGGAAGTTGTGTGAGTGCATGCATGTCCCTTGGAGAGAGATAAGGGAGGTGAGTAAGTCTAAGGTGTTCTGTTTGACTTTTTTTTTTTTTTACACAGAGAGGAAGGGAGAGAGATAGAGGGCTAGAAACAATGAGAGAGAAACATTGGACAGTTGCCTCTTGCACACCCCCTACCAGGATGTGCCCACAACCAAGGCACATGCCCTTGACCGGAATCGAACCTGGGACATTTCAGACCACAGGCTGACGCTCTATCCACTGAGCCACACTGGTTTGGGCAATCTGTTTGACTTTTGACAAGAACAATCTGGAGGGAGGGAGGGAGGGAGGGAGGGAAGAGAGAGGGTGGGAGAGAAGCTGGTAGGAGCCCTGACAGCCCTATCATGAAAGAAGTGAAACCAGTTCGGCTGATGTTTAAATGTGTCATTCTGGGCCTCAGTTGTCCCATCTGGAAAATGGGAATACCGCCAACTTGCCTGGCTGAAGGTGGTACATGGAATCACATACTGAGTGGAAAAAAAAAAACAAAACCCATTGATTTAAAAATCCATCTCCTTGCTTGGGCAATGTAGTCCTGACTCCAGCTTCCTTCTCCAGGTAAATTCTCCCCCTCACCTTCTCTGCCCCAGTCCTGCTCAAGGTGTTTAGAACTGGAAGGCGTTCTCTCAGGGCCTCCGGTTCTCCCAAACCCGCTTCTGAGGCGCTTACCCTCCAGCCCGCCCCTTAGGTCTCAGCACAGAGAACAGCCCTGCACAGGAGCTGTCACTCAGTCCTTGCTTCCCCACTGCCCCTTGTCTTTGCCCCAACACTGCGCTTTCCCCGTGTCACTGCCTGTCGGTTGCATGCTGCCTTGAGGAGTTCTGAAAGCATCACGGAAACCAGGGGACTAGGAGTTCCCCTCACTCTGATTCCCTTTCTTGTTTCCCAAACCAGTGTGGTGTCTGGCATAAAATGGACACTCTGTAAGCGGCTGCTGAATGAGAGAGACATACAACATGACCTTTCTAACACCACTCCTATCCTTACTCCAGGCCATTTCGGGGTGCAGGGGATGTGGTCATGCACTGGTCAGGACAAGGCCTTTCCCTCCTAGAGTGTGCATTCTAGGGGGTGAGATAAACAAAGACATAAGCAAGGTAAGTAGGCACTATAGGATCAGGTGGCATTTAGTGCTGCTACAACATATACAGAGTCAGAGTCCCAGGGGCCCCGTCCGGTTTGGCTCAGTGGATAGAGCGTCAGCCTGCAAACTCAAGGGTCCCAGGTTCGATTCCGGTCAAGGGCATGTACCTTGGTTGCGGGCACATCCCCAGTAGGGGGTGTGCAAGAGGCAGCTGATTGATGTTTCTCTCTCATGGAAGTTTCTAATTCTCTATCCCTCTCCCTTCCTCTCTGTAAAAAGAAAAAATCAATAATATATATATATATATATATATATATATATATATATATATATTTTTTTTTTTTAAAGAGTCCCAGGGATTCCTCCTTTAATAGGTAGTCGAAAATGCTCTCCAAGGAGGAGCTCTTGGGTTGAAGGAAAGGCATAAACCATGCCCTGGTGTGAGGCTGTAAGAATAAAACCTTGGCTCCCACCTGAACTGCCTCAATTCCAGGCCTCCCTCCGATGTATCACTGTGCCCCCATTTATCCACTGTGCCCCCATTTATCCCCGCCCATCCAATGGCACTGCCCACGTCCTACAGTTACTATCAGAATTCACCAAGTAAGCATGTGAAAGATTTGTAATGCTGTGGAACATATTGAATATGCTTTTAAAAAAAAAAAGATAAGTCAGCTTGCACCTGAGGGAAGAGCATTCTGGGCAAAGGGAACAGCAGTACAGAAAGCTTGGCAACAAGAGCCTGTCTCTGGAATGTGTGAGAAATGGTGCGAGCGCTGGAATGGAGCACGTGAAGGGTAAAGACTATAAAAATAACTCTGGAGAGGAACCTTGGAGCCGGTCTGGAAAAGCCTTGGTGAGAACTTGGGATGGACAGCTCAATCCGTGACAGTTGACAGTCTGTAGCCAGGACAATCTCCAAGTGCTCTGGCTTTAGATCTAGACATTGTCAACTACACGACTGACTGAGGCTCCTCCAAATGCTAAGAGCCATGAATTCAGGATCCTGGGACGGCCTCTGCCAACCTCACCGCCATGAGCAAAGGATACCAGTATTCTTTCATTAATAAGTGATCTAGGTACCCCTTGAGGGGAAAAGGATACTGTCTTATTTCAAATAAGAGGTAACATAACTCCTCAGCCCAATCTGCAGCCCAGTTATGTGCATTGATGTTATCAGCAATTCCTACCCCAAATTGCTACAAAAGGCAATTCTGGTTTTTTAGATTATTGTTCTATTATTTGCATCAATCGTCATTAGCCAAAGCAATTCACTGAACATTTAAAGCTTTTCTTAAATAATAGGAAGGTGGTTTACCATTTGTGAGAATTGTAAAACCCATGTGTTTGTTGGTGTTTTGTGTTGTTTTTTTTTAATTTTCCCCCTCAGAGATACCAGTGGCCTTGCCAGTTTGGGAGGGAAGATATTCATATCAGAAATAGTTTTCAGCCCTAGATGGTTTGGCTCAGTGGATGGAGCATCGACCTGCAGATTGAAGGGTCCTGGATTCAATTCCGGCCAAGGGCACATGCCTGGATGGTGGGCTCGATCCCCAGTGTGGGGTGTGCAGGAGGCAGCCAATCAATGATTCTCTCCCATCATTGATGTTTCTATCTATCTCTCCCTCTCCCTTCCTCTCGGAAATCAATAAAAATACTAGTATATAATAAAAAACAAAAAGAAATAGTTTTCATATCATGTCTGCTCTGTTGGAGAAGTACTGCTTTCCATTTAAATGATCAAGGTAAGGTAGGAGGTCACTCATTTCAGACACTCTCTAAATCAGAAGTCAGCTGTGTCCCATCTGCCAACTACCCACCAAATTCTGTACAAATTCAAGAGCAGCTAACTGCAGCGAAGGGCATGGACTCTCACAGAGACCATGTGACTCACAGCACAGAATGGAGAGGTCCCTTTTTTAGACAAGTTCTTGGCAAACAGGAAGCAGGCATTGCCTCAGACACGCCGTCAGAGTGGAGAAGTGATGGTACTGAAATGAGGGTCAATAGGGTAGAAATGGAGATTCTCTTCTCATTTGTCCTTGACCTTTCGACCCAAAGAAAAACTGAGACCTCTCTTGAGAGGTTTATTTTCTAAATTCCAAAGACTTAGTCAAAAGCAGAGGAAAAGAACAGTGGAGACAGAAGAAAAGAACATAATTGTACTGTATTTGAAAACAGGTATATTATTCTATCTTTAAGAAGACATTCATGCTCGGCCAGCATGGCTCAGTGGTTGAGCATCCACCTATGAACCAGGAGGTCACAGTTCATATTCCTGGTCAGGGCACATGCTGGGGTTGCAGGCTCGATCCCCAGTGCGGAGCATGCAAGAGGCAGCTGATCAATGATTCTCTCTCATCATTGGTGTTCCCTTCTCTCCCTCTCTCTTCCTCTCTGAAATCAATAAAAATATATTTTTTAAAAAGAAGACTTTCATGACCCTAAATAATTTTTATTTGGAATTTTCTACCTTCTATATTTACATCTGTAGATTCCTTTTAAATACAGTAATTTCCAAAGGAGTGGTAAACATAAGAGTTCTTTTGTGTTGTTTTTTTTTTAAAGGTAAGATGTTAGATTGCAAATTCCAAAATTAATGTTATAAGTTTGTTGTTTTCTCCAATGGCTTAAGAAAATACTCAAGACAAAGTAGAAAAAAAAAAGACTAAGTGATTCAACTATGTGTGGTTAAACTTTAAATTATAATTTAATAGAAAAATATTAATGTAAGTAAAACCAATAAATATTGGCCTTGGAAGAAAATTTCAAGCCTCAGGATAAAATTGTATTGGACTAGAGCATTAATCAAGTATAAAGTCAATAATAATAAAGATATGTACTTTTTTATTGTTGTTGTTGTTGTTGTTAATTCTCACCCAAAGATATTTTTCTATTTTTAGAGAGAGTGGGAGGAAAGGGGAGAGACAGAGAAAAAAACATTGATGTAAGAGAGACACGTCAATTGGTTGCCACCTGCAGGACTGCCTGACCAGGACTAGGGATTGGGCCTGCAACTGAGGTACATGTCTTTAAGCAGAATCGAACCCAGGACCCTTCAGTCCAAGGGCCAACACTCTCTCCATTGAGCCAAACTGCCTAGGGCATAATATATTTCTTAACCTGCACCCAATTATATGTTTTTATTGATTTCTTAGAGATACGAAGAGAGGGAGAGACAGAGGAAGACAGAGAGAGAAACCTATGGATGTGAAAGAGAACCATCAGCCAGTTGCCTCCTATACACACCCCAATCTGGGATGGAAATGGAAACATAGGTATGTGCCCTGACCAAAAATAGAAGCTAAATCCTTTTGATGCAAGGGATAGCTCCAACCAACTGAGCCACCCAGCCAGGGCAAAGCAATAATAATTTAAAGCAATAATCATTATTAATTGCAACAAAGTTTTATTGAGCATCTGCTATGTGCCTAAATACTCAAGGATACTTATATAAATAACTTTTACCCTGTCCTCAAGTAGTTTTAGTAACTCCATATTTATCAAACATCAACCATTCATAAATGACCTTAATGTGTTTTCTCATGTCTGAGTACCTATTTATAGCAAGCATTATTAAATAACTTTCTTTAAGGTGACTCCATTTTTTTGAAATGCATACTTTATTATAATGCTAAATAATAATGTACGTAAAAGCTCAGGTTTATTGTGTTTTTCTATTATATTTGCAAAAAAATATAATATCCTCTCACTTTTTTTTTTCCTCACCCAATGCTATTTTTCCATAGATTTTTAGAAAGAGGAAAAGAAGGAAGGAAGGAAGGAAGGAAGGAAGGAAGGAAGGAAGGAAGGAAGGAAGGAATGGAGGGAGGAAGGAAGGAAGGAAGGAAGGAAGGAAGGAAGGAAGGAATGGAGGAAGGAAGGAAGGAAGGAAGGAAGGAAGGAAGGAAGGAAGGAAGGAAGGAAGGAAGGAATGGAGGAAGGAAGGAAGGAAGGAAGGAAGAAAGAAAGGAAGGAAGGAAGGAAGGAAGGGGAGAGGAAGGGAGGGAGGGAAGAAGAGAAGGAGGGAGGGAAGGGAATGAAGGGAGGTGGGAGGGGAGAGAGGGAGAGAGGGAGAGAGAGAGAGAGAGAGAGAGAGAGAGAGAGAGAGAGAGAGAGAGAAACATCAACGTGAGAAGGGCAGATTGAATGCTTGCCTCCTGCATGTGCCCTGATCCGGGATCTGTCCAGAGCTGGAATCCAGGCTGTAACAGAGGTACATGCCCTTGACCAGGAATCAAACACACAACCCTATGGTCTGTGGGCTGAGGTTCTACCAATTGAGCAAAATCAGCTAAGGCCTTCTCACTTTCTATACACACTTTTTTGGGGGTAGTATTTAATACTTTGTAGGCACCTCTGGTTCTCCTTTACCACTGGGATTACCAGGACACACTTCTCCACTTCATTGAAAGTAGGCATGAACACATGACTTACTATAGCCAATGCAATATGAAGGAGAAGTAACATGTGTAACTGTTGTTATTTAATTCTCCAGGCCACTTGTCTCTGATGAATGCACCTGCTGATATAGAGAAGACATCTTGGAAGGCAGAGCACAACTTCCTTAACTAGTCGCCTGGATCAGCCATTGATTTGTCCTGAGTGAGAAATGAACCTTTTACTGTATTATGCTGTTGAGATTTAGTCACAACCACAGCATCACCTAGTCAACCCTCCCCAATATGACAGTATTTGTAGTTTGAGTTTATAATGGTTGATTTCCTTGTTTGGGTGTCTCGCCACTAATACCTGAGGTCCAATGCGCAGGGAATCTATCCTATATAATAAAAGCTAATATGCAAATTGACTGAAGAGTGAAATGACTGGTTGATATGATGCACACTGACCACCAGGGGACAGGCACTCAACACAGGAGTTGCCCCCTGGTGATCAGTGCACTCCCACAGGGGGAGTGCCGCTCAGCCAGAAGCCGGCTGAGAGCTAGCAAGTGCAGCAGTGATAGCTTAGGCCCATGAGGAACAGGCCTAAGCCATCAGTCAGACACACACCCCTGCCCCTCCCCCCCAAGGCTCCCAGACTGCATAAGGGCGCATACTGGGCTGAGGGACCTTCCCCCACCTCAAGTGCAGTGCACCAGGCCTCTAGTTAATCTATGCTGTGCACTGGCCACCAGGGGGCAGACGTTCCAACCAGTAGGTTAGCTTGCTGCTGGGGTCCGGCTGATAGGGACTGAGCGAGATGGGCCAGACATGCCCTGGAGCCCTCCCACATTCCCTTCTGGACTGGCCAACCTTCTACATCCCTCCTTAGCCCCAACTGTGCACTAGTGGGGTTCCTCGAGCATGACCTGCACCCTCTTACAACCTGGAACCACTCAGACAATGTCGAAGAGCCAGTTTCAGCCCAATCCCCCAGGCCAGGCCAAAGGACCCCACTGGTGCACAAATTTGTGCACCGGCCTCTAATGCCTGTATAAAGCCCAACCCCAGGCTTGTTCCTAAGCATCATTTGATAGAGATTATGCACGCCTTATACCAAAATTGGATGAGATCATCTTTGTGTTTAAAACAGAAAACTTACATTCTACATAAAAGTCTTAAATAAGTCAGTGTGTCTTCATAGAAACAGATGGTGTTGAACAAACAGACAACTGGGAAGAAAGAGCAGGCAGGGCCTTCTGTCAAATAGCATACACTCTATGTGCACCACAGGCCTGATGGTGAATTGTATGTGTCAGCGTGGCTGGGCTGTGGTGCCCAGTTTTTAATCAAACACTACTCTAGACATTGTTGTAAGGGGTGTTTTTTCAGATGTCATTAACATTTAAAAATCAGTACACTTTGAGTAAAGCAGATTGTCCTCTGTAATGTGGGTGGGCCTCCTTTAAACAGTGGGAGGGTTTAAGAACAAAGACTAAGATCCTTCAAGAAGAAAGAAGTGCTGTCATCAGAATGCCTTTGGACTCAGGACTCAGTATCAACTCTTTCCTAATTCTCCAGTCTGCCAACAATAGCAGGTATTTTTGGATTTGATAACCCAACAATCACATGTGCCAATTCCTTAAAATAAATCTGTGTACACACACACACACACACACACACACACACACACCCCTTACTCATTGCAGTTCCCCCGGAGAACTGTAACACAACAGGTTAATAAAATAAAGGGAATATGGCAGCAATGAAATCCAGTGAAATGGGAACTCACGCATTCCTAATACATGCCTATAATGCTTTTTAGCACAGCTTAACAACATAGATAGCCTTAAAAGCCTTTGTCCTTGTAACCCAGTAATATTAGTTCTACGGAATCTAAAACAGATCATCACTAGAAGTTTAAAAATAGGAAATCAGAAAAACCTGAATGTCCAACTCAAGTTCGTTAAATAAACTCACTATAAAATATGGTTCGACCATTAAAATGATACTTAGAAACATTTTTCACAGTTCAGCAAATGCTTAAGTTGAATAGCTAATGGGGGGAAAATGAGAACACAACATTTTATATGCTCTCAACAATGAAATATAAACATACACAAGAGAACAGAGGAACAATTATGGGACCTTTTCTCTGTGGTGGGGTTATTAGGGGTTATTAGCAATTTTACCTCTCTCTCTCTCTCTCAATGATCACCTAAGGATATTTTCCCCATTGCTTTTTTGTAGAGATAGTGGAAGGAAGGGAGGAAGCAGGGGTGGGAGTGGGGGGGAGAAACATCAATGTGAGAGATGCATCAATTGGTTGCCTCCTACACATGCCGCTATCAGAGCTGAGACCAACCTGCAACCCAGTTACATGCCCTTGACCTAGAATTAAACCAGAGACCCTTAGTTGCACAGGCCGGTGCTCTAACCACTGAGATTTATAAGGCTTCTCTTTTTTATTAAATACTGACATTTTCCAATTTGTCCCAAAATGAGTATGTATTTTATTATTTTAAATAAATATTATTTCCAAATATATTTTAATAAGTATATTTCTAGGTGTGTTTTTATTATTAGCTGACAAGAAATGTTTAAACAACCAGAGGTGACACTATCAAAATAAACTGCAGTGTATTTTAAGTAGCCATTTCCTTCTTACCTGGATCAAACATCAATTTAAGAAAAGTGTAAATCTTTCTTTAAAATCTAGGAGGATTAATTCTACATCAAAAATGTCAAAACTCTCATGTAAGACCCAAAAACAAACATTCTCATTGAATGAAAGAATAACAGCTATCACTGACATATCCTTGAAAGGATTAAAAATAAAAAAAATCCTGCATAAGTATCTAAGACTTCTTTTTTTTTTAACATAAACTTATTCTGCCTTTGTGCTTCTGAGTTTCTCATAAAGTTATTTGTAAAATAATATGGATGCATCCCTGCCAGCTTGTTTACAATGTGTTGAAGAAATAAGGACTTTATTTTTGTCTATTTTTATGTCTCCCTGTATATTTCCATGCAAAGAGTTCCCATTTGCCATCCACTGAGCCAATTTTGTCCCCAATGTAGCTGTTAAATTCAAATGGCCCTTCTCACCAGCTCACCTTTTGCCATGCCTTGTGCCATCATTGAACCAGAGCTTTGGCAAACACTAACTGAAAGTCTCAAAGAAGGAAAGATGAGTCGCTGCTTTGTCCCATGGAAAACACATTTTTCTAAAGGAAAATTATCACTTTGTATTGATCGTCCAGCTTTCTGCTGTCAATAGCTAAGCAAGTTGGATCAATAGGACCAGATTTGATCGGCTGAACTGATTCTTTTTTCTAGAAAAATCTAAACATGGACAAGTCCAGTCTGAAAGCTACTACTAAATGGAATTGCCAGATAAAATACAAGCCCTCCAGTGAAATTTGAAGTTCAGACACATTTTAATATGAGTATGTCCCAAGTATTGCGTATGGCATGACTCATGAACTATTTGGATCATAGTTATAGAAAGTCTTTATTGCTTGTGTGAGACTCCAATTTAGCTGGGTGTTCTGTGTGTTTGTTTCCTAAATCTGGCCAATCTGCTCCTAATTGAGGCACCAAAACACTTTACAGGCCTTGAAGAGGACACGAGAATGGGTAGAATTCAAATGAAATGACAACTAGCCACACTTAATATTTTTTAATCCTCTTTATACCCAAACCAGGTGAAGTCAAAAGTCCCCAAAGGAAGTCTCGCTTAAGAGAGCTCAGCCACAGTCATGGTCTCTATATGAATCCATACAGTCGTCCAGGAGCTGTTTTCATTGTAATTGTAAACTTGTTTCTGTGTTTGTTTGTTTGTTTGTTTGTTTGTTTGTTTGTTTGTTTTTCACATGAGGGGAAACAAACCTTTTTCTATAACTAATTCACTACAATAAAGTGCCTGTGAAGAAAGACAAATGCCCCGATCCCCATCCCTGTTATCGGTAAAGTCCATTTTAGTGAACCAGGTGATTGTGCAAAGCACGAGAGAAAAGGAGACCAAGGGCAGCACTACCCAAAGTGTGTTCCCGAGGGCTAGCACTGCCCAGCAGACTCACATCACTTGGATTAAGTGTTCAGCAACTTTCCAGTAACTTGTTGGAAGAATTGCATGTCTCTTGTGTCTAAATAATAAAACTTTGGACCTGTATTTTAAAAGTCTGTGGTTTGGTGTTTTTTGAGGGTTTTATTTTATTTTATTTGTTTTGCATTTCACTTTCCTAGTGATTTCTAGTGTGTTTGCAAAAATATTAGGTTGGTGGGAAAAGAACAAAAAACAGCCCTTGGTGACAGATAGTTTGAAAAGTCTTGATATAAAGAAGAACGAAATCAAGATACACTACAAAGGTAAAACCTCATTCTCTGAAATTTACCTTTCTTGTTCTCCTCTCTTTTCTGTCTATTCCTGACCCTCTCTGGGCCACCTTGCTGACCCCTGGGAAGTTATTAATAGCACCGAACCCCAAGCCATGAGGTGGGGGGGGGACTTCTTGCCTGAGAGAGACTGACCCTGGCAAGATCCACTTCACAGCGGGAGCTCAGTTATCTCATGTGCAAATGTGGGTTGCAATTAGGTCAGTTTAAGGCCCATTTCTGACTCCTTGGACACTTTGCAATGCCAGGATGCACTTGTGGAACTAAATGAGATTGTATCTTTAAAAATAAAAACATATTTTTTTATTGCCGTCAGTGAGAAGAAAGAGAGAAATAGGAACATCAATGATGAGAGAGAACCATTGATTGCCTGCCTCCTGCACACCGCCCACAGGGGATGGAGCGTGCGATCCAGGAAATATGCCCTGACCAGGACTGGAACCATGACCTCCTGGTCTATAGGCTGACACTCAACCACTGAGCAACACCAGCTGGGTGAGACTCATAAGCTACAGAAAAACTGGGTGTGTACCCCTGAGTAGATGGGAAGGCTTACTCCAGCAGAACAAGATTGACATTCTCCAGCCAGGGGCTCTATGGGACTTCCAGCCATCCCCAGCACCTGCGGGCTGGGGGGCCCCAACTCCAAAAATAGCCCCACAAATTACAATTGGCCTTCCAGAGATGACATCTCTGTGAATGGCACTGAATCACGGCCATCCAGTGAGCCTGCCCCTTTTGCCGATGCCTCAGAAACAGTTCAATTCCTGTCGGTCTGGCTGCACAGTCCCGGGGGCTGTCAGTATGCCGCATGTTTACGCTCATTATGCAGTCAGGAAACATAATTATGCCTTTTTCTTTAAGGAAGTTTATGGCCGAAGGTAATGGGTGGGACATAAATGCCCTGGCTGTTTACTGAGACTCGTAAATGCTAAGATCACAGACAAATAATCGTCACTTGGAGATTTGTTCTTGCGGTGGAGAATCTTCGTTTTTAGCAATTTAATGACCAAAAGTTTACCCACCTTGAGGGTAATTATTTAGGAGGAAATAAAACTTAGTGCTCATTTCATTCCCTGCTCCGCCAGCTTTCACATAAAATGTGAGGAAGGCAGCTTGCTATAGGGGGCCGGTAACAGGAAGAGGCAATGAAGACAGGCCAGACCTCGCAGTAATAATGCCGAATTCTTAACGTGAGCAGAGATCCAGATCAACGTGAACTAATAATTTTCTGTTGTCCTCTCGGCTTCTGTGTCTTACATATGATCGATAAAGAAAGAAGAAGGAGAAATCTGTTCTGGCCACTTAGGAAAAAACACAATGGTCAGAATTTAGCTCAGAATTTACTGAGTGCAATCAAATGCTCACACTTATTTTTTTATTGATTTCAGAGAGAGAGTGGGAGAGAAAGATAGAAACATCAATGATGAGAGGGAATCATGGACCACCTACTGGGGACCGAGCCTATAACCCAGGAGTGTGTCCTGACCAGCAATCAAACCGTGATCTCTTGGTTCATAGGTCAATGCTCAACCACTGAGCCACGCCTGCTGTGCTGCTCAGAATTCTCAAGAGTTAAGAACAGTGTGCATGTCTGTCTGGGGGTGTGTGGATGGTCCGGCTGAGCTCACAGGGGACTTTCTGGGATGGTTTGGCACTGCAGAGTAGAGAAACTAGTGTGAAGCCACTGCGACTTGGGGACTCCTGATCTCCTATCGCATCTGCCACAGAGACAGGTAAATGGTGACATTATGTTGGAGGCAGGGAGGGGGCGGAGGTGGTAATTTAGCACGTAGGTGGCCAGCCTGTGGCTGCTTCCCTTTCCTGGTGGACAGCTACACTACATGTGACAGTTAACCGTGGCTCACCCTCTCCAACCATAGCCAGGCTCTCAGGGTCCCCAGAATGCCACCTTGGCAAGCAAAGAGAGCTGAAAGCGAACCATCCCAACAAAGGACAGGATTTGTGTTAATGCTGAATAAGACTCCTCACCAGCTCACCTCTTTTCCTTTCTTTCTACACCCAGCGGGAAAGGGAAGTGGGAGCTTCTCAGAATTGGCACCGTAACATTAAACAGCCCCTTGCAGGAGGGCGCTCAGAAGCCTTCCTGGTACCTGCTTTGGGAGGTGGCAGGAAGGGACGTCAGTGTATCTCCATGAAGCAGCAGTTGAAAAAGAAGACATCTGGATTGGAGAAGCTTCTTGTTATTCCTCCTTTAGGCTGCAAATGTTGACTTCTCAGTCCATAAAAGGGGCAAATGCCCAGCCGCAGTGGCTCAGTGGTTGAGCCTCAACCTATGAACCAGGAGGTCACGGTTTGATTCAGGGTCAATAGCACATGCCTAGTTGTGGCTCGATCTCCACTAGGGGGCGTGCAGGAGGCAGCCTATCAATGATTCCCATCACTGATGTTTATATCTCTCCCACTTCCTTCCACTCTGAAATCAATGTGTTTTTAAAGAAAAAGGTGTGTGTGTGTGTGTGTGTGTGTGTGTGTGTGTGTGTGTGTATATATATATATATATATATATATATATATATATATATATATATTTTTTTTTTTTTAGAAAAAGGGGGCAGATTACAGAGGGAAGTCAATCTGTCTGTCAGTGTGATGGATTCCCATCAAACTACAGTCTGGTAAGAGATACCTTACTCTTTGTCTCTCTGACTAGGGGTGTGAAGAGTTTGTGCCAATGTCCAATGTCGGAGCTCACAGTGGCCTGGAAACTAAGATTCTTCTATTCCCTCCAGGAGAGGGGTGCACATGTTACCAACAACAGGGGACTCTGGCAAGGGGTCATTGTGCTCAAATGGGCCTGTGGGTTCCACATGCAATCATTACACGGTTGTTTTTTATTTCTGCTGCAAACTCTAAACATTAGTTCAGTTTCTTAGTAATGAAACACCGGGGTCAAAGCCCCTAGAAGAGCCACACAGTTCTGTCCCACAAGTTTGTAATGAAAGGCTCTATCTAATACGACCAGGGATGAGTGTACGGAATTCAGTATGTTTGATTTGGGAAATAACTTTTTGCCAATTCCCATATAACCAATGGCCTGTTATAATACTGTACATTATCCGTGCTAAGAGGAGCTGATGTAGACACACGTAAGCTCCCCATCCATAAACATTTCTTTCCTCCCAACACAGGAAAGGACTGAGCTCCTCATGGCTTTAATGTGATTTATTCTCCACTGAAGGGATGTGATTTTTATATCGGGTATGGCTTTCCTTCAATATTTTTCTGAAGTGCCTGCCTTTGAAATGACTCCTTACAATGATGATCCTGACCACTTGGCCTTGTTAAATATCTGGTGATCCCTTCCCCCGGCAGATGGGAAGGGCCTCCTGATACGCCCCTGGCCCAATTTCAATTTGGGTAATTGCATCCTGTCGACTTGAAATGTCCCCATCAGCTCCACGGGCCTGGGAGCCGAGGCCTCATTCTCAGTCCTGACTGCCTGGTGTGCCGTCGGAGGCTGGGAACAGCTGGTGCATTCCGGCCCAGAAGTGGATGCATTTCAGCGGCAGGTGCAAAGGTTTCCTTTGGCCGAATACAAATTCTAAGCTTCGTGGATGCTTTATTTTTTTCAATAAACAGAAGTAACTACCAGGAAACCAAAAATATAAAAGTATCCAAAGAGTAAATGTGAATTGGGATGGAAATAAATACCCATGCCCTAAAAGCAGTTCTTTGTGTGTTCATTTTGCACTCTGAATCTTATCAAGCATCTAGATTAGGATGTTGACACTAAGGATAAATAATTCACATAAAGCAGACAACCCTTCCCCTTCAGAAAGAAATGATTTTTTAAGTGTATAAACACACACATGAATTCATGCGTATATGTGCATGCATGTGTATATCTTTGTATGTATCCCAACTGCTACCTTTCTCTAGAGAGTCTTCCTATGTCTGGTAAAAAAGCAATTTCCCCCATGTAGCCGCACAGTAGGTATCTTACCTATACATCATTTGAGTGAGTAATGCTTTTAAAAAATATATTTTTTTATTTATTTCAGAGAGGGAGAGATAGAAACATTAATAATGAGAGAGAATCATTGATTGGCTGCCTCCTGCATTCCCCCCACTGGGGATTGAGCCTGGGCATGTGCCCTGACCTGGAATTGAACCCAGACCTCCCGGTTCATAGGTCAATGTTCAACCACTGAGCCACACCAGCCGGGTGAGTAACACTTTCAATTATAATGAACTTATTCCATGCACCAAATTGTACTCTTAAAAAGTATCCTTCCCTAACCAGTTTGGCTCAGTGGAAAGAGCGTCGGCCTGTGGACTGAAGGTCCCCAGATTCGATACCGGTCAAGAGTATGTTACCTTGGTTCTGGGCACATCCCCAGTAGGGGGTGTGCAGGAGGCAGCTGATCAATGTTTCTCTCTCATCAATGTTTCTAATTCTCTATCCCTCTCCCTTCCTCTCTGTAAAAATTCAATAAAGATATATTTTTTAAATAAAATACATAGGCCGAACCTAATTAGTTTTAAGCTCTGACATACACCCCCGCCAAATGCTATTTCTAAGGGCTACAAGTTAAGGTATATTTTTCTTGGATACATGCATCTGGAAAAAATCCCCAAAACTTTGGTGGCTGTGTCCCCATTCCCCTTGGTCACCTCAACTCTAGAGAACAGTTTTATGCAAGCACAGACTCACCTAGCATAGAGCGCCCCTCCTCAAGCAAAGTCCCCAGTACCATCAGCCACAGGTCCTTCCAGAGCTGCCGGCCCTCTATCAGTGAAGACTAGAGGTGCATAGTGATTGCACCAAGACAACACTACTCCAGCAGAGAACAGAGGCTGGTAGATAAATGCTCCCATCTTTCAGCCTCCTCCAGCTAGACATCTCTGGAATTCCTGCACCTTCTCTGAATGTCTCAGTGGCACTGAACCCCACTGACCAAGTTCAGCTTTCTCAGATTTTCTAGCAGCTTTTTAGCAGTGCCCTTGATAAACACATCATTATATTGGACTTTCCTAACTTCCACTCTCCCCACCCGCTCACTCTTGCTTCAGGAATCACAGCTGGCACACTCTATCTACAACCAAGCCTTTGCGTCAGTCTCTGAATTTGGGGGGGGGGTGTCCACGTTCTGACAACTTGGGGAATCACTACACTGACAATTCCACTAGAAGCCTATCCACAGAGAAAGGAAGCTGCTTGCCCACCATTCATTTTCCTTCCCTATCACAGGACAGATGCAGCAATATATCCAGAGTGATTACATACCATGTCACCAAGTCGGAGGGAGAGCTAAGACTGTGCCTTGATGTGTATTCTGAATTATTATTTTAGCTCTAACTATTCTATCTTACCAGTGACTCTGGAGTCATTCCCGGAGTCTCATAACTAATGGAAAAGTCCAGATTCTGCCTCATTGTAGCCTCCGCGGGTCACTATAAATTAGCTTAAAGTTCCCAGGCCTCTGTTCGACTCGGGCTGACTTGAATCCTAATTTGTACCATGCAGCAACCTTGGCGATGCCATCTGCATGCTTAAGTCTCATGCCGCCTTGGCCCCTCGGGTGTAAGAACATGTTTATGCAGTAGGGCCTGTCACGGCCACCCTTGTTTTGTGTAGATCACCAAAGGGTAGTGCCCTACTTAAGAGCAGGGCTTTGGTGAATATCAGTTCATGAAATCGAGTTCGTGTAATCAAGGGCAAGATACCACAGAAGAAGGTCAGGCCACCCTGAGTTGACAGTCTCCTACTCACTGCGGGGGTATCCTATTGGCCACATGAGATAAGACAAATGCACTGAACAAATAGATGGCAAAGGGATTCTCCCTCGTCCTTGAAGGCGCTGGTGTTTAAACCTGTAACTTCTATAAGGTACTCACGCTGAGGCCAGAGCCTGACAGAGCAGCTGGATTGGGGAACACAGTCTTCCAGTTTTTGGCAAGGGCAGCAATATTTTGAAAGTGGCATTAAAGAAAGATCCATGAGGTACCTTCATCCTTCTTGAATTTGGGTAAAATTAATAACTTTATATGACGATAACAACCCTATTGTTTCACTGGGAAATACTGAAATGTGAAATTGCATAAAAATAAAAATTCTCCCATCTGATCCCATCTGATCATATCACCCAGAGGCAATAATAATTTATGCACTTCTTTTATTCCTAAGAATATTTATATCTCTGTCTCTGATTCTCTGTCCAGGTATTTGAGATCTGAATAAAATTTTTACTTATATTGGTGTGCACTTTCTTCTGACAACCTATTGTGATAATTTTCTTTGAAAATGCCTTTGAATGAGAACATACTATATAATAGTAAAAATTTACATTCCTCCATTGACATTCTATGAATAGTTGTTTCTTAGGTTTGTAATTACAAATGTGACTATAACTTACCTATATACATAAATACACACGCATATATATTGTGAGTTTTGGGGTATCTCCTATTTGGTGTGGATTCAGAAATGCCTTTCTGCAGCAAGAGGCAAATACCCAATAGCAGATGATGCTGGAGGCAATCACTTCATCATGGCCAGCCATCCTCAGTGTGTTGATAACTGCCCTCATGGCCACAAGATGCTATCCCTACTCACCAACATCTGGAGATAGCTGCCTTTTCCTCCTGTACCGTGGAAAAATATAAGAAACTTTTTTTTTAACTGGAATCTCCTGCCCCTGTCAGTCTTCCACTCAAGTTTTATTGGACAGAATTGATCACGTGAAATTTTCTAAGTCACTCACTGA
Source organism: Vespertilio murinus (assembly GCA_963924515.1). Lineage (NCBI taxonomy): Eukaryota > Metazoa > Chordata > Mammalia > Chiroptera > Vespertilionidae > Vespertilio > Vespertilio murinus. Next base: position 13,776,831 of record OZ004715.1, read on the forward strand.
TGAAAGAAAAGGAATTACTATGATTGGCTCAGACTCCTTAATACATACAATCCTTCTGAGCCTGGGGTAAGGTCATTTTCCCAGAGCAAATGGCTGCATAGGCCAAAGAATGGAGCATGTTCTACAGACCAAAATCAGAGCCCTCCAGAAAAACAGGGGGAATTGAAGGGGAAGTAATTGGCGTAGACACAACATAATGGCCACCAATATAAAATACACTTGTTCTGTTACCCTCTCACCTACATTATCATATTCTTTTCCCTAATAACATTATATTTTCCTCCTTACTTGATGACCCGGACATTATTTCATCAAATTTTCACTGGCTATCCATGAATCTCCAAGAAGAATACTAAAAAATAACAGTACCATGATAATGAATTTGGAAATCTCTGTTCTAAAATAGAGTTCTGTAAGATAAAAACATTTTAAAGATGTACAGACACAAAGCAATAATGGTGGTATGGATTCAAGACCAATGGGGTTCTACAGCCTCACCTCACCTCAACTCACCTCACCTCACCTCCTTCCATGATCCTCCTCTCAGTCTGTCGCAGCCACACCGACCTCCTTGTCACACCTCCAGCTGGCCAGCAGACTTTCACCTCAGAGCTTTTTCCTTTATTTTCCTCTGCCTAAAGCAACCTTACTTCAGATAACCACCTGAATTAACTTCTCATTTTCTATAGTAGTCTGCACATAGGCTGCCTTATTAAAGAGTTTTTTCCTGATCATTTTATAAACATAGCATCTTCAGTTCATTCTTCATCCTACTACCTCACATTATGCATGTTTCTGGTACTTATAACCACCTGATATGATGTGTGTGTGGAGCCTAGAACAAGCACCTAGTATATCATTGGAATCCCATAATATGTGTGCAATGGATTGATGGTTGAATGGATATTTTGGTAATGGAAAACTTAGATGGTCTTTTTCCTCTTGCTTAACCTGCCTTACAGCAGAAGTTAAGCGGAACCTAATCTTGTGCTGATATCTTTATGATACCAAGTGGTACCCAGAGTGAGTACAAGTATTTCCCTTTTTTAAAATTACCTTCCTCTAGGCAAGTCCTGTTCCAGGATGAATTGTATATATTGAAATCTAAGCAGTATTTGTCTAATAAGATACGAGTCCCAACTTAGAGTAGTGAGACCCATCTTATAACTTGTAATACTGCCTAACTAATCAAGTATCTTTCAAATCTGATCAAAATTTATTTTGTGTGCCATAAATAGTCATAGAGGCTTACCTCAAAGCCAAGAGGCAATAAAGTGAATATAATTACTCAACAGGAACTTACTATATGACCTGGAGTTTCCCCTAGATGTTGTAGTTGAACACACAAACACAAACACACACACACACACACACACACACACACACACACACACACGTTGTTTCAGAAGCTCTCGGACAAACTGGCGATATGAACATCTGGACATAATCACCAATTTGAAACTATGAAAGAGCCTGTATTAGAAAATGGAATGATACATATATATATATACACCAGAAAATGGGAGTTATTTCTGTGAGTTGTGGTAGAAATATACTACACTGGAAGGAAAGCGACTAGACCACAGTGGCAGGCAGGTGAGAGAATAGACAAAGATAAATATGAAAATGATTCCATCAGAACCCAGTAACACCCAGTAGAAGTAGGTACATATCTGGACCTCACAGTTATCTCTGGGAAGATTGGAAGATACTGGACACCATCATGAACAGCCTATCTAGGCCTATTTTAGGGGAGCACAGCTCAGAGAATGTAGGAGAGGGATCAGGAGAACCAAGGGTACCCTTGCTTCGCAAAGAGCATAACTATGATTAGCTCACTCTTACCTTCCTCACCCAATTCAAAGCATAAACTCTTTGGCAAATCTTCTAAGCCAAGGAGCTCTGAAGTGGCAAGATGAAAGCACAGCAAACCCAAGCAGCTTCCTTCTCTTCTGGGGGCAGCCATAACTCAATTTCTAATAGAACCCATCTCATTCTCAGTTCTGTGAATTGGGTAATATGGTCTATTTGTGTGATGTTCTCTCACGTTTGTTTAAAATAGCATATTCCCAGCTGATATGTAAGGATGTAGAATACCCTTATGTCATGACATATGTTATATTAGGTGAAAATGCACACACTAGTAGGTGCTGTAGGATTACAACATCAAAATATTTGATGCACATACAAAAGTATTAGATAGATATACTCCACTATGGTCACAGTAACAAGAGCCTTTGCTATTTTTTTTCTTCTTTCTACTTCACATGTTACAGGAAAATACATTTAAGTGGCCTTTTATTCCAAATATTTACAGAATCTGGACATTATCCACCACTGCTACTACCCGATTCTGAACCACAGTCATTTTTCACCTAGCCTACTGCATTTATCTCCTTCTAGGTCTCCTGCCCACCATTTCTGCATGCCCTGTGCCCCATGGTCTATTTTTTACAGAGTAAACTGTAAAAAAAAAGTGTAAGTCAGATTCCTCTACTCCAAACTCTCCAGTGGCATCATATCACACTGATTTCATAAGCCTCTTTGTTACTTTTCAGATTTTATCTCTCACTACTGTCCTTGTACCTACTCTGGCCCAATCACACTGGCCTTCTTTTCAGTTGCCAAACATTCTCTTCGGTTTACCCAGACTGCGCCTGCTGCCTAAAGCACCCTTCCTTTAAATAGCAGCATTGTCAGGTCTTTAATGTCACCTTCTTGAGCAACCCAGCAATTGCTCCAAAATACACCCCTCTGTCCTCCACTCTCACCAAGATTTTCCAACTCTCCTTCTGAGGGTCACATGGCACCATTGCAGGGAATGAGATTCTAATAAAATAGAATGCGAATGATACCCTCTGAAATTGCATGCAATATAAAGACCTCACTTTATATTTCTTCATAGCTCTTATCACCTTCTAACATAATGTATTATTTACATTTTTATTGTCTCTCTCCCCCATGAGACTGTCAGCTCTGTGATTATTCAATAGTAACTTAAGAAGTAAGTTAATGTATGACCTGGAGTTTCCATTTGATGTATTTGAGACACACACACACACACACACACACACACACACACACGCGCGCGCAAAATGTCTATTTCAATGCCTAGAACAATTCCTGTCACATAGAACATGCTAAAAAATGAATGCATCACAACATGCCAGAAATAAAGGTGATTTTTATTTTCTTCTATAAACGATCTATTGTTCCCCTATTATTTTCACAATCAGAAAAAATAATAAAAATTAAAAATGTACAACATCGTTCACTTCATTGCTCTTATTCTTAGCCTGAAAAAAAAATTCCTATGGATCTCAAACTAAAGAACAAAAAGAATGTCTGTTTAAACTCCTGTGAAATCAAACTCCCAATGAAACGTATCTAATCTCTTCAGTTATTTCCATGGGTTTCACCCACTCCCACTGATTTTGGTGTAGTTACTGATCAATCATGATGGTGGAAGATGACCCAATTTTATAACATCTAAAGCTATTCAATTTCTCTGATACAATTCCATCATGGGCCAACTTGAATGGTCCAACAGAGAAATGCTTTCACATTCTCTTAAAAGGTTATCCGTTTGGCTTTCTTTTGAGATATTGCTTCTTAGGAGAAAAAATTGAAGTTTATATCTAAGGACAAAACTATTTGATAAAAAACTTTCTCTCCCTGACCAGTCCTCCTGCTCTCACCATAGGGTGGGGGCGGAGGGGATTCTGAAGACTTAGACTTTCTGTTCTAAAAATGTTAACGATGTACTTGAACTCACCTTGAAATCTGCTTTTAAGTATTTAGGCATCAGCCAATTGAACAATTTGATAATTTCTAAAGTATCTCACAGCTGACTCTCTGACACTAGTAGATAAAACCAAGCCAACGTACAAAAACAATAAATGGCAATTGTTTTCTTTGCCACTCTTAACTTTATTTAACGTTGCAGCAACTTTCTCTGGAATAAACAACTCAAGACTGAGCAAAGACATACCCACCAGAGAGGAGAAAATGAATCCGGTCACCAGAGATTTGGGACCCACCTTTAATCCTTTAATAATGGCCCAGAAAATAATTTATCTCTTGCTGTTATTTTGTATCTGGCAATTCAACCAAAGACATCATTTTGGCCTCAGCAGGGGTGGTGATTTTTATGCTAGCCTCTGTGGATAGCTTTGTATAATTTATATAGTTTTTAATTTTCATAATAGAAACTAGCTGACTAAGGCAATAAGACCCCCCCCCTTTTTTTTAATACAGACTAAATACAGAAACCTCTCTTATTTCAATTAACTAGCTGACCCAAATCATAATGAGTATGGCTGCTGCATTTCACTTGGTCATTGCTCAAAGCATTAATTTAAAACATGCCTTATTGTTAATATATATCATGTTCACACTAATATTGGAGAATTAGAAAAACATCAATCTATAATCAAATATCCCATCACACCATCAAAAATCTTGGGTTTTTTTAAAATCAAATTAATGGTGTTGTCCTGGGCGTTTCACCTCTTGAAATGTGACAGATACCAGGGAAGCAAGCAATGGGGATTGAAGATGGTGTGAAATACAAAGCATGCATGAATGGCCCCATTTATCCAAAAATCTTTTGAAATGATCAATAGCCTCACTAGTTTTATGCTTTATGCTGGAGATTTAAAAACATATGCTCAAGAAAACACGATTTCAATACTATATATATATCATTCTAGAAAATCATAGTATTCATTGAGTAACTATTGATGCATGTAATTAACAATTCTCAGCCATAACACATAATGGTCATGTATGAGATCATCACGTTTTCTTTGCTCAAATCTAAGTTTTAATAAAAAGTGTCTGCAGATTCTATCAGAAGTCCATCCCTGTAATTGGCTAGCAGAACATGTAATACTTACAAACCCTTGCATGCACTACATTAGTTTTAAAGTCAGCAATAATCATTTTAAATAACCCCTAATAAATTAATTTCTAATTAATTTAGACTGTTAATTAGTAATCTAACATTGCAAAATTCCAAACATAAACTTCTTCCTACTTGTCATTTGGCCATGAATATTTATAAATATCCAAATTTCACACACACTTTTAAAATGTACATTTCAATATCCCTGAGAACAGGTTGTGTCGCATAATGGACGACATGAAACTTGTGTATTATAGTTTAATAGCAAGCATTTTCTTTCCCTTCCTTGTAGAGCAGAAGAACATAAAATGATGATGTCTTCAATCAGCACTTCTCAAACTCAATGAAATACAGCCACAGACTTTGTGTCTCAGCTCACTAGCCAGATTCGTTGGATGATAGCACACCTGGCTGAAAGTTGGCTAAATATGCATGCCCCGTGATATACCTACTACTGAAGGGCCCAACCTCATACCCATAAGGCACCTATCAAAGCACTTGACAAAAGGAAGCACTTATCAAATGAGCTCTGCCTTATTTAACATCTATCAAAATTTGAGTATGTGTAGCAGATGCTATGTTTGCCCCTGGCGGGTCTCCTCCACCCAGCTTGTATTTCTGTGCCCCCATCTCTCCTAGAGATGTATCTTTCGCCCACAGGAGCCACCTCACCTAGATTTGCCTAGGAGATTACAACTACCCTGCTTTCAGAGAGAGAGGACTCATAATCAAAGGTATAAAAGCCAAGCTCTCTGCCCAGAGGCAGGCAAGGCTCATACTGGAGAGTTTCCCCTGGGAGAAGGCTAAAGCTAGTCTTTAGAATCCATTCCTTTACATAAATCCTTCCCCTGTTCTACTCAGCTTTCTTAGCCCCCCTAAAGATTTCTCCTTTAAAGCACTCCTTCAATAAATCACTTACACACGAATCAGCAACTCTGCTTGTAGGTAATACTACCTAAGTGCATGCTATCTCAGGTCTCAGGTGCATGTGGTATTATTTCTACTGGTTTCTGCAATGTACCTGGCCGGCATAATCATTTGAAAACCACCAGTTGAACCCTGGGAAACCATAAATATGTATTTATATGTCAGCCTGCAGGGGCTCAGAGAAAAAAACACACACAGGTATGTAAGAAAACAATCTCAAATCAGTGATATTAGCATATTAAAAACATGCTAGAGAAATACAGAAGAAAGAGTGAACAACAGCGGGAATTCACTGAAAGCTACATTGAGAACGTAAGCTTTGAGTTCAGTCATGAAGACATGAAGATGGCTGAGATTTGCGTAGGTAGACATGGAGCAGGAAGCTGAACCGAAGAGAAAATGCCATGTGTTAATGTTTAGAAAGAATGTTGTGTTCACAAATCTGCAAGAAGTTTGCTATGCAGTATATAAGACACAAACTGTGTGAGGATGAGTGTGTGTGTGTGTGTGTGTGTGTGTGTGTGTGTTTACACATAGAATTGCATACCATTCATGATCAATTAATTACATATGGAGACCAGTGACACATGAGTAGAAAAATGGACACAGTTTGTTTTTGTAAAAAATGAAATGTTAACTTCATCTGAAGAATGGCCAAGAAAATAAAAACCTCAAAAAGCACACAAAGATGTAAAAATTGGATTTTAAAAAACTCTCTAAGGTGTTCTCATAATCATGCAGACCTGTGTTGAAATTGTGCTATTTCTTGCACAGAGTAACTAAGCCAAACCCTCTAAGATGTTTGGAAGAGGTCAGAGGATATGAAACTTCATGAGAGAAAAGCAAGGATATATTCTGGAGGGAGGAATCAGCTCACTCACCTGCCAGGTGCCATGTTCTGCAACAGGGTCCCTCTAAAAAGAATTTCCATCTCTGGCCCTAGATGGTTTGACTCTGTGGATAGAGCATTGGACTGTGGACCGAAGGGTCCCGGGTTTGATTCTAGTCAAGGGCATGTACCTCGGTTGCAGGCTCCTCCCTGGCCTGGCCCTGGTCAGGGCACGTGTAGGAGGCAATCAACCCATCGATGTTTCTCTCTGTCTCTCCCTCTCTCTTCCACTCTCCCTAAAAATAAGTGAAAAAATATCCTCGGGTGAGGATTAACAACAACAACAAAAGAATCATGTCATTGATCCCTCGCACTTTTCCCTAACATTAAAAGATGTGTATGCTTTGATTTTGCTATTACAAGTCACCATTATGCTTTTGACAAGTATATAGCCATCTATCACAATAGATACCCCAGGGAAAAAGTGACAAGGGACTAAACTCAGACAATGATCTAGTAGGGGAAAGGAAGAGGAAGGCGAAAAAGGGGAAACCTGAACAGTGTATCGGGTATAAATAAAAGAAATACAAATTGGCCGTCCTTTGGAAGTAAGACAGAAGTGCAAAATACATATTTATGCCAACTTAAATCCTCATGCTTAGAAAGTCCTCAGTGTTAGCACACCAAAATAATATGAAAGAGCCTGGCCTTCATTAAACCGCAAAAGTGTTATCAATTCACAAAACTCAATTCAAGCGGAGCGGATGAGGAAAAGGGAAATGGGGACATAATCAAAAGCTATCTGAAAGTAAGATATGAGCATTTAGCCTAGATCTGCAAGCTCAGAATGAAAAAAGGCACTGTTTTTCCTTCACAGTATTTCATCACCGCACTTCGGTTATGCTGAAGACAGCGTGACTGACTGCGGCATGGCATATGGTCTGATGCTACCCTACCCCTCCTCTAGGTGAGGCCGCTGCACCAATGCGGTTATGAAAGCTGGTCCACACCCAGCCATGGTTAAGCAAACATTGGCATTGACCTAGATTTCCAGTGATGCATGCCCTCCTGCCAGAAAGGAGAAGTTCAGCTGTTAGTTGCATGTATCTTCCTGCTAGAAAGAAGGTTTGCTGAAGAGTAGAAACTTCTTGCAAGGAGAGAGGGGGGGGGGGGAAGCAAAAGCAAATACCTATTCTCCCTTTGACCAGAGGGATGTGCCTGGCAATGACTCAACCCCTGAAGGTCAAATGAGAGAGGATAGAATGTTCATGAAGGGCCCAGTTCCCCTGTATTGAGCTGGTACACCCCCCTCCAACTCCAGAGCCTATATCACCTGCTAAAGGCTCCAACCTGCTGGCCTCGGTATAATTACCCATAGCCCCACTTTTTTGGGAGGAGAAATACAAGGTGGAGTGGGGGAGGGGGATTAGACTTACAGTTGTAAGTACACAAAACTTTATTCTTGTATTATTATTATTTATTATTGTGTTATTTTATTTTTAAAAATATATATTGACTTCAGAGAGAAAAGAAGAGGGAGAGAAAGATACAAACATCAATGACAAGAGAGAATCATTGATTGGCTTCTTGCCACATGCCCTGTACCAGGGATCAAGCCCACAACCTGGGTGTGTGCCCTGACCAGCAACTCAACCATAACCACCTCCAAGCCACACTCACACGCATATTATTGTGTTATTTTCTATATGAAAAACTATAACCCTACTTTTGCCCCATCCTGTATTTTAAAGTCTTACTTAGGTTTCAGAGTCCCCACACCCACCCCTGCCCAATGACAAGCGCAGGGGTCAGGTTCCACCAGAGAGCACATCCTGGCTTGACTCTTTCCCCTTTCCTATTCTGCTTCCCTCCCTTCCTTTAAAGTGTTTTTGTTTGTTTGTTTCCTGGGAAACACTCCAGCAAGAAATCACTTAAACCCAAATCCCTGCCTGGAGATCTGCTTCTAGGGAAGCTGATCTAAGACAAATGGGTTAAAAACAATATGGCTGCTTTCAAATGAAAACTGACAGCTGAGATTTTGAGCAAGAAAAGAGAACACTACTCACTGACAATAATCCTAATCCTAACAACACTGGCAGGAAATGAGACGTTTATATTTTCTTAGGTCTCAAGATAACCAGGTGGTTCAACAGAGAGGAGTTAAGCATAAATTATCCATGACAAAGGTAGCATCACATCAGCAAGACATACTAACAACTACATGCTGTTTTCCTTTGCAATTGTCCTGACACTACTGCAAGTTTGTACCACATATTTGTATGTCATTAAGTATGCAATCTTGAGAAAAAGTTGCTTAATCTCCCTGATCCTCAGTTTCCCTCTAGGTAAAGTTGAGATTGCCTTCCTTCCATAATGATCATGAATATTAAATGAGAGGCTCCAGGAAAGCAATTAGCATAACACTTGGCTCTCACCAAATATCAATTTCCTTCCACTTCCCTACCTGTCACCATCAATTAATATTTCTTTGTAATGCATTGACTGTATTGTTCCTTAATCAACACTAAGATTTAATCTTAGTCTATTCTTTTAACACTGTTCAAGGTGATGTGGTTAATATGAGTGACTATTTCCCATGCTTCTGAAAACAAAATGTAAAAGCTGATGGGAATAGCGCAGACACTTTAGTGGCTATTTGTGGCTCTGCCTGCCCAGCATTTTTTTTATTATTATTATAATAGCATGTTAATTTTTCCCTGAGGAACACCCTCTTTACTGTCTTTATTTCTGAATTTGTTTTAAAAAGATGATCTCTATCCATTTGAAGATTGGGCACCTGACTGTGAACGAAAACAGCCACTTGCTGGCCTGATGAGCTCAGGGAAGGCCTGAGTGGCAGTCTTGCAGACTCAGAGACCTGAAGTAACCACAAAGGATGGTTTGAAAATTAAATATCTTACTACCAACAGGTTATAGTGGGCAGTCATTTTCTAGGCCAATGTTTGCCAGACAAAGATCAGCTTGATCTTTACTGAGCCCATCTGCCTTCCTGCCTCTAAGATAACCTATCTGTAACTTCCCTTTTCTCTGGAGCCCCCGGGGTACAACCAAAAGTGGTGGGCGCCAGGACAGATGCCTCAAATTCCTTGGTTATCATGTTAATTGTTCCTGCACTCACCTAAGTAAGCATCCATCATTTTACTTTTTATCCAATCTCAGGGCTTTCCCACAGGCTTGCTTTCTTCCTCCTCCTTACTCCATCACCAATGAATTTCATGTAACCCACCTATGTCCCTCCTTTGATTGCAATGTATAAATACAGAAATGTAACCCGCCATTCTTCGGAGCTTTATCTCAATCCGTTGAGGTACTGCTTCCCAGCAATTGTCGACAGATTGGCTCAAATAAACTCACAAAAATTCTTTTCAAGTTTCAATGGTTTTTTCGTTAACATGACTTAATGGAACCAGTCAGATTTGTTTCTCAAAAATGTTTGTCTTGAGTTACATCAGGATGGAAAATGTTTGGCATTTCTTCGTCACCACAGTGATGCCCTGAGGCAGTGGTTCTCAACCTTTCTAATGTCTCGACCCTTTAATACAGCTCCTCAAGTTGTGGTGACCCTCAGCCATAAAATTATTTTCATTGCTACGTCATAATTGTAATTTTGCTACTACTTTAATTGTAATGCAAATATCTGTGTTTTCAAATGATCTTAGGCAACCCTGCTAGTGGTTGCAACCCACAGGTTGAGAACTGCTGCTGTAGAGCCCAAGTTCCTGTTCCTTGATCTCACAAATTCAGCTCTTCTTTGAGAGGGCTTCGATTTTTCAATCTACACACCATTTCAATAATTGTTTTTATTGCTGTTAGCCAGAGACAGTCTCTATTGCCTGCCTCCGTAGGACCCTACATACAGTGACTCTTAAATTTAAAAAATCTAATAGTTTCCAAACATTTTTAAAAGATGGAATTATGACCACATTCTAAGGTGGAATGGTTTTTTTTAAGGCAAATAAAGAGACCCTTCTTAATATTATTTGAAGGAATCAATATCATGATTGTTCATAAGTATATGTTTGCTGTATAGAGTCACTTGCCAGTTCTGATGCAAGTGGATTACATCCCTTAATTAAACACTTTTTACATTAAAAATACATTACACATTGCTGAAAAGCTTCAGATACCCCTTCGTGGCCCTTTCAAACTTCACTTACGTGTTTTATAATGTAAGCCCTCACTCAAACTAAAAATAAATATATTAGCAGGCTTTAATATTCCTACCTTTCAGGTTACAAATATAAATGTTAATGAGATTGTCAAATTATAACTAAGTTATGATAGAAGAGAAGAATATCCCAGAGCTTCTGATTACAAACCAATTCCTAGATAAAGAACCAAGCACTACTCCACATGGTATGTCCTGTCAGCTATTAGCAATCTGCCAAATGGACATTAATCTGGTGGCAGCAAACTCTGGGTAGAACCAGAATAATCCTCACAGTTAAGAGAAGCATCCCTTCCTGACATGCCTTCCATCCATCCAACCCACACCACCAGCATGCTATCCCAGCTCAGACCACATAGGCCAAGAAGAGACCAGAGTTTTAGTGGATCTCTTAGCAGGACAGCTCATAATCCAGGAGTAGGAAGAAGGCCCAAGGTATTCTGGAGACCAAGTACAAGCTCCTAAGGTGTGGTGACATTCTCAGTATGTCTCATTTTGTGTTAAGCAACAAAAAGCTTCAAGTTCCTCTTCCGATTTTCTCCTACAACTCTGTCTCTCTCACAGAAACTGTTTCAGATCAAGTGCATTCCATTGCAAAATCATTTATTCGCTGAACAGATATTTATTGCTTGGAGGCTATGTTCAAGACTGCCAGATAAACTCAATGAATACAATAGTAAACAAAACTGACAAAGCCCCTACTGTTATATTTGGCTGTGGGTGAGTGGAGTGGGCCAGAGACTGGTAAATAAATAGACTAGACCAATGGTCGGCAAACTCATTAGTCAACAGAGCCAAATATCAACAGTACAATGGTTGAAATTTCTTTTGAGAGTCAAATTTTTTAAACTTAAATTTCTAATGCCACTTCTTCAAAATAGACTCGCTCAGGCCATGGTATTTTTTTTAGAAGAGTCACACTCAAGGGGTCAAAGAGCAGCAAGTGGCTCGGGAGCCGCAGTTTGCCAACTACAGGACTAGACAATTTCAGATAGTCATAAGCGTTATGAAGAAAATAAGTAAAATAATTTGGTTGCGGGATTAGTTTGGTAGCAAGAGGATGGTCAGATTTTGATTGGGCAGTGATGGAAGGACCAGAAACAAACAAACAAACAAACAAACAAACAAACAAAAACATTATAGACACAAATTTAAATTTTGTGGGAAGAACAGAGGCCACCAACACACACCCACACAGCATTGATTATTTTAGTGCCTGTGTCCCACTGGTTTATATCCATGTGAAACACACAAACCTTGAATATTTTAGTTTATGAAAAACAAAAGCCCAAACCTTGAATGCCACACATCTTATCTCTGTTGTGATATGCTTTGTAAACACAAAGAATAAAATGGCATGGCTACCTGAATGCTTTGTTCCTTAAGAGGAAATCATTCCCTGTTTTTTCCTCTTTGGGGTATTGATTACTCATTAATCCAACAAAACAAAGGATTAATTAATCTCCATGGTTCAATGAAGAATAAATTAGCACAGTTTAAAATGGGCCTGATTCAATATTACAAATTGGAGGAATGGTTCCAACACACTCTCTCTCCATTCACTTCTCCAAACTTAACCTCCAGAGAATGGCATTGGAAGATGGAGTGCAGTTTGCATGGTATTCTTGTGTTTTGTCTCCTTCTTTAGAATTCACTCCCTGGAAATACTCATCTCTTTTCCCAAACCCCACTTTATTTCCAAACACGCTTTAGATATATCACTTATCTGGAACAACCTTTTTCTATGTAGAAAACGATTTGAATAGCCAGGTTTTCAAAACAGAAAATAATACAAGAGCCACATACATTCAGGCATTTACATAATCTGATTATCTCCCCTGGCACATGAAAAGGACTCATACATATCATCATATTCGGTCAGGATGCCTCCGGAAACTATAAAACATGTGTAGGGTGCAGTCTCTCTGAACATCCTCAGGAATAAATGATGGCATGTTTTCTAAAGTCATTTTTGTGGTTATAAATTGAGCTTTTTCGGAGCTATAAAAGAAATCCAATGTTCGGATGTATTAAGGGGAAGAATCTACACTTGTAAGTAAAATACCTCCATTTGGCATGTGTACATCTAGGAGATGATATTCCCCTCGGCGCCTCTTCCACATTTTTGCTGCAATTATATCAGTTTAAGGAATTGTGCATCTAGATTTGGCCTCTGGATTCTTAGCCAAAATTCCCACAGAGAGGTAGCACTTGAAAGAGTAAAGGAAGAAAGAACACAAGCCTAGACTTGGTCTCCTCTAAGGGAACCTTTATTGCTACATGTTCTAAGACAATGGCTTCATTCTCTGGTTCTCTCTTTGATGAGGGATGATAAACAATCCTCAAGTATGAATGTTAAAGCCATAAATAAAACAATAGCTGTATTCTATAAAGGTTAAAAGGAAGACTTGAACGTAAGTTTACAGTTGTTCATATGGAAAGTAACACATGTAACTGTAAACCTGCATTTGCTCCAACCTGTACATTATATCCCAGGTATTCAATATTTATTTCCATAACATAATATCAAGTTAGTATCACAGAGTGTCCAGGGGACGCTCTGACTATGGCCAAGGGTAATGTCATGGCATGTCCTGACAATTCCGTGTGGTTGAAGAGTTCAGGACTGGAAAAGAATACATGTGGTTTCCCATCCAAACTACCCCTCCCCACCCGTCTGGCTCAAGCTCCTCCAATTCCCTGGGTGCCAGCCTCCTCGCCTGAAGAATGATGGGTTCAGATCACATGAACTCTAAGGCCATTTCCAACTCTAATATGGTATGACTCAATAATGCAGCTAACTGCTGCTGATGACGCAGTTAAAATGACGTGGCTCTGGATCCTATATTTAGAAACCAGCTACTTTTGGCAAAACAAAGCTTTCAGGAGCCAGGAGACTTGGGGAAGGCAAGTGAAAGCATCGCTGTTGCTGGTCAAGAGCCACTTCCGGTTTTCCAGTGAAGACCATCAAAATCACCACAGGCGACCCCTATGCCCAGCATCACAGTGACCTGGAGACCGCTATTCACTTAGGGGAGAGACTCTGGAAGGAGGACAGTGCTCTCACTAAAAGCTACCTTACATATATGGCTGTGTGCTCAGAGGGACCTAGAATGACAACAGGTGCTAAGGACCGGCCCAGGTCAGGGGAAGACTTCTGTCAGCCTCCGTCTCCACATCTGTAAAATGAACACTGAAATTCATACCTTTTCCCTGGAGTTTTTTTGTGACAATTAAAAGAAACAGTGGTTGAAAAGCACTTAGCATAGTATCTTATTATTTTTAGCAGTTTTTATAAACCTGTCTGACCTTCAGACAAAAAACATCTGCACTGAGGCTCACCTACACCACATGTCTTAGAAACAGTAAATCATTCTGACAGCAAGTCCAAAAGGCTTCCTCAATAGGTAACAATTTACTTCCGTAAAATTAAAGTCAAGTGTGGTGTGTGTGGGTTTTTTTATTATTATTGTTATTAAAATAAGCAAAGCAAAGGTAATAAGATTCTGTTTCTGCTTTTAGCTGAGCTTTCATGTGAATGTAATTATAACCATGCTCCATAAATCTGACAGCCATTTTCAAACTCGGTTGTTAAATCTGATGCACGTGGCATGTGCCGCACATCACACAGGGCCTGTTTGGAATACAAATGATGTATAAACCCAGTGGCCCCAGACTTTTGAGACCCTCTCGGAGGCTTCCACAAACACCCAAAACAACTTCGCTAGACAAACGACTAAGCCCGGAATACCCACAACCCTGATGGCTGTCATTGGTCATGCTGGGCAGGCGAGTCTCTGCTTTCTGATCTAATCAACTTCAGAATGATTGTGAAGCCAACAGCTGTGTCAGAGCAATTGAAAAAAAAAATAGATTCCGAACAAAGGGAAAGATCCATCTCTCTAGGACATCTCCCTCTGGAACATACGCTAAGCTTCAATGGAATGTATAAATATTTCATCCAGTGTTTTGTACTGAATTCCTCCAACAATGTATTTGTCGGTCCCATTACTTTCAAAAGCACATTAATGTCCCCTTCTAATGGTATCTCCCCTCACTGCCCCGCCTCCCATACCTAATGAGCCTGGGGGGATTGGAACCCTAACTAGAAGCTATGTCTGTTCTGTGTAACATCAAAGTGCATCAAAATGTAAACTTGTTTGTTTTCATTTTGTGGCAGTGTACTTCCCCCAGGACAGCTGCTATCCTGCATGTTTTCTGTTTACTTTCATATATGATATCTGTGAGGGACGGCATGAGAAAGTAATGTGACATGCACTTTCTAATTCTTCTGACATATGAAGGGGACAGTGAGACATGGGTGGCAAGGCATGCAGAGAAAAGGAGAGAAGAGGAAAGCAGGTGTGAAACTATGAAAAGGAGCTGGGAGGTGGGGGTGGGAGGATTCCCCTCACAACCTCACAGTTGGGTCTGGGGCTTCAAGGATGTGGAATGAACACTCAACACAGTCTCCTTGAATTGCTTTCTCTAGTCTTTGAAAATGGTAAGAAAACAAAGTCCAGAGTTCAAGTGGATTGGAATAAATGCAATATAAGATCAAGCATGATCCCTATTTGGCAATTTGCACTTTGTAATGGTGACCATAATTAAACTTTAAGAAAATGTAGGCCAGATCACTACAGGCTGTCCTCCAAGTAAGGATTGGAGATCTATTAGTTTGCATATTTGAATAATGTGACAACTATGATTTTCGTTAACCTCCAGGCATCTTTCCAGGTGAACTAGCTCGAGATTTAAAGCAGTGGCGGTGTTTATCTGGAGAAAAGCACAATGGATACATTATTGTTTCTCCTTTCCCCAGATATTTGGGGTACTCTCAAGTGTTCCTAATCCCCTAACTGTAGACAGACCTGCACTGGTAGAGAGCAGATATGTCAGAATGGATTTATATTTCTTCTCACTCGGTGAAAGGCTCCTGTGCAGGTAAGTCCCTAACCAGTTGGCCTGCATGTCCATTCTTTACAATCCCCCAACCCCAATAGAGGGGAGACTGGGTGCATGGGCTGTTTCCGGAGTTCCTGGGGCTGCTGGCTTTTGTGTGGCCTCTGTCTTTCTGGACAGTGAGTGGATAACAAGAAGGAACAGTAGGTTATTTCCCCTTCTCTGCTTGTGGGGGCTTCTCCAACAGCAAGTAGTTTCCCAGGAGTTTCATCTTCTATCACGTGACACTGGTCTAGGACTCTAACAGCATAACTTTTCCCATGTGCCTTCAGTGTCGGGAAGATGGTGGCTTCCTGCTGATGATAACATCACAACCCCCTTGTTCAGCTTATCAGTTCTTTCATGGCCTGTATAGATAATTCTCTGCACCAAATTCCCTTTATTTTTAAAAAAATTCTTTGTAATTTGCACAGATTCTGCCCAGCCCCTCACTGATACAGCTCTATAGTAATCGATAGGCTATTATGTTTTCTTTAATTCATTCAACATTGATTACCTGCAACTTGCAGGTGCCATATTAGGTTCTAGAGCAGCCGTGGGCAAACTACGGTCCGCAGGTAGAATCCAGCCCATTTGGCTGTTTTATCCGGTCTGTGGAGCTGAAAGAGCGGAGGGTTCTCTCACTCTCCCCTCTGCTCCTTCACCAGCAGCCCAAGATGAGAGTGCCAGCATGGTCAGGTTGCTTTTGTTCCGGCCCTCCGGTCCAGTTTAAGAACCCATTGTGGCCCTTGAGTGAAAAAGTTTGCCCACCCCTGTTCTAGAGTCATGGCAGTGTGCAAGGCAAGCAGTGCAACTGTTCTCATAATGTTTCATAATTTGCAAGAAGACATACAATACATAAGAATGTAAGATAACAGGCAATAATAAGTGAAGGGCAGAGAACTGAAGCTAGATGGTGTTAGGGGGAAGGCTGAGAACTACTTTAGCTTTGAGAGTCAGAGAAAGCCTCCTTGAGTGTCATCTGAGCTCAGACGTGAAGGACAAAAAGGGGCCAGCTATGTAATGAAGATGAGGAAGAATACTCAAGGCAGAGGCAGGGAAGGGTCACCATGGAGGAGCTTAGAAGAGTGGACCAACAGAGGAGCAAGAAAATAAAAGCTCAGAAGAATTGTCAGGGGTCAGGGATGCAAGTAGAAAACTGATCATGGAGATAGGAATTGGAACTTGATCTTTCTAAGTGGGGTTGAAAGCCACTGGAGAGTTTTAAGAAAGGAGAGAGTACATGATTTAATTTAGAGCTTTAGAAAGTCACTACGAATACTTCTGGTGAAGTCAATTATTGGAAGCTTCTAAATGAATCACCTGTATTGCCAGATGACTATGATGGAGATTGGACTAAGGTGGCAGCCATAGAGAGGGAAAAAGTATAACAGCTGTCGAAAAACCAGGGGAAGGTGAATGTATCTCCATCTCCTCCACAGCCATCTTGGAATCTCTGAACATCCTTTTCTACTCATATTATAGTTAAGTTTTCTCCAAAGAGTTATTGCTAGTAGACTGTTGACAGATATTTAAGATGAGGGACACTCACATTTTCTTCTTTCACTCTCACTGTTGCTAGTTCCCCTAGATCTCCAGAGGGCTACCCACCGTGAAATGAGTGTACTTAAACCCAAAGACATCGGCAGGTTTATGGTGATAGAAAGTCGGTCCATACAATGAGGACAATGGAAAGATTGGCAGGAATAGTAGATATACATAATCTCCTATTGGTCAATTACAGTTGAGAATAATAATAACTGTTGAGTTTTCTATATAAAAATTCCTGAGAGGAAGCAGAATTGAATAAGACACAATTCCTATCCTTAAGTACGTATAATCTATTTAAACCTTAGCTTTTTGAACTGGGAATAATAGCAAGAAATATTGAAACAAAGTTTCTTTCAGCACATTATGTTGGAATATAAAATTCTCTCAGTTTGTTATGTCATGTATTTCTTAAATTGTCCTCAACTTCCTCAAGAATTATACCTTAAAAATTTTTAAAGTCATTAGTGAAAGTGGAAGTCTTAAATAATAATTAAACAACAACAACAAAATGAGTATTTTCTTAGTGCAAGAAGTTTGTTCATTTTATTTGTATTTCTAACTAGTTAGAAATAACACAAACTCATGATTAATGCAACAACAATAACCATCTTTAGGCAAAGAAAAAAAAATGACCCCCATACTTCAAATTTCCTCACCTTTCAATTTTAGGAAATTATTTGCTTGTCAGTCCATTGATTTTGTGTATTTTGACACTTTGTCATCCTTCATGCATTAACATCAATGAGTAGATAAAATGTTTATAAAATTTTATTTAATTATAAAATACAGACATTTCCCTCAAGGTTCTCCAATCATTTAAAATACTGAGTCTCTAGTTATCATACTATTTTATTTCATAAGCAAAGGCCAGGGGCTTGGACATTCAGGAGGGATCAATCTTAGATATGGAGCATTCTTAAATATTTTATTGATATTTTACAGAGAGGAAGGAAGAGAGATAGAGAGCTGGAAACATCGATGAGAGAGAAACATCAACCAGCTGCCTCTTGCACAACCCCTACCGGGGATGTGCCCACAACCAAGGTACATGCCCTTGACCGGAATCGAACCCAGGACCTTTCAGTCCGCAGACCGACGCTCTACCACTGAGCCAAACTGGTTTCGGTGATATGGAGCATTCTTAAATAAAGCTTCCCAGAGTGATATAATAGAATGGCAATGAAAGAGTCTAAGAACAAGAGACAACAATAGAAAAACAAATAAATTTCTGAATTTTAAGTTATTGAAATTTCACTCCTCCTATCCTCCTATAAACATTAACACTAGTTGAAAAATCAATAAATACAAGAATACTGAATGGACATCCTTTAAGAAAAGACAACATTTAGATCCAAATTGGTTCTGAAATTATCCAACTCTATGACTTTAGAAAATTCTCAGGTACTCTGTGTGCCTTTGTAAATGAGACTATTGAACTAATCTCTTTGTAGCTCTATAATTGCACCACTCCATGACTGGAAATTAACAGTATAGTCTTTCTTGCAACCCCTTGGCCAAGGTACTGGGTTATATAGACTATCTCTATGGATCTAAGGAGAATTTAAGATTCTCTGATACAGATGAACAATTTTCAACACAACATTAAATTCATTTTTATATTTTTTCTCTACTGTGTGTCTGGGTATTTCTGTGTATATACTTTTCTATGGAAAATAGTAAAAGTCTACCATCCCATATCCTGCAATAACATTAATTTAGATATAAGTCTACTAGCACTTGACTCTTAGAACCTAAAATTCCCAGTCAAATGGCTCTTATTTCACTCAAGCAGTTCATTAAGCTCTCCTTAATATGAACAATTATTTTGTGCATTTGAATTTTTGGTTCCTACTTACTGTGCTGTTTGGGGATTTTACCAAAATATTTGTGTGTGTGTGTGTGTGTGTGTGTGCTTGTGTGTGTGTGTGTTTATCTCAGCAAATATAAAGTCAAAGGTGGTTGCTTCCTATCTTATGGTTTGCAATGTGTTGTGTGTTAAGTATAAAATGATTTTGAACTGTCTGCGGAGGGGTCAGGAGACAGGCTGATATTTCAAAGATTCCATTGGACTTTCTGGATGACTCCAGATTCTTTCTGCTGTAATATTATTTCCTGATCATTGATTTCACACCTGCAGGACACTGACCAGCCCATCCTAAGAGAGCCATTGTTGAAAAGCCATTAAAGAAAGAAGCACATTCAGATGTAATAAATTAATTCTAATACCTAACCATTGGAAACTCTCGCAGACACAATGCAAATGGGCCCGCTAAAATAATTCTCCATCCTACTTTCTTTCTCAGCATTTTTACAGACACGATCCTTTTTCTCTCCTCAGTTGAACAAGGAAGAACAAAAGTAGATTCCCCAAAGGAGGAATCATCCATACTAAGTTTCTTTATGTAGGTCACCTCTGATGTGTTCTTGGTTGTATTTCAACTGCTAAATTCCCCATGTCAAGCTTTCAGTTCTGATGGCTCTGCACATAAATCCTATTGCTTTCAAAGAGAATAATTGTTTAAATTCCCTGTTTGAATGTTGATGGGTACTATATGTTCGACAAATGCCCAATACATATATCTTGTGTTAGTAGCATGATAAAAAAAAATGTGAGAATGTGTTACTGTGAGCTGTCTCTGTGTATGTATATGTTAACAGGATGTTTCTCATTAAACAAATGTCTAACTTAAAGAGGGTAACTATCCTCTATATTCAAAAATATTATAAATGTGTGACCTGTGTTGTTGTTAACCACTCACATATCAGGCCAGTTTCCCTAACTTTTGCATTTTTCCAGATTTTGGTCTTATACATATTTCTTGAGCCCATGGCCACCTCACTATTCCAAATTGTTACTGTTTTGATTCAAACTTTTGGCAAAATATTCTTCACTTCCAATCCTCTGATCCAACCTCTACTCTATCATCAGGTATTTTTATAAACTAGATCTTGTCAATCCTCTGCTTAAGAATCTTCCATGTTTTCTCACTATCTATAAAAAAACCTCAGACATACTTATATGGCATTCAAAATCCCTGATAACCTGCTCCTGATTTATCTGCTCAGCCTCAATTGATTCAGAGATGGTGGTGCCCACAGCCAATAAGGAGGGAATATTCTAATTGACTATCAAGCCCTCAAAGATAGTGGCACTCACAGCCACACGATGGAGGCACACAGTCCCCTCAGCCCTGCCAGGAGTCCCCCAGTCCCCTCAGCCACCCAGCTGCCCAAGGTATAGGCAAGCCTTGGATGATAGCTGCCCAGCTGCCCAGGGCTGCCCAAGGCTCAGGTAAACAGGGCCAGCTGAGGCTTGTACTGTTGGCAGTGGCAGCAGCCAAGGTGTGATGGGGCAATACCTTCCCCTGATCACCAGGTCGCCTCCCACCCCTGAGGGACCCACCCCCCTCCAGTGCATGAGTTTTCATGCACTGGGCCTCTAGTCCTATCTAATAAATAGAAACATGCAAATTGATCATCACTCCACTATGCCCACCAGCTAATAAGAACTAGTATGTAAATTAACCCAACTAAGATAGTGGCAGCCAAAGAGCTGGAGCAAGCAGGGGCTTGGGTTGCCCCCAGCAATGGAGGAAGCCAAGCTTTTCACCCATCTTGGCCAGCCCTGGCTTCTGATAAAGGCTATAAAGTTTCAATTATAGAAGATAAATAAATCCCAGATAATTGCTTCTAGCTGGCCCTGGCCACCGCTTGGGTCACTAGGGAGGCATGGATGGCCTGCAAATCACCATAGGCTCTTCCCCAAGCTGCCCAACACCCCAAGGGAACCCCCATCCTTATCGGGGATACCCTTCAGGGCAAACCAGCCAGCCTCGAACTGTGCACCATGCCTCTATCCTATCTAATAAGAGAGTAATATGCAAATTGACTGTCACCCCAACACACAAGATGGCTGTCCCTATGTGGACACAAGATAGCCACCACAAGATGGAAGCAGGGGAGGGTAGTTGGGGGGAACCAGACCAGCAGGGGAGAGCAGTTAGGGGTGATGATGCTAGCAGGGAAAGGCAGTTACAGGTGACCGGGCTGGCAGGGGAGGACAGTTGGGGAGACCAGGCTGGCAGGGGAGGGCAGTTAGGAGTAATCAAGCTGGCAGGCAGAAGTGGTTAAGAGCAATCAGGAAGGCAGGCAGGTGAGCAGTTGGGAGCCAGCAGTCCTGGATTGTGAGAAGGATGTCCAACTGCCCATTTAGGCCTGATGCTTCTGGACATCCCTCATGGGGTCCCAGATTAGAGGAGTGCAGGCTGGGCTGAAGGACACACACACCCCAGATTAGAGGAGTGCAGGCTGGGCTGAAGGACACACACACCTCATCCCTGTATGAATTTTATGTACCAGACCTCTAGTGTTTAATAAGCATCGAGAACAGTGTTTGGTATGAGGCAGATGGTTAATAAATACAAATTCAGCAATATTCTCTGAGTGCTTATTATGTGCCACATGGAGGGTCTGGATTAGGAATCCAATGATGAAAGCCATTATCTCTATTTTTAAGGAGCCACTCAGGTAAACTGATATTTATATTGAGGGACAGAGAGAGAGATAAAAGGTGAGGAATCAATTCATCATTGCTGTCTTTGAAGATGGAGCAAGGAGGGCATGAGTCAAGGAATGTGGAACATTCTCTAAAAGCTGGGAACAGCTCTCCACCGACAGTTAACAAGAAAATGAAAACCTCAGGCCTACAACTTCAAGGAAGTGAATTCTTCCAACAACTCACATGAGCAGGAAAAAGAGCCTCAAGGGAGAAATGCAGCCCAGCCAACCTCTTGATTTCTCCCAGTGAGATGCTGATCAGATATCTGACCTACAGAACTGGAAGATAATACATTTGTGTTGTTTTAAGCCACTAGGTTTGTGGCCATTTGTTATGGCAACTGTTGAAAAGTAATTAGATACTCACCATATCATTGGAAGGTTGGCCAAAATGAACCTCTGTCTTAGGTTCCCATGACCAAAAGGAAAATGATTATCCTTACAATTCTGACAGTACAATTGCCACATTTTCTTTCAAAAGACATTCAGATTAAAAATTGGCCACATTTCCAGATAAAACAAAAGTGTACTTCAGAAGAGAAATTAATAAAACCATTTTCTAAAATGATGGTGGCTCAATCATCAAAATTAGTATCTTAGGACTTTAAGCTTACTATTAACAAAACAACAACATAAAATATGCATATGTAGCCTTTGAAATGTGTTTTTAAATCTGTAGGCCCTTGAAGACGAACGTTGATATCTAGGACAGTTCTGAGTTACAGTCTTCCTCTCAGTCCGTGGAGCAACAGAAAGAACCATAAATAATAGTCCTAAAACAGCATTGTGAAGGTAAGCAAGCACGGGGTATACATTAAATGGGAAATTTTCTTAGCTATGAAAGAAAAAGTTGGCATGAAGCTGCCATTTACAGCCTTGTAGATCATGAGCCAGTTGAGGCTAAACCACAGGTCCCTCTGCTCACAGAGCCATGCGCTCTGGCATGAGGCAGTGACCTCTCAGAGGAAGGGGCCCCTTGATGACAACACTTGAGGCTGAACAGGTTGTCCCAGGCTTCACTCCAGAAGGTATCCTTCACCAAACCTACTGGGAAAGCAGTGTCTTCTGAGGCTGTGCTCTGCCCTAAACCAGTGGTCGGCAAACCGAGGCTAGCGAGCCACATGTGGCTCTTTGGACTCTTGAGTGTGGCTCTTTTACAAAATACCACGGCCTGGGAGAGTCTATTTTGAAGAAGTGGTGTTAGAAGAAGTTTAAGTGTAAAAAATTTGGCTCTCAAAAGCAATTTCAATCATTGTACTGTTGACATTTGGCTCGGTTGACTAATGAGTTTGCCGACCACTGCTAAACGTCTTTTTTGTACTTTATTTGCCAAGAATCCTCCAGGCAGGCTGCCTTCTCCAAAAATGGCCTTTTCCAATAGTGTCAGACATGATAACTGAGTGGCTCGGTTTGGCCTGATACTGGGAATATGTGTTGGCTTTTTATGTTATTATAGCTAGATTCAAAAATAAAAATAAAAAAGGAGACTGAGACCTGTACGTGCCTGTAGGATAGGGCCAAAACAAAGAGGACTCTGTGTCCCACTCTCAGTAACCTTTTGAAGGCCATTAGGCCTCTGTCCCAAATAGAAACAGTAGATAATTTGGGGAGTTTTATGCACCCAACATGGTGCATACTATAGCCTTTTCTGGGACTAGAAGGCATGAAAATAAAAAAAATTCACCCAGTCACTCTCTTCCTTGAAGAGTAGATTCCCTTCCATAATCTCTCTGCCTTGGGTCTTTTTACTGCTCTCAATTATTTGTTCTCCATATTTTGTCCAGAGTTAATATTTATTATCTGTAGAAAAGTGTGGCTACTAACGTGAGCTACTCTGTCGGACTGGAAGCAGAACTCACTAGCTTACCTTTTGTCAGATGTGTATCCGTGGTTTGCCCCAGAAATGTTATTAAATCCACCATCATATACTCTAGTTTTCCTTGAAGGGGTTGGATTTAAGTCTTTGTTCTGGCTAATCATCCAGTTTATTATTATTTGTACTGAACTAAAGTATTCTGGCTACAACAGTAAAAAAATATATAGTCACTCTACACAAAAGACATATTAGAAAGCAAATTCTATCTTCCAGAAGACAAATCAAGAGTAAGGACTCATGAGATAGCTAGAAAAGTTTGCTTCCAAATCTACCTTTTACCCAAGGAAAGAACATTCTGTTTAAAGACACCCTGGGGACAGTAACCTATTTCTATGTTAATTATGATAATACTCTGCCTAAGCACTCTTTTGTCAAATTTTAATCCCATTTTCTCTCATCTTGTACTTTGTATAAATTGATAGTGTGTTTCTTCCTTAAAATTACCCTTTACATAATTCAAGAGAATCAGAAAATCACCTCTTAGTCATATCTTGCAGACTGAGTAACCCCACTACCTCTTTTTCCAATAAGTACTATTTTACTTCATTTGATTTACCTTCCTCTGCTCTAAACAGCATTCCAAATCACTTTTTGAAAATTGAAGCCTGGCTCTGTGACTCAACAATTCCATTCATAGGTACATATTAGACAAAAATAAGTGCTTATGTTCATACAAAGATTGTGACCAAAATGCCCTTAGCAGCTTTAATCCAAGTGCCCTTCGATACAAAAATGGATAAACAAATGAGAAGATATTCAGACAACGAACCTACTAGGAACATACAAATGAAAAAAACAAATAGTTAATGAGAAAGAACATGGATGAACTTCAAAAACATGTTGAGTAAAAGACGTTAGACTACAAAGAAGGCATTCCTTATTATTCCACTTATGCAAAGTTTATGAACAGAGAAGACTAATCTATGGTTATAGAAGTAAAAAATTGTAGTTACCTCTAAGGGTGTATATGTTTATATGTGGGAGTTGAGAGGGTTGAGGTGGTGTTTGCTTTGGTCTAGAAAGGGATAAGGGAAATTCTTGGGGGATATGAAACTGTTCAATCTCTTGATGTCGGTGGTGGTAAACAGTTATCAAGTTGTGTGTACACGTGCATATATAATGAACTACAAACATATATTTGTATATGTACATATATATATATATATATGTGTGTGTGTCTAAAAATCAAAGCCAAATATTGCTTCACAAAGGAAGTCTTCAATGATGAAATGCCCCAAAATCTAAATCTGCAGCCCCTCAACTTCCTAGCTGCTCTTTTTAAAAAAAAAATTAAATATATTTTATTGATTTTTTTACAGAGAAGGGAGAGGGATAAAAAGCCGGAAACATCCATGAAAGAGAATCATCCATCAGCTGCCTCCTTTACACCCCCTACTGGGGATGTGCCCAAAACCAAGATACATGCCCTTGACCAGAATCGAACCCAGGACCCTTCAGTCCTTGACAGGCCAAAGCTCTATCCACCCAGCCAAACTGGTTTTGGCACTAGTTGCTCTTTGTAGGGCGGAGCCAACTGATTTAAGCCTTCAGGGACCCTTGTGAAGTAGGGACTGTTTTACAGCAGGTCCCTGAAAACACTAGCGAGACATCTCCAGGTGGGAAAGTCCATCTGGTGGGAGAATGCTGTCCGAAAATGCTTCATGTCATCTTTGCAAGTAACTTAAAAGTCAACAAAAGAATAGTAATTAAATGTGACTTAAAACTCCAGGTTGGGGAAGTTGTTATGAGCTTAGGAAAAAGAGCAAGGGCCTGTAGGTCATGTGCCAATCCCATATCTCTACCTACCTATGTGGTCCTCTGAAATGTTTCCTTGTGAGGTGTTTAGTTGCTTGTTAGAAAAATGAAATCATCAGGGAAATGTCACGGCATTCTCTAAGAATTTCGTGACATAATATGTAAGAAGTGCTTCAGAAAATGTTGATAGAAGAAATGTAACACCCTAAAATTTTCATCTGTATAAATTCTATGAAAGGATTGCAGGGTTAATTTTCTCTTACCAATTTGATAAGCACTCTTATGAAAAATTCAGGATTTCACAAAGAACCAGTGTTAACCCAGTCACTGCATGATCCTGGTTAGAACATCATTCTGGCAAGAATATGGGAGCTTGATGGAGGCTCACAGGAGTCAGTCAGTTTCAATTTGGGACATGGTCAGTGGCCAAACCCTTAGCTCAAGCCAACCTTCTGTTAATTCTATCATCTGGACACAAGTAAGAACAGATGTGAGCCTATGAAAGGACCACTACAAATCTATCTACCAAGACCAGAGAAATGATTCAAGCTAGGATCTGCTCACCATGGGTACGTTATATCACCATGCATAAAAGCAGAATTCCTTGTGTCCAGGGAAAACTCAAGAGACTCTAGAAATGGCTGGTGAAAAGTGTTTGATAAGAAAAGAAAAAGCTCAGGACAACATCTGGATTGTACAACTGAGCTGTTGCATTTCATTCTCTCCCAACCCTCTCACCCCCCATCCCCGCACCCTTAACCCAACATTGAAGCATCTTGGCTAGTGATCAATAAGAGAACTGCTTGTAATTGTTGATAATACAAAACTCACTTGTACAGTTTTCCATCCGTTGGATACACTATTACCGTGGTTTTGTATCCCACATGCATCTATGACAGAGAGGAATAATGAGAAAATTGGTGCATCTACTGAGCAGCTATGTTTATATTCTAATGTGAGCCCATCATTTCTCCCTGACATGCTCCCTGTCATGTAGAGCTCTGGTCTTTATTCCAAGAGACACTTAGTTGACTTTCCTAAGAAAAATTATGAAATTTATTTCCAATGTGATTTCAAGTGTTATTTTTCTACTCTAAAAGTTCTCACTGAGCATCCACTCAGATTTTCACAACACTCTTCTATAAAAATTGGATAGAAAAGAGGCTCTAATGGGAAAAAAAAATGTGGACCAAAAAAAAAAAAAAACTTTGGAAAATGAAGCATATGCTATTTACAGTATCTATATCCACATGTGCCCTTAGTGATAAGATTCAATCCTATGGTTTTAAAGAACATCTGTAAACTGATGTCTTATAAATTTTTAATCTACAGCTCAGGCCTCTCCCTGGAAATTCCAGGCTCAAATGTCAAAGATGATAACAGTTCAAAGTATTTAGTGATTTAGAATAGGGCTCCCCAATAGGTGCCACTCTGGCATGTAGATTACTTACTTACTTACTTACTTACTTACTTACTTATTTAATCCTCACCCCTGGACATTTTCACTGATTTTTATAGCAAGGGGAAGTGAGAGTAAGAAAGAGAAACTTCAATGTAAGAGAGAAACATCTATTGGCCACCCACTGCATGCACCTCAACCAGGGCCAGGCATCAGATCCTTTGAATTGGAAAATCTTATAAATAACAAAATTTTGGAGAACTCTCATCAATGCAGCAGGTTTTTTAAATATATATTTTTATTGATTTCAGAGATGAAGAGAGAGATAGAAATATGAGAGAGCATCAATGATTGGCTGCCTCCCGCATGCAGTAGTTTTATTGGTAACTATGGAAAGATCAAATTTTTAAAAGTAGATACAAACGTGCACATTGCCTCAAGAATTTCTTAAAAATTGTTTGGGGTAAATAAAATAGCCATTGATAGGTTTGAAAAATATAACACTATCTAAGGCTGAGTGTTCTAAAGCAATCCTCTTTTGACCTAACTAAGTCTGATCTCTTTACCCCAGTTTGGAGAAATTTAAAATGGCAGGAAGCAGAGATTACAATGAGAAATCTGACCATCAATCACATGGTGCGGCAGTTAAAAATTGATAAAGGGGCCAGATTACCTCGGCTTGACCCCTCCCTGGAGACTCAAAGCCCTTTTACACATGAGTGAATAAAATGGTTGGAGGATAGAAGAGAGATGTTTCCAGGATTCCTTGATATGGAAATAAATGAACTATGGTACCAAAACCCATTGGTAAAGCCCCAACTGGGGCTACAATTAGACTCCAAGAATATAGAAATATAAGGGTTAAGTTTATAAAGTTAGAATGTTTAAACAGGCTTTATGTAAAAAAAATCATGTCAACGTTACCTGAATGCTTTATGGGAATGGATATTATATCTAGCCCAGAACACTTCCTCTACTCAGTATTGTAAAATGAAAACCTGTTGATAAAGTCCTAATGAGGACTAGAATAAAGAGGGAAGGGAAGGGGAGGAGAAGGGAGGGGAGGGGAGGGGAGGGGAGGGGAAGGGAGGGGAGGGGAGGGGATGAGAGGAGGGGAGGGAAGGGGAAGGGGGGAGGGGGAAGGGAAGAGGGGAGAGAGGAGAGGGGGAAGGGAAAGGAAGGGAAAGGAAGGGAAAGGGGAAATGAAGGGAAGGGACAAAGGGGAAAGGAAGGAAGAAGGTGCTATAATTAAGGTAAAAGTTTATAGGAGAATTAGTATATTTAAACAACTTTTATTGAAATGATTCACATCTTTTTATCTGATTATACTGGAGGCCAGATGCATGAAATTCATGCAGGGTAGGGTCCCTAGGCCTGGACAGTGATCAGGATCAATTGGGGCCTTCTGGCTGATGGCTGGGGCCTTCCTTCATTCCCTGCTACCCCCTGGTGGTCAGTGCATGTCACAGTGAGAGATCGAACTCCCAGTCTCCAGGTGAACTCCAGAGGGGACACTTTGCATATAAGCAATATATATTACAGAGATGGACACTGTGTTTTGTGTTACCTACAGAACATTCCCCCTATCTAATAATGTACAATAGAAGACATATAAATCCATCCTTCAAGCACTAATAATTGGTCATGCTAAAAAAAAAAAAAAGGAAAAGAGAAGAAACTAAAATAGCCTGAGCCCACACAGTATAAATTAAAAGGTGGAGGCTAATATTCAGAGGCAAATAGAAACAGATTTTTTTTAAAAGGTTTGTAACTTGGATACTTTCTGTTGCCTTTATGATGTAGATTTTCTACCTCCATCTTCTCAAGGACCTAAGAGCCATTCCTTGAAATGTAAATGATTATTTTTAGAGAGCTCAGAGGGAAAGAAGCAAGTTGGGAATAATATAATGAAGTAGTTAGACCAGTAAATCAACCTATGATGTCATTTAGGCCGTAGCCCAAGTCTTTGGGAAATTGAGAACAACTGTCCTTATCTTACAAAAAGCTTGGCAAAACCAAAAGAACAGCTCAAGAAGCTACTCAAAGCCTACTTATTTGCCATCCTCAATTCTTAAGACATAAAATAAATTAAAAGAAAAAGAGGATTAAAATAATACAAGGTGTTCTATGGTTTCCACAAGATTACTTTTCAAGAACAAGCACAAGACTTGTATTATACACAAACTAGAGGCCAGGTGCACAAATTCATGCACAGTGGGGGTCCGGCTGGCCCCGCCCCTGATCAGGGTCAGAAAACGGCCAATCGGGGCTGGGGCCAGTCAGGGAGAGGGCCGCGGGAGGATGGCCAGCCGGCCCCGCCCCCTAAGTGTGCATCATAGTGACCAAACATATATATATATATATATATATATATATATATATAGAGAGAGAGAGAGAGAGAGAGAGAGAGAAAGAGAGAGAGAGAGAGAATATAAGAAAAAGCTTTAGCCATCTAGACATATAAACTGAACTCATGCCAACTGTTCTTTTATACAATTTACATTATCATGACCATCTGATGACTAAAATTTTAAAACAAAAATTACTTAAGATCTGTTTGCCTTTTTCTATGTGTCCATGTATGTTTATGGTTATTTGACATATATGTGTGGTATTTTCTATCTTTTATTGATATTGCTAATTTGTAAAAGAGCTCTACTTAATTGGTTGGGGAAAAAAATAAACCAACAAGAAATCACCAGAAATAATCTTAAATAGTCTCCATGAACTAAGTCTTTAACTTTTTAGAGGGTCCCTGAAATATCTCCAAGACTTGTTTTCTCTACTTTTAAAAAGTGATGTTATAGTAATTATACTTATTTGATACTAGAGGTCTGATGCACAAAATTCATGCAAGAGTAGGCCTTCCTTCCCTTGGTTGCTGACACTGGCTTCCCTCTGGCACCTGGGACCAGGGCTTCCCCCGTAGCCCCAGCTTTGTCCCTCTGGAAGGATAGACTGTCTAATTAGCATGTTATGCTTTTATTATTATAAATATTAAATTACATGGGGTGTGTTGCTAGATAAATGATATTAAATCTTCCAGGATAGTAATTAAATGTTTAGTAATGTGTTCTAGAATTTGCATAAAATCTCTAAAATTCTGGTATGTCTTGCTATACATAATCATTTGTAATTATAATTATTATCTTAAAATGTGTGTGTCACAGAAATAAGCAAGTTTCTTTTTCAATTGCATTATATTTGCATTAGATCTTTAACCATGCCATTTCAAGTCCTTTTGTCATTTGCATTTATTTCCTTATGCTGATGCTTCTATAAATTTGTTTTATCTTCACAAATTTATGAAAAGGACTCTGACACTTATTCTAGAATACAACTTTTAATAACTTTCAGATCATACCACTGACATGGGAGAGAATTTACTCTAGGAAAATAAAAACTGGACTCATAAAACTGCTAACAAAAATATCAAAAACAATAAAAATTAATAGTATGGGACTGAATCAACTGATGAGAATGTCTGTAAATTTTATGATTCGTTGTTTGAAATATTACTAGTTCTTTACTTTATTTTCCTGATTTAAGAAAAAATGTTCTCCTACGCTATCTATGACTTAGAGAAATTTAGTAAATTACACATTTGCAAGTAGAATTAAAACATTTATCTTTTCTCCCAACTTAATCCCTCCATAATTCAGAAACTCAGTGAATATTATTATTTTCATGGCAATATAGATATTATTGTAAGTTTAATAATAATCAATTCTCCTTGCATAAACTCAGATATGATCAGACGGTTTTATGAAACTAAGACTACCTTAGGAAAGTTAACAAAACCCAGGTACCTTGCTTAGTGAGTTCCCAGCAGCCTTACCGGGTGAGTAAAGCAGTTCACTTTCTGGCAGATGTGAAACTACAAGATATTTTAGGGACCTCAAGGAAAGAGGAACGAATTCAAATCTGTACATATTACAATGAAATCTGATGGCAAATCCGTAACTTTGCTTTTTTTGGCCTTGAGGAGCCTTTAAAATTTCAATCTGAGCCCTGACCGGTTTGGCTCAGTGGATAGAACATCAGCCTGCGGACTGAAGGGTCCTGGGTTTGATTCCGGTGAAGGGCATGTACCTTGGTTGGGTGCACATCCCCAGTAGGAGGTGCACAGCAGGCAGGTGATCAATGTTTCTACCTCTCTATTCCTCTCCCTTTCTCTCTATAAAAAGGCAATAATTTTTTGATAAAATTAAAATAAAAGTTTAATCTGAGACTTCTTATAAAATGTTCTGGCAAACAGATTTAAAAGAGCCTATATGGTTAGTTACTCTTCTTGGTGCACTTATGTAAATAATGGGCCAAGTTAATGGAAACTAAACTTATTTTGCAAAGAAATTAGTCTTAATTCGGCCATCTTTGATAAAGATGGGGAAATATTTAGAGAAGACAATTATGTTTCAGTAATGTACCTTTGTGGGTTTTGGAATCTAGTGCTATTCATTGTTTTTTAAAGTTTTGTTCCAACCTGTTAACTAGATTGGATCCTCAATTCTTCCAGTTTCCTCAAATATTTGGCTACAACTCTCCAAACACTTTCAATTTCCTCTCACTTTTGACTTGGAATTATTAAAAACTAAAACTCTCTCTTTTCCTGTGGTCCTGCAAACTGAAGCAAGATGACTTGCTGTACACTTCAAGGAAATCACCACGGTAGCACCTATCTGGGCAATCTTCATGTTGATAGTCAGAAAGATCACCAGAGACATTCCTACTGAAAACCAGGTGAATCTATCAGATTGTCACAGCCTGCCCTCCCTCCATCTGAAGGTGTTTTAAAGCCAGGTTTCTAGGAACCTTCTCAACTGGCTGCATTCAGAAATCAGAAACTGAGATCCTAGTCTGATTGAATAATTAACCACTGTTTTTCTTTTGTCTCCATTGAGATGTCTCTTATCAAATACCTAATTGCTTGCACCATAGGCTTTGGGGAGCCCAATGGCATCACTACTGCCTGAAATGAGACACAACTATCCAACTGTACTAATCTGTTCTCAGTACCAGGAGAATGGTTTAATGAGATGAACAATAAACCAGCCCAAGTTCTGGGATGTAAAACTTCTCAGTAAATTTCAAAGCCTTGGTTGAGTGTATAAAAGGCTGCCCAAAAAATGTGCCACTTTGGCACATAGATTATTCAGAGCTGAAGGTAATCAAAACCCTACAGGATCAGGAGAAACATTGACCCCTCCCTTAACTACCTAGACTCTAGTCTAGGTCCTAGGAGAATATATTGGGGGCTTTATCCAAAATAAGAGTTGTTACCACAAATAACATGTTAGGACCTAGTATATAGTTGGTCAAACATCTAATTATTGAAAGTTTGCTCTTCTTATTGTCATGCAAATTGCTTCCTCCCCTCTGAAGCTTCAGGGCTCTTACCTCATTTATTAGTCCATAATGTCACATGCACCACCTTTTACCTTATGGTCTTTGAACCTCTCATGACTAATGTCCTGACCTCCCCCAAGTCCTGATCAATTGTTATATCCTCAATGAGCCTTACCCTCACTGAGGGTGGGCAAATTTACATACTATTTCCCCCCATCTTTTACAAATTTCCTTTCCTTTCTCTACTTTTCCTTTTCCTAAGCATTTATTGTATTCTAATTTAACATATATTAATTCTTAGGGTTTGTTAATGTCTGTCTTCCCCGACTAGAGTTTAACTACTGTGAAGTCTAAAAGTGTTTTGTTACTGTCATACCCTCAGTCCCCAGAATGCATTCAACCTGTTAAATTATTAAACAATTAAGGCTCTGAAAAGGCATTTATAATAATTCTGTGTATTTCTTGTTTAATCTAAAATTTTTCAATTATTGATCATAGACCCATATTTTCCCTATAACACACCTATTAAAATGTTATGACATTAATACTCTAAAGAAAGGAGTTGGCTGATGGCTCTTGTGGAAGATACAGGAAAAGCATTAATAAAATTTGAAGGCAGCTTTCAAGGAACAGCCAAAAACACCTAGGATATAATTTGACATAATTTAAACTATTGTATGTATAACTACCAAATAACTATATCTGATGTTATATTGTTTGCAGGTGGCCACGTAAAGGGAATATACAAAATATGATTTTGCACACAAATTTCCCTTGATAGGTCTTTCTGAATGATTCCAAAAGTAACATGTGTGTTGTATAAAGATTGTATAACCCCCTAAAGAGTCAATAAAACTAAGGGATCATTCACAAGAGGTAACAGGCAAGAAAAAGCCAAAAGACTGCTGATGTATATATATATATTACACAATGCTTTTAGTTCATTTTAATTAAACTTGTTGGGGTCAAACATTATATGAGTTTCAAGTGTACAATTCTATATAATGCATCATCTGTATATTGCATTGTGTGCTCACCATCCAATGTTTAAGCTTCTTCAGCACCATGTATTTGACCTTCTTTACCTTCTTCATTCTTTCCCACCCACTTCCTCTCCAGTAACCAACGTAGTGTTGTCTTTATCTATACCTCATTCTTAAACAGAAATTTAAATTCAACTTTCAAATACACCATAATAACAGTTAAGGAATATTTAAGGTAAAGAACTTTGGACCAAGATATAAGAGTTTTAGTTATGTTTTTGCCAACTAGCTTCAGGCTTTGGGCAAATTATTTTATCCAGGATTTAATTTCTTCATTTATTAAATAAGGGGACTGTAATAATTCACAGATTCATTTCAGGTATAAGTCCTTTACTTTTTTTAAAATGAAAATCTGATGAGCGGTAGTAATCTACAAGCTTTTTTTGTAGAAGATAATTAAAATGATTATTTTAAATATCTTCTCCCATGTTCTTTTGATAAGTATTTATTATGATTTAAGTTGTTATGATGTAGCAATAAAGACATAGGAAATCATGGGATTGAATCTCTGCCTAGAAGCGATTATAAGTCATGACAATTCTTGTGTATTAAGCCATAAAAATTTGGGTTTGTTGCTTTAGCATCATCTTGGTAGGCTGAGTTACCTGATGACAAATTCTCTCCACGCAGGTAGCGGAAAGAAGTAAGCTATATAATGTACTCACTGGGCATGCTTCAGAATTTATAACAATAAAATACATCAGATTAGTTTTTAATACATTACATCATTTTCAGTCATTCTCCTATAAGCAAGCTCAGGCTTGCAAAGATATTTCAGATAAGTTTTATGACAACTGGAAGCGTATATTAGAAATCTAAATTCTGTGGTTTGTTAATAAACCAATGTCTGTGAATTCTGCCACTAAAATATATTATTGTTACATAAGCGATACACTGTTATATATTAGTTTTGAAAACTGGAGAAGGTATAGTAATACAAGTACAGTATAGCAGATAAGGGGAATGGAGAGAAATACTGTGTTAGACAAAAACTATCTGATCATGCTCTTTCCCTTATCTGAGCCTTTCTCTGACATGGTGCATGCCATAGCTCATTACATACAGGATCACTGCAAACAAAAGGTGAGGGGCAAGGAGAAAGGACAAACTATTCTTAAATAGAGAAAGGCAACTCTATGTAATCAAAAATCTCCGTCTTTGCTTGAAAGGTAACCACTCTCCTGTAATCCTCTCCCACTTTATTGGATTTTTCATGTCATTTGTAATATGAATTATTCAGAGTTTTCAAAGTTATAATACAGAAACAACTATACTCTGTGTGTAATATAAATACTACTCAGAAATAATTTTAAAAAAAATCTAAGATACAGGGATATGTTTGCTTCTTACATTAGGAAATCAGGATATACTATCTTACAGAATGAAGAACTTGCTAGAAAAAGAAAAGAAACTATGAAAAAAAAAGTCAAAAGACTCTTCTTTCTAAGCCACATGTTATATATGTGTATTACCATATTTGCCGGCGTATAAGACGATTTTCTGGCCCTGAAAAATATGCCTCCAAGTGGGGGGTAGTCTTATACGGCGAGTATATAACAAACTCTGTATTTTGAGTGGAAATGTTAGGGGGTCGTCTTATACGCCCAGTCTCTTATACGCCGGCAAATACGGTATTTTTCAGGGCCAAAAAATCGTCTTATATGCCGGCAAATACGGTATTTAACTACTAGAGGCTTAGTGCACAAAATTCGTGCATGGGGCTGGAGGGTGTCCCTCAGCCCAGCCTGAACCCTCTTCAATCTGGGACTATTCAAGGGATGTCTGACTGCCCATTTAGGCACGATCCTATGGGACTGCTGGCTCCCAACTGCTCACCTGCCTGCCTTCCTGATTGCCCCTGATTGCTTCTGCCTGCCAGCATGATCACCCCCTAAACACTCCCCTGCAAGCCTGATTGATGCCTAACTGATCTCCTACCAGCCTGATTTCTCCTGCCCTCTTTTGAAAGCCTGGTCCCTCCCAACTCCCCTCTCCTGATGGCCATCTTGTGTCCACATGGGGGCAGCCATCTTGTGTGTTGGAGTGACAGTCAATTTGCATAGTACTCTTTTATTAGCTAGGATAGAGGCCTGGTGCACAGGTGGTGGCCAGCTGACTTGCTCTGAAGGGTGTCCAGGATAAGGGTGGGAGTTCCCTTGCTGTGTGGGGCAGCCTGGGCTAGGGACCTGTGGTAGTTTGCAGGCTGGCCATGCCCCCCCAGTGACCCAAGCAGAGGCCCTGGTATCTAGGATTTATTTATCTTGTATAATTTAAACTTTATAGCCCTGATCAGAGGTCAGGGCAGGCCAGGGCTGCAGGAAGCTTGGCTTCCTCCATTGCAGGGGCAACTCAAACCTTCTGCTCATTCCAGCTCCATGGCTGCCACCATTGTTGGGATTTATTTATCTTCTATAATTGAAAATTTGTAGCCTTGAGCAGAGTATAGGGCTAGCCAGAGAAGGCAGGAAGCTTGGCATCCTCCATTGCCAGGGAAACTCAAGCTTCCTGCTTGCTCCATGGCTGCAGCCATCTTGGCTGGTTTAATTTGCATACTCACTCCTGATTGGTTAGTGGGTGTGGCTTGTTGACATAGCAGAGTTACTTTCAATTTGCATGTTTCTTATTTATTAGTGTAGATGATGCCTGAAATCACAATTTGCCACTAATTCTATGTTTCAAAGAAAAAAACTTCCCACCTCATATTCAATTAATAGAAAAATTGTCTTATTGCTCTTGGAGTATTTTTATCCCACATTATGTTACTTGAAGATATTTCAAAAATGTGCCATCCTACACTATATCATGGAATATGTAACTTCCTCCATGACATGCCACTGTGTTGGTTGGTACCAGGTGAGATGGTAGACATCTGACATCACCATCAGCAGTTGAAGTCCTCTGCCCCAGAGATGTTAGATCTACCCACTAACTCTTAAAGTTGATCCCCTGGGAAGGTAATCAAAAATATTAAATTTTCATACAGAGTTTCAATCAAATGTCTTCTTGCTAAAATAGAATTTATACAGTGAAAGCACAATTTAGACACTTATTCACCACTCATTAATTACTTCACTCAACTAATATTTATTGAACACCTATAACATACTAGTATTCCAAACAATATTCTAAGCACTAGAACCAAACAAACATAGGCTATGCCCTCCAAATAAATAAATAAATAAAATAAAATAAAAAAGAGAGGGACAAACAATAAAGAACACAAAACAAAGAAAATTAAAGAGGGATCAATAGGGGAAATCCATATATTCCCAGGAAAGTTTGGAGTACGTAACAGTGGTCCAATTTAAATTCTATACGTATGTACAACTAAAGAGTTTTGTTAGTTTTTCACACTGCCAGTAAAAGAGATGCAGAGCCAACCAAAGATATTCTGCTTACACCTCTTCTTATGATTGTTGTTGAATTTAAATGAGATTCAAATGTGCTGACCCATCACTAGTTTGCAACAAATCACTCAGAATTATTTTCATCTTTCATCCAGGACTACTAAAAATTCTGCTCTCTTCCATGCTTTCACATTTGTATAGATAATAAATTAGATGATTTCCATTGTGTTATTTTCATTGCTTGAATCTGGCTGTGTATATTTGTTCCCCCACTCCCTCACACAATTCTTCAATAAACAAGAGAACCTCTAGCAAAACAGCTCTCTCTTAGGAATTTACAGCCTCATTTTACCGGAATACCAGAATTACAAGAGGATTAAATAACCAAGGCCAGCCAATCTCTATCCTGGCTCTGGCAACATCAAATGATCTATCCTGTTCACCCTTCCCCACCTTTTCTATGTCCAATTCCCCACCTTGTCAAAGATGGGGAGGCGGGATGAAGGGAACCAGGCCTTCTTTAAATCAGATACCTAATTTGTGGCAGCTTCTGAAAGCTATCACAAAAATGCTCTCTTTGACCTGGTCAAATTTCATTTCTCTTACTTTTATCACTCTCAAAGCTAGTGCAACGTGTTTGCAATAGAAACAAGGGAAAACAAAAACGTACTGCCCCATCGACTTGTCAGATTAAAAAAGTGAATTGATTTTTATACCTTTGAAATAAGCAGCTGACTGGAAGGCTCTTTCTTCTACTTTCTCTGTTTAAAAATTATTGTACTTCTTTGGACTCAAAGAGAAGTGTTAGGTTGGATAAATATAAAGCACAATTCTGTTCATGATAATGAGAGTGGCTAACATTTACTGAGCATGCTGTGCTAGGGGTGGTACTAAATTTTTTGTGTTCATTATTTTATTTAATACTGAAAACAACTGTTATCACAACTTCTCCTTCCTGTTTGCTTATTAAATTAGTAATCCATGGCCTTCTTCACTTTATTCATTATTTGTCTTAGATCTCCTGGTTCATTATTTTAAAAATGCTCTTGGTGACCCATAACAGCCTTCATGCTTACTCAGAAAATCAAGAGAATCACACATTTTCTATATTTGAGAAAAGGAGCCACAGAAAGGCAAGTGGGTTTCCCTATAAATGCATGACCAACAAACTCAAATAGGAGCATCGCACCGGCCAGCAATAGTGGTCCATTTCTTTAATCAATTAACTTCTCATCATCTGCAACAACTTCAATCTTGTCTACTCTTCTAAAAGATCCAAATCCTAACCCTTCAACTCTTTGTTTCCCTCTTAATCTCAGAGGATTATTTTGCCTTTTGCTTTAGTGAGAAAACTTGACGTGACTAGATGAAAAGTCCTCAGCTACCATGTGCTAAAACTATAAATGCTACGGTTTCTTTTTTCTTTCACCTTCATGATTCCTCATGGTATAGCAGAGGGGTGTGCCCTTCCTATTATTTAAGACCAATAAGCCCCTTTATTTCTCCTTCCATTCTGATCTCTCAGCTTTTTTCTTCTCAGTAACTTTTATGCTTCTTGTTTCCAGCATATCCAACTAGCTTTTTTCAACCAGATCATGCTAATCAAAATTTAAGCATGCTCGTATTACTCCCACTTAGAAACAGTCCTTCATCCATTATCCCATGCTCTAGATGTTTTCTCTACCCTTTCATAGACAAACTTCTCAAAACAGTTGACTCCACATTCAATATCCATATCCTCAAGTCAGTTGATACTGGATTTTAACCCTTCTGAATAGACACAGCTTTAGCTCTGGCATCATGATGTAGATGGAACTACTCATTTTGCAGAGGTAACAATGGTGACACCGGCACTTGACATATGGCAGTTTGATTCTAGAACCCAAAACCTTAATGAGTCAGACAACATTAAAAAAAAAATCTGCCGAAACTGGTTTGGCTCAGTGGTAGAGCGTTGGTCTGCAGACTGAAAGGTCCCGGGTTCGATTCCAGTCAGGGGCATGTATACATTTGTTTTGGGCACATCCCCAGTAGGGGGTGTGCAAGAGGCAGCTGGTCAATGTTTCTTTCTCATTGCCGTTTCTAGCTCTCTATCTCTCTCCCTTCCTCTCTGTAAAATATCAATAAAATATATATATATTTTAAAATCTATGTCTATCCAATTAGAAAAGCACTAAACTGTTGACCTCACAATTTCAATCTTGGATATCTACCTTATAGATATTCTTAAATACCTCAAAATGGCATATGTATGAGGTTATTCCTGATTTATAGCAAATACTTGGGAAATGAATATGAGGTTTATAAATAGAGGACTATTCAAATAGACTATGCTATGGATAAAATAGAATACTACGTACTTGTATACAAGAATAAAGAAGTTCTCTAATTGCTGGTATGTAATGATTTTAAAGATGTATTACATTTTTTAAAGTAAGGCAAAATTTTGTGCATAGTTTGTACAAAAATCAGGCAAAATGACAATATTCTTATTTGCTTATTTTTGCATCATGGACAGAAGCACACACAAATAACAAAAGCAATCACCTCATGTTGGTGGATATTGGGAATGGGGCAATAGGGGAAAGAAATAGGAGTGTGACTTATAATATACCTTCATATACTTTTTTATTTTTTAACTATGATATTGTGATAGTTATTAAAAACTAAATTTTAATTGTTCCATATGGGTTTACTATGATGAATTTGTGAGTAAAAATATTCACATATGATATAAAATATTACTTTATCATGACTTGATTTATGTATTTACTCTATCAGATTACTCCTGGTGATTTTTCCAACAGCTTCCCCTACATACAAAATAAAATCAAACTTTTTATCAATACCTAAAAGGCTCAACATGGAAAAAAATTATCAAAATATATTCAAGAATTTTCCTAGAATGGAAACATAATTTTTCTAGTTAAAAGAACTTACTGAGTTCTTAGATAAATGGATGAAAGACATCCATGATGAGCAACATTATTGTGGAATTTCATATATACAGTATTGGGAATTAGATGTCTTCTGAACATCAAAGTTCAAAGCTAGGAAACAATGGTGAAATGCATTCAATATTCTAAGAAAAATTACTTCCAACTCAGAAGTGTATATCTGACTGAACTGCCAATCAAATATGAACCAAGCACAAAGCAAAATTAGCCTCCCTTATGCTCCTTTATGGGAAACTATTGGAAGCTTTATACCACCAAAATGAGGAAGTAAGCTCAGAGAAAGGAAGAAATTGAAGCCAGAAATCAGTGGATCAAAGGCAGAAGAGAATCCTCATGATGAGTTGTGGAAGGAGATCCCTGGAGGCCAGTTCTGTAGCAGGTCTAGATAACAACAATCCGGATTAGAACAGAAAAACTACCACACAGCAGCAAAGGAAGATTGGTAACCTTAGGGTACATAAAAAAGTATTATATATATATAAATTACTTGAACAGTCTATTTGAACAGTCCTCTATTTATAAACATCATATTCATAAAATCATATATATATACATATATATATATATATATATATATATATATATATATGATTTTAGTATGGATCAGATGGGCAATAATACAAACAGCAAATACCATCTAATTAAATATTAAGCTATAGCTATATTGGGAAAAGACGTATATTGGTATGTGAGAATGCATAAAGCTTTAACATCTAAAATGGAAAAAATTATAGATAATATTCAAAATCAAAATACAAAGAAATGGAAGTAGAGGTGCATTGTTGAGAACTGTATAGAGAAATCCTAAAGAAAACCACAGGAAGATTTCCAAGTAGTTGCCTTAGGAAGCAGAAGGCAAGGACAGAGCAAGGAACTGCTATTTTCTCTTTTTCCTTTAAGAAATACTGGATTAACCAAGGACATGAATAACTATAATAAAAATGGAAAATAAAGAAGGAAAAAAATACCCTTAACATCTAAACTTGATGTTAAAAAACATTAGTCAATAGTTATTAGCTATCACAGTTTGAGAGAAAGGAGACATTCAAAGACATTTTTTTGGCATTCTTAGAATGATACAAAAGTAATAAACTATCTACTAAGATGTACAAGTAATATTCTTAAGGGGAAAAGATTAGGAGTTTATTCATTTTCCATAGCTGTTTTCCAATTCACTTTCCATTCACAGACAGAAATTCTCACTAGAATTAATGATAGTTATTTGAGTGTAAGTAAAGGATAATTTATTCTTCCACAAGCCAGGAAGTACTTAGTAAAAATAATGTGAACAGGGATTATAGCTGAATTCAAAATAATTTTTCATGGCTAAATAATACTACCAAAAATAAAATAACAAAAAAATCTCATTATTTTACATCATTTTTACTGTCTTTGAGAAGTAAAATGACACATTCAATAATGTCCTAAGTTCACAAGCATTTTCTGTCTTACTAAACTGTACTTTTAATGGAAATACATACCATCATGATTTCATCTATTTATGTTTCTATTAGCAACCAGAACATTTTATCACCAATAGAGTTATTTAAGTCATCAATGAACCACAATTTTAGTTACAATCTTACAGTACTGATTTTAAAAATTACTGAACTTTGTACTCAATGATGCATAAAAGGACCAAAGTTATAAAGAAGGCAAAAGGACTTTTTCTTCTAAATAAACATGTCATTAGAAATTCTTTTCTACCTAAAATATTATGAGGGTTTTGTGGATTATTTATTTAGGTTTGGGTCATTGTTTACTATAATTTATGCTTATTTTTTTATTAAAATAAGATTACTTTATCTTTACTTATAACATTTCCTAAAGTGTTTAATTTTGAAAAATACAGAAATATGGAAAAGAAAAAAAATCACCAATATTCTCTCCTACTGTTCTAACATTGGTGCCACTTGTTGCAATGGTAGATGCATCACTGCCAATGCAAAGTAGAATTGGTGATTAATAAATCTTTTTTGGTTTTAAGCCACTGAGATATTTTGTTATTATAGAACAATCTAGCTTAGTCTGATAAATACTTCTCCCAAACCCAGCCCCATAACCCCCTTTAAGAAGGTCAAAGAAAGAAGGAAAGAGAGAGGTAGAAAGAGAGAGGTAGGAAGGGAAAGGAAGGAAGGAAGGAAGGGAGGGAGGGAGGGAGGGAGGGAGGGAGGGAGATAGGTTGCCAGCCTGGATCCATTTATTTGGTAAGATAAAATCTTAATGCTAACTTAGCAGGGCCACATATGGTAAATCATACTAAAGCTTAGGTAAAGGCTACCCTGGTTGTAGTGCTACAGAAATAAACTAAAAGAGAGAATGTGGCAGACTACTAAAATTATGAATAATTATGATAATACTGGCCAGTCTTCCCTAAGAGAATATGTTCTTCCAGATCCAGTTCTAAGCACTTGGCACATGTTACCATTTATTTTGCACAACTCTATCAGGCAGGCACTAACAGCACCCTTATTTTACAGATGAGACAATGGATGCACAGAGTGGCATATAATTTTGCCAAGGTCACACCGCTAGTCAATAAAAGAGGGAGGATTTGAGTCTAAGAAACTTGACTCCAGGAAATGTGCTTTTTTCCACCAGGCTATGCTGCCTGATAAGTTACTGGAGGAATTAACTTCTCCATCTGAGAAAAATGGCACATTAATGTGATCAATTATAAAATAGATAAGATATATAATAATGTATAGCTTACTCAACTCCATTACTTATACTTGAACTTAGTTTTGATTTTCTTAGGTTTCTGGAAGACTCCCATGTTAGAGAATAGATGGGTTTCTAGAGATAAAACAGTAACACACTAAGTGGCAGAGACTGAACAAGGAGGAACAGCTAAGGTGTTTATCCCATTTGCCATGCCACCTTCCCTTTTGGGAATGGAGCTAGAGCAGGGGTGGGCGAACTTTTTGACTTGAGAGCCACAATGGGTTCTTAAACTGGACCTGAGGGTTGGAACAAAAGCAACCTGACCATGCTGGCACTCTCATCTAGGGCTGCTGGGAAGGAAGAACAGGGGAGAGCAAGAGAACCCTCCCCTCTTTTCACTCCTGGGGCTGGATAGAACATTGGAATGGGCCGGATCCGGCCCGAGGGCTGTAGTTTGCCCACTGCTGAGCTAGAGGTTAAGAGCTTTGAAGACCTAAAGGCTTGAATAGACATTTATCTTTCATTATAATTCATAAATAAACAAAGGAGACATTCTGAAATTAGTCCAGTACTTCTGGTTAAGATGAAAGGAGCCAATTGGTTAGACCACATGCCACTCTTTGGCTCCTTGATTGTGGCTCTTCCACAAAATACCACGTACCC
The DNA here is from genome assembly GCA_963924515.1 of Vespertilio murinus. Lineage (NCBI taxonomy): Eukaryota > Metazoa > Chordata > Mammalia > Chiroptera > Vespertilionidae > Vespertilio > Vespertilio murinus. The sequence goes on from OZ004715.1 coordinate 13,819,781, forward strand.
TACTTAAGTTAATAACAATGTACCTACCTATATAGTTTAAGTTTTAAAAATGTGGCTCTCAAAATAAATTTCAACCATTGTACTATCGATATTTGGCTCTGTTGACTAATGAGTTTGCCGACCCCTGTGTTAGACCTTTGAATTCAGCCATGACAATGCTAAGGGGTACATCTCAAAAGATCCCAGTATGAATGTTAGCAATGATGTGATTTATAAGAAATGGACTTTTATAATATAAAAGCAGTGCATTTCATTTTGATCAGATTTAAGCAAGCTAAGCATTTCAGGAGTAACCATTATTTACTTCCACTTTTCTCAAAAAATAAAAATGTTTAGAAAAAATGTATATGTATATTCAATATTGAGTATTTTATCCCAGCTAAACACCATAACCCTCAGTTTATTTGGAAGTAGTACACCTCCTTCTTTATAATGAGACTTTAAAAAAAAAGAACTGCCTTCCTCCTCACATTTTAATGAGCCAAGCAGCTTAAGAATGTGCAAAAAGCCAACAATTTACAACACTGCACAGGGTTCTTAGGGTGGCTAAACATTACATGCCAAAACATTTCAAAAAAACTATATTGTGTAGCTCTTTCCTATTGAACATTAAGAAAAGCTCAAATTTAAGAACCACTGATAAATAAGTATGTTTTGATTTTCCAAATTTATGTAAAGCAGTGTTTGGCAAACTACAGCCTATAGGCCAAATCTGGCCTGCTACCTGTTTCTATAAATAAAGCTTTATTACAACACAAAGCCACTCATTTATTCATTGCCCATGACTGTTTCTGCAGTTCAATAACAGAATAGAGTGGCAGGCACCATATTGCCTGCATGCCTAAAATATTTACTGTCTGACCTTCTACCAAGAAAAGTGCCCATCCCTTATGTTGACAACACAGACAAACTACATCTATGATTCCAGGTCAAATGTTATTTGGCCTTGTAACACAGAGAAGCAAGATAGTCTTTTTCCTGGCTCGATAATGTTCCAGCAACTGTCCCTATTAACCATCTAGAGCACCTGTGTTTTAAAATGATTTTGTGTGTGCTTAGTACATGCTTATTTTGAAGCTGCTTGGAGGCTTCTCTGGGTCCTGAGATAATTTTTAATCTAACAGCAAAAATACTTGATTCTGAAACATAAATGTGATATGTGAGGACAGAATGCCCGGAAACACCAACGTGATGTTCTCATGAATATTTATGAGCACCTCCACCTGGCCTTCAAGGGTTCCATGCTTCAGTGCTAATGTATTTGCATCTGCATAGAGGTGTAGGGGTGTGTGTGTGTGTGTGTGTGTGTGTGTGTGTGTGTGTTTGTGTGTGTGTGTGGCACACTCGTACCTTGGGAAGGTTGACAAAAGAGCGAATCATTCTGAGACCACCTCTTGCAGAATAAACAAATATGCTAAGTTCAAACTGCAACCCTCCTTTCTGCCTTTTTTGAGTCCTGACTGCAGATCATCTTTGGACCCTAACTAAAGCAGCCTCTTCTGATTCTTGCACACTCACTGTCTGCATTCATGTAATTGCCTCCCTCCCTTTTCTAAAACATATTTTTCCATGCCTCTTAGCTCATTTCCATCAGTACACAAGCATGTGGTATTAACTCCTTCCAGGCACACTAATGTCTTTCATTGTACATACAATAGCACTCATTGAAAGACCTTTCTGTATTTGTCCTCTTTTAATTACTCTCTTTCATTCTCTCTTGAATCTATTCCAATCAGGCTCTTGGGCCCCCTACTCCCTACACCACTGACACTATTCTTTACAAGTCACCAAAAGCCACTGCAATGTTATATTCTCCATTGTTTTCAATGTTGATTCTACTCAACCTTTCAGCAATGTGTATACCTGTCTACCAGTACCATCTCTTTATATAACGCATTCTTACCAGACTCTGGGTTACCACTATGTTATGGTTTTCTTCCTTGAATATTTTTTCTTATTCCTCTGACTGGTCCAGTCTCATTTCTCTGACCTCTTAACATTTGAGTGAATGTGTTTATTCAAGAGACCTCTTCTCTTTTTATTTCTTCTCTCTTCCTACACTCATTTTCTAGGTGAGCTTGTCCAGTTTCATGATGTTAGGTACTGTTGTTACCCGTATTTATAGACCTGTAGACATTGTGGGTACATTTGTTCTCTTGTGATGTTGTTTTCAACACAAAAGATGCCCCTACATCATTTAAGATTCTACCCTAATGATTACACATGTCCATATTCTGCCGAGACAAAACAAGGATGCATCTGTTACATCTGATGACTATCAAAGCTGTTTTGTAACCTAAGTCTAATGTAAAACTATTCAGAGAAGGAATGGACCTTGAAAGAATTTGAGGCTAAAAATGCTGAGTTAATATACTTGAGCACTGGTTGCCCCCAATATATATTCTCTTTTTACAAAATATTAGAATTTTGTTGATATACAGCCAAGATAAAAAGTTGACATTTCAACCTTTCTTTGTAAGAAAGTGTTGCCATGTGACGAAGTTCTGGTCAATGGATGTGAGATGTGATGTGTCAAATTCTGAGTTATTCTTAGACTTTCATATGTGATAAAACATATTCACAAGTTGCTGTTATTTGGAGTGTCTCTGACAACTTTCAAACTGATCCAGTACACCTAGAGTGCTTTGACAGACTAAGCATGGCATTCAGTGTTCACTTCTTATGTAATCCTATAGAACAAAGAGCTAATATGCTAATGGTCATCACACCATCATGATGTAATGATCAGAAGGAAGCTGTGTGGGTCGCAGGTGTGCGCAGGTGGGTGGGGACTTGACGCTGCATCCTTCCAGACAAAGCCATAGTGGCTGCCTGAGGCTCATGCAAACCACCGATGGCAGCTACTGCTGCCCAGGGCCCAAGGCTAAGGCACCGAGGGCCAAGTCAACATTTAGGCAAAACCCAGTGGCTGCAGGAGCTGAGGCTCAGGCAACTGCATGGCTGACAGTAGCAGCACAGAGGCATGATGGGGGAGTCACCTTCCCCTGATTGCCAGGAGGCCAGAGGCAGCATCAGTGAAGGGGTGATGGGGGCGGTGCCTTCCCCTGATTGGCCATGGGAGCAGGCCTAAATCCTCTGAGGGCTCCCAGACTGTGAAAGGGGGCAGGCCAGCCTGAGGGACTCCCCTCCCAGTGCATGAATTTTTGTGCACTTGGCCTCTAGTACAATATAATTTTTAAGGCCACAGGCTTGAGTCTATCTCTGGGTTTAAATCCTAGTTCACTGTTTATTAGCTATAGAAGTTTGTGCAGGTAACTATAATTATCTTTGCTTTATCTCTTCATGCTCTCAGTAAAATCAGTTTAGTACTAGTGCCACCACTCAGATCTGCCGCTAAATGCAATGAGCATTTAGCATGCTTAGAACAGAACATGGCACTCAATACGCATTACCAATCTATTTATTTAGGAATGGCCCAAGGCCAGTCATTCATTCAGCCAAGTTTTCATCATCTTAGTGAAGCTTTCTTTGTGTGATACAAGTTTCATTCTCTTAGCAGCTGGTATAACAATTCCTGCTTGAGGGAAAATTACCTTTGCTTAGGAAATTCCCTGATAAGCCCAGCTGCACTAGGTGAGTCTATTGGGTTGAAGTGAATGAGTTGAGGCCGATGCCAAAATTTTTAAAAGGAGATTTAATGGCTCTGAAGACAGCCATGAGAGATATTTCTTTGATGCCAGGGAGAAAGATGAAAGAAGAACGAATGGAGAGAGAGAGAGAGAGAGAGAGAGAGAGAGAGAGAGAGAGAGAGAAGGAAGGAAGGAAGGAAGGAAGGAAGGAAGGAAGGAAGGAAGGAAGGAAGGAAAGAAGAAAATTTTGGAAGATGGTGAAGACTGTGCGATATCTGTTATCCCTTCATTTATAACACCTAATATACCGCTGCCACTGGAATAAAGTACTCTAAAAACTGTCTTAATTATAATTTACATTCAATATCCTATAAAATAAAAGCCTAATATGCTAAGTGTCTGGTTATCTATTCAACCAAAGTGTAATATGCTAATGATATGTTAAGACTGCTCAACAGCTCATTATGATGTGCACTGATCACCAGGCGGCCAACACTCAATGCAGGAGCTGCCTCCTGATGATCAGTGCGCTCCCACAGGGGAACTGCTGCTCAGCCAGAAATCAGGCTCATAGCTGGTGAGCGCTGCATCAGTGGCATGAGCCTCTCCTGCTTTCCTGGCAGTCAGACATCCCCCAAGGGCTTCTCTTCTGGACTGTGAGAGGGTGCAGGCTGGGTTGAGGAACGCCCCCCCCCCCCGCCCCTGCATGCACGAATTTTATGTACTGGGCCTCTAGTTAATTTGTATTAGTTTCAGGTATACATCACAGTATTTAGACAATCATGAACTCTTTAAAGTAATCATCTTGATATTTAAATTATCCATCTGACAGAAAACACTCAGGGAACTTACTCAAGGTCAGGAAACTGTGACATTGAATAGATTTTTTCAGAAAATTGATGGTGAAGCTGAGTTTTATAATTAATATAGAATACAATAGAACGGTATAAGCAGGAGCAGAGAATGTGTAATCTTAGAAATGTGTTTTTAAAAAATTCTAGGGTAAGTCTCAGGACTTGTCCTTACTTGGACCTGGGCAATCACCAATCACAAGTTCAGGTGGAACTCTACTTGCAGATGTCTATCCTTTTCATCCATCTCTTGGAGTTTCCCTCTACCATACACATGACTCTTTTCTATCAGCTATTGTACTGAGTATTGTTATTTGTTTCTTAATATACTTTTTTGTTTGTTTTGTGTGTTTTTTTTAAATATATTTTATTGATATTTTACAGAGAGGAAGGGAGAGAGATAGAGATCTAGAAACGTCGATGAGAGAGAAACATCGACCAGCTGCCTCTTGCACACCCCCTACCGGGGATGTGCCCACAACCAATGTACATGCCCCTGACCGGAATCGAACCCAGGACCCTTCAGTCCACAGACCAATGCTCTACCACTGAGCCAAACCGGTTTCGGCTCTTAATATACTTTTCTCCCACTGCTATAATGTGAATTCCTAGTGGTGGGGATTGTGTTTTATTTATGTCTGTGCCTGAACATCTTGCTTATCATTACTGCAATTGCTTATTGAATAAATGAGAAAAATAATACATGATACCCACTTTTCTACCCATACTCATGAATAAAGTGAATAGGATGGTGGATACAGCCATCTAGAAGTATGATATGAAAAGACAAGAACAAAATAAAACAATAAACTGCAACTATGGTATTTAATGTTGTGCATATTGAGATCATCCATATGTTATATTCTATCAATTAAAATAATCACATTTTTTTATTTTAGAGAATGTGGAAGGGAAAGGGAGAGAGAGAAACATTAATGTGAGAGAGAAACATCAATTGCTTTTCTCTTTACACTCTTAAGTATCAAAGCCTCCACCTAGGTTTGTAACCTGACCAGGACTAATCACTTTTTAAAAGATAGGTATAGCTTAGTGAGAAGGGCTCAGAATTTATGCACAATATATAATATTTATGTAGTTAGAGTAGCATCTTTTATTGTATTGATCAATAGAGACAAGTTAATATTTTAGAACCCCAAATGGGGGAAATTTTAAATTTCTATACCATATCACCCCTACATAGGTTATGACCTTACTATTCCCATAAGCTTTCTAGGTTCTCTCTATTTATTCAGTTTTTTAAATATCAGTAGAAATCTTGCTTTTTTAGAAAGAAAAAAAAGAAACATATGTTAGTCATCTGGGAGTGGGAAAGGTGGTTGGAGAGATTTGTGGGAAACATTTAAAGGATGCAGAGATAATGAGAACAACAGTCCCTCAACAATATTCACCCTGTACCCTTATTTCAAGGAATTGGGATATTTTGAGACTGGAGTTTAGTTAACATTTTGTTTTTCCAACTTTATAACTGTTATATACATATTCATGGGTGGTGGGAAGGTTCACAAGAAAGAAAACAATAGGAAGTGTAATAATTCCAGATCTGTGAGCTCTTCTGTGCATGAAGTTGGATTTTTTTATTTATTTTTTTATTGTTGGCTTTCTGTGTCCCTGTCTCTACCAACTCCAAATGGAGACTGTTAATTCAATAATTAACAAATGTAGTAAGCATGATTTTCCCTCATTATTCTTATTGCAGGCATTGTATTTTATTTTTTGAGTTTTAATATACTTTACACCGGGAGCCCGTTTGGGACTTTTGATTTTAAAATCTGATAGAGTTCATCTGTGGCAGAGTAAATGCAAATAAAATTCAGTGCAACTTGGAAAAGACAGCATGTGTGGCTTATGAACAACTTATGGTGAAAAAGAAAGCCCCAGTGTATTATGCACAGAAAAATCTCATTACTTTCTATTGATGGATGGCATTTCTTTGCAAAGCTGTTTTGCTCCTTAATAAAATGAGCAGAGGTACTGCAAATCCAAAATGTTAAGGTGATGGAGAAGGAGACTTAAATGCATGTGCAGCAAATGTATGGAAGATTTAGGCAGACACAGAGGACAGTGGAGGTTGGCAAAGCTGCATGAAGAATACAGACATCAAATCATTTAGTGTATTGATTCAGTTTTAATCTGTAAGCAGGCCATTACATTTATAAGATGTCACTCACCACTGCCATTGGAATACAGCACTTAAACTTTTATTTCAATCAAAGCTCACATTCAACATTAGTTTACTAGAAGCCCGGTGCACAAAATTCATGCATGGGGGTGTGTGTCCCTCAGCTCAGACTGCACCCTCTCCATCTGGGACCCCTCAAGGGATGTCTGACTGCCCATTTAGGCCTGATCCAAGTAGGACTGGGCCTAATCAGGCAGTTGGACATCCCTCTCACAATCCATGACTGCTGGTTCCCAACTACTCTCCTGCCTGCCTTTCTGATTGCCCTTAACTGCTTCTGCCTGCCAGCCTGATCACCCCCCAACCACTCCCCTGCCAGTCTGATTAATGTCTAACTGTTCCCCTGCCAGCCTGTTCGCTCATAACTACAATCCCCTGCAGGGCTGGTCACCCCTAACTGCCCTCCTCTGCAGGCCTGGCCTCCCCCGCTCCAACTGCTCTCCCCTGCAGGACTGGGTCTTCCTCAACTGCCCTTACATGTAGGACTGATCGCCCCCAACTTCCCTCCTCTGCCATCCTGGTCACCCCTAACTGCCCTCCCCTGCAGGCTTGATTGCCCCTAACTGCCCTCCCTTGCAGGACTGGTCCCTCCCTACTGCCCTCTCCTGCTGGCCATCTTGTGGAGGCCATCTTGTGTCCACATGGGGGCAGCCATCTTGTGTGTTGCAGTGATGGTCAATTTGCATGTTATTCTATATTAGATAGGATTGAATAGGATAGAGACCTGGTGCACAGTAGGGACTACTGGTTTTCCCTGAATGGTGTCTCAAATCAGGTTTCTTTGTGGCATGGGGAAGCCTGGGCAAGGGGCCTGTGGTGGTCTGCAGGCTTGCCACGCTTCCCCAGCAACCCAAGCAGAGGCTCTGGGATCTGGGATTTATTTATTTTCTGTAATGGAAACTTTTAACTTTAAGCAGAGCCAAGTCTCCTGCTGGCTCTGTGGCCACAGCCATTTTTGTTGAGATTTGTTTATCTTCTATAATTGAAACTTTGTAGCCTTGAGCAGAGGCCTGGGTCCACCAGGGAAAGCAGAAAGCTTGGCTTCCTCCATTTCTGGGGAAACCCAAGCCTCCTGCTCTCCCTGGCGCAGCAACCAACTTGGTTGGGTTAATTTGCATACTTGTTCCTGATTGGCTTGTAGAGGTACATTCAATTTGCGTATTACTTTTTTATTAGATAGGATATTAGTTTCAGGTATACAACACAATGATAAGGCAATCATATACTTTACAAAGTGGTCCCCATACCCAACTGACTCTATACATAGTTATTACAATATTATTAACTATATTCCTTAGGCTGTATTTTACATCCCCATTACTTTTTCATGACTATAAATGTATACTTCCTAATTGTTTCACCATTTTCACCCAGGCCCTCACACTTCTTCCCTTCTGAAAACAATCAATCTTATCTTTCTGTCTATGAATCTGCTTATATTTTCTTTTTTCATTTCTTTTGCTCTTTAGATTCCACATGAGTGAGATTATATGGTATTTTTCTTTCTTTACCTGAATTATGTCACTTATCATAATACCCTCTAGGTCTATCTATACTGTCATAGAAGCATGGATAAACCTAGAGGGTATTATGCTATCTTCTTTTATATCCAAGTAATATTCCATTGTACCACAGCTTTTTTTAATCTATTCATCTACTGATGGGCACTTCCTTTAATGGCTATCATAAATAATGCTGCCATGAACACATGGATGCATACATTCTTTCAAACAGCACTCCTAAATGTGTTGTTAGAATTATTAACTCCATTGACCCTCCCCCTATCACATATCAGTTGTATTTGGCATCTAAATTTGCAAGAAATTTCAGGGACAGTGAGCATGAACAGGAATAGAAATAATAGGAATTAGGGTATGAGAGATGACAGAGCAGGGCTAGAGGAGCAAAGTGTGAAAGCATGAGAAAAATAGCCATGCCATGATAAGAGGACTTCAGGAAGTAATGAGTTTGGCTGGGATACATCTATAAAAGTTCTATTCTTTGTTCACTCATCTTAATTTGGTAGATATATCACTACTGATTCATTTGATTTGTCAAGCCTTACTTTAAAAAAAATAAAACTATATTTATAACAGTGCCAAACAACCAAAGGATTAAATTATAATTCAAGATCTTAATCTGATTATCTTCATTGTAAAGTTTATTTATATTTGCCCAACAGTAATTTAAAGAATTAGAATAAGGCTTTTATAGTATCCTGACTAATGAGGGCCTTGTTCTGGTTTTCTTGTTCAGATGAATTCTTCTCATGATAGAGTATATTGGTAAAAAGCCTAACAGCTTATGTCGCCCTTTAATATCTATCCATTTCCTGCTACTGTATCAGTTTCTAGCATTTACATCTAATTTAGGTTTCCTTATCTATAAAATGCTGATAATAACAACCTCTTTTGTGTAGGTTATTAATAGAGTTAAATGAAGTAATATTAAAATAAAGCTTTTCAATGTCAAACATAATTGACACTCAATAAATGCTAATTGTTACTCCTACTATTATCGTAGGGTGCATCTCTGTCCAAGGAAATAGGTTCCCCTTCAGAAATATATAGAATAAGAATGAGTATATCATCAGAAGATGTGTAGATTAAAAAATTGTGGTACATCTACACAATGGAATACTATGCTGCTGTAAAAAAGAAGAATTCTTATCATTTGCAACAGCATCGATGTACCTAGAGAGCATTATGCTAAGCAAAATAAGCCAGTCAGAGAAAGATAATTATCACATGATATCATTCATTTGTTGAATATAATAAATGAAATTAATCCAAAGACACAGAAGCATCAAACAATGTCAAACTTCAGAGGAAATGCAGGGAGGATGTTGTGTGGTAAGAGATCAACCAAAGGACTTGTATGCATGAATATAAGCAAAACCAATGGACATAGACAGTAGGGGGATGAGGTCATATGCTGGGGGATGGGAATGGCCAGGGAGAAGTCAATGGGGGGGGGGGGGGTAAGAGACATATGTAATACTTTAAACAATAAATAATTGAAATTAAAAATAAATAAATAATAAAATAAAAATGGGGATATTTGTTCAAACAACAAGCTTCAATTCTGAAGACAGAGTTTTCCCTCTCCCCACAAAGAAAAGAATAGACTGATATTTATTTAATCCCTTTCCCCCACATCCTGGGCCATCTAAAGTAAACTACTCAAACCCCCTATTTTTCTGTATCATCACATTAGAGAACCCAACACTGTGTACTTCATGGCATTTTTTATCATGTACTTCATGATAATTAGGAAGTCATAATTTTAAACAGTTTAGGAAATGCCAAGTCTGTATGCCAGACTAAATGATATTGACCTAGAAACATATTTAGCAATTATAAATAGCTAGATACCATAGAGAATTATGCAAATCTTTATCATACTGCTAAAGGTCTTCAGATTTTAACCTACTTATTTTGATTAATTTTATTATCTCTACCTAACTGTGATAAACAGATAAAATAATATGCTCTTGAATCTTATGCTCACACTAAGGTAATCCATGAAATAAATAGTACAATAAATGCAAAGCACCTGTTTTAATAAACTAGATTTCCGTGTGATTTCAAAAAAAAATAATCTGGCTTCCTATGGCTCTTTGGGAATTGTTTTTATCATGAGAACATAAATTCTAATGTGTGCTAACAATGAATACTGCTAGAGTGCATTTCTTGAAATATATACAAATAAAAAAACATTTTAAAGGCATAGTAATAGTTTTAAGTGTGATTTTCAGGAAAAGCTAACACCTACTCTCTAACCATCAAAGAAAGAGAACTCCAGGGGAGCCAAAAGAAAATCCATTTTTCAGCCTCAAACAAGGGAGAAACCATCTGTGCTAAATCATAAAACAAATGTGCCGAGAGTTTATATCAATATACACATGGGAAGGAGGTTATTTACTCTGCGAAGGAAAAATCCTCGTTACATTTAATCATGTGAATTTCATGAAAAAGTAGATTCCTAGACCATTTGTATGTTAAAAAATGCTTAAAATTTTCATCATAGAGAAATATACACAATTCTATGTCAACTAAACTCTTTAAATAGAGCCAAGCTCAGGAACCTCCTTATCACTAAACAATAATGTTCAAGATTTAAATTTTGAAAGGGAGCATGAGAAAATGAGTTATTTAAGCGTTAACATTTTTTTTTGTGTCAATTCTTTCTCTCCAGCCATCTTTCATATTATTCTTTTTGCACATTAACTGATTCTCTGGAACTGTCAAAAGTCTGATACTAGGTTAACTAAGGGAAAATTGACACAAAACACAAAAGTAAGAAGGTATTTTGGAAGCTGTAACGATTGTTTTTTAAACTAGGCTACTAATATAATAGCCTAGTTTACTGAGCAGTACTCAAGCAACAACAAAAATTCTATATTTGAATTCAGGGCAATGCTGGTCTTGAACCCATCCAGAGGCATCTATGCCTGAAAATGTTAAGGGGTCCTCATTATAACTCTCTCCAGCAGGAAGTCCAAGGACAGCTTTCCTACCAAGTCACCAATTGTATCTTGGTGAAATATGAACCATGTGCTAGAAAAGGAAAATAAGAGAAGGCATCCTGAAAAGGAATTGCAGTAGGACTCAAAGTATTTTGTGATAGCTCCAAGATAGAGAGAACGACTTTAAATTAATAAGCACTTACACTGAAGTTTTCACATTCACAGAAATTTTCGTAAGCAATATTTTAATCTACAGTGTTAGCTTAAATAGGAGTTGTGTTGCCTGGGTGAGGGCAAAAATGGGTCTCTGACTTTAAAAGATTATGAGGTTTAGCTAAAAGGAAGCACTTCCGAGAATTGAAACATTTCTCCAACAGTTTAATGAATAGCAAAATTTTTCTTGAAGTTTGACCCAACAATAGGAATAGTCTGTCTTGCATGAATAGGTTAAGAGAAAAAAAATGGAAAGAAAGAGGCACAAAAGAAAACTGTAAATTTTTGGAGTTTTTATTCAACATGGGCCAAATGTATTTCAAGAACTCTAATGGCCTGTGCCCTAAGAATCTGCATAAATGAATTCTATACCCCTGGTCTACAATGCACTCATCAAAATTTGTTACATGCTGAGATAAGTCTATAATATATATTCCCTCTTTGCATTTAAAAATTCATTTCATCAGCATAACTTTATATTTCTCTACCAGTTTTATGAATCCTTTAATATTCATTTCCATTGTGTAAATGAAAAGCCAGCTTGTTATTTGGCTATATGCAAGATTCATGAAGTTTTATTTCTAAAATAACAGCACCTCTACACTTGCCTTCCTCATGCACTGTTGGCTTCAGTTGAATACCTGACATTCTCTCACATCTTGTTTATGATCTGCAGATGTGAACTTTCCATATCTACCTTGACAGCTGAAAAAGTTACACACACTATTCCAGGGAAATTTTTCATTTTTCACTCAACACTCAAGTAGCAGTTACATATTGAATGTCTTCTGGGTGGGCGTTTCCTCTCATGCACCTTCTGTGTCAGCTGCAGAGGATACAGTGCTCAACATACTGACCCAATGGTTCCTGCCCTGAAGAGTATATACTATTTCCCTAGCTGGTTTGGCTCAGTGGATAGAGCAATGGACTGTGGACTGGAAGGTCCTAGGTTCAATTCCAGTCAAGGACACATGCTCAAGTTGCAGGCTCAATCCCCAGTAGGGGGTGTGCAGGAAGCAGCCAATAAATGATACTCGTTCATCATTGATGTTTCTATCTCTCTCTCGTGCTCCCTTCCTCTCTGAAATCAATAAAAATACTAGTATGTTTTCTTTTTAAAGAGTATAGACTGTTGCCCTAGCTGGTTTGACTCTGGATAGAGCATCAGCCTGTGAACTGAAGTGTCCTGGGTTTGATTTCAATCAAGGGCACATGCCTAGGTTGCAGGCTTGGTCCCCAGTAGCAGGGGTGAAGGAGGCAGCCAATTAATGATTCTCTCTCATCACTGATGTTTCTATCTCTCTCTCCCTCTCTGAAATAAAATATATTTTATTATATTTTAAAATATTGAGTGGACAGATTATTATAATCTCTGAACGCATAATAATCTGGCCACTCAGTATGTAGAAGGGAAAGCTTGAAAATCTTGATATGTCAAGGGACCAGGAGATAGTGGACCCCATCCTCTGGCTATAAGTCCTCTGCTTCTTTCTAACTACCCACAGTACAGTTCTTATATATGGAAAAACCTTACTTTAAAATCCCAACTCTGTGGTCAGTCTATAATGAGTGGCCAGATTATTATGTGTTCCAAGATTATAATAATCTGGCCACTCAGAGTGTGTGTGTGTGTGTGTGTGTGTGTGTGTGTGTGTGTGTGTGTGTGTGTTTAAAGAGTATATACTGTTATGGGGGTAATGGAAGACAAGCCATTAGGAGAGCAAATGGAATCCAACTTGTCCATGGCAACTTGGACTGAGTTTTTGCTTTCTGTTCCTCAAACAAAAAATCACTTTTACTGCTCAATGAGACCTCTGACTATTGGTTAAAAGAACAGATCAAAACAGTTGTAAATACCTGTAAAATTACACCATCATTTTCAGGGGGCTTTCTTTTTTATTTCATTTCATTAACATTTTACTTTTATACAGTTTTGGGTAACTTGCTAAAATTAACCTCTAATACTAAAATAAAACGATGGACATGCCTCGATTCCTTTCTCCTCATCAGAACAGAATCCATAATTGATCACAGCACTTGTCATAATGAATCTCAACAAGATCTTACAACCTGCTTAGACAACACTTCAAGCACTGCGATCAATTGGCTAGCTGAAGAAAGGAAATCTCTTTACTGTATCTTACGGGAGAGTAAGGTCCTTGAGAACAGAGCTAACATTTTCTGCACAGAGGTCAGCACATTGCTTTGCATGTAGCAGATATTCAAAATGCAACAGAAATTCTAGGAGCAAGGAATTTGGAGAAAGGCATGATCATTCATCTAATGCAACTGCCTCCGGTTACAGAAGAATTTGGGCCCAGAGAGAATGATGCTATGCGAAGAAATAAGCTTTGCTGATTTGTCTGTTTTATATGCCATTCTCCACACATGGCTAACTCTTAACTTTCCAAGATTCTACTAATATAGCCTTTCTTCTATAAAGTCATCCCTCATTAGGAAGCAAAAAAAAATATTAAATCATATTTGGTGCTTTGATAGCAACTTCCACAGACTTTGTTTTACCAACACCTTAGGGTTTCAATGAGACATAGGTGTTACATATTCCTTCAAACTATGAACTCCTTGAGTGATTTTTTTTTCTTATTCATTTCTGCACCCCACACATCTGGACCAACATGTGGCACACGGCAGATGCTCAATAAATATCTGTAAAAAGGATGAATAAATAAATGAATGGATACATAAGCCATTTTTCAAATAGAAACAACTTTTATTTTAAAAGGCTATTGTAGGTGCTTTGTAATTCAAGAATCACTCCCCCCCCAAAAAAATAAAGAAAGATATGTAGTAGAATTCTGTATAACCAACTGCAAGCCTATAGCAATGTTTTGGTACAGAGGGGGATGAGGCTAGGAAGGGCTTACTGGAGAAAGCGATACCATCATTGAGTTTAATATTCAGGGAATTTTAAATGACTTCCTTTTTTTCCCAAAAGAAGAGCATCATTTAATCCACAGAGTCTTAAAGTCCATAAACTCCAGGAAAATCATAAGAATGCATTTGCTTGCAAGAAGAGAACAATGGAAACAGACGGAGCCAGGAAGAATGGAGGAGCAAGGTTAGGGATGGAGGAGGGAAGGATGAGAAGCATGATGAGGAATGCATCAAAGGATGAATCTATGATTCTGTCTACACATAAAAAGTGCCTCCTTGATCCCCAGAAGAACTACATGGAAAGTTGTGAATGAAGCAAATCAAGAGAGAGCTTAGAATGTAGGCTGATCCTGGCATGGTGGAGAGCTCAGAATAAATAGGGATTTTACGAAGGGGAGAAGATAAACTTAAGAACCAGGGTGTTCAATTGAATCATAAAATAAAGATTCTAATCATGTTAATATTTTCCCATTAATATAACATTAAATATTACTAAGTGCTTTCAGTTGTGCTATCATATTCCACAGAGAGGAATAGCTGATCAGAATGTATAAATGATTTTGCCTAGAGATGGCAAATGAATACATGGTAGAATCCAGACAAAAATTTAGGTCCTCTGATGCTACTTATTACCCTGATTATTTTACATTGTCAGCCCCATAAGAGATAAGAGGAAAGGAGGGTGGTAAAAGATGAGACAGTAGTATATTAGTAGAGATTACTTGGTCTAAATGTCTTTAGATTTCTCTCAAAAATATTCCTCAACTTCTTTTTTCAGCCAGAAAAGTATTTATATCTGCTTAATATCCCCTGAAAATAATTACAGAGTTCTCCCTATCCTTAAAATAAATCATCACTTAAAGTATTTTTACATGTTTCATGCATTAGAATAAAGAACAATGAAAAGGGGATTTTCAATACTGGGATGATTGTATCAGATGGCAATTTTTAAGTTTCCTAACTAGGTTTCCAAAGTAGAACCTTTTCACATACAGTGACACACTGCAGGGTTTCTTGTTCTGTGATAATCCCACATCATTTATGGAAAATAAATCAGTGGACAGCTCCTCCACATACACGTTTCATGTTGACGTACTTTTGTATCCCATGGTTCAAAAGTGAGCTTGTATCTGTCCTCCTCAGACAGACAAAAGATACCATGAGTAAAAAATAAGATGAAAGGAACCGGAAGACATGGAAGAAAAAAATTGAATGATAGGGCTGGAATAGGACTCCCTGCTATCTTTTATCCTTAATTGGTTGAGGATTTCTAGTGGCCTGCCTCGGTTTGAGGGAAACTAGAATGACTGATTTAACCTATTAATCCATGCTTTAGAATAAATTCCAAGTTGAATAGCTAAAATTAGGAAAAGTTAAATGCCAAGAAAATAGAGATGGGGATAGAGGCAGGGGCATTTTGCACAAATATAAACTTTAAGAACAGCAGGCTAGACGGTGATAAAAAGGAGGCATCAGTGATCAGAATGCACAGTGGATAATCCTGTGAGTTAAATTTGGAACAGGCTGCTGTGCGATTTAGGAGAGGGGAGGATTTTGCGAGCGGTATTTCCAAATGGAATGATCTGCATCAAGTTTCACACATTTCCTCACATTACAATAATTTCTTAATTGACAATGACAAACATGACTAAAATACTTAATGTAACAATAACACATATTTATAGTAGAAATATTGTTATGAAACTATTTCAAATGTCTTATTCCATATACATTAGCTTTGACAGAATCTCAATGGTTTTGAGTTGTCAGAAATTATAAGATGGCAGTGCTCATTCTTTTGTGTCATTGCATGTGTGGAAAAGAATACAGATTCTCTGCCGAAACCGGTTTGGCTCAGTGGATAGAGTGTCACCCTGCAGACTGAAAGGTCCCAGGTTCGATTCTGATCAAGGGCATGTACCTTGGTTGCGGACACATCTCCAGTAGGGTGTGTGCAAGAGGCAGCTGATCAATGATTCTCTCTCATCGATATTTCTAACTATCTATCCCTCTCTCTTCCTCTCTGTAAGAAATCAATAAAATATATATATTTAAAAAGAATACAGGTTCTCAGTGTTGGCTAAGCACTTGGTCCAAGCTATGGTTGCACCCTCGTTGGAAGCATGGCTTTCAAGTGAGACATGGGTGTAAATTTGACTCTACTTTTTCATTGGCTGTGCAACCCTGAGGAAGTTAACCCTCCAGGACACTCCATGTCATTGTTTCTGAAAGGCAGAATAATAATAAACCCTTTCCAGATGTGTCCAACACATTAAAAGAGAATGCATCCAAAATACTTAGCAAGACATTGCTATTGCTATTTAGAATCAGCAAACACCTCCAGGACCTGCAGAAGCTTCTCCTGTGCCTCCCCCTCTGCTCACGCATCCCACTTCCCATCTCAGTCAGTAAGCTTGGGCCAGATGCAGCTTCTCTCAGGACTCTCAACACGCTGAGCCCAGATTCTGACCCTTTGCCCTCTGTGTGTTGTGTCTGGAAAGTTTTCATCTAGGTCTTTGCATAGCTGGCTCTTTTTCCTCATTGAAGTTTCACATGGAATTTTTAAAAAATATTTTTATTGATTTTTTACAGAGAGAAAGAGAGAGGGATATAAAGTTAGAAACACTGAACAGCTGCCTCCTGCACACCTCCTACTGGGGATGTGCCCGCAACCAAGGTACATGCCCTTGACCAGATCAAATCTGGGACCTTTCAGTCCATAGGCTGATGCTCTATCCACTGAGCCAAACCTGTTAAGGCTCATATGGAATTTTATCTCAAGAGGTAGTCTTTTGGTCATCATGCTACTTAAAAGATCTCCCTTCCTCTGTTGTTCATGGGATCCAATTACCCTTGTTTGTTCCATTGCACTAATCACTATCTCTATTGTTATTTAGATATCTGTTAACATTTATTTTGTCCATCATGCTATACACGAATGGATGCCCCATACAGATAGGAACCTCATCTGTCTTGACTAATATTGTAGCACATTTGCAGAAAATGGCTACATGCTCACCAAACATATTTTTTCTTTTCCAGAAATGATGGCCACATTTCCCAGCTTTCCTTGCAACCAGCATGACCACATGGCTGAATCCCAGCAAATGGAATATGTGGCCATGACATATGTCCCTTCAAGGCCAGAACCACAAAGCCCTCCCAGTTTTGGTTTTCTGATCTTTTCTCCCTTCTTTGCAGATTGAATGAGGAGGATTCTGAGGTTGACTCCAAGGCTCAGTGATTCCCAAACTTGTCTGCACCTTGGAATCAATGGAGCTTTGACAACTACTAATGCCTTTGTTCCACCCTAGAGATTGTGATGCACTAGTAATTGGTCTAGGGTGTGGCCTGGGGCTTTGGAAATTTTAATAGATCCCTACATTATTCAATCATCTAGCCACTGGAAGTGGTTCACAAACTTGGCTAGCCACTGGAAGTGGTTCACAAACTTGGCTAGATGATTGAATAATTTAGGGATCTATTAAAATTTCCAAATCCCCAGGCCACTCCCCAGACCACTTACTAGTGCATCACAATCTCTAGGGTGGAACAAAGGCATTAGTAGTTGTCAAAGCTCCATTGATTCCAAGATGCAGACAAGTTTGGGAACCACTGCTAGGGGATTGCAAACTTGTGGGTCAAAGAGGGGGTGGGGCAAGCAGTGCGACTATAACCTTCACAAGTTTTTCTATTGTCATCCTCTGATATTTGGAAATTTGATTGATAAGGCAACCAGCCATATGAATAGCTGAACAACATACTGAAGGCACATAGTAGGTGCTAAGGGCTGAATGTCTGTGTCCTCTCAAAATTCATATGTTGAACCCATGCCCCGTGATATTTGAAGAAGAGACTTGGGAACTTAGAAAGTAATTAGATCATATGAGTGTGGGACCCTCATGGTGGTATACATGGCCCAAGGATGATAGTTTCTCTCTCTCTCTCTTTCTCTCTCTCTCTTTCTCTCTCTCTCTCTCTCTCTCTCTCTCTCTCTCTCTCTCTCTCAGAAGGCAATGAAGAAAGACCATATGAGACACAGAAGAAGTTGCCCATCAGTTACAGAAAGAGGGGTCTCATCAAATATATCCAATATGACTGTGCTGGCACCCTGATCTCTGACTTCCGGCCTCTAGAACTGAGAGAAATAAATGTCTGTGGACTAAACTACTCAGTCTATGGTGCTTTGTTACATCAACCTAAAATGGGCTAAGACAGTAGGTATTTAATAAATATATATAACAAGTAGTGGCTAAATAAGCAAAGTAATTAAATTATGGTCATATGTGCCATATGGTATCACATTCTGTCCCTAAACCATATTGTCACAAAGTGGATCAGAGCAGAAATCACTCTGTGGTGATAAATTCCATTCAGGGGTGGGGAACCTTTCTTTCTCTCAAGGGCCATTTAGTTATTTATAACATTCTTATGGGGCCATTCAAAACTAGCAACCTGAGCCTGCTATATTTGGTCAAACTTTTAATGAACTCAGCCTTAATGTCGTGGCAGGGCCAGATCAAGTGATTTTGAGGGCCTCCTATGTCTCACGAGCTGGACTTCCCTAGGCCTGACCTAGATGATGCTTGAAGATCTCCAAAGTGTACACAGCGAAAGGGGTTGAGGAAATTACCCTTCCCGGGTTTAGAAGTTTAGTGACTATTAGCATGAAAAAGAAAATCAGAGAGATTTTGGTGTACCGTGCTCCTAATTCCCTGCACTGACATTTGCTGTTTGGGATCATAAAGAGAATATGAAGGACTCATAAAAACCTAAATGAATTGTGTCATAAATGTTAACTGCCGCTGATAGCAGAGTTGAACGCCACTCCACGGCAATGCTGCTGCTACAGGGTAAATCTCTGCCATGAGATCTGAGAGTAAAAGCAAAGCCAATGTCAAGTCCAAATGCATACCAATAAATATGTATGCCCCCCAATGGATGATACATTTTTATGCATGTCTGTCAGTAAAAGTCTTTGCCAACAAAAGTTAACAAGACAGAGCTCCCTATCCTGAAAAGACTGCTTCAGAAAGTATGCCTGCATGTTACTCATTAAATCTAAAGGTGACCACTATTAGCCTTCAGTCTTTTATCTTCCATAATGAGCCAGATGTCCAACTATGGGGCCAGGAGAAGTCCATCACTCTTAGCCTAAGGGTTTGATAACAAATACATGTGGAAGACTTCACAAATTCATCATCACTATTTAAGAAGTGGAAGGTAGCCCTGACCCGTTTGGCTCAGTGGATAGAGTGCCAGTCTGCGTACTGAAAGGTCCCGGGTTCGATTCCAGTCAAGGGCATGTACCTTGGTTGCAGGCACATCCCCAGTAAGGGGTGTGCAGGAGGCAGCTACCGGTATCAATGTTAATCTCTCATCTATGTTTCTGACTCTCTATCCCTCTCCCTTCCTCTCTGTAAAAAAATCAATAAAATATATTTAAAGAAGAAGAGGAGGAGGAGGAGGAGGAGGAAGAAGAGGAAGAAGAAGTAGAGGAAGAGGAGGAGGAGGAGGAAGGTTGTGAGGGCCAGGTCATTATTATTAGATAGGCAAGTGATCGATCAAGGTAAACAGTTGGTTAAACTTGTAGGAGATGTTTTATAGGAGCAGACTTGTTGAGTCAGGTGCCATCCTTATTTCTCCTCCTTTTCTGCAGATGCCTTGAAGAACTTTAATTACTGGTGGTTTCTACGAACTCACAGAATTCTGTAATTGCTATCATAGAGTGTCCGCCTCTGCCAGATAAGCACAGGCTTCCAGGCCATTCAGACTTGGTGCATTGGTCCGCAATCCCCGGCCTGAGTGGCTGCCAATGAGCTTGGCACTGGAGCCCCTCCGATGTGATCGTTAGGCTTTGGAGTGGTAATCCCTTTTCATGCGCCACTGCGGAATTGGAGAAAGGCAAGCGCCGCTGCTTTAATTTTTGAGTAATAATTTACAAATATATGAAGGTACAAATCGTATTTGCAAATACTTGTATCTCTATCACCCAGGTTCAAAAATAGAACACTGCCAGGAGAGCGGAGGTACCCGTGCACCCTCAGAAATACTCCTTTGTATTCTGATTTTTGTAATTTCCCTGTGTTTTATGTGTGCTTTGATTCCATTCTGTCATTAACATAAAATATTTTTCACTAAAAGCTTACAGCGGGGATTAGAATGCCAAATATCTAATACCTGCTAAAAAGAACTTTTGCAATAACAAATTAATAGGCACTTTGTTGTGTTTAATTTATATCTGTGGGCTTAAAAATGTGTAACATGTAATGGGTCAGACAAGATAACATTGCTAAATATGTCTGAAAAATCTCTTCTTATTTTACAACATCAAAACGAAAAGATCTCAGGCAGCAAACGCAGACAAATCAATTTGTTTTTAGCATGGTTAGGTTTGTGATTTTAAGAGGTTAAGTCCAAATATCCACAAAAAATACCAATTTGCAGGTGATGTGACTATAATTCTATTGCTTTTATGATGAAATTACAATGCAGGGGAAGGGCAAACATCACCTGTTACACTGCTTTATGTTATCATTCTCCTTTTATTCAAGGAAGGAGCTGAGTTCTTACAAGATTATAAATGGTTGATTAAATGGAAAGATGGTTGGCCTCTCCAGTGATGAGAGAAATGCAAATTTAAACAACAGCTTACCATTCTCACCCATTCACAAAAGTGTAGTGGGCTGACAGTATTCAATACAGGCAAGCCTGTGGTCACGCAACCCCTCCTGGTCCTAGGAAGGCTCTGTTTCTGAAGGGTTTACAGGTTCTGTTGGGTTTAGAGATTCCATTGACTTTAGAGGATCACATTTTATTATATTTTTGTTGTTATATTTCTCTGTTATTAGTTTTCAAATACACACCTCGGTGATGAGCTATTAAAGAAGAAAAAGCATCCACAACCCAACAGTTGTGGGTTAAAGATAAATAGCTTTCTTCGTGGCTAGGGACGGAGAATGGTGGAATTTGCACTCTCACTTTAACATATAATCAACAAGTTTGAATGTTTCTCCCAAGGGATTCTGTGCTAATTTTGTAATTGAAAAGACCCAACTTTAACGGGTCTTCATAGAAGAACGATTAGGGAACAGTTCCAATGAGCTGAGCTGATACTCCCAATGCCATCCAAGTTCACTGCCTGTGATCACTGAAAAGCTGGGCCTTCAGAGAGTGCAGTGAAAGTCCCTTCAGAAAAGTGATTGGTAGCATTTATCTTCCCTAAAAGCATGAGGGGGTGTGTGCTAATAAGCATTTTTGTTTTTAAGATTCATCTCTTTTTTCTTTTCCAAAGGGATTCACTACCATGGAATCATAAAGTCTCAGGTTAACAATGTATGGTTAGGAGGCTTCACTCACAAAAAGAAGAGATAACAGACATACCAGTAACCCATGTCAGTCCTAGCGTGACCTTTCCATCGTACGTGACTTTTTGTAACAATGATGCCAATTTCCTTATCATCCTTAAATTGTCCCCATGTGTCAGAGGCCTTGTTATCAGGAGAGTGGAACCTCACCCCAGTGGTCATAAGTAAACTGTGCAGGGCGCCATGCTATCAACTAAAGTCTTTGGAAATAGTTTATTTTTATAAGGTAATATGTTAGTGATCATTTTTAAGGGTACTATTTGATGTGATGCTCTAGTGCTGTGGTTGGCAAACCATTGGCTCATGAGCCACATGCTATTTGCGAGCCGCAGTTTGCTGCTCTGTTGACTAATGAGTTTGCTGACCACTGCTCTAGTTGCATGCAATCAATCATAATATTTTTTTAAAAATCATTTAGAAGGCGATATTTTTTTTAAAAAATCACACCTACAAAACTGAGAGCTAGGTGTAAGCAGTGTGAAATCCTGCCTGGAATTCCAATAGTGTCTTATGGAATCCGAGCTTGTCATAGGAGGTATGGATCAAGCCTTGAGGGATCTGAGCTGATACTCCTGATGAACATCTGTTTTGAATAACCAGAATGAAGTAGCACCGAGACCTTCTGCTTGAGATGGGGTACAGGATTATTAGAAGAAAGGAAAGGCCGGGGGAAAGTGACTCTCATAGCTGGGAAATGGGCTAAGGGTATAAAAATGCACCAGGTGAAATCATAGCTTTTCAAGTCACATGGGGAAAATAAAGATCAGGAGGAAGAAGCAGAATGAGATTCTTACTTTTTCCTGAAAACATTGCCTTTGGGTAGAAAACCACATGGAAAAGAAAAAATTTCATGTCTCACTAGAAATGACCAACTCTGGACAAAGTTATAATGCCTTCTTGGTCTTGGTCTACTAAAGCACGATATTCAATAGCAGGTTCACTTAAGGGGAAAGGTTGAAATTTCCAGGCAGATACAGGTAAGTCTTCGTGTGCCTAAAGAGTTCTCAAGAATTCAAATGCTGAGTCCCAGGGTCTTAAAGAGAATGCCTTCCAAATAATGCCATCTTAGAGTCTGGGAGCCTTCTATCATAAGCCAAATTGAAATTGATTTCTTCCCTATTGGAGTAAAACGTCTATCCATTAAGTGATTTATAAGAGGTAAGCCTGTGTTAAACAGCTTTGCATATATTATCTCATTAAATTCTCACAATGACCTCAGGAAGTAGCTTATAATTTTCCTATTTTATAAAAGGAAGAAGTGGACTCTGATGGATTCAATACTTTTGTCCTAGGTCAGTGCAAACTCATTAGTCAACACAGCCAAATATCAACAGTACAAGATTGAACTTTCTTTTGAGAGCCAAATTTTTTAAATTTAAACTTCTAATGCCACTTCTTCAAAATAGACTCGCCCAGGCCATGGTATTTTGTGGAAGAGCCACACTCAAGGGGTTTGCTAACCACTGCCCTAGGTCATCTAAGTGATATAGCTGGGATATGAACCTAAGTCCCAGAGTCCAATGCTCAGTCCTTACAAGTTTGCAGTATTCTCAACCTACAGATTTCAAGCTTCTACATTTAGTATTTAAGAGTCACTGCTTTAAAGTCTTATTACCACTCAGCTGGTGAATCTCAGTGGTTGAGTGTCCAGCCATGAACCAAGAGGTCACTGGTTCATTTCTTGGTCAGGGCACATACCTAGACTGTGGGCTTGATCTTCAGTGGGGGGCATGTAGGAGACACTGACGTCCCTCTATCATGGATGTTTCTATCCTTCTCTCTTCCCCTCTAAAATCAATAAAAACATATTTTAAAAAATAATGAAATCTTGCTATCATTATCTACTATAGGTCTGTTTCCTCAGATCTCTTGCATACCAGCTTTTAAGCAACTTGGAAATATGGACACTTTATATTACCCTCCATTCCCTTCCTCTTCTACCCTACTCTCCAATATTAGAGCCTACCCACCACAATGTCCAGCTTACAAGATGTATTAAATGCTTTCTGAATGAATATATGCCCTTGCTCAAAGTTTAAGAGAATTGAGGGATCATGCCGGGGACTCAGCTCCTCTGGGTAGTCCATCAGAGTACTAGACAATTAAAAAGTATAGTTAAGATGCAAGCATACTTTAGTGAAACAAGCCTTAGTCCCTGAAAAAAATGTGCAAATAAAGGAGAGAATTCTAGGATGGTAAGACCAAGAGTATTTATTCTCCTTGAGCCATGTACAAATGAGAGACAAACCAGCCACACAGGGAAGTAGAAGCAACACAGCTGATTCTATCTTGGTTTTATATAGTGTAATAAAAATAGGAATTGGCATTTAGTGTGTGATTTGTAAAACTGTGCTCCAAAGAGACTTACTCCTCTAGGGAGATGCCTCAAGGCATGCTGGGGGGAAGCAAAATAGCACAGGTCTGGGTTCCTATGGCAGACACTGTTGGTTGTTTTCCCAAAAGGCATTTCCCTTTTTCTATCCTAAGAGAACCCTCAATTTCAATATGACTAGCCCTAGGGAATAACTTATTGTTTGTTTAAACCAGTGCTTTGCAAATGTTCATGTGCATACAAATAAACATGGGATCTTGATAAAATGCAGACTCATATTTAGTACGTTTAGACTGAAGTATTTCTAACAAGCTCCCAGATGATTCTGATATCATTAGCCCACAGATCACATTTTAAGTCCTAGGTTCTCAGCCAATGATTCTTGAATATGATTACATGGAAGAATCACATGGGTGCCTCCTGCTTTCATTGGTTAAGTTTGGAGTAAGTTATATATAAAAGAAAAAGATCCAAGGTGATTTAAATGTGCATGGTTTCCAGCAATAGGGGGAAGTCTATATTCTTTTGCCTCTTATTAACATGTTAAGCGTGGAGTCAGTCACGGGTGACTGACACTATACTTTACATCAGGAAGACAAACAGGCTGGGAGCTTAATATGTTTAAGTTGACTAGGAAAATCAGTTCTGGTCAATGACATATAAGTGGAAGTCTACCAAAGGAATTCTGGGCAACATTATCTTTCTTGATAAGACAGTAGTGCAAATGAAAGTCCCTGCTCTCTTTCTTTTTAAGGACCATTATAGGTAAATGAAATGTTTGGGGGTGTGGGCTTCATCTGGTGCTAAGTAAGGGAAGGTGACATCACAACACACTGAGAGGATGATGAGAGGAAATACAGAAAGAGCCTCTCTCTTTTGCTGATGTTAATTAACTGCTACATCAAACCTAGAAATATCTACTGTTTCTGTTACTGTTGCTGAGTAACAAGCTATCCCAGTTTTAGTGACTTAAAACCACAGCCACTTTATCATGCTCCCAGTTCTGAGGGTCAGGAATTCAGAAATTTAGTCAAGACACAGTGGAAATGATTTGTCTCTGCCCTCTCCTGTCTGGGGCGTTAGATGTGAAGATCCAAATACCTGGAAGTGGCTCAAACAGCTAGAGAATGAAGTCATCTGATGGTATCTTCACTCACATATCAGACCAAAGCTGGGCTCAGATGAGATTGCCCAGAAAGCACCTCCACGTGGCCTCTCTATGTGGCTTGGGTTTCCTCACAGAATGGTGTCTTATTCAGAAAGAAAGTATCCTGAGAGAGAAAGCACTCAGAAACCCAGCTTTTCAAGAGAGTTTCTGACCTTGACCTAGAAATCACACAGTACCACTTGGGCCACATTCTATAGTCACAAAGGCTAGCCTAATTTAAGAAGAGGGCATTTAGACATCACAGCAATGTTCCATTGCAGAAAAGCGTGCTGGATGGGTAGCAGTATGGCAGCCATATTGGCAAACATAAATGTCTACCTCTATATCCAGACTTTTTATTAAGACAATTACTACCCATCGATATTTTTGAAGCCACTGTCAGTTAGATATTCGGTTTCTGTAATAAAATAATTCTAACCAATGAAGTTCCTTATTCAAATTTCAATGAATATAAGCATTTCATAACTTTGTATATTTAGTGCTTTGTATATTTAGACTAGTAGGAGATCTGTGGGTGATGGGAGTGATAGCATTAGACATGATGTGATATGAAAGAGATAGGGATGTGTAATGTCTTGACCTTTTGAGTAGCTGGGCAAGGTCTGGGGCAACCAGGGTCCTGAGCAATGAGCAGTCTCCATGAAGTGGAAAAAAAAAGTTTAGGAAAAATTACCATTGAGTGGTAGTCTTCAAACTCTGTTCGCATGTTCTTTAAAGAGTTTTGAAAAACTATAAGTACTCTTTCTCATTTTAAAGCTGCCTAAAATTTTCATTGTGAGTTTAACAAATTGATACACACTACTTTTGTCCCTTAGTGTGTGTGTGTGTGTGTGTGTGTGTGTGTGTGTGTGTGTGTGTACACACACAGCAGCTGGGAAAGACTGGAAGCCCCATTGGTTTATGGTGCCCGATTAAACATTATATGAAGCGTTTCTTTGTTGGTGTCTCCCTAGTGAGGTTTTTACACCCTGAGGCAATAGACCAAAGTAAAATTTATAAGCAAGAGATACGCTTTCTCTTAGAAAGGACTGTGGTAGAGAGACCCTATAATATATCTTCTAAACGTGAACATTTTTTAGAATAAAAGGGAACACTATTAATAAGTGCTCTAGGAAATAAACATAAACCATAGAAATGGAGATATATGGTGACTTTAGCTACTGGAATACTAGTAAGTTATCAGACTAATCCATTTATAAAAGAGAATTCATGGAAGTTGAAGATCTGGTTATTACTTCATTGGCAGTACTCTAAAAAGTTTTCAATAGCCCCTAGGAGTTTATGCAGACCTGTAATTAAGCTAATGTTTAGCCATACCAGTTGTTTCAAATATTAAAGCATTTTCACACAGGTTAGTATACAGAATAACAGTAGTTGGGATAACCATTAAAATAATCAATAATCAAAATGCCAGCATTTGTGCTTCATTTCAGAAACCACAAACAAGCAAAGTGTGACTCTAAAACATCTTTATGGCATGGGCATTGGAGCACAGAGCTAGGATTCTATTGCAGAGGACTTGCTATTTATTTTCAAAGTTAGTGGGTAGACTTTAAGCATAAAAGTCTAGGAATGTGTAATGTCTTGAAAGGAGAAAGGAGAGGTGCAACCTATCCCAACCCCTTCTATAAACCTCCAAAATTATGCTTGTCTCTGCCCATGCGGAGGAGTAGGGTCTGGGTTCAGGAAGCAGCTAGTAAGTTACTGGGTCCCATGGATACAGACAGTTGCCATGGACACAGACAGCACATGCCTTCCTTGTGAGGCAATGTCCTCCCCTCTGATAGCTTTGTGAACCCTTGTTTTATATGACAGCTTAACTCCCGATGGAAGGCAGCTGTCCCTGTGCTTTGCAAACGTGTTTCTAGAGAGGGACTTTCCTGGAAATCTGTTCAGGGACTAAAAGTCCTCTAGAAAGATGGTACATCTCCTCTCTCCTTGCAGATTTATTTCCACCTGGCTGGGTATCTCTGGTTAGACTGTTATTCTGATACTCCAAGATTGTGGGTTTGATCCTTGGTCAGGGCACATACAAAAAGCAATCAAATGCATAAACAAATGAAACAACAACTCACTGTTTCTTTTTCTTCTCTATCTCTAAAAATCAATCAATGGGAAGAGATTGAGAGAGACAGAGAGAGATAAAGAGGAAGAGGTCAGGAGGAAAGGAGGGAGGGAGGGAGGGAGGGAGGGAGGGAGGGAGGGAGGGAGGGAGGGAGGGAGGGAGAAGGAACCTAGCAATCTAGCACCAGGCTGCCTATTCTTCCTTCTTTACCTGCCTACTCTTCTCTTGAAGGAGAACTAGGGCTTTAGCAAAAGCCTCCACTACCTCTAGGCAGTATCAACCTATGCACATACTCCCATTACACACACACACACACACACACACACACACACACACACATATATATATATATATATATATATATATATATATATATTTGATTTTTTTTTACAGAGAGGAAAAAAAGAGGGATAGTTAGAAACATTGATGGAAGAGAAACATCGATTAGCTGCCTCCCGCACCCCCCCCCCACACACACTGGGTATGTGCCCGCAACCAAGGCACATGCCCTTGACCAGAATTGAACCTGGGACCCTTGAGTCCACAGGCCGACACTCTATCTACTGAGCCACACCAGTCAGGGCTCCCATTACTTTTTATATTATTTATCTCTCCTCTTTTTGTATTATTATTTTTTAAATCTCTTCTCTTCTTTAGCCACTTTGATTTTGTCTTCAGTATAAACTGGGCTCTACCTGGTCACTTCCTGTGGTTGGCACAAGCTGTCTCCCAATGAGCATCCGTGGGATAAGAGGCATATTGTGTTTCCTCATCAGAGAAAGAGCAAATAATACACAGGGTCCTGGCCTCAGGAGTAAGGATCATATAATCCCCATCAACTGTTCATCCTCCCCCACTTTCCCTCTTCCTCAGTCCATCTCTCTAGGGTCACTCAAGTGATAACATAAAAAGGCACAAGTGAGAAGGTATAGGGAGAGCAGAGCTAATGGGCAGTCCAGTGAACCCCATTCTCTTAAGATTAACTCAATCCCCAGTCAGTAAATGACTATCAATTCATAGGAAGTTTTGGATATTTAATGTAGTTCCCCATGTCAAGTCATGAAGCTAGGAAGGTTATCATTTAGGTGCTGCTGAATGTATAAAATAAAAGACCAAAAGCAGTGCACTGGTTTATGGAATATAGTATTTAGAAATTATTAGAATAATTTTGTGAGTGAAATGTGTTATAAAAATATGATTAGGTAAGAAATTTACATGATATTAACTTCCTTAAATGATAAACACATGGTATATTTAATATTTCACTTACATTATTAGTTATGTTACTGTAGTACTTCAGTATTACTTTTTGCCATTTTATACCCCAAGTTGAAGAGGCTGCCTTTGATTCCTGGACCTTGTTCCTTCATTTCCTAGAGCATTTGATTAAATATGAGGAGAGTTGGAATAACTTTCCTTTTTAAAGAAATGTGTTGGAACGGCCGAAACCAATTTGGCTCAGTGGATACAGCGTAGGCCTGCAGACTGAAAGGTCCAGGTTCAATTCCAGTCAGGGGCATATACTGGTTGTGGGCACATTCCTCAGTAGCGGGTGTGCAAGAGGCAGCTGATCAATGATTCTCTCTCATCCATGTTTCTGACTCTCTATCCCTCTCTCTTCCTCTCTGTAAAAAAAAAATAATAAAAGTATTAAAAAATAAAGATATGTATTGGAACGATTATCATGGTGATAGTTATTTCATTTCAGAAGTGGAAAAAATATGTTTCAGATAAATCAAACTTATATTAATGAATTTCAATAATTCTGAATTGCCATAGAGCAGTGATTTTCAACCTGTGTGCTGCAATAATCTTTAAAACACGTAATACATATTTAGTCATGGGCATTGACCCCTTTTCCCTAAGACCACCAAATTAAAAAATGACAACAGCCAACACTACAATAGCCAGCTGGTGTAAATGAATCAAAATTATACATATTTTTTGACAGATTGGCACACATCATATATTTTTATATGTGCCACAGGATTTTAGTAATTAATTTATGTGTGCCTTTAGATAAGAAATCATTGCTGTAGGTATCCATTTTGGTTTTCTATCACTCAAAAAAACCATCTCACTTTATTTCCTTCATTAGGAAGTTTCACCAATTTCACAAAGCCCTAAATAATTACCTAATGACTGAAAAGTTAGCCACTGAGTCACTGGATATTATGATTGTTGTATGTAGGCAGAACAATAGTCCTCCTAGATGTCCACGACCTAATCGCCGGATTCTGTGATTGGCACAAGCTGTCTTCCAACGAGCATCTGTGGGGCACAGAGGCATACTGTACTAAAATGGCCAAAGGGACTTTGCTGATGTTATCAAGCTCAGGATCTTTACATTGGGAGGTTATCCTGGCTTATTTGGGTGGGCCTTTAAATGTAATCACCTGCCTTTAGAAAAGAGAAACAGAGAAAGGTTTGACCACACACTTAGAAGACAGTCTGAAGATGGGGAAGAACTGGGTTTGAGGATGTTGTGCTGCTAGCCTTGAAGATGAAAGAGGGCCCCGAAGTGATGGTTTGCAAAGAAGGCAGCTCTAGAAGCTGGAAAAAGCAAGGAACACATTATCTCTATAGAGTGTGGCCCTACCAACAACTCGATTGTAGATTCTCACCTCCAAAACTGTATGAGAAACAAAAAAAATGTGTGTTGTGTTAAGCCCCCTCACTTGTGGAAATTTGTTATAGCAGACACAGGTAACTAATACATTGTTGTGCAACAGGGTCCTGAGAAATCCTTACTTGGTCAGTGAGAGGCATCACTGTATGCTGAGATTTCTATATGCTACCAATTTCAAATTCACTAACCAGACATTCATGGGGTATCTGGATTCCTCAGTATCAGAGAAATGGAAGCCAAAGGAAGCCACTTGCATCACATGTACTGCCTACACAAATTTCACATAGGCTGACATCCTTTTAATCCCAGGAAAATAAAGAGCTAGAAATCTTCAATCAAACTAGTAACTTAGAGAAAAGGGCCAGAGTTTCACAAAACTGTAGAACCATTTATAGTTTCATTAGAAGCTACTAAATTATATGACTCAAGAAAATCACTGGCAATCTATTCAGAAAGGAATTCCATTTCTGTGGTTTTAACCACAAAACCTCTGTGGATCTTATACTGTATGACAACTACGGAATCTACTCTCACATTTTGGAGCCTCAAATATGTCTCTAACTACCTCCTAGGCCTATGGTGAATATATCATCTCTATTTGACCCTTCAACAACTTGGAGATCAGAGGCCTCAACTTCCTACTCAGTTGAAAATCTATATACAACTTACGTTGGCCCTCCACATAATGGGATCCCAACCCAAGGTAAAAGATACACATAAAGTTGTTTAGAACAGAGTTTGGAAAATGTGCTCCATAAATATCAGCTACTTTTAGATGACCTTGAGGCCAGTAAGAATGCGAACTGAAATATTTCAATAAATTATATTTGTCATGACTAGCTTGTCAAATAATGACTGAAAAAAAGGTCAGGAACATTTTAGTAATGGAACTAGTTACCTCAGAAAATTTAATTAAAAGTATATGCAACTTACTTCTTTATTATAATGAAAAAATGATGCATATATTTTAAACATCAAACGTACTAAGGGATATACAAGAAGAAATCTTCTTCTTACTACAGAACTTCAGTCTATTATATGCATATATACACACATACATGTGTGTGTATGTGCATGTAATATTCTCCTAACTTGACTCCTTATCTTCCTTCTTGCTCCTCTACTAGAAATTCAAGAAGCCAGAGTCCCAAAAGAATTGAATTCTATCCTATAATTTTCTTGCTTAAAACCTTCCAATGGTTTTCCATCATTTACACTAATAAAAGAGAAATATACAAATTGACCATCACTTCAAGATGTCCACCAGCCAATCAGGAGTGAGTATGCAAATTAATTTAACAAAGATGGAAGTGGCCCTGCCCGACAGCTACTCCAGGCCTCTGGGCAGCACACATGCAGGCGTGAAGTGGCTGGGAGGGGAAGGAGTGGCACTCTGGCTGGAGTGAAGACAGAAGGCTCAGGCAGGAGCCAAGATGGAAGGCAACTGCCAGAGCAAAGGCCTGGGTCCCTGGTGCCAGAAAAAAAAAACTGGTACCCGCAGCCAGGGGAAGGAAGGCCTATTGCACAAATCTTCATGCAACTGGCCTCTAGTACTTAAATAAAACACAAACCCCTTATTCAAGAATATAAAGTGCTATATACTCTGGCCTCTGCCTTTCCTTCTGACTGTATCTCTCTGTTCTTGCTCAGCTAACCTCCAGGCACACTGGCTTTCTCTGAGTGTGATGAACATTTAGGCTCATTCCTGCCTCTGGTCCTTCTAACTGTTTCCACTTCTTGGAATGTTCTTCTTCCTGAACTCTGTTTGTTATTTCTCTTTTTCATTCAGATAAAACCTGGCCTCCTAAGTGAGGACTTGGCTGATCATACAACTTCAATAATCACCCAGTCACTCTCTATCATTTCAACCATTTTGAGTCTTTGTATAACATTTAACATGACTGCATACTTTTCTGGTTTGCTTTGTCCTTTTATTTATTCATATGTTTATGTATGTAATTACCAGAGTTCCCCCCCACCCCTTAGAACGGAAGATCCATGAATGTAAGACTTGGTTTTGTTCACTCCTGTGCCTCTTTCACCAAGAAAAATGTTGGAATATAAAAATGCCTAATAATGCTTTATAAATTATTATAGTTCAAAGAAAGGACAAATCAAAATAAATAAGGGTTATTTGGGTTCTTTTTCCAAATAGTTTTAAAAAGTAACTAACATCGTCCTTGTGTATAAATCCTTGTACATGTCCAATTAGATGCCAAAAGTTTAATTATTGAGTCAAAGGTATGTGCAATTTAAATTTTGATAGTTATTTCCAAATCACCTTTTAACAGAATTGTGCCAATTTACATTTTGAGTGGGTTCTTTGAGTCTTCTTTTAAGTGTTTTTATGACATGATATTGGAAACACATTTCCTCCTCAATTTAGAAGCTTGGAACACTTTATAGTCCCATAACCTTGGAATGCAAACAGAATAGTCAAAAATGCAGAAGTCCATGGAGGCCTTGTAAATGGCTGAAGAACCCATGTCTGCAGTTACTGACGGTGGGAGGAGGTACTATGATAAGCATATGTGACTAACTTTCAAAGGTCTCTCATTCATTACCCAGGGGGAGTCTTGTGTTTGGATTTTTCACAATAAACATAGGTCTTCATATCAACACTCATGATTTTTTGTCAAGTATGCAAGTGTAATTTACAATAAAAAAAAATCTTAGTAATCTTACTTGGACACCAAAAAAGACGAAGGCAGAAACAAGTAGCCTATTCTAAAAGGTTCTCAAATTCCATGTGTTTATTTCTCCCCATTAAAGGTTAATTCCTCTTGCTATTTGAGTCATTTATGCCAACAACTTCAGAGTTCTGGGTAGCAGGAACTGGACAATACTTTACTGATGAATTTACATGTATATGTTAGTACCTGTTTAACTATAGCAACAAAGTTGTTGATGAATTTGGGGACATATAGGCTCCATGGACTACTCTATTCAATGTTCAAAGGCATCAACTCATGCTCAGTAAAAAAGCAACAACTAAATTCATATGAAACAGCCCAGAGGATAACAGAAAATAAAGCCAAAGACATACATACTTTCAGCCTCCACACCATCATTCTGAAAATTCTGTTAATGTATTTCACCTCAAGATAACTTTAAATGAAACATCAATTTTTAGCACAGATCATCCAAACATGTCACGTAAGCACGTAAGACACCCTCCAATGCTTACCTCTGTTACTCAAGAACAGCATAATCTTGCCTTGGAAAAGTTGCCCAATTAATAAAGCGATACCAATTCTGGATTTAAAATGCACCTTAATAAAGCATTAGCTTTTCTAAATACTGAAAGCAGGGTACTTACAACAGGGTGTCCAGTACAGTAGGTGTAGCTGGCATGGGACTGGTAGTGCAAGCTTGCTCTTGGAAAGGAGTAGGTACTCCAGGCTGGTTGGCTGCTGTTCCACTGGGAGCTGAAGCCAGGGCTCATGGTCAGTCTTGACTTACTCATTTGATAGGCTCTCACTGTGGAGCTGGACTATCAAGAAAAAAGAAATGCAATGTAAGACAGCTCTGCATTGAACCCAAGTCAGACATACACACACATACATACACACACACACACACACACACACAACTGCAGCAGCACACATTCTCTTGTATGATCACAGCATAGAACTCAGCTGGTTAAAGGAAATGGCTGATCTCTTAAGAGGAGACATGACATGTTGTTCTGACTAGGATAAAAGTGTTTTTCCACTATTAGAATTTGGACTGGATCACAAAGCACAATTGATATTATTGAAAAATGTTTTGTTTTGTTTTCTGGTTGAACATGCAACTCCATTCTTCAGAAATGAGGTATGTTTTAGAGGTGACAGCCAAGAGTGAAATATTTAAAAATATTTTTTTATTTATCTCAGAGAGTAAGGGATAGGAAGAGAGTGATAGAAATATCAATGATGAGACATAATCATCAATAGGCTGCCTCCTGCACATCCCCCACTAGGGACTGGGCCCACAACCCAGGCATATGCCCTGACCAGGAATAAAAACACGACCTCCTGGTTCATAGGTATGGGTAGCAGTGATATTTGAAGTTACATAAATTTCTTTTCACCACAGTATTCACCTTAGAAGTTGACCATAATCCTCATCAGAATGCAGTAAACAAAGATCATGTTACGATGGTTGGACTGAGGCATAGGTTGGTTCCTGACACTAAATGGTCTTCAAGTTCCATGAGTCTATTGCTGTCCTCGGGGAGAGAGCAGCAGAAATCTGGACATACTTCAACATGTTGCCCTTTCACTACCAAAGACAGAAAAATGATGAAGGATTTGAAACTGCCATTTACCCCCAACTGGCCTGACCAATGTAATTACAAACAGAGGAATATGAAACTATAAATCAATGTTCCAAATGTTAAATCTATCTTCTTGTTCATAATTGTACATAGAGTGGAATGAACTCAAAAACAAAACTCACTTGTATCTTCTGTCCATTTTTTCCCCTCAGATGCCATGGCGTATAAGGCATATAATAGATTCTTTTCAGAGAACACTTTCTATCATCAAATTGCAATAGCTACTTACCCATGTAGCATAGTAACTTTCACAATAAATTCTATTTATAAATGTATGGACCCATGCCAACTCAATCACTGGGGAAATGTGCTAATCTCATTGCCATTATATTCAGGAAACCCAGTGGGGAAGAAACTTTTATCCGAGATTGTATTCCCCACTGGGCTAGATTCTGATACCATTAGATACTTCAAGAAACAACTCTTATGAAGAAAGGTTTGGGCACCTTGGGGTTACTAAAGGAAGCAAGGCCTCCACAATTCAAAGGCACCAGGCAGGGCAATTTCTCTCATAATATCCTCAAAATATTTAGAAGGTTAAAAGAAAAATTAAATCAGTAATTTACTGTTAATTTACTTAAAAGATTTAACCCCAAAAGTGGAGAGCACAGCTTTGTTAAGGTAAATACAATTATTTGGTATTTGTTGCTACTCTCATCCCCATTATCACACAAACTACCTGTGTTTCCCCGAAAATAAGACATCCTCCGAAAATAAGACCTACTTCATGGAAACATACACATCCCCTGAAAATAAGACCTAGTGCATCTTTGGGAGCAAAAATTAATATAAGAGACTGTCTTATTATTGGGAAACTGGGTATGTGTGTTCTCCAAGTGTTCAATAGTTCAATGGGATATACGGGTACAGCAAAACCTAGGTACATACTACTGCATACCTGCCTAAGAAAAATCTGTGCTGGAGAAGCTATAGCAGGCTTCTATAACATTAATATATCTTGGTTCTAAGTACAGAAGCTTAGTATTTGTAATTAAAAAAATACCCTATTACCCTATTATTTGTACCACACACACAGTCACTTCAAAGACTAAATAAGTCCACCCACACAACCACTTTTGGCTCCAAAAGTGTATTGGTTTCTGGTCACTTCTCACTCTCACTTGCTCAGTTGATTCTATAGGTAGCTCCTTCAAGACTAGACATGGTTAGATTCTTTATTTTTAAATTGGCCCAGGAACCTTGAATTTCTTGGGAAAGCAGGCAGTGTATGTATGCGTAAGTAAGTTGGTAAATACCTGAATCTCTTAATTTATGTTCCCAAATAGCTTCAGTCTCTCCTCAATGATTTTATTCATGGTGGTCTTCTTCATGCAAATTCCGTTTTCTCCCTTTTTGTCCACAAAGCTCACGCTCAAGTTACATCTATTACCGGATCTCATTCCTGTTGCCTCTGGCTTACGCTGACCCTTGCCTTTCTACTTTCACATAGCTCTCACAGTACAGCTTAAACACTTTAGCATGTGATTGTGTTGTTTTGCTTTCTTCCCTATATATGTAAATTCTGCTCTTCCAACAGGCTGAGTCTAATGAGGTCAAGGTCACTATCCTCCCCAACATTTGAAGGCATTAACAGTGTTTATTCCCCAATATGATAACATCTTTCCTTTTTTACTCCATGACACTTCCAACTGCATATTCTTCTCCCACCTTCTTTCTTATCTTTCTTTTTGTTCTCCCTACATGGGGTCTTTCGCCAAGGCTCATTCCTCTGTTCTGTGTTCTTCACTATTTTCACTTTCTTCCTTTGTAATCTTATTCAGGACCAAAGCTTCAAGTATTACCTTGAAGAAGATGACTCTCAGATATACTTTAACAAACTCTTTCCTAATACCAGTCCCAAATCTTAAAATATCTGCTGGATATGGATGTATAACTGCCAATCGTCAAAAAAGGGAACCAAAGTTTAAATTCTGTGCGTAAAATTAGATGCATTAATTGCTTCACTCTAAGATTTCATTTCGTCTTAATTTCTTTATTTATGGTATTTCTGACAATATTTTGAAAAAAAGTGCCTAGAAGCTTTAGAATTACTTTGACTCATTTATCTGGTCAACTTTCCACTATCGGTGTCACCAAATTCTATTAAATCTTTTCAATAGTTCTTGAATTGATGCTATCTTTTCCGTTCCCATTACCACTATGCATTTTTAGGATTTTGTCATTTCTATCAATCGTTAAAACTAATATCTACCTGCCAGTGTGGCTCAGCAGTTGAGCATCAACCTAGGAACACACAGATCACCAGTTCAATTCCTGCTCAGGGCACATGCCCAGGTTGGGGGCTCAGTCCCCAGTTGGGGGTTTGCAGGAGGCAGCAGAATGGTTTTGTTTCTCTCTCATCAATGTTTCTCTCTATCCTCCCCCTTCCTCTCTCCTCTCTAAATATCAATAAAAATATATTTTTTAAAACCTACTCTCTATGTTAAGCTTTGGTTGATTCTCCATAATTATACTACCTTAGTGTTTCCAGAAAGCTGATTTTATTGTGTTACTCCCTGCTAAAGAATGTTCAGTGTCTCCCCACTACCTATGAAGAAAAGTCCAAACTTCCTAGTCTTTCATTTGAATCTTTTTAATGTTATCCTCACATATATTGCAAGGCTTACTTTTGCTTCCTTCCCATATAACCTCAAGCTCCGGAGAGATTGCTAATCCAAGTATTTCATGCATGTTCATGTCATTGTCATAAACCATCTACTTCCTAAAATATCCTCCACTCTTCTCAGTTCCCACTAAAATATCCCCAGCATTTACAGAAAACCTATTCCAATGCTCAGCCTCCAGCCCATAGGGACTTTGGCTTCTGCTAGGCATGGACATTACTGATTTTCTGCCATATTCATCTGATCCTTTCATCATCTGTGTGGCTACTGAGGAAATCAATGCCATAACTTCATCAGTATAACTCATCAATGTCTTAATTAGTCTCACACAACAATTATTATGTCCCACCACACTTCTTTGGGGACAGGCATCACAGCTGTGTTTTCCAGAAGAGACCACAATGCAAGAACTTGAGTACAAGTGGTTCATTTTGGAAGTGATCCTAGAGAAAATCAGTTGGAGAATAGGAAATGTGACAGAGTTAGAATCAGTCAATAAGCTTGCTTCACTGAATAAATTATTACTTGGAGAACTAAGGCTCAATTCCTTTGGGGGACGCAGAGTCAGTGTAGAACATGCTTCCGAGTTATTCTATTCAAAGTGAAAGAAAGTAAGGGTATTTAACCTCTGATTCCCATGCATCATTGGCTGGGAGCTGCTCCTGGGAGCATTAGTTCCCAGGCACTCTGGCCTACTCACCATAGGCAAAAAGAAAGTTCTCACATAGAGAGTCCCAGGAGATTGTTGACATGCTCTAGGCAAGTAAGTATTAAGGGGTATGGGGAAAGCATTGATAGCATGTACTACTATAAATGGACGACTCGACTCCCTGAACTTCTTTGTACCTGCCATAGAACCTTAGCTATTTGCATTTTCCTTTTGCATAATTGAGAGCAGGAGGTCAAATTGGCTTCACTTTTCTGCCATTAAGAACTTGCAAAGACAAAAGAATAGCTTATAGCACAGTGAAAAGGTGCTCAAAATCATTAATCATCAAGGAAATATAAAGTAAAGCTACAATAAGGTACCAGTTCATACCCACTAGAATGGCTAAGACTGAAGACTGGCAATACTAAATATTGAGGTTATTGAGGACCTCAACCCTATTTGCAATCCTTGGCAGGGTAAAATGGTATGGATCTTGCTACCAATTCTTATAAAATTAAATATACTTCCACCTTTGACACAGCAATTCCACCTGCACTTACTTACCTAAAAGAAAATATATTTACTCAAAAATACATTTTAAGAATATGCTCAGTAGCCTTATTAATATTAGTCCCAAATCAGAACCCACTCAAATCTCTATCAGCAAGATAATGTATTAAAAAAATATAAGAGCACATTCATGTAATGGAATACTACTCAGCGATAAAATAGAACAAACTTTTAATACATACAATTACATAGATATATCTCAAGATTGTGCTAAATAGAAGATCAGGAAGAGAAGAGTAAATATGGGTAATTTCATTTATATCAAGTTTCAGAAGAGGAAAACCTATAGTAATAGAAATAAAAATGTGTTTTCTAGGGGAGTTGAGGAGAATTGATTAGAAAGGGAAATAAAGTAATCTTCTAGGACAGTGTTTCCCAAACTTTTGATATATGTGTACCTCTTCTATAATTTTAATAACACTGAGTAACTCTCGTCAAAAAAATGGATGTATTTTAAGAACAATCAAAATATATTTATTTTTCTCTTTTTCGTATATACACAAAATAATAATAAAGGAAAAATAAAATTATCCATAATAAAATATAAATAAAAGTTATATTATAAATAACATTTATTTGCACACCAGACCATCTCACGCCACACAAGACTGTCTTGACATGATTCATGAAAACGTAGAATTAGGTGCAGCTAAGCATGGTGCAATGCATATCCCCACCAAACTCCGGTGCAACACGTACCCCCACCAAACTCTTCCCATACCCCTGGGAGTACACATATCATACTTTGGGAAACACTGTTCTAGGGCATTGGATGGCAAACTCATTAGTCAACAGAACCAAATATCAACAGTACAATGATTGAAATTTATTTTGAGAGACAAATTTTTAAAACTTAAACTTCTTCTAATGCCACTTCTTCAAATAGACTCACCGAGGCCATGGTATTTTGTGGAAGAGCCACAATCAAGGGGCCAAAGAGCTGCATGTGGCTTGCGAACCACAGTTTGCAGACCACTGTTCTAGGGTGATGTCAATCATCTTATTTTTGGTGGTCATTCCATGAATGCATACATTTGCCAAAATTCATTAAACTGAATGTGTGAGTTCCGTGCATTTTACTGTCTTAATTATTCCTCAAAGAAAACTATATTGCAATTGCACTACAGGATGATTCTGAAATTTTCATCTCAAGATAGAGATGGCTTAGAAACTGAAGCCCAAAGGAACCAAAAATCCTAATTTTTTAGATCCCATAATTGGCTAATCTGAGTTCTGCCGTCTTTTCCCTCC
Organism: Vespertilio murinus; assembly: GCA_963924515.1. Lineage (NCBI taxonomy): Eukaryota > Metazoa > Chordata > Mammalia > Chiroptera > Vespertilionidae > Vespertilio > Vespertilio murinus. Next base: position 13,858,974 of record OZ004715.1, read on the forward strand.
TTGGCATGCCCTCTGAGAGCCTTGCCAGGGAGTATCTGAGGGCCAAACGGCAGGCAGCCAGAGAGAAGAGCAAAGAGTCTGGATAAAGAGCCTCTGAATAAGCAAGAACTGGCGGCATCATCTGGTTTCTGCCAACAGATCTGGGGGCATGACTGTTGGAGCAAGAAAAAATGGAGCATAGCACACAGCATGTACCCCGTCACACGCATCCAGAAATTACAAAGCTCTATGGAACACTTGCTCCTCTCTCTACTCTGTCAGCACTAGCAAACAAAAGGAAGCTAAAGGGAGTGGCAGAACAAAGCTGCACTAAGGGAGGTGGATGCAATGATGAGGAAGATTTCTAGACACCATTGAATAAATCTACAAGGGGATATTGAGACATAACACTTACATGCAACTTACTACTTATCAGACACTGATGGTCCTAAGTGTTTTATATTTGCACTGGGATAACTTATGTATTACTCATAACAATTTTACAAGTAAGTTACTATTATTATCTGCATTTTATCAGAAAGGAAATGAAGAAAGAAGGAACAGATTTTAAGAAAAAAGGCTGGTTTGAGGGTTAAGAAGGAGGAATGGGCAGGAATAACTACAAAAATCAAGAGTGGAGGAACAGTCAAAGTTGATCAGATCCACCCTAAGAATTACACATTCAACATATGTAGAACAAAGGTTGATTATCTGATTAACAATGGATCATCTCCAAAAAATAAGTCTTAGGGATGAACCACATACTCCACTGTAAAAGAGAGATTAAGAAAGATCATTATAGGGATACACTAATATCTCTCCATATAAAAGCCTAAATGACCTTTATGACCAGAATGACTGAAATGACCAGGTGACTAGTCACCATGATGCTCACTGACCACCAGGGGACAAACACTAAGTGGCATAGCAGTGAGAGAGGGCATGGGGGAGAGGCAGGGAAATGCATGTTGGCAGGGCACCCATGGCTGCAGCGGCGGCTGGCATCCTTTCCTTTCATGCCTGCCCTGACAACCATGACCTCCTCTCCCAACCCCACCAGGGCCTTCTGGTCCTGGGATGGGATGGGAAACAGGAGTGGGTGGCAGCAGATGAGGACCCTTTCTCAAGGGTTTCAAGGGCAGGCTCCCTCCTTGGGTCCAGAGGCCAACCTCCTGCGTTCCTACCCCCCTCCTCTTAATTGGCAGGCCCCACTCGGCCTGGCCCTAGTCAGCCTAACCTCAATCAACCTAGCCCCAATCAGCCTCATTCACTGCCTAGGGACCCCAACTATGCATGAATTTGTCCACTGGGCCTCTAGTAAATATAAAGTCAAGGATCCAAAAGAGCACAAAATTGTTAGGAGATGCAGGCATGAGCACCAGCCACTGTTAGGGAACAATAACGTATTTCCCTGTTGGCAATACTTTTATCACATGATAATGCACTAACATTAACTCAAGTTCAATTATTAGTGATGACACCATAGCCAACACAAACTGCCTGCATTTGTTTCCTTTAAAAGCTGCCCAATGAATCCTCCTCAGCCGGAAGAAATTGCAAGATGATTCTAGAAACACAATCAATACATTTATACTGATATTAGTTTAAGTATATTCCAATGGTAATCTAAAATTACTGCTGAAGTTAGTCTTAAGGAAACTTTATATCCATTTTAATAAATGCTATAGAAATATATGGAATATGCTGCATATACTAACAGAGCAGAGACTCCTGTAATAACCACTGAGGTAAATGTGTTTTTACCAGCCCAGCTACTCTTCCCACAGCTCCTGTTGAACACAGCATATGCCTATGCAGACCTGGTTATTCCAGGAGATCTCCCAAGCTGAGTCACCAGGTAGTCAACTGACCCAACCTGGGCCAATCAGAGACTTCCCTGGAAATATGGGATTGCCATTCAATGACTCATAAATCTCTATTGGACTCTTGAACTAAGAGGTTGTATAAAGGAAGCACTGAGGTTTGGCTGCATGAATGTAGAAACAAAGCTCATCTGGTAAGGGGTCAGGGGAATAAAAAACAGAGTGGGGGGGCAAGAAAAAGGAAGTATAGACAGTAACAGAAACAAGAGACATTCTTACTTGAAGGAAATAGAAGGAACATTTTAGTTCTGGATGACTTTTATAGTCTTTGGCTCCAGTCTCTTGCAACAGCTGGCTGCACTTCCTGACCCCGAGTTCCATACCATATTCCTACATCCAAACACTAGATCCTTCCTTCCTGCTTAGGTGATGTGGAGTATAAATTGCAATTAAATGAACACTGACTATGCAAAGGGAAAGGAACAGACATACAGAGAAAGCAGAGTTGAGAGAGCATGTGGTGCAGATGGAGAGAGAAATGGAATGCTTTGGGGTTCCCATAAGACCTGCCACATATTGCACAGGAATCCTGTGAAACCTTCCAGGGATTTCCCCTTTGCCTTTGCTCATTAGAGTGGATTTCTCTTCCTAACAACCAAATGGTTTCTCTGTGTCCTTGGACCTTCATTTTCACCTTCATAAACTGTATTTGCTGTTCTTCTTCTCCTTAGGCTTTTACATCAGCATTTCCAGTTGATATTAGAGATTAGTGACCCACGATTGAAGGTTTTACAGTTGTTCTAAAGTAAGAACCATATAAGTGCAGATGAAAAGTGTGAACCAAATATTACACATCAACGATGCCATTCTGGGTCAACTAGTTAGTGCAACATGCTACAAAGTACACTTAAGAAAGACCAATCAACAGATCAATAAATAGTTTATCAGAAATATAACAAATTTAGCTTCTACTCCTAAAAACATAGTGTTGTAATGGTACCACATCTTATTTCTTTGTTATTCCCTTTTGCCCTCAGCATTTTTTTTAGCATCGCATCACAAATATTGTGATAGGAGAGAATTAGAAAATGTTTACATACACATATTCATATGCACACACACATATGCACATGCATACCTAAGCACATGCACACAGACACATACACACATGCATTTCTTAAGTCCCCACAGTGAACTTTTCGGCAAGCACATGTCAAGATGAAGTTCACCCAGAGGCTAAATGACTTCCTGTGTGTGTTTATTTCCCGTACTGCCCACGAGGAAGTCTGAAAAGAACAGTTTCTACCCAATAGCTCTCAGAGTTTCGATAGGTTTTGCAGAGTTCCCTCCCCACCCTGTGCCCCAAGCACAGGATTCTCGTTGTGTGGTTTCTAAAGATTTCACTTAGAACCAGTTGCAAACAGAGCCTGAATGGACAGTCAAACCCACACCAAGCCTCTCTTGCAGGACAAGTGGTGACTTTGTTCCTTCACAAAGGCCTGAGAGGGAAGCCAGAGAGAGAGAGAGAGAGAGAGAGAGAGAGAGACTGGCCCTCTGGTATAGGAAGCTTCTTTCAAATAAATCCTTTTAAACAGATCTAAATCATGGCACTGGAAAGGAAGGAGTCCACACAAGGAAATGGGGAGACATGTCTACGCCCTTACACCCACCTTCCAGAAGAACAGAAACAAGTCTTTCCTGAGTGACCTGTTATCTTCTATGACATTCCTCAGAGATGCGACTCTCGCTTGGTTCTGCGCATATGCTTCTCTGAGGAAAAGGAGGCTTTTTTGATATGGTTATTGTTACTGCCCTGACATTGGAATGTCTTATTTTTTTAGCATTGCTTTTCTCATGACTTGTAAATATAAAGCATCTGTGTGAGCTTTTCTATCAGAGGCCCTTTTATAAAATAATCATAAGCCATGGTACTTTTTGGCATTTACATCTACTGTTACTGTCTAGCTTCAAAACTTCAAAAAGGAGAATGTTGTGAAACATTCTGTATGCTCTGCAGACATGATTTAGGGCTCTTGCCAGCCACCTAATGCTCTCCCAGCTCCTACTGAAGCCAGCCCACCACACCAGCCAGCAATACCAGGTGACTCCCCGGAACTGCCACTTGGTGTCTAGCTAACCCCTATTAGGAAAGAGTAAAAAGGAGCTGTGTCCACTGTGAGGTACCAACCATTATAATGACTTATAGAACTTTGGAGATTGGAAAGTGGGTTTCTGGCATGAATGTGAATGGAGAGGAAATTTCACATTCTGTCAGTTGCTTTTATATACTTATCTGGGAAAGGATCAGGTAATTCAAAGCCCGGGACTCTGCTCTCTCTCAGTGCTACAACTTTGGTAACTTTTCATACCGTTATGACACTGGTATGACCACGCAAATCTTTCTGAGAGTGCTTATATAATGACTATGCTTTTTTAAAAACATTTCTTTCCCACATCACTTCAACTTTTATTTGTCCCCTTTTTGACAGTGTTCACAGGACCAGGGCTACAACCACCCTTGATGGAAACAGTGATGATTCCCAAGAAAGAATCTGGAACTATGTTTTTAAATCCTTATTTCAGAATCCCTAAGGGTCTGATGGATCAGGATGCACCTCAGCCCCATCTGGTATAATTGGGGCAAATAGGAATTCTACCTATTAATAGAGTGATATGCAAATTAACCATCACTCTGCTATACCCACAAGCCATGGCCACCAGCCATCCTACTAACCAATCAGAGCAAATATGCAAATTAACCCAGCAAAGATGGTGGTTAATTTGCATACACAGAGGGAGGAGTGTAGACTGAAGGCAGCATAGAAGAGGGAGGAAAAGTAGAAAGCAAGGTGGCTGCTGGAGGCAAACCCTGGCAGAGCATGTGGGGCGGGGCTAGGTGGGGCGGGGTGAGGCTTGCAGTGCCAATGGCATCAACATCTTGGCCTTGGAGGCAGCGGGTGTGGCAGGTCAGATGTGGAGCGAGGCGCACATTGGCACTGGCAGCACAAGTGCAGAGAAGGTGGTGGCAGTGGCCATGGGCACTGTGGGGCCCTGTGAGAGGTGGGGGGTGGGTGGGAGAGGTGGTGGTGGCGGAAGGGAAGCCCGCTGGAAGTCTTGAAGGAATATTCCTGCAACAGGTCCCTACTGTGTTTCCCCGAAAATAATACTTCCTCCGAAAATAAGACCTACTTCATGGAAAAATAATACATCCCCTGAAAATAAGACCTAGAGCATATTTGGGAGCAAACATTAATATAAGACACTGTCTTATTTTCCAGGAAACAGGTTAGTACATCTATAATTGCCTGGTGGTAAAAATTTGCCCACTAGTTCTGTGCCTGTATATCCTTATCCATTCCTAGGATGCGAATACTGTTGTTAGATCTGTTGCCAGATTAGAAATGCTAACTGCAATCTGGACCAGCAAAATGGCTGACCCAATGTCCTGTCCAAAGGTGGAAGAGTTCTGGTATAAATGGAGAGTGAAAGGAATAGTAGCTGAAGGTAAAAGGATGACTGCATAGTTATGTAAAGAGGGAAATCCAATAATACATAATAATACAAAAGAGGCTCAGAGTAAGAGATGACATTGTCTCTTAGTTCAATTACAACAAATGCCTCTAAGGGTGAAGACATAGGTTTGTTAAGACCACTCTTGCTTTGTGGAACCTGATAAGATCAAATGACTGCCTGTAAACCTGAGGGGCCTTGCCCAGGGAAGACATTTCTACATGATCTGATGATGGGCAGGGCTAATAATGAATGGCTGAATGGGATTCCAACCATGTGCTACTATCTTGTGAGTTGTATATCATTTTGCTGTAAAGTAACTATAGCCAGAGGGTGAACCATGAAAAAAAAGAAAAAATATGTATATTTTCTCCCACCTCTGTCCCTGGCCCAGATTTCCTATATCCCTTAGAATTTCCTGGGTGATAAGAGTATCTTTTGTTCTAATGAGTGGCCTCCTGGATGGGGCTGGTCCTCACAAAGACCAACTATGATTAGAAGTTTGGAATTTTCAGTCTCACTCCCCATTCTCTGCAGAGCAGAGAGGGACTGGAAATGGAGTTAATAACTGACCATGCCTATGTGATAAAGTCTTCCTTAAATTCCCCAAGGGAAGGAGTGTGGATGGGGAAGCTTCCCGGCTGGTGAACATGTAGAAGATCCTGGAGAGAGGATGGAAGCTCTGCACTCCTTCCCACAGGCCTTGCTCTACTCATCTCTTCCATATGGTGTTCACCTCTGCCCTTTGGCACATACTTTTACCATAAATCAGCCATCTAGAAAGTGAACTGTTTTCCTGAGCTCTGTGACCTGCTCTAGCAAATTAATGGAACCCAAGGAGGGGGTGGTGGGAACCTCTAATGTAAAGCCATTCTGTCAGAAGCCTAGGTGACAGTCTGGATACAATGTTGGCATCTAGTGTGTGTGTGTGTGTGTGTGTGTGTGTGTGTGTGTGTGTGTGTGTTTATGAAGGTGAGGTGGGGGAGAAGAGGCAATCTTATAAGACTGAGCCCTTAACCTGTGGGGACGGATGCTGTCTCCAGGTAGACAGTATCAGAATTGAGTCACACTATAAGACACCAGCTGGTGTCACAGAATTGCTGGGTCTTGGAAAAACCTCCACACAGTTGTATATGTGTGTCAAAGGTGTCAAAAGTGAAGTGTTCTGTGTGAGTAGTAAAGGAGACACACACAGGACAAATGTGTTATCCTACCTGACTTTCCTGCTTCTCGTATTCTTTTTCTAAAAAGTTGGACTAATAATAGAATCTATCTCATAAGCTGGTGTTAGGTTTAAATAAATTAATAAAGCATTTAACAGAGTTTATCATACTCATTTAGTGGTACAAAAATTATTATTGAAATAAAATGCTACTTTTAAAAAACAACATGAATACAAAACTTTTGTACTAGAATTTATGAAACCCTTCATTCTTTCCTTCCTCCTTTTCCTTTTTCCTTCCCTTTATCCTCTTTTCCTCCCACCTTCACGTCCTCCCTACCTTCCTTTTCTCCTTCTCCCCTTTCTACTGAAATAGAAAAAAAAAATTAATCTAGCAGAGGCTAATTTCTTTATGTTTGAGTAATTGATTCTAACACTTATTTTTCTTTTCCACACCAAAAGTCACCTTACAGCTAATTCCTGGCTCGGTGCACAGTCAATGAGCCCAAGCACACAATTGCTCCTGCTGGAGTGTGCTGGAAGTTAAAGTCACATAGAACATCCCTGGAGGACACTCCCATAGTCCCAGAGTGGCTGAGACTGGAATAGGCTGATTCCCTCAAATGAAATTAGCCTATAAAAACGACAATAAGATAAATGCAAAATGATTCTTACAAGTCATTTAATAGCTTCACATCAAGAGGTAGGCTAGTTTATCTGGTTTAAGGGGAATTTCAATGCTAGACCGTGAGAGATGCTAGGGCAGGAGTTAATAATCTTCTTACCTTTGCAACTGGAACCATATCTAACACAAAGTAGATGTTCCAAATGATTCATCTATCCATTCATTCATTACACTTACTTAATGAGGGCCTACAATGGGCCAGGTCTTGTACAGAGGCTGAGACTACAACCGTGAGAAGAAAATAATAGAGATTAATAATTAGCTAGGGAGACAGGCATTTTAGCATGCCCATAAATAGTGACATAATTGTTTTAATGGGGAAGTACATAGCAAATGAGAATATAGAATAGTGCCTCTCCTCCCTCCACCCACCCCATAACCTGGCCGCAGGGAAGGTAAGATGCAAAGCCAGGTGTGTATACTGGGTGTAAACTGGAGGAAGTTATATTAAAAATAGTAGCTGACAGATAAAGAGGACTGCAACAGATGAAGAGAGAAGGGACAGACTGAAAGAACCACCCTGATTCCATGAAGGTTTAGGGAGAACAGCTCTTGTGAAAAATTGCATTGTGTTAAGGGTTAAGGGAGAGAACATTGCTAGAAGGGCTATTCTTCATGGGAAAAGGCTCAAGGAAGTGGGGGTTGATGGGGGTGTGGTAGGGGAAGGAGATAAACTTGGAGAGGCAGAGAAGGCACATGAGTTTAATTTTTTACCCAAAGCCCGGGTTCTGGGATGGATTTGGGGGTGTGGGGGGGCATGAAAGGGCAAGGGGAAGGGCGTGCAGGGAAGCAGCCAATCAGTGAATCTCTCTCATCATTGATGTTTCTATCTCTCTCTCCCTCTCCCTTTCTCTCCAAAATCAATAAAAAAATATATTTTAAAAAAATTTTACCCAAAGACAAAGCGAGGGTAACCAGTGAAATAGTTTACTCGGGTGGACCAGTGTTTGGATTTGCATTTAATAGCAGATACTCTGAACGCCCCTGGGAGATGGATGGGGCAAGGTCAGACCAAAAGGTGGGGATTTGATTTTAGGAAAGTCATTCAGTGGTACAAACAAGAGGGGATGGCAGCCTCAATCAACATAAGTACAAGTAGACAGATGTGAGTTATATTTAGGAGGGGCTGCCCATTAGGACCCATGGGGAGAAGTGGTGGCAGGAAAGATGTAAAGAATCCCAGATGATTCCCAGGTGACAGATGACACTGCCATTCATTTTAGGGAGCACGGGAAGATGAACATCATTATGAGGTAGGAGGGTGTAAAAAATAATACATTCAGCCAAAACCGATTTGTCTCAGTGGATAGAGCGTCAGCCTGTGGACTGAAAGGTCCTACTTTTGATTCCAGTCAAGGGCATGTACCTTGGTTGCGGGTACATCCCCAGTTAGGGGTGTGCAGGAGGCGGCTGATGGATGTATATCTCTCATCGATGTTTCTAACTCTCCATCTCTCTCCCTTCCTCTCTGTAAAAAAACACACACAATAAAATGTATTTTTAAAAAGTAATAATACATTCAAATGTGAACATATTGAAGCTGAGATGTCTATGTGTCCACGTGTGGAGGAGTGTGAATTTGCCACTCAGCAGAAAAGTCTGGGCTAGAAACTCAGAATTCATCAACTAAAACCATGCAAATGGACTGAGTTGAAAAGGTAGAAAGCTTGAGGCTATCACCAAAGATATTAGTATAAGCTTAAGGTGATGAGCTAATTCAATTAGGTCCAGTATCCCCCGAATTAAATCCCCATCGGCCAAAGACATAGGAGTGATTCATTAGTGGAAAATTCTGTAAAATTACTGTTCCATGCTGCAAAGTGTGGCCGAGTACCAAGAGTGGTTTGCCCTTGGCATCAAGCTTATTCTAATATTAGTACCGCTTATTGAATTCCTACTTCAAAGGACACAGACCATGGGGAGTTTTCATTCTAAAGCAAACAATGTAGTCTCTCTACCTGCCGTGAAAAATCATTACAGATTGAAAACCTGAACTGGGTGTCAGAGAATTGAGGCTAGAGTAACAATTGAATCTTAGTTAAAAAAAAAAATGGTAGCCATCACTCAAGAACTGTCCTACCCACAGACATAAAATCCTGCCAGAAATTATGTCTTCTCCACATTGTTGCAGTTGAGGCTGTTGAATGGCATCATGCATTTGTTACCTATGATCCCATCAGCTAATTAGTGAATGGGTATTTATTATTACCTTACTCTATGCAAGGAACTGTGTTATGTCCTACAGAAGGCACAAGGAACTAAAATATTCTCACCCAAAGGAAGCTTTCCATGTATTTGAATATGTCAGTGGATATTCAGCAAATGTTTATTTTTAAAAATGCCTCTACTAACCTCTTGTTAGAAACACCACACTAACTTTTCATAAGTTTTACTGAAATGTGAGCCATTCTGTGAAGTCTTACCCTACTTGAAGTCCTTCATCAGACATCAATCATTCTTTCATCTTCATTTTCACATGATGCTGTAACATATTTTTGTTACATATCTTTTTGTATGTATGCCGGGTATATCTAAGTTCATAAATGTGTTTGTGCAAGAATATGTGCTTATACAAGCATTTATATCTTTCTCTTTTCCTCTCCCCCCCCCTCTCTCTCACAACCCCCCCCCCCACACACACACACACTCCACCATCTTTTAGAATATGGGTAGAGAACCATTCTTCAGCCAAGGGTCATTTGGATATTTGTAACATCATTCACAGGCCAAACAAAATTATCAACTTAAAAATTATCCCCCTATATTTGGTTAAATGTTTAATTAACTCAGCCCTAATGCTTTGGCTGGGCTAGATCAAATGATTTTGTGGGCCTTTTAAGGCCCACAGGCTAGACGTCCCCATGTGTGGATTAGAGGGTTGGCAAAACTTTCTCTATAAAGGGCCAGATATCAAATACTTTAGTCTTTGTGGCTGATACAGTCTTGGTAGCAATTATTCAACTTTGGCATTATGGCGTAAAAGTAGCCATAAATAATCTGTAAAAGAATGGGCATGGCTAACTGCCAATAAAATTTTATTTGCAAAAATAGGCAGTGGCCAGGATTGAGTTTGACACACCCTGTTTTAGACTCAATTTTTAAAATTTATCTCTGTACTTTCCCAACAATTTGCATAATGCTGTGAAAATAGAATGCATTGAAAGAAAAGGCTTGGAATCAACTACTATATTTCTTTGTGATTACAAAAAACAATTGATTTTGAAAGTCAAAGGAGGAAAAGATCACCAAGATGGCAGGTCTATAAAACAGTGGTATTGATGAGATTGATAAAGAAGTAGAAAAAAGTTTTTGGAACAAAAAGTTAATATATCAGTGTTCTGTTCAATCTGCCTACAGACTAGCCAATTGGAAATACCCTATAGAACAAAGATGGATAAGTCTAAACATAAAGCTAGAAAACTGTAGGTTAGAGAAACATATTTTTGACCATGCACCAAAAATAAGCAAATAGTTGGAATTATTTTATAAATTATTTATTTCTGAGGAACCAAGTCTAAATAGATAGATGATAGATAGAAACTCTAACCCCCAATGTGATACTATTTGGAGATGTGGCCTTTCAAAAGGAATTAGGTTTAGATGAGGCCATGAGGGTAGGCCATCATAATGGAATTAGTGCCCTATAAGAAGATATACCAGAGAGCATTCATTCTCTCTTCTCTCTTCTCTCTTCTCTCTTCTCTCTTCTCTCTTCTCTCTTCACTCTTCTCTCTTCTCTCTTCTCTCTCTCTCTCTCTCTCAAACATAGCAAGAAAGCAGCCATCTGCAAGCCAGGAAGAGAGACTTCATCATATACAGAGTGGATATGAGAGAGAGAGAGAGACTGAGAAAGAGAACCTGTTCACCATTGCCCAGCTCTTTGTGTACATTATTTAATTCATCTTCACAACAACCATCCAGGAGGCCCATTCCTGGAGACTCTGGGGTAGAGCTACACATGATGAAACTCAATTTCAATAGTAAATATCTCCAACCACAGAACATGTGCTCTTCATCGTGTTCTGTGCATTGCCTCCTGCTCAGTGAAAAAAGTCTCAGTGGCAGAAATGAGAGAACTAACCAGAAAGATTAAAAAAAAAAAAAAAAAACTTGGAACAAATGAGAGAAGAGCTAAAAGAAAAAATATATGAGACATGGCCCCATAGAGCCCCAATTCCACCTGGGAATTTACGGAATGGGGAAACAAGCTGCAATCAGTGAGAGGACAGTGATGATACTGAGAAGCCTGGTATGGTGGCTTCTTTGGTGGTGTTCTGTGCTAACCGGTGGAGGAGCCACTGTCTTCTAATTCTTTGACCCCTCACTGATGCATTAGCAAGCCCAATAGCCATAGATCCCACTGACATAATGAGGAAGGTATCTGGCCTGAAGGTCATTCACCCTCCATGAGCACAATAATAGCCAATGAATGGCAAGTAAGGATAGGCTGCTTCTAGAACATTTGCATTCAGGTTGCAGATATTAACATGAGGGATGACGGGAGTTTAAATGAGGATCTTTCGAGTGGAAAACTGCCTTTAAAGGAAACTAGCAATTGTTTGGATGCTGAAATAAAACTGACAGAGGAGCTCCAGTGATGCCTCAGTCACTGCTCGTGTAACAGATGGCGTCTCTGTCAGCAAGGAGGGGATTTGGCAGAAAAGAAACTCTAAGAGAAAGAGGAATTGTCAGATCCTGGAGCAGCACCGAGACACCCAGGTAAATGTCTGAGAAATGCCTGGAAATTCAGCCCAGTACTTTCAAACTTGCTGTGTGAGTAGGAAAGACAGATGGAGATGATCTGAATCTCCATAGGCAGAAAACTGCCAATGCTGCAAAATGGTTTTGCCGGTTACACATCAGTAACCCTTTCAGGTAGAAGCCTTGATTTGCAAAACTGATTTTGATGATTTTTATATTTTATCCTTCTTCGGGATGTCTTAAGTAGATAAGACAGATTGGATTTTGCAGTCAGAAAAGGAAACATATGTGTCCCAATTAAAAAAGCTAATCTCACATTTCCTGTGACATTGGAAGTCACAACTTGGTAGGATCAGAACCATAAATTTAAAAAAATGTATTCAGTAACTCACAATTCAGATTAGGCAAGGCCTACAAGTGTGTCTGTATACTAGTAAGCTGCTATGCAAACTGTCTTTAAATGTACAAGTAGCACATATTTAGTCTAACTGAAAATATCATTAATGCGAAGAATCTGTGTATGTGTATGTGAGTCCTGATATTTTCTTTTTAAAAAAATATATTTTATTGATATTTTACAGAGAGGAAGGGAGAGAGATAGAGAGCTAGAAATGTCAATGAGAGAGAAACATCGACCAGCTGCCTCTTGCACACCCCCTACCGCGGATGTGCCCGCAACCAATGTACATACCCTTGACCGGAATCAAACCCGGGACCTTTCAGTCTGCAGACCGACGCTCTACCACTGAGCCAAACTGGCTTCAGCAAGTCCTGATATTTTCATTCCTTCCAGAATCTTCATCACAGGAAAACAAACAGTTTTTGTTCATTGTTTTCAAACATGGAGGTTGTAGATGTCCTTGTCCCCCCCCCCCCCCCCCACACACACACCTTTTTGTCACCATTTCCACCAACACCTGGAAGCTTGGCATTGCAAGTCATCATCCAGTCCTCTGGTTCGGCATTTATCTAAGATTTTCTAAATGCATCTCAATGTTATAAACTTTTTAAAAAATCGGAACTTTAAGTGGTGATTTCACACAAAGACACAGCAGTTTGAAGTCATTGCCACAGTTCTTGTGATGGCTTTCAAGACCTTATCTGCTTGGAACCTCCCACACTGATGGATAGTCTCTCCCCTTCCCTTCCCCTTAATGGATCCCCCAGCCATTGTGGCCTCTCTGCCCTCTCCAGCACACACTCAGCATGCTCTTGACTCAAATACTTGGCACTTGCTATACTTTCATCCTGAAAAATCTCTCTTCCGTAGAGATCTTATAGCTGTTTTTAAATGTCGCTTCCCAGAGCAGCCACCCCAGCCATCCTGTGCATCCCTTTACTGTGTGGGGCATGCAGAATTCTAAGGTGGTGTTCAAGACTTCCACTTCTTGGTGCACATGGCTTGCAATAACCCCCAAGACTGCGAAAATGATGGAATTTACCTCCCTATCTGGGCAGACCCCTGTAGGTAGACCTGACCTAATCCCACGAGTCATTTAAAATGGGTCTCCAGGCCAGAGGTAGAGGAAGTCAGTTTCCCACTAGCAGAGAGATCCTCACGCTGATCTTAAAGAAGCAAGGACAGCCATGCTGTGAATAGGACCACATGGGAGGAAGTGATGGGTGGCTTCTAGGAGTTGAAGACAGCCTCTTGTTAGACATACAGCAAGAAAAACAGAATTTTAGTCCTATACATGCAAGGAATAAATTCACCCAACAATCTGAGTGACTTTGGAAGAGGACCCCACACTTGGCAGACATCTTGATTTCAGCCATGTGAGACTCCTGACCAAAGAATGCTGTTAGGTAATACATTTGTCTTATTTCTACCTGCTATTTTGCTCCACAGAAATAGAGAACAAATACCTTTTTAATCTTATCCAAAGCATTTACTCCCACTTGGCATATTATATATATATTTTTTTTGGAGGGGGGGAGGTTACTATCTGTCTTTCCTCATTAGAATATAAACTCCATGGAGGCATAGACTTTACTATTTTGTTCACTGTGATATCTCCACATCCTAAAACAGTGTCTTCAACATAATGGACTCTGAGTATTTATTGAAGGAAGGAAACATTTCAATTGAAGAGGGTGGATGCTTTCTTTAAAAAAAAAAAATCAAGGTGGAGCCTAGTGTCTGATGACATTCAGGAAATGTGGGAAGGTCCCTTCCCAGGAGATTGGCTACTGTCTCCTACACTTTTCCCATCTCCCACTCCTCTCCTAATGTCTGGAAATAAGCTAATGTGCACCCTTGTCAGCAATGAGACTCACCTAGGTCTAAAGCAGGTGCTAGCAAGTGAATGCAGCATTCACTGAAGAACTCAAAGAACTCTCCAGAATAAAAATAAAATGAAAAGCAAAATTCGATAAAGATACTACTTTATACCCATTAATAGCAATTCTTAGAAAAAAGTAAACTAAGCAGTGTTAGTAAGAATGGAACTAAGCAGTGTTAGTAAGAATGGGAAGAAACTGAAACCCTTGTGTACTGTTAGTGAAAATGTAAAATGGGTAGTTGCAATGGAAAACAGTATGGAAGTTCCCCAAAAACTTAAAAATAGAATTATCATAAGATCCAGCAATCCCACATTTGGGTATATAATAAAAATAATTCAAAGTAGGGTCTCAAGTAAATATTTGCATTTCCAGGTTCAGAGCAGTCTTATTTATAGCAGCTATCTGTGGAAGAGGCCCAAATGTCTATCCATGAATGAATGAATAAGTGAAATCTGGTTTATACACACAGCAGAGTATTATTCACCCTTAAAAAGGAAGGAACTTATGACATATGCTAAAACATTATGGACCTTGAGGACTTTATGTTTATGCCACAAAGCTGTATAGTTATAGATGATTAAAATGGCAAATTTTGCATGTATTTTACCACAATGAAAAATTGAAAAAACCTGTTAAATCACTAATTAATATCTTTTTAAACCAGCAATTGGGATGATGTTTAAAATTATAAAAATAGAAGAATGGATAAACAGGGAACCAGTGCTGATAGGAAATACAAGGCTAAGACCAATGAAATGGGGGAAATATAAATATTTTTTTGTGAGTCAGGGAATAATCCACCCAAATTATGGAGCTAAAACACTGTAAGCATAGCAATTCAGTGGAAAAGAATTTTTAAATCAAAAGGAAGATGCAAAATAGTAGACAAATGCACAGAGTAGAAAATTTTATCTTGCCTCTATAAAAAATTGACAGATTAAAAAGAAAAAACTAGCAGTGCTATAGAGGAAATATAACAATCAAGGGGCTATACTAACAAATCTACATCTACACATAGCTAAATGCTTTGTGCTCTGAAAATAGAATATACATTTTTTTGTAAGACACTGACTACATGTGACTTTCTAAAGCCACCAAAAAGAAGTCATTCTCAGAGTCCACAATGGAAAGAAAATAAAAACTAACACATAAAGATATTTCTTCTCCAAAAATCAAGGAACTGAAACTAAATATAACAGAAGGAAGACACTAATGAAAGAAAATTTATGAAAAGCACACGTACTGAAAAAGTAGAATTTAATGAGGTTTAAAGTAAATTTTCTAAAAACCTCACTAGAATAAAGAAAAAACAAATTTTTGAAGTTATGATGTTCCAAAGAGAGAAGGTTGCAAGAAATTAACTTTAGGAACAAAATTGAAAAATCACAAAGAAGATAAATTTAGGCGGAAAGGGGAGGGCAAATAATTATAATTACAGAGGATTACTGAATAAAAATAAAAGCAAGTAAGGAAAGGTAGAAAAATATCTTTAAGTCAATATATTAAATATTCTTTGGGGGGAAAAATATATATATATATATTTGTATTATTGACTCAGAAAGAAAAATGAAAGGCAAGTTCTACCATTAAAAGTGTCACTAAACCTATCAGAGTTTTTTAATAGAGAAATATCCTGTTTTGAATTTTTTCACACAAAAAATAGACAATTGCCTCTAATACTATTACCCAACACAAAATCATTTTCATTAGGATTTCTTTGACAACTAAAAGTAAATCAATAAAAATTTAAGTGAAACAAAATAATTTAAAATAAAAAAATAATAAAGACACAAAATATGCATTTTATTTCTCAAGGTCTTACCAAAGTGCAATAAGTGGTCATAAACATGGAATAAATCATAAATTCAAAATCTTTTCAGTACCTATTCATATTTAAAGCCTGTGGATTATTTATACATATATACATAGGGCATACTCATATCTCTTCAACTATCCTGTGGAAAACAGATTTATTTGTGCTAAACAAAGATTCTAGGAAATGCATGTCCTAACAATTTAGAGATATATGGGGAACAGATGCTTCCACGCACAAAGGAATTTATTTCTCTGCAGATGTTGCCATGGAAGGTCTTCTGTTGTCCTGTTGTTGTGGCGAGCACATATGAAAGAGAAGCACAGCGCTGCTTTAATCCACAAAGACTCTCTCGCTAATGGAAACCCACAATATTTTCCAGAATCCACCACCACAAGATAGCAGATGGTGATGGTACAAATTACAGAAAATTGTTAAGACATTCTATGTTGAATACATTAGAATATGCATTACAAGGTTAATAATGGAACTCAACAGACATTAGCAGATAGACAAGAGGAAAAGATTCCCTCAAAATGAGATTCGAATGAGAAAGAAAGACAACTAGTGTGGTATATTAGCCAAGCCAGGGCTGTAATTGTGAAAACTTAAATTTATAAAGGAAAGAATGTGAGCTCCTTTTTAAAGTTTGTACCTCAGTGCGGAGGACCGGATATTTATTCAACATTTATGGTCCACGGCTATGCACCACAGATGGTGCCGGGGGCTTGGAATCCCAAACTGGAAAGGCCCAAACTTTCCTCTTTTGAAATCACCGTCCAGTTGTTGCAATTAAACAATGTCCGTGAGTGACGAGTAGAGAGAGCGGTCCAGATTGGGACTAATTCACTAGGTTGGAGAAAGGAGGAAATGAGGGAAAAGGTGATACAGGACTTGGGAGCTGGGGTACTGTGGGGAGCAATCAGGCCTGCTTAGAGAACTGTGGGAAATCAGGCTTTATTGACTCACCAGTGAGAGAGAGCCAGGATGGGGCCTGAGGCTGTATGTGGCTGGGGCCCTGCTTGAAGGGCTGATGATGTGAATGCAAAGTGTCCTCTTTGTGTCCTCAGTGTTGGAAAGCAGCTGCAGTGACATGGCCAGACTCGCATTCTGGAATTCCTAGAGGTGCATGGGGCCAGCTGGAGACAGGGGAACCATTAAGACTCTGGATGCGATAGTCAAAGCAGGAAAAGACTTCGGGCCTGAGTTCATGTCTCTATTAGGTGGGTAAAAATATGTGGTGAATAAAGTAATGAAAAGGCAATCTCTTCTGTGTTTATTTTATTTTATTTTTTTTAATGGAGAAAAGAAGAAGGAAAGAGGCCAAAAAGGGGGGAAAGAGCCAGACTTCAGTTTAACAATTCCACTGTTCATAAAGGGTTAGAATTTAGGATGACCAAATCCCGATTTTTCTTAGTACACACCATATTCTTTCCTAGTATTCTTATATTCTTGTAAGTCCCCCACCCCCACCCCCAATGGCTCCTGGACATTTCATCATTCTTCTTTATGGCAGTCTGATATCTGTATTTGTGACCCACTTCAAATTCTTTTCCATCAGTTCTTTTCACATTCACAATGACTTCTCTCCTGAAAACAACACTAGGCATTCTTGAGTATATGATGCATTTTATCCTTCCTAAATATTTTATGCGTTCCCATTGCTTTCCTAATTAATGTTATGCTTCCTAGAAGTCAGAGAGTTCTAATAATTTGTAAGCATGTCAGTACCTAGCAAAGTGTTGAGCCCAGAGGAACGTCGAATTTAAGAGCCATAAGGGACCTAAAGTTACCTTATAAAATACTCTCTTGTTATAAATGAGGAAACTCTTACTCAGAAAGATTAAGAGTCTTACTCAGGATTATACCATTAGAGAATTAGGATTAGAACCTTGCATTTATTGAGTGAACCATATTTTTGAGAGCATACTAGGTACCAACTCACTTCATTATTTTGGTTTTTTTTTTTTTTTAAAAAACACATTCTTATTGATTTCAGAGAGGAAGGAAGAGGGAGAAATAGAAATATAAATAATGAGATTAATTGATCAGCTGCCTCCTGCATGCCTCTTACTAGGAATCGAGCCTGCCATCTCGAGCATGTGCCTTGACTGAGAATTGAACCTTGACCTCCTGGTTCATGGGTTGGTGCTCAACCACTGTGCAACACTGGCTGGGCTACTTTAGTATTTCTGTATCAGAAGACCAAAGGAGATCCTCTGGAATGGCAAGAGAGATGGAAGTTCTAGTAAACTGCTCATTTGATTGGAAAGGAATGCTGGTGAAGTTTCCATCAGAGACTAACCGTGTGTTCAGCAGACCTGAGTCCTAGGTTCTGCAGAGATCCACTGGGAAGGTGGCTAATGGAAGTGGTAAGAGATATTGTACCTCAAAATGCCTTCTCCTGCATAAAGACTGGGAGAAGATGCGCAAGGTGTATGTACCCAAAGAGGAACGGGTTCTGAACATTTTATCTGAGCGGTCATGACCCAGCTCATGGAAAGTTCCAAAAGGAGTGAAACAGAGGACGCAGTGAATCCTAAAACACTCAAAGGAAGCACTCTCTCTCTCTCTCTCTCTCCTGAAAGCAACAGTTAAACTAATTGCAAAGGACTGAGGGTCTTGTACTCCAATTAAATATTCATAGAACTCCATTTACGTGCTGCATTTAGACGTTGAGAGACTCTAAAAAACCTTTCTGCATTCCCAGTAGTCAGCTAATCCATTAGAAACGTGATACCCACTCTAACCCACAGGAGCAGGGAGCCAGCTGAGCTTGGGAGCTTTGTCAAGAGCAGCAGGCAGGGGCCGGAGGATGCTAAGTCATTCTGGCAGCAACTCCCTGGCCCTTCTCACCAGGGAGGTTCATCACCAAGCAGTTAAGCAAAAGAGAAGGCATGCTAAGGGGAATAATGTGAAGGGGGAGGGCAACACTTTGGTGACAAAGACGCTATTTTCTTATTTGGTCATGACAACTGATTCATATATGGCCTAGGGGGGAAGTATCTAGTATTCACAGAATTTAAACATATCTTTAAGTTGACCTTGTTTATAAAGGTGTTTATACAAATATGACTAACTGCTGTAGAGACAGGTGACGTTCCCCCCATATTTTCTACTTTACATTTTGTTAGATGAGGGGTCAGTAAACTGAAGGTCAGTG
Organism: Vespertilio murinus; assembly: GCA_963924515.1. Lineage (NCBI taxonomy): Eukaryota > Metazoa > Chordata > Mammalia > Chiroptera > Vespertilionidae > Vespertilio > Vespertilio murinus. The sequence continues at coordinate 13,878,093 of OZ004715.1, forward strand.
AGCCACACTCATCCCGTTGCCTGTTTTTATAAATAAAGGGTTATTGGAACACAGACATGTCTGCTTGTTTTGTATTAATCAGTGTATGATTGAGTAGTTACAACAAAGATGATATGTCCCACGCAGCCAAAAATATTTGTTGGTTCCTTTGCAGAAAAAAAATAAATTTGCCAACCCCTGCTTGAAAGTTATTGATGTTACAAAGTTCAGAATTTTACCTGAACCAATCCACATGTGGCTTCATTGTACTTAAACGTATAATAAAGCATGCATGCTCCCACACACACATTAATGAAGGTGAAACTGAAGATTCCAGATGTAAATGAATACAGAATTCAGTGAAGTGATATTTTTTACAGTCTGCTTCATCTGAAAAGGCATAAACAAGAGGCAGTGTTTGAGTATTACAATGGGACCATTACTGAGTAACAGTTTTTGGTCCCGTCTCCTTGAATGTCTAGCCATTGTCAGCATTTTCTGAACTTACTGGTAGAAACATATTTTACTTTCAATTCCTTCCACCCCAAGTTGGGTGGGGAAGAACGATCCGGGGTGACAAAAGAAACTGCCTGGGTTAAATCTGTTTGTTATGCACCAGATGGGCTGGAAAGCTCGATGGAAACAAGCCTTTACAGCCTCTCGCTGTCCTCTGAACACTTTATTTATTCAGAGTAAGTCTTCCATGACACATAAGAAATGCATATGTTGTTTCATTTATTATTTACCTGACATGTTGTTAGTAACTTGAGTTGGAAACCATCTCAGCACACAATTCCTTTAAAAAAAATTAAATATATTTTTATTGATTTCAGAGAGGAAGTGAGAGGGAGAGAGGGATAGAAACAACAATGATGAGAATCATTGATTGGCTGACTCCTACACACCCCCTACTGGGGATCAGAACCTGCAACCTGAACATCTGCCCTGAAAGGGAATGGAACCGTGACCTCCTGGTTCATAGGTCATACATAGGCTGACGCTTAACCTCAGGTCAGCATGGTGATTAAATAGAAGATTCTTACTGGAGTTTTCAACCCAGAACTTTCTGGAAATAAGAGCAGGTGGAAATAAATAAATAGCAATAGTGTGGGGCTGTGTGTGTGTGTGTGTGTGTGTGTTCTTCTTTTTAAATATATTTTATTGATTTTTTTACAGAGAGGAAGGGAGAAGGGGAGAGAGTTAGAAACATCGATGAGAGAGAAACATCAGTCAGCTGCCTCCTGCACACCCCCTACTAGGGATATGCCCTCAACAATGGTACATGCCTTTGACTAGAATCGAACCTGGGACCTTTCAGTCTGCAGGCCCACACTCTATCCACTGAGCAAAACCAGGTAGGCCTATTTTTTTCTTTTTCTTGCATGGCAGAATGAAAGCATGAAAAGGCAACCAACCACATTCTCTCCAGGCAAGAAAGGAGTGTTTAAAGAGAAGAAAGAGATATTTGTTCCATTGCACCTCTGGAGTGCTAACTTCTAAGGTAACCTGACAAGAGTCACCTCTGTCACCTCTTGGGCAGGGGGAATGTGACTTTTTATAAATAGTAAACTTATTTTACCTGACTCCACTTTTGTCTAATCACATACAGATATACATTCCAGCAATCTTACGATCACACATCACTTTTCTGAGCCTGGTTCAGGCCAGCATTTACTGAGTTCCCACTAAGCTAGAGGAACTCAATACGATTGCAATGATGACTAAGACATATATCCTACCCTTGGTAAGTTAACAGTTTAGTAGATGAGAAAGATATTCTGATATATTGAATATATATTCAACAGCTTATTTCAATACAGTGAACATGTATTTCTCATACTATTCAAAGTAATGTATTAAGACCCAAGAAAAGGTTCGCAAGTGGTAACCCTGGCTTTGTTAATTTTGCTACCTAACTAGGAAGCAGAGACACAAAACAGATGAATTAAAGATAAGCATTATTTGGCCTTAGCCTGCACATTAGCAAGACCAAAAGCTCTGAATGCAAAGAATACATACTCAGTGTTACCTCCCTTGACTTTTCATCCTTAAGGGCTTGATGACTTAATAGAGTTTCCCAAACTTTTGACATATATGTATCCTTTCTATAATTTTCATAATGCTGAGTAACCCTCATCAAAAAAAATGGATGTATTTTAATAACAATCAAAATATATTTATTTTTTTCTTTTTTGGGTACATACACAAAATAATAAACAAAAAAATATTCATAATAAAATATAAATAAAAGTTATATTATAAATAACATTTATTTGCACACCGGACCATCTCACGCCTCACAAGACTGTCTTGACTTGACTCATGAGAACGTAGAATTAGGCGCAGCTAAGCATGGTGCAGTGCATATCCCCACCAAACTCCGGTGCAACATTTACCCCCCCAAACTCTTCCTGTACCCCTAGGGGTACGCGTACTACACTTTGGGAAACATTGGATAAGCTCCTAAAGAAACAGGGACTGTGTATTATTATCCTTGCATTTCCCTCAGCCCCTTGCACAAGGACTGGTGAACAAAAGGAGCTAGATTCCCAAGGTCTCAGGGAGAACAATGGCTAAATGTGGGCCTGCTTCTTAAGACTTGTGACTTCTCACTACATCACCCACAGGGCCAATCCTGATGACTGAGAAGAGGAATCCACTGCCAAATAATAGGTACCATGTGCCCACAGATCTGGCAGCTCATCCCCATAGAGCAGCTGAGCTAGGTTTTGCTGAGCTGCCCCAACAAGAAAAAGAAATGGTTTCCATGATGCTGCTAATCAAGCCTGCAGGGAACCAAGAACTCCTCACCACAGGTTATGCCCTTGTCTAGCCCTGTCCAGCACAATAGATTTGAGTTTCTTACTATAAGGTTCTCCCCCCTCCCAACTGGTGAGCGGAGTTTACAACATGACTGACACCTGTCACATAGACATCTCTAAGACATTGAACCACCAATCAGCACGGGCCAAAGTGTCCTTAGAGCCCACCCATCCCTTAAAAGGGACCCCCAGGCAAGACAAGTGCTGCTGCTCTGCCATGCCATGAGTCAGCAGGCTGGGTCCCCACTCCTCCAATTCTGATTTCTCTACCTCTATAATGGGTTCCGCCCATTATGGGGAATAAACTTTACTTTAAAATTCCCTGGTGGTCTGTTTCCTGCTTCCCTTCAAACCTAACACTTACATCTTCCCTTATTTAAAGCTTACTGTTCTCTTTCTATTTTTTTTAAATTGTTTTAGTAGAATAGGTACAAAGGATTGTACTGTAAAGCACATTTCCAATTGTAAACATTTTTAGTAACTCTTCAGTGTTTTCTCTCATCCCCCCTCCCTTTTTTCCTTTTGTTACCTTATTGTGCACACACACATTTGTATATGGGGGTAGGGGGGAGGAAAGGGGGAATCAATGCATATGCAGTGCATTTATTTTGGAATTGTTTTCTTTCTCTTACTGCTCTGCTTTAAATAAAGAGAGATAAAGTTGAAAGGTGAAAATAACCAGGGGAGGTTAAGAGTGAAATGTGAAAATTATCCCCAAAGATAATTAAAATACTACTAGGTTGTTATTACTCTAACAAGAATTAGATTAACTTTTTTAAATGTCACGAAAGGATTGCCTTGTAAGCAATTCAGGTACTTCCCCAAGTTCATAGATTCACAGCATCAATTTTATAACTTGTTCCTGCTGGTTTCCATTTTTGAATTTTAAAAAAAATCGTCTGAATCCCTTTTTAGTAGAAATAAAGATGTGGATCCAAGAATCTGGGGTGAAAAGTTCAGTGTGTAAAATATCTTAGTTGCCCATGCTCTTAGTGGTTTTAGAGACTGGTTTGCTTTAATCTGACAAAGAATGAGCTTTATGAAAAAAAAGTGAACCATACTGATGTACTTTCTCATGCAAATAAATATTCACTTATACAAATCACACATTTAAACAAACTGTTCAGACACCTCTCAAAATATTTTCCATATTTCATCCCATTGGTCTTATACATTCTAACATTTAGTTACTATATTAGATGTTATGGCACCTACATTGTTCTTATTTCAATCTCTGCCCCAGGAGTAAGGGAAACTGAGGCTTTATGCATTTTATAGTAATGAAATAGATCTCTACCAAATCTGAGTTTATTTTAAAAGAATGTAGTAATGATATGAGCAGGAAGCTCATAACTAAAAAGCCGTATTTTGGAGTTCATTTCCAGATGAATGATCAAGTGTTGAGAGAGTGATTAAAGCTCAAGTCATAAAGCCTGTGAGAGTGAAAAAGCTGCCAGGTGGCCACCTAGCCCCAGGGCCCATAGCAGAACTGCCTGCTGCCCAGTAATTCCTAACCGGGGACAATTTTGCCTCTTAGGGGACATTTGACAATGTCTGAAGGTATCTGTGATTACCATTGCTAAGATTGGTGAATGCTACTAGCATTCAGTAGATAGAAGTCCGGGATCCTAACTTTCCTGCTATGCAAAGGATAGCCCCACACACATAGTTATCTATGCTAAAATGCCAAGAAATAGTGTTATGGTTGAAAAGCCCTGTGCTAGCCTGGCTAGTGTGGTTCAGTGGTTGAGTATCAACCTATGAACCAGGAAGTCATGGTTCCATTCTTATCAGGGCATAAGCCCAGTTTGCTGGCTCGGTCCCCAGTAAGGGGTATGCAGGAGCCAGTCAATCAATGATTCTCTCTCATCATTGATGTTTCTATTTCCCTCTCCCTTCCTCTCTGAAATCAACAAAAATATATTAAGCAAAACCACACAAACAAACAAACAAACAAAAACTATCCCACAACTCATACTGTTTTGGATGTTGCCACAGCCTATCTTTTTGAAATACACTTCTTGTCATGAGTAGTATATTCATCCTATAAATGAAAAGGAACCAAAATGCATTATTCCCATTATTTCTGCAATACCCCAACATAATCAGAGGTCCTGCCGGGTGTTGCATGACTGAAGCTGTGGGTTAACCATCCTAACTCAGAGCTGACCCAGTTAAATGGATACTTCTTTGGCCTTTCTCAAAGAATGTGGAGGGGTGGTGTTTTATTTCTCATTCTATTGCCAATTCCTCAAAAGCAACTTTCGAGTTTAGAATACACAAGCTCAAAAAACACTTAAAATCAGAAAGAAAAAAATCACTGTGTTTCACCTCTAAGCAAAGAAGAAACATTTTTTTAAAAGGTAAAAGATATTTTCACTTTTGATTGGATCTTCTTAAGGAATTTTCCACAACCCCAAAATGGGTTAAAGTAACATATTACGTTAACAAAATGCTACTTAATTTTAGACTTATAAAGCAGAGAGGATGGTAAAGCATTTGCAAAGATGCTTCCCACATGAGCTATCTCCTGCAGGGTGGCTCAGAGCCCTTACTGTGTGAATGTGCCTTATGAATCTCCATTGGCAGAGCACATCTCATAGGGTCTCCTAAATGGTTTTCACTACAGAACCCTTTATTTGGTTGAATTTTATGGAATGTGTGTGCCTGAAGCCAATTCCAGCATGTCAGCAGGACTGAATCTTCTGGAGATGGCTGAGGGCATTTCCTCAAACCTGAAAAAGATGCATAAGATGATTGCTTGCTGCCAGACAGCTAAGAGCATTTCAATGTACATATTATTGCCTCCTGCTGGCCAAACACCTGAACAGCCAGGGGCAATTTCCCCCAGTATGACCATGAATTTTGTATACAAAACCCTGGCCTTTGAAGGGTAATATCTACCTTGCCTTAGGACAATTTGGGTTAATAAAAAGCAAGGGCTCCTGAGATAAGGGAGAACTTGGTTCCTTTACCTAAGTCTTCTCTGGCTCCCCATAATGGCTTCTAAATTATGTTTCATCTCTGGACTCTTTGTTGATTTACACACAGTGCTTCTCCAGATTCCTGAACCCTTGTAGATGCTGGAACAAGACCACCAGCACGTGACATGGAGCATATGTGAAAGCATTATAATAGTAAACCTGGCCTCTTCACAATAAAATCTCCCGCTGTGTGGAATGCAAGATCCATCAGAGGAAGGGCCTTGGCCAGCTCATCTGATGGATCTGTTAGCTAGCTTGTTCCTTATTTAATTGGACCAAGTCAAGCCTGTGCAAATGCTGTTCATTAGCTTGTTCTAATGGATATGGATTGAGTTGTCCTCTCCTCTCACTCTTTGAGAGCTTAAACCCTGCCAGAGCCAGCTGGTAGCATTCTGTAGAATACAAAGCATTGTAGGCACCTCAGAATGGGTAGGTTTTCTACTTTCTTCCTTATTTAAACAAACTTTCCCAACATATTGCTCAAATTAAACTTAAAAAAGTGAAGACACAGAAAGAACATGTTATCATGCCTTTCAAAACCACATTGTTGCTGAAACTGGTTTGGCTCAGTGGATAAAGAGTCATTGGCCTGCAGACTGAAAGGTCCCAGGTTCAATTCTGATTAAGGGCATGTACCTTAGTTGTGAGCACACTTAGGGGATGTGCAGGAGGCAGCTGATTAATGTTTCTCTCTCATCGATGTTTCAAACTCTCTATTCCTCTCTCTTACTCTCTGTAAAAAATCAATTAAAAAATATATATTGTTTCTCCAATATCAAAGTGACCAGAGAGGTTTAAGTAAATCTCTACACAAGTAGAAAAATAGGTGTAGTAGTAGTAGTAATAATAATAATAATAATAATAATAATATATTTGCAGTGCCCCAAAAGGTTTAATTCATTAAAAGGGAATTTTCATTGATGAAAATGGATTTTATACCCCATATTAGATAGAGTAAATTGTGCATATTTTTCTAAATATGTTGCCCTTTACTTATAAGACAATAGTGTTTATGTATAATACAAAGGACATATGCTATAAGGCACATTTTCAGTTCCAGGGAAGGATTTATTTTTATTTTTCCACATTCTCTTGCCTAGATATTCTTTTAAAAATTAATTGTTCTTTTTTTTAATCCTCACCTAAGAATATTGTGTGTGTGGTGGGGGGGGGGTTGTTTTGTTTTGTTTTTGTTTATTTTAACTGATATTTAGAGAGAGGCATGGAGAGGGACAGAAACATCATTCAGTTGCCTCCCACACATGCCCTGACCAGGGATCGAACCCACAATCTGAGTATGTACTCTGAGGGGCATCCACCTCAGGATGACACTTCAACTGAGCCACACCACTCAAGGCCCTAGATCTTCTTATCAAGAGTACGCATTTTTATTTTGGGCACCTAAATCTCTTCCCAATTTTCACTCATTGCCCCATTCCCCTCCTATTTGGCAACCATCAAAATATTCTCTGATCTATGAGTTTGTTTCTGTTATGTTTGTTTTACATTTGAGTGAAAACATATGGCATTTGTATTGCTCTGTCTAACTTATTTTATTAGCATAGTAGTAGCCTCATGGTCCATCCATATTGTTGCAAATGGCAAAATTTCAATCTTTTTGTGGCTGAGTAATATTCCATTGTATATATGTACTACATCCAGACACAAAGTATAAAGTACAGCATAGGGAATTTAGTCAGTAATATTACAATAACTGTGTATGGTGTCAGATGGGAACTAGAATTATTGAGGTGGTTACTTCATAGGTTATATAAATGTATAATTTACACATTCCAGAGATATCCCTGAAGTGAATATAATGTTGTCTGTAACTATAATATTTTTTTATTATTTAAAAAGAGTAAGTATTTGCTGTGTTGCAGTTGGTTTCAGGTAAATTTGAACCAAAAACTTCATTTTATTTACCACAGGATTCTTACTGACTGAACAAATCAGCCCCGTATAGGAATTGACTTCCTTATACTGGATAACATCTTTAAAAAATAGCATAGGTGTTTGCAACTTAATATGGATGCAATATCTTAAAATTAAAACTTGCCCACAAATCTGAGGCAAAGTAGAGGAACAACAGAATTATGTTCACTTCAACATTTACTTTCTTTGTTCAAAATGCAAAAGTCCAGAGATGATGGGAAATAGATGATCCCTTATTGCAAAGAGTTTACTTGTTTTTGTTTTTCCTCCTTATTTATTATTCATTTGTCTCCAACTTAAGTAGTCTTTTTCTCCTTTTCTCCCCATCTCCCTTCTGATTCATTCATTCATTTATTTATTCATTCACTCACTCACTGGACACTGTTTGAACATCTACCCGGCAATATACCATAAGGAGTGTAGTTAGTGCCACTAAAGGTGAGCCAGAAAAGACATTAGGAAACAGTGGAAATGGGTCTAATTCCTAAGATTTTTTAGTTGTAAATCCAGGTGAGAAGAACCAAAACAACCACTTCTAGATGAAGCGACATGCTTGAGACTAATAAGTGTTTTCAGTACTTAAATAAAATTTTCGTTTTCATATAATTCAGAGATCAGCAAACCATAGCTTGCGAGTCAAATGTGGCCAATTTTCTGTTTTTATAATGCCCATTAGCTAAGAATTATTTTGTTTTCTTTGTTTTTGCTGTGTGTGTTTTTATATAGTTTTTAAGCAGTAGGGGGAAGAGTCAAACGAATAATAATATTTTGTGATGTGAAAAGTGCATGAATTAAGATTTCACAGTGTTCTTAAGTGAAGTTGGATTGGAACACAGGCATACCCATCTGTTTATATATTGTCTGTGGACTGCTTCTGGACTATAAGAGCAGATCTGAGTGGTTGCAACAGAGACCTTATGGTCCACAAAACCTAAAATATTTACTATCTGGCCCTTTAAGGAAAAGGTTTCCCCACTTTATATATAATTGTCCTGAGAAACACATTATGTGTCAACACAGTAACTTCAAATTCTGTACTGTTGAAACAGATCAGTAAAGGTGTTCTATTTATCTACCAACATATGAAATAGGCTTGAAAAAGATGCAATGTCAAAAATCCACATGCAACTCTGTGCAGACAGAATGAATGAATCATAGTAGTCTGTGGTTTTGTGGTTGTTTTTTTTTAACTCCAAGTATAAGAAAAAAAAAAAAAAATATATATATATATATATATATATATATATATATATATATATGAACTATTAGACCAGGGGTGGGCAAACTTTTTGACTCAAGGGCCACAATGGGTTCTTAAACTGGACCGGAGAGCCGGAACAAAAGCAACCTGACCATGCTGGCACTCTCATCTTGGGCTGCTGGTGAAGGAGCGGAGGGGAGAGCAAGAGAACCCACTGCTCTTTTGGTTCTGTGGGTAGGATAGAATGGCTGAATGCACTGGATCCTGCCTGAGGGCCGCAGTTTGCCCATGGCTGCATTAGACAATCCATCTACCCACTCAGATTAGCAACTGTGTTGATCCTACTGAAAATACTAAGTCTGTTTACATGAAGAGTGTAGAAAGAATTTAAAAAGAAATAAGAGAAATATAGAAAGCTAGAAAGCAAGCTAGACAAAGTTGAAGGAAATCAGGATAACTTAGTGAAGGGAGGAGAAAGCCAAGGGGTGATTTACTGCTAGACTTTCAGGCATAAGGAAGGCAAAGCAGAGACAAAGATCTTGAGCTGCAGTTGAAGGCGCGGAGCCTACGCATCAGGGAGACTTGCCTGACAAAATGTGTTTTTAGTCATGAAACTCTGTTATCTACAAAGACACTTATTTCTTCAAGTCTGTAAGTCCTGGATAAAACAAAAGAAGACATTTATCCATGCTGTCCTTTAGAGAAAAAGTAAGGTAAGGAGATAGGTTATATTAAGTGGACTCTCAGGGTATTTGGTCTTCTGACTTACTCTAAAACTATTTCTACAAATCTAAAAATGTTAACAATTTTTACTAGCAGTTGGGAGAAGGGAGTTAGCAGGGATGAGCGAGCGAGTGCATACATAAAGAATATTATGTCTGCTGGTTGTACCTATAAAGTGGGGGCGGGGGTGGAAGGGAGGCCCCTCTAAAGTATCTTTGTTGTGCAAGCTTGAAACAACTCAGATCGAGGTGCTTCTTGCCAAAAGCAGAGCTATCCAAGTAGTACTGATATTTTTTTGGCCTCGATTTTTACTGATCAGCAAGCATATGTCTATAGGGATTAAATTAATTAGAGGAGATTTGCTAGATCATGTTCAAAGACAATCAAATTCCACAAGGTTTAGAGGCCATACAAGTTGGAGCACAAAATGGTACACCTTGGGGAAGGATTAAGAGGGACTAATTTTGCACCCAAAGGACGATCATTTCCTATACCTCCTGCAAAAGGGGGACTTTGCTTCAACACGTTTCCCATGGGAGAACTAGGTCGATGCCTATAGATTACATGTGTTGGGGAAATGTCTTGTAAACATAAGGATTGCATAAAGAAGCATGAAGTGTACAGGCAGATGATTTCTTTAAAAACTGCACTTCTACCCTGTCTGGTGTGGCTCAGTGATTAGTGTGCCATGACAGCTTGGGGACAGACAGCCCAGGTTTAATTCCTAGTCAAGGGTGCATCTCTGGGTTTCAGGTTTGATCCCAGGGCCTAGTCAGGCAGTGTGAAAGGCAACCAGTCGATGCATCTCTCTCACATTGATATTTCTCTCTCCCTCTCCCCTTCTTCCCACTCTCTCTAAAAATCAATGGCAAAAATATCCTTGGGTGAGGGGTAAGCAAAAAACACACAGACACACCAAAAAAAACAAAAAAACAAAAAACAAAACACACACACACAAAAAAAAAAAAAACACAAAAAAAACCCCACCACCACCAACAACAAAAAAAAACCCACAATGATAACAAAAAGCTCTGCATTTCAAATGTCCAAAGGAGAGGGAGAGGATATTAAGTTAATTCCCATTTTGTTAAGTTCTAATAATAGGTTTAGAGAAGAGTTTGCATTAATTGAGCCATGGGATAAATTTAGAGTAGGTTATTTTAAGAGCTATAGACTTTTGAAAGTTGGGTTATTTTCAACTAGAGTGGCTGTAGGGGAATATCGTCCTTCTAAATCAGGGAAGAGACAGATATTCAACTTGAGAAGATTTCTCCCAATCCCAGACAAGCTGTAATGTAGGGCAGATGGCTGCCATGCTTTATGATGAAGGGTTACTGAGAGGCTTGCCTGTGGGAAGACATCTCCTTCAAGCTCCTGTTCCCCTCCCTATAGAATCAATGAAGGAATGGCCCCATATAGCTGCATTTCTATCAGGTTCCCAGATGATGCCCCTGCTTTTGATCCAAGAACCTCACACTGAGAAACACTGGTCTACAACAACCCCATTGTCCTCTTCACACAATGTAGAGGTAAGGCATCAAAAAGACCATCATTCCTAGTCTGCCATCCCTGAACATGAACAATTTAATATGTTTTTTTAAAGTGATGTTTAGAGAGAGAGGAAGGGAGGCAGAGAGAAACTATAATGAGAAAGAGAGAGAAACACCCAACAGTTGCCTTCTGCAAGCTCCCTACTGGGGATGAATCCACAACTTGGGCATGTGCCCTGACCAGGACTCAAACTGACAACCTATTAGTGCATGGGTTGCTATTCAACCACTGAGCCACACCAATTGGGCAAATTTTTTTACATAATGCTTCATATTACTTACAGCTAATTAATGCAATCAGGTTTAGTCATGGCCCATTCTATCTAAAGAACACACAAAAAAATCCAGTTTTTCCAAGTCCTAAGAAATTATTTGGTTGAGAACTAAAGGCTACAATTCTATCTAGGTACCCTCCTCCCACCCTTAATGTTACAAACTCCATGAAAAACATGCAAATGAAGCTTTTCAGATCACAGCTGGTATCTGGACCCTTCCAGGGCAATACAAAGGAAAGCAGAGATGGAATGACACAAACATTAGGAAGCTCAATTTCAAAACTACAACCTTGGGAATAGGAAATGCAAGAGACTCAAAAAGACCTTGAACATAACCAAAATATGTATGCCAGCATGGAACTATTTCAAATGCTATTTTCCCCAGGGTTCAGATACAGCCAGTGACCAAATATACTTTAGTTTATCTTCTGTTAATGATCATTGATAACAGTGTTGCTAAACCTGTACAAAGTACCATCACGTAGAGTTTGCCAGTCAATATTTGAGGACTAGGTAAGAATCACACTCATATAGAAAAGCTACATTCTAAAAACACATGAGTCAACTGTATATACATAAGTTGAACTGTTTCACATATAGTAAGGGTCTTAGCTGGTCAAAGTAAACATATAATGAGTCATTTAATTAAGTTAAGTGAGTTTAGGTTAAAATTTAAATATTTAACGTCGGAATGTTTTAGGTTCAACATAGTAGACTAGGCCTGTGAAAAACCGAGACACAACAATTTTATGCCCTTTGGTGAAGTCAACCCTTGCTTTTTTTTTTTTTATCAAATCTGTCCTTTATTGTTTATAACATTTGAGGGTGTGTGTGGGGGAGAACAGAAAAGAAAAAGATGAGAGACAAAAAAGGAAGGGAAGGAGAAGAGATCGATTGCTTTTTCTCTTTAAATGGGAGGTGCTTTAAAACTCCATACTCTGAGATTGCTCTGTGAAGGTTCAGCATGAATAAATGCTCAACCAAATGCTGAGAAGTTCATGGATACCAGCTAAGGCGGTGAAACAGGCACAGTATCTGCAGTGCCCTCACATCCAGCCAACTAGTTCTTTCAAGTGAGAACTTTAGCCAGCTATGGGAATGGGACATTTTAGTATTTAAATAAATTATGTCATCTAAGGTTTTCTTTCCCCCAAAGCATCTAACTTTAATTTCTTGAAGACTTACACATGTTAATACCTTGTGACTAGAATTCTACAAAGCCCGTCACAGAAAACAATTTTTAATGGTTACACTTCCCAAAGGTAATTACGCATTGCCAAGCACTGTTAAAGAGCACAGCAAGGTCTGAGTTCTCCTAAATTCTAGAACTGAGCAGCGTATCCACGTCAAAGCCTATATACTCGTGGGCTTTCAATATCTCTGCTGAGTAGAGAGGATGGCGTCTCACATAAAGCAGAAACAGACTGGGAGATACTAACACATGTCACTGTTGTGAAATGCAGTTGAGTTTAGAGCTCCGTCTGTTCCCAGACTTGAAAAGGCTGTTTTTTTTTCTTCTTTCTCAAAACCACCTCAAAAGATGTGTGTGTTGTATCAACAGAACGAGGCCAAGTAATTCTTTATAAACAAATCCCTTTCCTCATAACCAAAAAAAATCAAAACAAAACAAAACAAAAATCAAAACAGTAAGCACGCTCCCATTTCCAACAAAACACCATTGGCTCCTGATAGATTGTCACTATTTATCTTTGCAGATACATCACTCACTTCATGAAACTAGAGTAATAAGCAAATAGACTCAGCAAAGATATTGTCAGGACGTTGCCCTTGAAGAAAGGTGGGCTTTGGTGTCGCTTCTTCACCAAACTTAATCCACTCTCTTGCAATTTCCTGCAAGGAAACACTGCAAGGCAAACATCCCTGGCCTAACACCAGGCAAGTCTTCCTCCTTGGTCATGAAATATGCGAGTTTGGAGCAGGCCCAGGAAGCATCTAGACAGCTCCGATCTGGCCCCATTCCTGCAGCGAAGCCTCTGGTGTCGGAGGAAAAGCTACAGCTGTCTTTCAGATGTGGATTTCTATCTACCCCTACTGTCTGCAGCTTGAAACAGAAGTGAAGTCCATTAAAGACCTGTCTGCTGGGCCCTGGTGTAAAATATCTTTGCTAAGCACAATGTGGAGTCAACTGAGAACATCCTGTATTTATTGGGGATTAGTCTTTGGAAATCGTGTGGCATATGTCAACTTAGATACTAGCATTAGGGAGACTTATAAATCACTCTTTGTCAGGATTAATAGTCAAAGCTGTAGCATTAGTGTACAAACTCCAGTTGCTTTTTGGAATTTGCATATATTCCCCGGGGGGCCTTGAGGATGTGGGTCTGGTGCTGGACTCACTGCTTTTCTTGTGTATGTTGCATGTGTCAGGGCTCAGCCAAAAGCCCTGGCCTTGTGCATTTGGCCAGCTTTTGCATATATAAAGTCAACTGACACAAGAAGGAAATAATGATGCTTCTACTACAACACTCTAGAGAGCACCCTGAAAATAACAGGGATTCCATGCATGCTTGGTAAGAAGAAGAATGCAGGAACTTATCCCAAAGTACGAAGAGATAGAGAGACACTTAGTGGGGACTCTTGAAGGCTTTCTTTATGTGGCTTCTCAATACTGACTCAAGTGTCACAAAAAGGTGATGAGGCTGAAAAGGAGAAGCAGTCCCTTGGGTGCCAGGAGAATTGATGTTGAGTGCATGGCAAGGCCTGAAGAAGAAGCAGACATGCAGCTGCATGTAGATCTAGAGCAGGACTGAGCAGAGAGACACAGTAGACACAGGTCCAAGTAAGGGCCCGATGACTATTGAGAAACAAGGACCCAACATTGATGGGAATCACACAAGCAGCGGGGGAAAACCAGAATCGATTTAGACCTGGGACTGAGACTAATGGTGGAGTCAAAACAAGGTAAAAGGCAAAGTTAGAACAAGGGAAGGAACGTGAACATGACTGAAACTCGGTTACCTCTGGATATCTGGAAATCAAATGCTGCAGCACTCATTACAGACTCAGGTGACTGCAAGGCCAGGCAGGTAACCTGAAGTCAGGAATGCGGTAGTGGAGAGTAAGACAAAAGGGGGTGGTGGGGCCTCCGGCCAACTCTAAAGAAAGAGACTCTCATTCCATTTGCAAAAGCAGATCAGACGTTACCTTCTGGCAGCTGAGCTCACCTACCATTTTGTGTTCCAACTTGGGCACTGGAGTAAGGGGGTGAATTAGGAAGACCAGAGTTCAGCCAGAGGTTTGGTGGAGTGGGGTTACCGGCTTGAAGATCAATCCAAGGAAATTTGTACAGAAAACCAGGTTGTGTATTTATCAGCCGAGTATAGTTATAGAAAACAGGTCATTTAAACAAAAACACAACTTTGTCAGTTTGATATGGGTGGGCTACAATTTATGCTTTAGCAATTTATTGAGTTTGAATTCAGGAAAGGAACTGTAAAGATGAACCACGCAGCATTATAATATACTAGAGGCCTGGTGCATGAAATTTGTGCAAGGGGGGTGGGACTTTCTGTGTACACAGTGGGATTGGGGCTAAATGGGCAGTCAGAAATCCCTCTCACAATCTAGGACTGCTGGTTCCCAAACACTCACCTGCCAGCATGCCTGTCTGATTGCCTCTAACCGCTTCTGCCTGCCAGCCTGATCACCCCCTAACCACTCCCCTGCCAGCCTGATCGATGCCTAACTTCTCCCCTGCAGGCCTGATCACCCCTACCTGCCCTCTCCTGCCAGTCTGGTTGCCCCTAACTAACCTTTCCTGCAGGCCTTGTCACCCACAACTGCCCTCCCCTGCTGGCCTGGTCACCCCCAACTGCGCTCCCCTGAAGACCTGGTTCCCTCCAAATGCCCTCCCCTACAGGCCTGGATTCCCCCAATTGCCTTCCCCCGCAGGCTTGGCCCTTCTGAACACTCCTCCCCTGCAGGCCATCTTGTGGTGGCCATCTTGTTTCTACAAGGGGGCGGCCATCTTTGACCACATGGGGGCAGTCATCTTGTACTTTGGAGTGATGGTCAATTTGCATATTGCTATTTTATTAGATAGAATGTGTTGGCCCAGGAGAATAGTATGCTGTTGGAGGGTTGATAAATATAAGTTTCAATGAACGGAGAGATGAGTGGGCAAGGAAATAGTTAAGAACAGAATAACATGAAAAAAAGCCAAATGTTTAAGCACCATAATGCAGGCATATAGGTCAAGTAGCAATGTCGTGTCATAAAATTAGGACTATTATGAAGAATGGAGTAAGTATTAGCAGAGTGGTTAGAACCCAGTCTGGCATATGCTGTTTCTTGTATGTTTAAATGCATTAGGTACTTTATAAACATTACTTTATCTAATCCTATCAACAAATCTGCAAGGTAGCATTATTCCAAGATGCCATTTTACAGACGAGAAACTGAGGTTCAGATTCCATCAGTAACTTTCTAAGGCTTGCATCACTGGGAGTTCTCAGGGCTGAATAGGGATCTCAGGTCTGTATTTTATCACACTCACACCTGCCAGCTTCAGGGCCCGATGCCTCTTGTCTCACTCCAGAAGCCCACCTGGCTCCATTCTCTACATTGGGGTGTCTGTTCCTAACAGTGTCTTTTTCTGAATACTTTTTACCTTAGAAATTGACCAAACCCTTTACCAAGACTGTGAGCAATTGTTGAATCATACCTACCCAAGGTGAGAATTAGAAAGCAGGAAAATAGCTTTCCTCATGAATATGCAAATAAACCCTAGGTGACATCTACATATTTAAAACAGGAATTAAGAGGATGGAAGAGGAGTGGATGGGATGTGTAAGTCATGGAACCCACCCTGTTGACTATTGTGAAATAATTGTACTGTTAGTGCTTTGATAATTTTTGTCTAGATGAGAGCCACACAATAGAAGTAAAAAAAAAAAAAAAAATTAAAATAAAAGAGGAGAAAGTCATGGAAATGGCTTTCTCCCCCCCGCCCCCCCAAATAATCATGAGAAACTAAGGTTTAGATTTGCTTTTGTAGGCAAACTGACTGCCCCTAGCCTTAATATCACATCTGGAAATCCCAAGTTCTGGCATGCAAACATTATGGACGGGCCTCTGGAAAAATCTCTTGCCAAGGAGAATTGCAGATTGTCAGCCATTCATGCTGAGCTTGGAATGTTCCTGTCCTGTTAAAGTTTCCAAGGCATTTCCCCTAAGCAGCTTTACGGGCTCCCTGGGCAGGCCTTGCCCAGAGCCTGAGGACTCAGAAGGATTTCAGGAAAGGAAGATTTCCAAAGAGGGCAACTAGACGTAAACGTGGGAGAGAGAGACAAGAAAAAGCAAGTGATTGTATCAAGCTGTTTAGAGGTAAGCTTGAACAGTCTACTTAAAAAATAAGGACAGAACATGGGAGAAACAGAGAATTAAAAGAAGAAAAGCCAAGGAGGGAAATGATGAACTATTGAATTAGATTTCATGTACTCAATGTGCATGGACAATGGCATTTTTCAGAAGAAATTCTCCAGACTGTCTCCCTACTCCAAGATGAAAAGTCTTATAAAGCATGAAAGAATGGGAGGAAGAGAAGGAAGTGGTAAAGGCCTAAGATAATTCATTTGTTAAGAAGTCTACGGAGGGGAAAAAAGATGAATACTTGTAATGATCTGAACAATAAAGATTTATTTTTAAAGAAACAAAATCTATTTAATAAAGAAAATTTGCAATGGCAAAAATGTTCTAGCTATTCACTAGCCAAATGTAAATAGTAAGACTGAAAAAGGGAATGCAGCTTATGGCTATTGAATAATGGAATAACTCTAGAAAATGGGGTTTATTTTAAACCACACATAGTTTTACATGTTTTGAGTAATATGAAGATAAAATATTTTTTGTTACTGCTTTGAATAGTGAAAAATTGGAAAATACCTAAATTGTCAATTGAGAGAACATTGTTTAAATTTTGTGCCAACCATATAATGGAATACTTGAAAGCCTTATTGAAATAAAACCAAAGAAGTAAAGGGAAGAAAAAGAAAAGAAAAGAAAAAGTCTACCTCCCTCTCCCCATTGACACTCCATGTGGTTTAGGGTTTATTCCCAGCTACCCAGTACAGAGGAAATCAATAAAAATGCAGGAGACTAGTATAAGCACTTTTACCCAAAGTTCCAAGTAACCCATAAATCCACTCAAATGTCTGTTCCTGAGCCAATTATCTAAAGCAGGACATAAATGGAAAAGCAAATACATTGGGAAAGAAAGCAAAAACCAGCTCTTCCTCCTTTCTGCTCAATGTGGAGTCTCATTCAGCTCCCTTCTTTCCCATCCCCTCAAGCCACAGCAAAGGAAGTACTGATAACCCCAACCTGGGGGAACAGCACCTCTCCGAGGGGGGCGGATTCCCTGCCCCTCTTTCTCTTTGACTTCACTCCAAGAACAGGGACAAGGTTCCCATTCACATCTGGGACTAAGAGGAACAGGAAAGAAATCATTTTACATATCACTTGGCAGGGATTATCTCTCTTGCCTCCAGCAAGAGCGCTCCTGAACTGAATTTGATGCTGAAATGGTGGTTTCTGAAGAAGTTCTCTAGTGTCTGTTCCATACAGTTAAGGAGTGGTGCCGCTCTTGTCCCCTCCCTCTGACTTCAAAGCCTGCCTATTTGTGACATTAGCGACTGCTGAGATGAAAGCAGGGAGGAGATCAGTCTGTAGTGAGTGGACTGGGGCCGGCAGTTATATGTGTCGCTTTTATCCTGAATGAGATGACTACAGAGAAAGATACAAATGATTTATTGTACGCCGAGCCAGACAACCCTAACTTTGAAAAAAAAATTAAAAAGGGAAAGGCCAACAAGTGGGTGTCTCTCTTCTAGGAGGAGATTATTTTTTCATGAAATGAGGGGATTCCGCCAGATTCCTCACAAGTTGGCCTTATTTAGATATTTGCTTATTTTAAAAGTGCAGTGTTTCAGAGATGGGAGGACTTCCGGCTGAAGTTTTCATTGATTAAGAGAGATACATTTCCGCCCCCTCATGTCCAAAGAAGCAGTGTGCTGACCTCCAGCATGTCCTAGCTTATTAGCTCTCAAACCCTGTTGAATAGCATGAAATTAAATTTTTAGTCCAATCATGGGAACTGGGAAGAACTAAATCCTACTCATGACCCCACATTGCACACAAAAATAAACAGCTGCACTAAGTGCCTGTATCAGCCTGCTCTATTTTAGTTGCAAATGTCAGAAAATCCCAAATCAAACTCACCGAAACTAAAAGAGAGAGAGAGAGAGAGAGAGAGAGAGAGAGAGAGAGAGAGAAATGATTGTCTCTTGTAACTGTAAAGCCCAAGAGGAGAATAACTTCAGGCATAGTTTGATCCTGGGCATCATGGGAGAGAGAGCTGGTTTTACTCTATCACTCAACTGCAGTCCACCTCCATATTGGTGTCTCCAATAAGAGTCTTATGATGGCAAGACAACTTCCAACTGTGTTGGGCTTTTGCCCCTGTTAGCCATGTCCAATGGGAAGGGGAAAAGTGAGTTCTTAGCAAAATCCCCATAAAACCCCAGGTTTCACTCTGATGGGATTGACTTGGGTCACATCACCCCTGACCCCATCACTGGGGATAGGGAAGGTCTGGGCTCTGGACAGGCAGGAGTGCGTTACAAATGCCCTTCTTGGAGGTCCACACATATCTCTGAAAAATAGAGACTTTGAGAGGGAAACTGTAGCAATTTTACCCAAAGAAGGGTAAATGGAATCTGGGTAGGCAAGCCAGAAGTCAAACACTATTGCATAGATTATTTCAGAGATTCCCTACTAACATATGAGTATCCTTACTCTACCAGTGCTCAAAGACAAGTGGTAACAGATTCCAAAGTGCTTTAAAAATGAAAATTCTATCTTTCTGTAGAGTTTCATTAAGGTAATCTGCTATTATTTTATTTTCCTAACTGAAAACCTCTATTTGATTTGTTAACCATTAAGAAGAATGCGACTCACACCAGCAATACTGGTTTGTCAGCATGCTGCCTTGCCCCCGCCAAATGGACCAGTCCGATAAAACAGGGCACAAGACACAGTGACTGTTTACTCTGACTCAGTCCTTAGTAGTGACCAACTGTCCAGTCCCTAACACATACCAGAGGTTGTGCTGAGTACAGATGACCCCTGAACAATACAGGTTTGAAAGGTGAGGGTCTCTATGGCCCTCTTGAGAAAAGTTTAAAAAGAATAAGAATGTAAGAACCTAATGCCAAAGGTTTGGCTCAGTGGATAGAGCATCGGCCTGTGGACTGAAGGGCCCCAGGTTTGATTCAAGGGCACATGCCCAGGTTGTGGGCTGGATCCCCATGCAGGAGGTCAAGGGCACATGCCCAGGTTGTGGGCTGGATCCCCAGTGGGGGTGTGCAGGAGGCAACCAATCAATGATTCTCTCTTACGATTGATGTTTCTATCTCTCTTTTCCTCTCCCTCTCCCTTCCTCTCTGAAATCAATGAGAATATTTTTTAAAAGTTAAGGTCTTACTTGTGGTTCACTTCAACCTTGAGGATACACTTAAACCTTGTATAATTGTAGAACCCCACCAAATACAGTTCAAATTGTGCATATAACCTCTGACTCCCCAAAACTTAACTAATCTCAATATCCAAGGGGGGGTTGGTTCTAGAACCCCTGTGGGTGCCAAAATCAGATGCTGAATTCCCCTGTATAAAATGGTATAGTCAGTGCCTACAGTAGCCCTCCACAACTGCGGATTCCCAACCATGTCAAACTCGTGGCCCACAACTAATATTTTTGCAGCCCAGCCAATATAACAGAATGTAAGAACTGTTTTAATAAAAATTCCATAACTTAATTTTTACAATATCCTGTTATACATCATTATTAATAATGAACTACAATGTTCACTAATGACTGATTACCATAATCGTGTTGCATTCATTTCCCTTATGTGCCTTACGCTCAGGTGCACCATTTCTCTCCACTAATACCAGCAGCGAATATTTTAGCAGCCGTTTGCCGCATCATTATTCTTGGACTGACTTGTTTGGTGTGTGCAACAGGAAATATTCCGCTTTCAGAGAACAAGAAAAAATAGGTTTATTTGCGTCACGCTTATTAATTCGTGCAGTTATTCAGTGTCTGGTAAGTTTATGTTCAAGAAAAAAATATTAATGTTTATAAAAATGTTCTATTATTTTATGTTAATGATCATTTATTTCAACCCTTTGTATTCAGCATGTCTCTATCAAAATAAACCTATGTTTCTATGAAAATTGAAGCTTTTGTTTTTCTTGCGGCCCACATAAACTTAAACCTTGTTTATTTGGCCAGTGTTAGCCTTGGAGTTTGACATGCTTGCTCTGAAGGATGCTGCTTCCCTCAGGATCACATGTTTCTTCTCACTCTGGTCTTAGGCTTTAGTGACCACACCCTCCTCTTGCCCCTCCTTCAGCAGACCTTCGTTGTTTATAGCTCCTTTACTATTACTATCCTGTGGTCCTGGGCCTCTCCTATGCTTCCCCTATCTTTTATCACTCATCTAACTTGACTGTGCCAGCCATCTGTTTCCTCTCAGGACCGTGACTAACAATACAAATACACATACACTCATAAGAAGGAAAAATAGCTTACAAAAATATTTTGAAAAACACACACACAAAAAAACAATGGGTATCTCATTGGGAATATGAGTAATTTTGATTTTTCTTGTTTATTTTTCCCTGTGCTTTCCAATTTTATATAGTCAATATATAATATGTTCAGAATTTGAACTATAGATATTACGTTCTTACAAATTCAACTTATGACAAATGTTAGCTCTTCAATAAATCTTTCCCTGATTATACACCCTCTCAACTTGCCACTCTCTAAAATGAGTATTTCCACCATTTATTGTCAGTGCCACCTATATGACACTTACGGCTTCCTGGTGGTGAGGTTCATGCATGTATTTACTTATACCAACTATACTCAATGGGGCATATAAGATAGCACAGTTTGTATATAGCACTTTTTTTGAGATTAAAATATCATGAAGGGCAGGGGCCATGCTTTATGCTCTGTCCCCTACTGTACCTATTACACAGTAGACAATCAATAAACATGGTTGAAATAAATGAAATTTCTAGAAGAGATTTAAAATCTCATTTCTGTTATTTCCACTTCCTATCAACTCTCCTCTATAAGCAATAAAAATGAATTATTTGAATTCAATTTCTCTACAGATCCATCTCCTAGTGAAAGTGCAAATCAGGAATGAAATAGCTCGAGGCAAGCAGTGTGAAGGACAGGAAGGGAAAACAGAGGGTTGGAAAAACCACTGTGGAAGTACAGTAATGCGTTCTTAGATAACCAAGAGGTGGCTGAATTTTAAGACTGAGCTTCTCACTAATAACACACTTTGAGGGTTTTACTATCAGACTTTTAAAATGTATTATTGGAGGAAGTGATCTGAATAACAGTATTTAGATTAACCAGGTCATCATCATTCACTGTGGAAAAGAAAGCAGGGAGACTAAGATCCACCTTTTAGAAAACCAAATTTTTCCCTGCTTCCTCAAAACACCATTTTTATTAACTAGCTTTACTTTTCCCATCCTCCTACTACAAACACAGGCAGTGAGTCTAATGAGGTAGCTGAAGAGTCTCCAAATGCAATCATCTAAGTTCAACTTGAGCGATGGCTGAAAATGAAACAGAAATGATATGCTTGGAGCCCAGGGGTGGCTGACTGAAGTGAAAGAAGGGTTCCCCACCATCCCTCTGGAGATGCTCTTGCTGTGGTCCCCCCTTCTCAATATTTATACGCCTATCAGGCATGTCACTACCTACACAGCGGTTACACATAAATGGGAAACAGGTATTGGTTGACATTAGATGCCACATGGCCAAAAAACACAAAAGTGAGCTCATGAGCCAATCCACACAAGCCACCAGAAGGAGCTCTGTGCATCCCGTTTCTGGGAGTCTGAGCAGTCCCTCCAGGAGAGGAGGGAAAGGAAAGGAGAGGCATTGTAGGTCTGCCTCATTTGTTTTCATTGCCACCTTGATGAAAAATGGGGGGATGACTTGTCTGCAACATCCTCAAGAATGTCTAGATCTCACAAGCCTGTAAACATTTGTTTCATTGCAATCTGGATTCATGCACTCTTGGTCTCACCCTTTGTCTATCATAAAATTGCCTTTCATTCAGTGTTTCCCAGACTACATATTCCTTAGTCACCTAATATAGGCTCCCGTATGGCTTTTATTATTAAAATACTACTACCAAAAAAAAAAAAAAAGGAAGCACTGGGATCTATGACAAGAATTGAACATGTCTATATGCAACCAGTACCACCAATTCATTCCTTGAGCACTAGTTGCATTCTCGCCTCACTCCAGCTACTTTGTCTGTTTTCACACAATATCTATTCTTCCAAATTCGGCAATTCCAAGAGCCCATTTTATTCCTACCAAGTGTATACACAATCTAATGCATGCATTTGCCTCTATAAATCATTTTACTGAATGCACTCACTGTACTTAGCTCTTAACTGACAGATTCTTTTTCTAATACAGTAAGTTTCCTTCCTTACCATCTTTATACTACTTGGCTACAAAAGGTTTGTCACTTTCCAAAGTCAAGGATATGCCAAGATGTACAATTCCTCAATGAGCCATCAGCCATGTTTCCCATATTAAAATCTCAAGTTTCCCCATATTAAAATCTTCACTCAGAATCTGATCAATTACTTCACATTGAAGTATAAATGGTTAATTTAAAACAAGGGTTCCCATCTTTCTAGATTTTTTTAAAATTCTAAAATACTACATATTTAGGGTAAGTGGACAAATGTGTTAAGGTAGAATTTGAGGCAACAATGTTAGGTGCTGCAATTTTTTTCTTTTGGGTGGGGGATAGGCTGGTGCTATTTTCAGATGAATACATACCTTCATGGAATTTTCCCAACCCTAAGAATAGGTTCACAAAGGTCCCTGTTCCTGTCACCTCTGTGTCAGTCTGCCCTATATACAGATAGCAGCAGTCATAACACATCAACAATAACCTTTACTGCTATTACTCATACTACCATTTATTAAGTGCCTTTTCTCTTCAGAGCTGTGATATGAATTTTAAAATCCTTATTTCATGTTCACAAACAATCCTGTGAAATTGCCCTGTTATTCTCACTTTATGTTGAAGAAACATAATTTGGTCAAAACCATGGAGCTAAATAAATAGCAGAGCTGAGATTTTAACTCAAAGCTTCAGAATTCTAAAACCCGTGGTCTTAACTACCATGGTCTCCTTTCTCAAATAGATTGAGTTTGCAAGATATTTATTAGACAGGCTCAGACTTTTCTTTATAATTTCTTGTTTTTTTTCTCAGCTTTTTTTTTTTTTTTTGGTCAATATTATGAAGGTCAAGAAATCAATTGCATTTAAATATCCCAGATTTTGCAGTAACCCCAACTGTTAATCTCATCACTTATGCTCCATGAAAAGCTTATTTGGGATAGATTGTTCCATTGAAGTCCCTTCCCCTGCCCCCACACCTCAGTCCTCCAAACCCCTACAAATATATATATATATATAAAGGAGAAATGAAAACTTGCATTTATTCCAATCTTATTACTAATTGAAAAGAAAGAAAATGAATCAGTGAGATACTATTTTGTACCTGTCCTAAATTGATGATGTTTTTGGAAGACGAATGCTTTCAAACAGTACTAGAAAGGACATAAATTGATAGAAGTTTTTTAAAGAGCAGTTAGACAATATGACCCAGGAATTCCACTTCTTATAATTTATTTTAATTAAATAATAAGAAGCACACCCAATGATTTATATATGAGTATATCTGTCTTTGTACTATGAAAAAAAGAATTGAAAAATGTAAAAATAGGGGGCAAGTATATAAATAATACATTTGTATGACAGAGTAATATATAGTAATTTGAATGTTTTCTAATAATGCTGAATTAAATGAAAAATGAATAACAAATAGAATAAAAAGTGAAAAATATATACAAAGCATATGGTTCAAAAACATTTTAAGTTTCTAAGAATTGGAGATATTACATCAAAAGATTCATTGTAGTTACAGCTAAGCAATGAGATTGTGGATATTGTGCTGTTGCTATGTTATACTTATTAATTCCATCGATTTTCTAAAACATAAATAATTACTTGTAATCAGAACAAAATTAATTAGTTTTTAAAACAGAACTCAAAGTAGACTTTTGCTTATATCTAACAGGAATTATCAGGCCTTTTATTTTCAACCAAGTTCTACCTTTTATCATTTGATGTTGAGTCCTTTCAACAGTTGACTTGCATTTTGATGTCTAGACCTAATAATTCAATTCTGGCCTCCATTGACTCACAACAACTCATACACTCATTATTAGCTATTAATTCCAAGGTAAGGGAGAATTAACAAAATATAATTAAACGGTTCAAAGCCAAGTCTAAGCTTTTGAAATATACCATGTAAATAAATGAAGTTACTCTTCTCTCTTTATTGTTAAAAATTCCCTCTAAGCTATTGTTTAAAGACAAAAAGAGTATATAAGGAAGAGAAACCAACAAAGAAAACCTCACACCTTATTAAGGAAGAACAATGAAAGGATAAAAAGCCACATTGATAGGTACAATCACCTAAGGCTTTTAATTGTATATTATTGATTAAGGATCATAGAATCACAAAGCAGTAACGGAGAAAGGAAATGTAAAAGTCATTTTATCCCACTACCTCCTCTACAATGAGGAATCTGAGGGCCTGAAAGCCAAAGTGGCAAGTGGCAGATTTAAGCTCTGAATCCGGATACCCAGTCACCCAGGCGTGAAGTGTCCGCCTTACTACTGCATCTCATGGGTCCTAGAGTTCTTCTTTCCAATCAATATGTCACTCTGATAGAACTTACACAGAATGTTGGAGAATCTGAATCATTTCTAATTTAATGTATAGTTTTCCGACTATAGTAAAATAGTGGGACACATTTGAAATATCAAGTATACCAATAGGCACCTATGTGTGGCTTGGCATTGTTGAAATCAATTCCCTAGCTCATATTCTATTTACTGCTTCTTCTCTACTCCAAATTCTTATGTAAGTGATCATCACTATCATCTTCATGTTTCCGGGTTGATAGTTTAAACTCTCAGATGCTTCATGCATTCCCTAACTGTTTTTAGTGTCTTCTGTTTGGAGTAATAGACTTGGTACCCAACTCATTAACGGTATTTCCAAGCTGTATGAACTACTTAACTATCTGAACCTAAGTTTCCTCATCATAAAAGAAAAACAGACACAATAAATGTCTAATAGTTTTCTATAGTTCTCTGGTCTTTAAGTAGGAAAATGGGGTAGGGGGGAGGAGAAAAAGAAGAAACTGCACAATTTAGCTGGCAATGAGTTCTTCTTTTTCCTTTTGTTTCACTTATGTCTCTTTCATTGTTACTCAAGATAAATACTGTTTCTTCTGCTCTTCTAATGTGTGTGGCTATCTGAGGTGTCCACTGAGAAGAGGACACAATCTACAGAAATATATGTTAGGATCACTGACTTGAGTCATGTTATGAACAGGAGATTGCTACCACAGATTAAAAAAAAAAGATATGTTTTTAGAAGTCTAAACTTTTGTTAGTTCTGCTCCATGGACATGACTGTATTTTCCAAGTCCCTTCTTTCTTAACATAATCAGCTCTCCAAACCTTTGGAATAGAGATCATGTAAAAATCCACACTGTTGAGCTTTAAGGATGAAAGAAAGATCTTAGAGCTTGAAGAGAGGGGGAAAACATGTGCAAAAGGTGGGGGGTAGGTCATGGACTCCGATCTAAAAAGAGGCAAGATGACCGAAGTACAAGAGTGCAGAGTCAGGGGCTGAAGCTTTAAAAATAAATTTCACCCTTCATAAAATAATACCCTGCTGCAAGTGAAGAGAGCTGTGTCCCTTTATTCAACTCCGAGTCTCTGATATGGAGACACAATTTATATTCCGCGCACTGAACTCATAATTCTAAGGTAGAGTTTCAGCCATATTAATCTGTAGCCAGAGACATGGCTCTAAATTGTAATTGTAGGACACTAAAATGTGCAGTCAGCCCTAAGGATATGAATACCCAAGTTAAAAAAAGGGGGCTTTTCATTTATAGATAATCATATTCTGGAAACTTCAGAGTGGAGTCAGAGTAAAAAAAAACGCATTAAAGATTGAATTAGAGCCCTTTTAATGATATGTGTATAAATATTCATTTAAGTTGAATGAACCTGCCTGGCAGATCTGTTGTAACCTGACTGCCCAGGCCTGCAGCTGGCCTGGCGGCTGTGGGAGCGGGTCAGGGAGGCAGGCTCTCCTTCCTGTTTGCCGGCTTTGTCTGCCGCTGCCACTGATCAGGACAGGAGGGCTCTGAAGAAGGGGGGGTCTGTGCTGGGAAAGTTGATGTGGTCTCTCCTCACATGTCAGGTGCACAAATGCAACTAGAACTTTTCTTCTTTTATACTGTCATTTGCTTCAAAGGTTTAGCAAGCTTATTTTTCCTCAAGAGTTTGCTAATTTTTTAAAATATATTTTATTGATTTTTTACAGAGAGGAAGAGAGGGATAGAGAGTTAGAAACAGCCATGAGAGAGAATCATCGACCAGCTGCCTCTTGCACACCCCCTACTGGAGATGTGCCCGCAACCAAGGTACATGCCCTTGACTGGAATCGAACCTGGGACCTTTCAGTCCGCATACCACTGAGCCAAACCGGTTTCAGCGAGTTTGCTAATTTTTAAAAAATAAATTTGTATTGATTTCAGTCAGGGGGAAGGAGAGGAAGAGGAAGAGGAAGATGGAGATGGAGAGGGAGAGGAAGATGAAGATGGAGAGAGAGAGGTAGAAACATCAATGATGAGAGAGAATCATTGATTGGCTGTCTCCTGCACACCCCATACTGGGGATTGAGCCGGCAACCTGGGCATGTGCCCTGAAGGGGAATTGAACCATGACCTCCTGATTCATAGGTCAACACTCAACCAC
The DNA here is from genome assembly GCA_963924515.1 of Vespertilio murinus. Classification (NCBI taxonomy): domain Eukaryota; kingdom Metazoa; phylum Chordata; class Mammalia; order Chiroptera; family Vespertilionidae; genus Vespertilio; species Vespertilio murinus. The sequence goes on from OZ004715.1 coordinate 13,905,554, forward strand.
TGAGCCATGCCAAGCAGGCAAGAGTTTACTAATTTAAGATATCTACTAAATATCTATTGAACCAAATGAACAGGGCACATTAGGTCCTGAACCTCAGGTAGCTTACCCGCCTTCATTGCTCTGTGTTGAGTACTAACCATCACCCATGAGCTTGACAAGGCACCGGATCCTATGGATTTAATGATTGAATAAAAGATCCCTGCTGCCAAAAAGTTCATGGTTAGCTTCAGTCAACAGACTTGTATATGAGTAATAACTCAATGGTCAGATAAATGCTAACAGTTGTTTGTACAAAGCACGCCCTAATTATCTGGCTAATGGAAACGGTGCCATTTTCCCTCCCACATTCATTTCTAATAGCTCAACGAAAAACTGTATTGTTAGGTCTTAGTCAACTGTTGAATTTATGAGCTAGGGAAACAGATGCTCTGGTAAACTAAAATCAATAGTTTTACACAGAGAAAGCATTAGACAGCATTATATTAGGGCATAATAGCTATATTTTCTCTCCTCTATTCTGATGGGAATACATTTTAAAAATGCATAGAATAAATAACCATACCAAAGCTATCATCAAAATGTGTTACTTCTCATTACAAGCGATCATGCTCGTTTAAATAACAAATAAGGTTTATGGGAATGAAATGTTAAGATTATATGACTTAGATATTAGGTATCACCTATTGATCTACAATAAATTGTTTTTCTCAGGACCTGTGAATTTCCTGAAAATTGTTAAAGCAGATCATAGTGATATTAGGTCAACTATGTTATATGGCAAGTCTTTAATTTAGTTTATAGATAATCAATATTAAGAAAAATAAAATAACAAAAGTCTTATTAAAATAAAAGTCATGTAAATGAAAGTTTATGCACTGGTTAGGTTGAATTTTTTCCCTACAATTAAATGTCAAGCCAAAAAAACCACTGCTTGTATCAGGAATGTAAAAAGAAATAATTTTGGCTAATGTTATTGCATATTCATTCCTATTTTCTCTAATTTTTAAATCTGAATAGGTGCTATGCACAGCCAGAATTAAACTTTATAGGGATGATCACATAAAACCCCCAGTAAGAAAAAGTTGTAAAAATATCCCCTGTATTTACCATGAAAAAAAGCCAATTACAGTTTTCCATTAGTTACAAGGTGCTATTAATTGCATGATATGCCATTATTATATACATTAGAGGCCCAATGCATGATGATTCATGCCAGAATAGGCCTTCCTTTCCCTAGCTGTCAGCACCGGCTTCCCTCTAGCACCCATGACCCGGGCTGTTTCACTCCTACTGCCAGGCACCCAGGATCCAAGTTTTCACTCTGGGCACCGCCACCACCAATTGGGACCTGGGCTGCTTTCCTCCAGCTGCCACTACCACCCACCTGGGGCATCAGGGCCACTAAGAGCATGCCCCGACGCCTGGTGTGTGTCTGCTGGGGCTGAGGGCAGGAAACAGTCCCCTCCCGCCCATCTGTGCATGCAGCTCCTCCTGAGCCTCCTCCTGAGCTGGTCATGACCACTATGGCATCTCAGCCTAATTTTCATATTGCCTCTTTATAGATAGATAGATAGATAGATAGATAGATAGATAATAGATACATAGATAATATGAAAAAATTTAAAAAGTTGCCAAATAAAAAATAAGACAAGATTTTATTATCAATTAGAATCTTTATTTTATATGTATTGAAAGAGCTCTGTTAGATTAACGTCGATAACTAAATTTAACTCGATCACTTTTGTGCAATCATAAAAAGGAAAACACAGGTGAAAGGAAAGTATTTCTAGTAGTCTGCCATATTTTGAGCCTAATTTTCAGTATCATTGCTGACTTAGAGATGTTACTACCCATATTTTCCGTACAACTATCATTCTCCAAGCCAACAAGAGGGTTAGGGATGCAGCTTCGCATAAGAGGATGTTTGACTAGTATGTCTGAGACCTCTCCCTCTAGGCTTCTGACACCAATTCTGCCTCCCTGCTGCTGACTCCTGACACTTGATGCTGATTCTTCTAAATCCCAGCAGCAGGTGTATTGAAAGGTTTTAAGGCAACAGCAGGATTCAGGGCCTCCTTAAACAGTCCTGGAAGGGTGTGTGGAATGAAACGCTGGGAGTTGAAGTCTGGATGTGCTACCATGGATTGACCACAACCTAGTCCGCTCATGAGCAGGCAATGACCATTATGCTGAAACTGCTGTCTGGCAAGAAAACATGGTACGATGTCAAACTTTGAAGGGCACATTACAATTGTGGAGATGTTAGGATGTGAAAACATGTCCCTAGAACCAGTGAGGTACAGTGATTCCTAAATGAAGCTATTCAGAATAGTGTATTTCTCTGACATGCTTATTTATATATTGATATATAACATAAAATAGCTATTAATATAATAATATTTATGTCCAAGGCCAGGTGGCTCAGTTGGTTGGAATGTCATCACAGGTTTAATTCCCAGTCAGGACACATACCTTGGTTGTGCATTCAATCCCTTGTTGGGGCATATGGGAGGAAACCAATTTGTGTTTCTCTCTCTCCCTCTCTCCCTCCCCCTTTCTCTCTCTCTAAAAAAAATAAGAAGAAACATATCCTTGGATTAGGAGTTCAAATATATTTTCATCATAATACAATACAGTACTACTGAATATTTTATATACTAGTAACAAAGGCTTTCTTATTCTAGATCATAAAAGCAACAATGGTGTCCTCTCTAAGGAATCAAAATAGTAATTACTCATAATATAAAAATTATTTGACTTGAATAAGATGTAATTATATGTTATTAAAGGCACATAAAATAGAAGGTGGAAAGGGAGAAAGGACTCTCTCCACCTATCCTTGACCTATAAAAATGTAAGACCTTGAAATTGGAAGGAGCCAATGAAAATAGAATTAAGCAAGGGCATTCGGGGTAAGAAATGTGCTTCATTTTTCCCCAAAATTCCTAAGAAAGAGATATTTCCCTTCTTAACTTTCTACAAAGAAGTGCCAGTGCTTGAACAGCACCATACAGAATTTACAAAAGGAAGAATATACATTTGTAGCAACAGGGCAATTTAAATGATACACAGTTTGGTAAGTTTTCAATAATGAGACTTTTCCCATGTTTAGGTTCTATTTCTAAGGCACATACCCAAATGTAGACAAAAAGTATTCTAATAAGTTTATTTGCCCATTAGCAATATTTTTTGACATACATACTAAATACACACACACACACACACACACACACACACACACAGGTTGTTTTTAACATGTTTAAAACCCTAAATTATTTCAAGGCCAATAGTTCTACCATCCTTAAGTTCCTACATCACCAATAACAACATGCACCACATACCCAGCACTTAACTACATAGCTCATAATACCATTTTTGCTGGACCACAATGGGTATGAGCAAGAATAAATGAAGGATCATGTCAGAAAGATGAAATTACATGGAGAATCCTGTTACTAGTTCTCTTCAAGAAATGTAAATGGATGTGTCTAATTAATAACTCAAATCATCATTAGAAATCCATTGAAGTGTTTTCTGAATTGATATAGATTTTGTGGAACTTTACTTTTTTTCAACGAAACAATGTATGCTATTTTAAAAGAATTTCAAATGTTAGATGTAAGACACCTGATAGATACGACACAAAAAGAATTAAAAGCTTTGGAAACAGCCTAGGTGCCCGTCAGCAGATGACTGGATCAGAAAACTATGGTACATCTACATAATGGAATACTATGCTGCCATAAAAAAGAAGGAATTCTCATCATTTGCAGCAACCTGGATGGAATTGGAGAACATCATTCTGAGTGAAATAAGCCAGTCATTGAAAGAGAAACACCACATGACCTCACTCATTTATGGATAATAAAGAACATTATAAACTAATGAACAGAAAGATAGATATAGTGACAGTAAAACAACAAGCAGACTGTCAAATGACAGCGGGGAGGGGAGGGAGATCTGGGGGAGATAAGAGATCAACCGAAGGACTGGTATGCATGCATATAAGTACAACCAATGGACACAAAACTCTGGGGAGTCCGGGGGGGAGGGGCAATGGTAAGCTATATACACATACAATACCTTAATAAATTTTTAAAAAGTGATAAAATGTCAAAATACTTAAAATATATTAAATGTAACCCGTTTGGCTTAGTGGATAGGCCTACAGACTGAAGGGTCCAAGGTTTGATTCTGGTCAAGGGCATGTACCTTGGTTGTGGGTACATCCCCAGCAGGAGGCAGCTGATCGAAGTTTCTAACTCTCTGACCCTCTCCCTTCCTCTCTGTAAAAAAAAAAAAAAAAAAAAAAAAAAAAAAAAAAAAAAATCAATTATATATATATGTATTTAAGTTAATATATGTAATATTACATGTAATTTTGTGTTTTGTAAAACACATAGTCATTTCATCTCATTTCTACCCTATTTATCTGCTCATCTCCCTTTCGCTACCAGCCATTCTCATCAATCATGAAGCTTCTACATAACGTGACCTTGCTCCAGCCTACCTCTCCACTGCTTCTTATTCCCCAGGCTCCACACATTTAACAACCTAACTTCTAGCTTTCAAAATTAGTTGCTTTTCACAAATATAGCTGCTGCTGCAGAACGTGAAGCCTTCACTGATGCTCCTCTGTCTGCTCAACACCTCATCATGCTTGGAACATCACTGACCAGTGACCGGAAGCTACTACAGTCAATGCTTTGCATAGGGTCCATTGTGACGTGAGAGCTGTGATGTAAGGAAAAGTGGTCTGTTGTATTCGTTGGAGGCATTAAAGAGATTACTGCTTTTGAAAAGAAAGCAAATCATGAATAAAATAAAATCTTGCATGTAGCTTCTAAAAGTAGGCTATATATATATATATATATATATATATATATATATATATAATTTTGATATATACATTATTTTAGTATGGGATCCTCAAGACAATAGATTAAACAAAATTTCATAAGCAGCTCCTCATACTTATCTTCCCAGACCAATAATTCAAATAGTAAAAAACACATTGTGAGAAATAAAGAGGGTGTTAAAGAAAAATTCCAGTCTCCTCAACAACATTATTGATGCAATTACTGCTTTAATTAAATCACGAAAATATTTCATTTTAAAAATAAATTATTTTTAAGACTGCTAAAGGAGTTACCACAAGCTACTATGGCAGGAATAAGCTTTTATTCTGAAATGTGTTATTTGGTAATTTATTTTTAACAAATCTTACAAATGTGTCTATAGAAAAAAGTTCCTGCTCTGAATTAAAACTAATTTCAACTTATTTTAAAAATAAATCTAATATACTTAGAAGAGCTAGCTCTAATAGAACAGAAATTCTAGCAGCTGAAAAGATGAAAACTGTATAATATACTGATTCAAACAATGCCAAATCAAGGTGAAGAACAAATATATTTTTAAAAATTGTATCAAAAGAGTATTATACTGATTTAATAGAGTTTCCTATTGCTTTCATATTTTGTTTTAAAACTTATTTGAAGAGAAGCTTTTGCTTCCCCAAAATCTGTTATTAAATTAATAAATAAAGGTACCAATAAGTATTGCAAATAAACCGTTATAGAGATTACATTAGCTCATGTAAAGAATATGAAAGTAGTTAGACTAACTTCTATTAACACTTCTGAAAATTTTATTAAAAATTGAATACATGGATACACACTCCCTAAAAATGTAGACATTTCAAAGGCAGCATATTAAAATGTAAAATTTCTTTTCAATTCACAGTTCAACCACTGACTGCACTTTCTCCAAATAATTGCTAGTAACAATTTGAATGTATCCTTGTAGATTTGTTTAAGGTATTTATATTATGTATATATCTATGTCTCTATATCTCTTTTACATTACTCTTTCTGTAACCTGATATTCTCAAAAATGTAAAATAATTAAATTTAGATGTACACATAGATACTAGTACATTCTTTTTGAAAATCTATTAATAGTTCTGTGCATCGCTGAAACCGGTTTGGCTCAGTGGATAGAGCGTAGGTCTTCAGACTGAAAGGTCCCAGGTTCCATTCCGGTCAAGGGCATGTACATTGGTTGCGGGCACATCCCCAGTAGGGGGTGTGCAGGAGGCAGCTGGTCGATGTTTCTCTCTCATCGATGTTTCTAGCTCTCTATTCCTCTCCCTTCCTCTCTGTGGAAAATCAATAAAAAAATATATTTTTTTAAAAAAAGAGTTTTGTGACTCATAATATTCATGTCCAAGTATTTATCTATTTAACATCCATCTACTAATGGATATTTAGCTTATTTCCAAAACTTAATTGTTATAAACAATTTTATTTTTTTGTTATACTAGTGGGTCAGTGCACGCAGTTTGTTCAAGGGAGTAGGGATATTCCTCACCCTCTCCAATCTAGGACCCCTCAAGGGATGGCCGACTGCCAGACATCCCTCTCGCAATCTGGGACTGCTGGCTCCTAACCGTTCACCTGCCTGCCTGCCTAATCACCCCTAATCACACTACTTGCTGGCCTGATCATCCCCAATTGCCCCCCTTCTGGTCTGATCACCCCTAACTGCCCCCCTGACAGGCTGCTTGCCCCCAACTGACCCCTGCTGGACTGATCATTCCCAATGCCCTCCACCAGCCTGCTCACCCACAACTACCCCACTGCTGGCCTGCTCACCCCCAGCTACCCCCCTGCCAGCCTGATCGCCCATACTGCCCCCCCACCCTGCTAGCCTGCTCTCCCCCAACTCTCCCCCTCCCCCTACCCACCAGCCTGCTTGCCACAAACTGCTCCCACTGCTGGCCTGCTCTCACCTAATTGCCTCTGCCTCAGCCCCACCACCCTGGCTCTGTCCAGAAGGATGTCCAGAAGGTCTCCTGGAAGGTCTCCTAGCCTAATTAGCATATTACACTTTTATTAGCATAGATATACCATCTCAACATGTACAAAGAACATCCAGTAAAAACAATGAAACATTGATAAAATATTATCAACATGTCCTAATTATCTGCCAATGAAGTAATATAACACTGAGGCCAGAAATGAAGGCATAGCTGGCCTGCAAACCATCACAAGCCCCTCACCAAGGCCACCCCACACCCCAAGGGAACCCCCACCCCGAACCGGAACACCCATCAGGGCATATCGGTCGCTCCCGCACCTATGCACCGGGCCTCTATCTTATCTAATAAAAGAGTAATGTGCAAATTGACTCAATCCAACACACAAGATCCTGCCCCCGTGTGGACACAAGATGGCCAGCAGGGAAGGGTAGTTGGAGGGGACCAGGCCTGCAAGGGAGGGCAGTTGTGGGTGATCAGGCCAGCAGGGGAGAGCAGTGAGGGGTGAAGTTGGAAGGCAGAGGAGGAAAGTTGGGGGTAAACAAGCTACATGGGAGCAGTTAGACGTCAAGCAGGCTGGCAGAGAAGTGGTTAGGGGTGATCAGGCTGGCAGGCAGAAGCGGTTAGGGGCAATCAGGAAGGTAGGCAGGCGAGCAGTTGGGAGCTAGCAGTACTGTATTGGAGAGGGTGCAGGCTGGGCTGAGGGACACCCCCACCCCCCATGCATGAATTTTGTGCACCAGGCCTCTAGTATATATGGCCTGTCCATTACTGACCATCTATCTCATCAGGTGCTGAGCACCCTCAGCAGACTGGCAATCATGGGTTTTGGGGAACACCATTTCCCTTTTCCTCTTCCACACAGTTTCTTCTTCTTTACTCTGCTCTTTTCCCTCTTTGGTAGACACTACTTAAAAATTTTGTTGTTGAAAATATCTGAGTACAGTAGTTTCTCTGGACAGTGACTAATACAGTGTTCTCATATCTTTTAAAATCAAGATTGTAACTGATTCAGGAAACTCAGCTGCCTGGAATGAGTGGTGCTCCCATAGAGGGCCAATCACTGCAGGCAATACAGTCCAACAGTGCATGAACCTATGCACCGGGTCTCTAGTCCATGATGGGCAAGCTGTGGCTCGCCTACCACGTTCGGCCCTTTGGACCCTTGAGTATGGCTCTTCCACAAAATACCACGACTCCTGGCAAGTCTATTTTGAAGAAGTGGCATTAGAAGAAGTTTAAGTTAAAAAATTTGGCTTTCAAATTTCAATCGTTGTGCCATTGTTATTTGGCTCTGTTGACTAATGAGTTTGCCAACCACTGCTCTAATCTATGTACATAAAAGCCTAAGTGATTGAATGACTGAGTGACCTGCTGACCATTCGCTATGACACACACTGACCACCAGGGGACAGATGCTAAATGCACAGGATCCGGCTCCCTCCTGTCTGGATCAGGCATCCGACATCCCCTGAGGGGTCCTGGATTGCAAAAGGGTGCAGGCCAGCCTGAGGGACCCTAGGCTATTATAACATGGACTGAAATAATGTGTGCAAGTTTAAATACATGTATACATTGGCTCATATATATGCATATATTTCAAATGCATGAATTTATTCAGGTTATCTGTGTATGTATGTACTTATTATTTAAATATTGTTATAGTCATGTAAATTTTCATATCATCTTCTCTACAAAGATATTATTTAACTATGAGAAAAAGGCCTATATTAGCTTTCCTCATTCTTTTCTATAGTGAGTCTAAAATGCATGTGTTTTTTTTGTTTGTTTGTTTGTTTGTTTTTTGTTTTGTTTTTTAGAAATTAGAAGACTAGATGATTTCAACATTTCTATGTGGAATCATTTAAATATATATGTTAAGCCATTTTTGCTTCCTATTCAAACCCCCAATTTTTAATTCTCTTCGATAATAGTTTCAGCTCTGAGGCCAGATAAAGATGTAAGAACTCCTTTTTCAGAATAGAAAGATTACCTTATCAACTAACTATGAAAATAACTGAACTAATTTAACTCTGACAATTGCGGAAGTTTTTGGAGCAAGTTGGTAATACATTTTCAAAAGTATTGAAAATATTTTTTTTTAAATGCCACAGAAATAGAGGTAGATAGAAAGAATGCATCAATTTTACTTTTAATTGCTTTTTATTTTCTGCCTAAGGCTTTACCTCCCAAGGGAAGTATGTGAGGGTCAGTGACTTTCTCATTTTCAACTAGGTTGATACTTTTGAAAACAAACATGGTTTTAAGGCACTTACAACAATAAATTTAATAATGTAAATTTAAATTATGATCATAGAACATAAAGCACATTTTTATAACTTAATTATTTTAGTTCAGTACTAAGTTCACAACAAAACTGAGGGGAAAGTACAGAGATTTCCCATATACCTCCAGCTCCCAATATTAACATCACCCACCAGAGTCCTATATTTGTTACAATTGATAATGCCACATAAACACATCATAATAACCAACCCAAAGTCCATAGTTTACATTAGAGTTCACTTTTGGTATTGTACATGCTATAGATATGGATGAATGTATAATGATGTGCCCATCATTATGGTATCATAGAGTATTTTCATCGCCCTAAAATTCCTCTGAGCCCCTGCCTCCCCTCCCACCTATCCCTGCCAACCCATGGCAAGCACCCATTTTTTTGTTGTTGTTATTGTCAATCCTGGATATTTTTTCCCATTAAAAATATCCCACCGAGGATATTTTTTTTCCATTGAGTGTTTTAGAGAGAATAGGAGGAAGTGGGGGGAGGGAGGAAGAGGGGAGGAGGGAGACAGAGAGGGAGCAATATCAATGTGAGAAGGGCACGTCAATTGGTTGCCTCCCACTATGCTCCCAATCAGGGTTACGGATCGAACTTGCAACCCAGATACATGCCCTTGAGTGGAAATTGAACACATGATCCTTTAGTGTGCAGGCTTAGGCTCTAACTATTGAACAAAAGTGGCCATATTTTTACTATTTTGCCTTTTCCATAATGTCATATAATTGGAATAATGCAGTATACAGCCTTTAAAACTGGCTTCTTTCACTTAGTAATATGCATTTAAGGTTATTGCATATCTTTTCATGAATTAATACTTTATTTCTTCTTAATGTCAAATAATATTCCATTGTTTCTATGTATCACAATTGATTATCTGTTTACCTAACAACTGAAGAATCATGGTACTGACAATTATCAATAAAGCTGCTATAAATATCCAATATGCAGGTAATTCTGTAGACATAATTTTAAATTCCTTTGGGTAAATACTTGGGAGTGTGATTGCTTGATTATATGGTAAAAATATAACTTAGTTTGTAAGAAACTGCCAAATTGTCTTCCAAAATGGCTGTACAATTTTATATTCCTACTAACAAAGAACGGGTGTTCCTGTTGCTTCACATCCTGGCTAGCATTTAGTTAGTATTCTGAATTTTGCCCATCCTATTAGGTTTGTAGTGATAGCTCATTGTTATTTCAATTTTAATTTGCCTGATGACATGTGATGTGGCACATATTTGCATATACTTGCCACTGGAATATCTTCTTTGGTGAGGTGTCTGTTAAGATCTTGGGTCTAATCAGGTTGGTTGCTTTCTTATTGTTGAGTTTTTTGCATATTTTAGATAACAGTACATTATCAGAAGTCACTTGTACAATTTTTCCCAGTCTGTGATTTGTCTTCTCATTCTCTTAACACTTTCTTTCACAGAACAGCCTTTAATTTCAATAAGGCTTAGTTTATTAATTCTTTCTTTCATAAGTAGTGCCTTTGATGGTATATTTCAAAAGTCATCACCATAACCAAGGTCATCCAAGTTTTCTCCTATGTTACCTTCTAGGAGTTTAGTAGTTTTGCATTTTATACTTAGGCCTATGATACATGTTAAGTTCATATTTGTGAAGAGCATAAAATATCTGTTTAAATTATTTTTTGCATGTAATGTCCAGTTATCCCAGTCCCATTATTTGAAAAGACTACCTTTGTTTTATTGTATTGACTTTGCTCCTTTGTTGAAGATCAGTTGAGTATATGCAGCTCTCTTCCTGGATTTCATCTCTTTGTCTGTTCTTTCACTGATACCAGATTATCACTATCACTGTAGCTTTACAGTACATCTTGAATTCAGATAGTGCCAGTACTTCAACTTTGTTCTTCTTCTTCATTATTGCATTGCCTATTTTGTGGGTGAAGCTACCACTTAGTAGCTATGTGACTCTCAGAAAAGTTATTTAATTCTCTGAGTGCCTCATATTGTTATTCATGGAGAGGAATAATATCTATTTCAAAAGATCATTGTAGGGATAAATGACTTAATACACATGGTTCTCAAAACAACATCGTCCGCAACATTGCATATATTATGAGTACTATTATTAAATTATATGAAATACAAAAAGTACCCACGTAAATAATCCAGGTATACCACCAAATCACATAATTATTCAGACTCTAAAACCTCATGTGAACTTCAATACGACCAATATAAAGATTACATCATTTCAAGATGTTATGATCATTGGCTAAAAAAATAAATTTGTGTGTCAGTGGGAGGGGGAGAAACTGTACATGAACTTCACAAACTATGAGCTCATTCATTTTTTTCTGCCCTTGGTGGACACAAAGAAATGACTAATTTGAATGTTAATCGATCTAACCTGATACCAGCAATAAATAAATAAACTAGACCAGGAGCATTTTATTTATGTAGATTACCTATAGTCTTCCATCAGGAAAATTAAAGAATTATTTAGGGAAGAGAAAGAAAATAAGAAAAGCATTGACCCCTGTTCCCAAAGCAAAGTATGTGTCAAATGTATTTTCCTCTGATGAGCTCTACTTATATAGCTGGACATTTTGTTTATGAGGTCCAATAGGAGGTTAATGGATCAAATGAGCAGATGGTAATAGTCTGGAAAATGATAATAATACTTATGCCACAGACAGGGTCTCAACCTAGCTGGATGATATGGTAACTCAGCAGTGGAGAATTGTTCCTGGGGGTACACACACAATCTGTAGTGTTGTTTCCATTAAGACATGGCCAAATCAGCTGCTACACACACACACACACACACACACACACACACACACACACACACACCACCCAACGTACACAAGAACATATTGCATAAAATTCACAATTAAAAACAATTATTCTAAAGAATGCTCCAGGACCATTAATTATCCAAGTCAATAATTGTCATGAGTTTCAACTTCATGCTGAGCAATATTGCACACCATTTCTCAAATATATGTTATGCTTACAATTAGAAGTTCATAAAATAAACTTGGGCATTATGTGCACAATTTTAAAAATATGTATGCTTATTTTCTGTGCATAAGAAAAAATACAACTATACAAAACTATTATTTCACAAATAGTGCTTTAAAAAAGCGCAAATATCTATTTAAGTTTTTAAAACAATGACCTGGGGGAGGAGTGGACAAGTTCATTTAGATGCACTCCTTCCCAAAACTCCAATAAAATGACGGTAAATAGACGTCTTTGAAAGAACACCCACACAGACCTACAAGGGCAAGGGAAATGTGGAAGGGGCAATAGCTACATGACTTGGGTAGTTTGAAATCAGGACTATGGGAAGCATGCTTACTTAATCCTGGGAAGTCAAATTGGGGCGGCTCTCAAGAAACTAATAAGTAATCCACTTTTCACTACAGAACTTCCAGAGTTTAGGAGTTGGTAGAATGATAAATTCTAGAAGACAGAGTGACAAAGAAGAAAAATGGAAGACTGTATTGTAATATTGCTCAGGAAAATTGATGCCAGATACTTTCTTTGATATCAGGTGACAACTAATGCCATCCCTTCCAGACCTGCACACTAGGTTTGTGCCCTGACCTTGAAAACTTTGGTGTATAGGATGCTGCTCCAACCAACTGTGCCACCTGATCAGGGCAACTAAGATGATTTTGATGTTTCCCTAATAAAATAGCCTTGATAAACCATGTTTGAAAAGTATTTTCTGCATGTAAGAATGTCTAATGCTCTCTGGAACCATACTCTTAATTTTGAGTAAATAAAGGATAGACAAATATTTGAGGGGGAAAAACTCTAATGTGCAAAGTAGAAATCTAAACACACAGAAAAGGGGGAAAGAAATCTAGGAGAAACAGAGATGATACATGGAAAACTTCAAAAAAATGTTAATGTCCTCAGAGAGAGAGAGAGTAGGGAATATTTTATTAATGAATCAAGAACTAGAAGATGTAAAAGAACATTCAAAGAATAAACTCAGGCTTTAAAAGTTAAAAGATGTATCACAAATACCTTTGCTGACCAAAGCTGACCTTGAGAACTCATTGTGAGCTGTGTAACAGTTTAACAAAATACATAGCCTTTAAGCTTAAAATCTACAGTAGAGTTTCTATAGTTTTTATTCCATTTGAAAGCACTTTGGTATAAAATGAATCTCTAACTTTTCTGCTAAGTGAAAACAGAAATGAAAAATTGTAATCATTCATTTGAAACAAAAGAATGTGATGGTCACTGTCCAAGATCAATGCTCAATAAACAATGAACAGCCTCAGGGTTTCTCTTGCTCATTCAACCCACTGATTCCATGTATAATTCTCTATTAATTTTAACTATTTTGGTTATTCAATCTTCATTAGTAAAGAATGTGAAATTGCATAGATTTCACTTGACCTGTTCAAGCCAAGGATTTAAAGTGAATAATTTTATTCCTGGGTTCATTATATCAGTAAGTTATGAAATGTCCATTAAATAAACAATTGGAAATTTTCTATTCAAGAATTCTATGTGGGTCATTCTCAACAAAAGTCTGTTTTCTTTCATTGTTTCCAATTTTTTAAAATGTAAGCAGACTGTCTCTTTTGAAGACTTTCCATTTCTTCCCCTTTCAGGATTTTTTTTTCTTTTTGAGCTCCAATTTTATATATATATATTTTTTACCTACGATGACCTTGACTTGTATTCATTCTCAGTGATTCAAATTTAAAAATAATCAATAATATATTCAGAGTTTTCACAATTTAAATATATTTTCATTTAAAAAGTAATTTAAAATGCATGTAAAGTAAAAACTAAAATGAAATTTCATATATAAAAATTTTGAGATAAGGATATGTCCCAGAAAATAGAACAAAGATGAAAAAATAAAAATATAAGATGTTTAAAAACTGAATCAAGAAGATTGAACATCTGAATAACAGCAATTCCAGAAAGAAAAAGTGAGTTAAAAAGAATGGGAGGAAAATAACAACTCAAAAAATACCAAAATATTTTCAGAAATGAAGAATTTAAAATCTCCGTATTTTAGGGGCCACCAGTTTTCCAGACCATACATACAATAACAATGTGAGGAAAAATAAAAATATTTAAAAATTTTCCACAAGAAAAAAAGTTAACTTGTACACGATCCAGAATCAGAATAGCATCAAATGTAATAAAAGAAGTACAAAAGCCAGAATACAATGGAAGCAATGCCTTCAAAATTCTAAAGATGAATTATTTGCAACCTAGAATTTTATATTTAACCCAACTATCAATCAACTGTGTTGTAGAAAAGGACATTTCCAGATATGCATCACCACAAAAAATTTACCTCACATTGACTCTTTACTACAATGATATTGGAAGTTTTATGTGTTCTACAAAATCAAGAAAATAAACCAAAAATAGGAAAGGTCCAGGATCCCAGAAATAGGAGATCTGTCACTAGAGAAACATAAGGGAAATCTTCAAAATGATGGTGATGGGTAATCCTATGAAAACAGCTCTCAATAAACACACACACACACACACACACACACAAACACACACACACACACACACACACACACACACCAAACAAACAAAAAAACCCCACAAAAACACATATACAAAAAAAAGCAGTACAAAATAATGAGGTGAAAAAATTCTGGAAGAGATGTCTGTCTGAAACAAGATGAAATTAATATAGAGCCTGATGGGTGTAAACAGATTGTGGTGTTTGGGGAGCTAGATTAGTGCACATAAATTATTAAACAAGTGGGGGAAAACACCCACAATGATTAACTCCAGGAAAAGTAAGTGGCTGAAATTATATTATTGGCACAGCTGTAAAAATAATATAAAGCACACATCAGAGAACTAATTCAAATGCTGAACTATCTATACTGGGGAAATGAGAAGTGGGCTCCTATATGATAGGAGAAGGATGAGGAATGAGAACGACTAGTAAATCTTCACTTTCCAGTACAGAGCCACCAGCCTCCACAGCAGTAGAAACAACGGATAAAGCCTGAGGAACCAGCCCTTGTGAACTTACTTACACATGTGCCCTCAGAGGGAACATCAAAGCTCTTCCCAGTAAGATTCTCTGTTGTTTGCATGTCAGCTTCAGTGCTGAGCTCTCTTTCTTTCCAGTTTGCATATACAAATGTCAAGTTCAACATCTTAGTTAAAAAGGATTTCTCTTGGTGTTAAAATATTTTATGAATTAAAGAGTAAAATAAGATCTTCTCTGTTACAAATCCACCTTAGTAAATATGTGGGGGAAATATGTTTTCAGCAACTTCCCGATCCATTTAAATGTCAAAAATACATTGTATTATAGCTACTCTCCCTGTTTCTGCCTCCAAATTGTAATGTCTTCCCATGTAAGGGAAAACTCAGTTGAAAATGACTGTGAGCAATCTTTTGTTGTTGTACTCTCCTCAAGAGATAATTTACCAGATATGCCTGCAACATTTACAATTCTGGTTCTCAAATACTGCGATTTTTCCTTTTCTTTCTTCTACATGTAAACGTGATAACTTCTGAGAAAACTATTTCTGTTATTAGGGTGTCACACCAGAAAATTATTTTTCAAATGCTGCTATCATATTGTGAAGAACAAAGTCACAAAGAAGCCCACTAGAAATTATTTCATTCTTTGACACCAGGAAACAGTAAAACAAGTATTTTATGGGTAGGATGATGTGTTCTTAAACCTACATTTTTCCAATGAACATATCTTTACTCTCTATAGACAATAAGAAAGTGAGAGTTTAAGCAATACTTTGGGTTCATCACATTAACTCAATGTGAAAGACATGCATCCCCAGATACTTCATGCCTGCTCAGTGCCAAGACTCAGCGTTTTCTCCCTCAGGATCCTTCATATCAACCAAGGGTGGATAAGCTATGATCTATCGGCCAGCTCTAACATGCCACCTGTTACAGCCATGCCTATTTCTTAATGTAGTCTGTATGGCTGCTTTTGCACTTCAACAGCAGAGTTGAGGAGTTGTGACTATAGAGACAATAAAGCCAGAAAGATTTACTTCTGACCCTTTTGAGAAAATGTTGGCCAGTCCCTGGGTAGGCAATAGAGAGGGAAACATAAAGAATAGGGCAGAGAGGGGAAACTAGCTATGACATTGTCTTTGTTTTACCTTTTTCCAAACTACAGACTAAATTTTGTAACAATTGTAAAAAAAAAATCTCTAATAGCACTGAAAATGGAAGTATGCACTCAACAAACAACAACAAAAAATGTTTCTGGCACATAGGAGTTCGATGGGTTTTATGGATGCGCAAATCAGATCAGAGAAAATATAAGACACTTCAGTGGGGGATGGGCACAGAGCTGTTTGGTAAAGCCCCCCAAGAGGCCCAGCAGGTACAGAGAGTACAAGTAAATTGGGGGTAGGAATTAGGGTAATTAATTAAAAGACTTACTGTGCATAGCTGGGGCTGGTCAGCCCCTTCAATTTCATATTCTGTTCAGCTGGCTGCAGCAATGAATCCCATCTTAAGCCTCAGGTAGGGCTTTCTAATGAGAAAAATTTATTTGTAAAGAGTCCATTAGTGTGCATTTTAGGACTAGAGAGAGGTATAAAACAAGTATAATGTCACTGGATCAGTGGGATAAAAAAAAAGGCGAGGAGAGAAAGGCAGTTGGACTAGGAGATGGAAATAAACTCAAGTATGTGTCCCCATGTAGAGGGTAGCGCCATTTAATACTTCTGTGAATCTATGGAGCATACGGCTTCCTGAGGTACAGCTTTAAAGCCTCTGTTTCCTAACCTCCACTGCAACTAGATTGCAGATATATGGCCAGTTCCCCCAATCAGCTTTACTTATATAACACTTGATTTGTAAATGACCCACCTGAAGGAGCAGACTGGGTGCAGGGCATCTGTTCTGCTGCTATGGGAGGCAGCAGATGCAGAGGGACTCTTGGGTCCAAATGCTCCCTAAATAAGCACTTCTTCAGTCAGTTCCAGGAAGTTTCTTGTAGAAGCTGATCCTTCAACTCTCTCCACAATTGGGCAAGTTATTAAATAGCTCTTAATAAATTCCTCCTTGATTAGACTAACTGGAATATATTCTTTGTTCTTCACCTAAGAATTCTGACCAACAAAACCTAAAAATAAAATGTAACAATGCTGACCCTGGGCCTGCCTATAAATGGTCTGTCCTCATACCCTAAAGGAACATCTGAGGACAGAGCCCTTATTCTTAAGCAGAAACAACCTTGGCTTTCAGAGAATAAGACTTTTGGGGACAATAGCTTCAAGGACTGTGAAAGAAATGGAGACCACCTCTCCATGATAATTAATGTAGTTTTTCGCTGCTAAATAATTAGCCGATCAAGCTTTGGTTCACTTGGTACTTGAAGAAAATTTACAACTCTAAAAAAAAAAAAAAGATCAAAGTAGACAACAGAAACACTGACCCAGAGGAAACAGAAATAATGCGCTTTCTGTTTTTCTTAAAATGCTGTTCATTTTCCTTTGAAAAACTTGAGAAAGTAGTAATTCATAATCAAGAAGTAACTATTAAAAAAAGGATCAATTAGACAGCAAACATGAGATCTTGGAAATGAAATTATTGCAAAATAAATCTCAACTACAAAAACTAAGTAACAGAATGGACACAGATATAGAAGATTATATATATATATATATATATATATATATATATATATATATATATATATGCCTAAGCTTCTCGTCCAACTGTCACATTTGAATGGTTGACTGGTAGCTATGCCATGCACTGATGACCAGGGGGCAGATGCTCAACATAGGAGCTGCCCCCTGGTGATCAGTGCATTTCACAGCAGGAGCACAACTCAGCTGACCGAAGGGTGCCAGACACCTGTCTCATGCCTGGCTAGCTGTGCGAGCTTCTCCCACAGATACTCCCCCTGCATGACCCTCCCCCAGCCAGACCTTGACTGTGGAGGCAGCAGGTGCAGTGGGCTGGGATGAGCGGGAGCAGCATGGCACCAAGCCCAGGCTCGGAATCCCCCCTGGCCCACTGTTTCGCACGCTACTACATCTCTAGCGGGATGTAGGACTGCCAGTTTCGGCCAATCCTCACAGGCCAGGCCAAGGGAACCCAACGGCCTCTAGTTATTACATAAAAGGTAACATAAATTCTACAACATAGTTTATGTCATTTTCAAATGATTAAGAATCAAACAGCATCAAACTTTTTCACATCATCAAATGAAGCAATAACAATTATCAGTTAAGACTCACATGGGAGAATTCTGAAAATTTGCTTTCCACCTATTCTTTCAAACAAAATAAAACAATAAAAAGAGCAAGTTTGAAAACTTATCACAGCAAATAGAAAGAGATTCAAGAGAAAGGAATCATGGTTTCTTCAAAATTTATAGCAACAACAACAAGTAATCAAACAAGGGCAGACAGGATGATGGAGGGTTATGAAAAGTTGTCTTTAGGAAGAACAGAGACTCCAATCAATTCAAGTGCTACTAAGAGGTAGGTATGTGTTATCCATAAACTACAATTTCAAGATCATTAGAAAACAGGCAAAAACTTTAAAGGCAAATCAAATTTTAAATATAAAACAAAAAAATTGAGGTGTTATTTGGGGTAGCTGATGGAACATAAGAATAAAAAGTACATGTTGAACACATTCTCTTGGGATCAGTCATTCCAGTAAAAAAAGATTAGCTTAGAAAATAGATGTCCTCTTTTTGTGCCTTTTCACTCCCTGCTGGTTAGAATGGAACACCATCTTGGACCATGGCATGGATGTCAAATAATGCAGAAAACAGAGTACCAAACAAAAAGAGTCTTGAGCCCTCATAACAGTAGAAACAGTGTACCAGTCTGGATTTAGCACCAACTAATCTGAGAGAGAAATTTTACATAAGCTACTAGCATTTTGGATCTAGGCCTGCCGTGGGCAAACTATGGCCCGCAGGCCAGATCCAGCCCATTCGGCTGTTCTACCCGGCCCTCGGAGCTGAAAGAGCGGAGGGTTCTCTTGCTCTCCCCTCTGCTCCTTCACCAGCAGCCCAAGAGGAGAGTGCCAGCATGGTCAGGTTGCTTTTGTTCCAGCCCTCCGCTTCAGTTTAAGAACCCCTTGTGGCCCTCGAGTCAAAAAGTTTGCCCACCCCTGGTCTAGGCCCACTGTAATTCAATTCTAGTTTGCTGATATCACTATCAGTTCTTGACCACCCATTTATAAATGGCCAGTCCATACAGGTCGGCATTCTTAACATCATTTCTCTAGTAATGTCACCCTCACTCTCCACAACCATCTTTTACTGCTTGAAATACCTCAAAGTTTTTCTTCCCCAACTTCCATCCTTTACCTTTCAGATACACACTAACTTCTTGCTTCAAATTCTTAAAACATATAATTAGTTATTGCTATCAAAACTATTAACTAAACTAAATCTTTACTAACTTTTCCTCCAATATCATTGGAGAAAGTGACGCTCCTCTTAGCAAAGCCCAATCCCTCTATGAGTGCTCAGATTCTCACCTCTCTGCCACCTCAGTTATCCCCTCCCACTTGCATTTTCAGTCCCCACACTACAGGAATTGCTTTTAGTTCTCTTGAAAGAAGCATTTCAAGTTGTTCCAATTGTTGTCAACTTAATATGAACAAAAAGAACCCTTCCTCTGGGACCCCTCCCTTTCTAGCTGCTGTTCCCCCTTCCCCTGCACAATGCAAGCTGCTCATCCGCATTATCTTTGCACACGATGTCTACTTTCTCACCTCCCGTTAATTAATAACCCACTTCAAAGACACTTTACCAGAAACCTGAGAACCTTACTCTTGATAAGAAAACATGCACTTGCAATCTGTATAAAAACCATGTAATACAACCTTTGTGTTAATGCTGGTACCAAAAAAAAAAAAAAAAAAAAAATGAAAGGTCACAAACAACCTTCAATCAATGCGCTTTTTAAAATCTTCAACTAACTTGACCTTATGTGACCGTACTTTCTCTTGACTATTGTAACAAAAATTCTCCTGGCTTTCCTCCTATCTATCAGGGCCGGTCATTTTCCATTTCCTTTACAGATTCAGATTTTTATTTTCAAAAGCTCCAAATTCTTTGTCTTCCCAGCAATGTACTATATGCCAGTCCCCTTCCCCTAAATAACCTCCACTCTTCTCTTTGCAAGGAAAACTTGTATACATCCTTCAGGTGTCACAAAATGAAAACAAAAGTGCAAAATACAAATATTTTTAAAGACAAAGTGGCCCACTATTTTAGACTGGGGATTAATACAGGTCCTCACTAAAAAAACTAATATTTAAATGACACCTGATATTTAAATGGCACTTTTGTTTTCATTTTGTAAGAGCAGGGACCATGTCTGGATATTTGTCTCTCTATTTGAGCATCCTAGTACATGGGAAAACCTATATAATTATTTGTTGGGAGAATGAATGAATGAATGAATGAATGAATAATTTAAGACTAGGAAATTTTTTTAGTTCCCCCTATTATAATGCCACTACAGAGAAAGGAGAGGGAGCATGCATTAGGCACAGTCATGCTTGTTTCATTTTCTATTGCTATCTGCAAAAATCAACCAACCAGTGTGTGTTTGTGTGTGTGTGTCTGTGTGTGTGTGTGTGTGTAATATATTAAAACTCTCTGCATTTCCTGCTGTTTTACTTTAAAACTAAAACTGCTCCAAAAATAGTATCTATTGATTTTTTTAAAAAAAAAATTACGAAGGCACTGGAGTTTAGCAATGAAGTTTAGTAAGAGTAGTCATGAAGTTTAGTAACGAAGAAGGTTACATCAAATCGCCTATTTTGAATCCCAGCTCTTATTTAGAAGCTGTGTGACTTTGGGCATGTTCTTTAAACTCTTCCTAAGAAGAAAATTCTTTTTGTTCATTTTATTTTGTTTTGTTTTAATGTTTTGATCAGTGCTGTATCCACAGCACCTAGAAATATGCTTGGCCCATAATATGAACTCAATAAATAACTAAGGAATAAATAAAGGAATATACTTACAAAATCAACCAAGAAATTTCAAATTTTGTGGAAAAAATTGAGAGTTCTCTGTTTATATACAACCCACATCATTTCTTCATTTGCCAGATGGATAGTCAGTGGCATCAGTAACAAACGCTTATATTCTAAGATTTTTCTCCAGGTCATGTTTCTCTGTTTCAAAAATTTTTTTCCTCCCTAAAGTCTGCAACGCAAGTGTTCACATCTATCTAGAGTTTCCATCAAGGAAACACTTGGGAATAGAAATAGGTATCACTCATGTCTTCATGGACAAAATAGACCCTCTGTTCTACTTGCTTCCTGCCATTGGGTAAAACGACACATTTTTGACAAATGCCAACTGAGAGTGAACCACTTAGAGCCAGTCTCTAGCTTGCAGAAATCCTGGGTACCACCCCAACTTAAAATGTCTCAGGGAGATATCTACTGCACTGCTGTTGTCTAGTAATATCACATGTGTGACTCCCAGGAGAGTGGAGAAATATAATTAATGTCTCTCCTTGGAAATTAGAAGGAGTAGAATAGCTAATGTGCAGGAGACTGCCAAGACCAAAAGCATGTTCCACAAAACTTGGCAAAGAAATAAACGTTGGCAAAGGAATCAAAACATTCTTACTATGCAGGTTGGGATCATGCTGAATTCATGTCAACAAATCGTAGTTCTCTAAGGCCCAGCTCAGCAAATTTATGTTGTTTAAGAAAGAAAAGCAGTGTGCTATAGACGGCACAGTTATATTAAATGCCTTCAACTTCGCACAGCACATGGTGAACATTTGTCCTGGCATTTCGAAGTTGAACAAAGTTTTTTTCAAGATTCTACTTCTAAAATATACATAAATCAAACTGCTAAGGGGAGATACAATCCATCCTATTTAAAATGTTAACCCTTGTTGTGGAAGGAAAGGAAAATCCTGCAGTGCGATCTCTGCTAATCATTGGCCTTGTTTATCACCAACCTCAAAATAAATATTTATTGACTTATGCCATGTGCAGAATATTGGGCTAATCTATGCAGATCGGTTTTATTATCTATACTGAAATATTATAAAATATGGTTGAAATAAAGGGAGTTAGCACTGTCTGTTTATTTATTCATTCAGTATGTCCTACAGTCATTCTGCCTTTCATCTATTCATTCGATAGTCCCTCCTAACTTTTCCAGCACTCAGCGCCTGGCATTTAAAAGTGAACAAAACAGATAACGTTTCAGCCCTCATGAAGTCATCTATTTTTATGAATATTACCTCATTTACTAGTCATTTAAACCTCACAGGTATGACCAAAAACCAGTTGCCTCTGTGACACAATTTGGTGCTCACTAAACATCCAAATCTTCCTACATTTCCCAGGCCTCCTGATAAGATGGGGTGTGTGCCCATTTTGACAACAGAAGGAGATGAGAAGTAATGTGTGGCACTTCTAGTCCAAGACCATTAAAAAGTGAAATGCCTCTTCAGACTCTAGTCACCTATTTACTTGTGTCTATGAAGGTCAAATGATCAGTTGGTTCTGCCATAAGAAGGAAGCTGCCTGGAGCCTGAGTCACTACATGAAAGACCTTCCTTGGGAAAAAACACATTCTGCTAAGTCACTGAGATTTGTGTGCTTGTTTGTTACTACAGCAGAGCATGACTAATGCAACTTTACCTTTCATAAACATGACTGCTAAGGCTCTGAGTAACATAAATTAAGTTAGAGGCTGTTTGGCTCATGAATTCTTAGGGATTTTGTTGATATGTCTTCTCTAATGTCAAATTAATCTAGTAATGCCAACTGGCCAATGTCTTGGCAGTGTTCAAAGAAAGTTTTCAGGAGATACAGCTGATTATCAGAGAGGTTACTGATGCTATCATGTATCACAACCTTCTCTCATAATTGAGCATTCCAACTTGTCCATAACTATAACTCTTGTCTCATCATGCTGTATGGCAAATTTCTAAATCTAGAATTGGATAAAACAACCATTCTTTAGTTTTTGCATCTCTAAACTATTTTTTACAAACTTTAGAATAAGTTTAGGACCCAGAGTCAAATTTGTTTATCAGAGATATTTTTATTCTAATTAACTAGGGAGTCAAGATTAAATGAAGCCAGTATGTACTTGTTTGACCATCCAAAGCCATATTTCTTTATGTAAAATTGACAAACAAAATTTACCTAAATCTCATATCTACTTACAATTTATATCATGTCTCTATGTGATTATTCATATTATAATTCAATTCAAAATACATTTTGAAGCATGCACCATTGTTTTACATTATACAGATAAGGAAACTGAGGCTCAATGCAGTATGGCCTAACTGGTGAATAAGATTCAAACCCATGCTTATCTGGTTCCTTTCCCAGGGTCTCATGTAATACTGAAAAGATGAAAGAAATGTGGGGAGAAAGGAAGTTTATCTGACACTGTTGGTTGGCTCAAACAATAGCCATTCCCAAACCCATTTCCCTGCATGTACTAAAGAGGGCTGAGAAAGCTTTCCAGCCATGCTGGCAACTATCAGAGGCCAGATGGCACAGTCCTGTTCAATAACCATGGCAGAAGTCTTTTAGGAACATTGGAGAAAGTTCTGCGTTCCTAATGAGTGGAATAGGAACAGTTGGTGAAGTCATTTTCCTTTCATCCTGCCCTGAGCATCATGTGATCCCTAAAGGTAGAGTAGTCACCTTGCCATGAACAGCAAGTTAAAACACTAAGGATAGAAAGCCCTAATGTTACCATTTGTTCCCTATATCAGTCCTGGACTACCTACCCTCAAACATATTGTCACGGGAGCTTTAAAAGAGAAAAGAGGGAGAAAGGGAAGAAAGAAGGGAGGGAGGGGAAAAGAGAGATAGGAGGAGGAAGGAAAGAAAAAATAAAACTTTTAAAAATCCATTTGCTTTTAGTCTACCAGTAACCTACTGCTAGGTAACAAATAATTCTAAAATTAATGATTCCAACTAGCTATTATTTATTAATGCACTAGAGGCCTGGTGCATGGATTCATGTACCAGTGTGGTCCCTCTGTCTGGCCTGTGGGGATTGGGCCAAAACTGGCTCTCTGACATGCCCTGAGGGGTCCTGGATTGCGAGAGGGTGCAGGCCAGGGTTGGGGATTCATGCACTGGGCCTCTAGTATAAACATAAGATCTTTGGTTAATATCTTCTTGCCCTTCCCTTATCCCCCGAGATTTATCAGCCTTCATCAGTCTGTTCCATGCATCCATGACTGTGGTTTCTGCCTCATTGAGCTTCTGACATCTGATGGTCAGTGCTCATCATAGCTACTGGCCAGTTGGCTGATCGCCTAGGCTTTTATATATATAGATAATCAGCAGTTTGGGCTGGGTGCAGCTGGTGGTTCTTTGGATGGTCTTGTCTTGGTTCAAATGAGGTAACTGTCCTCAGCAGGCAGTTCAGTGAGTCTAGATAGTATGAAATGATCTTATGTACTGGTCTGGAAGTTGAAGTGGCTGTCAGCTGGGTCATGTGTCTCCATGTAATGTCTCCATATTTATCTATTCTACTGTTTGATAATGTGGCTAAGACATGTTAAACATCTACTGGCTGGTTGAGTTACTTATCATCAAGGGTCTCTTACTACTGTAAACATCTTTTTAAATTAAAAAACATCTCCCAGTCTTTTTGAGGCATGATTAACAAAAATTGTATATATTTAAGGTAAACAACTTGATGTTTTTGATATATGTATATACACATTATGAAATAATCACCACAATCAAGCTAATTAACATATCCAACCTCTAACATAGTTATGTTTTTGTATATGGCAAGAACAGTAAATATCTAGTCTCTTAGCAAATTTCAAGTATACAATATATTGTTAACTATGGTCACATTGCTGTATATGAGCTCGCCAGAACGCATACATCTTGCATAACTGAGACTATATCCCTTAACCAATATCTACCCATTTCCCTCTTCCCCCTGCTGCTGGCAACCACCATTCTACTTTATGCTTCTTCTATAAGTTTGACTTGTTTATATTCCTCATATAAGTGACATCATGCAGTATGTGTCTTTCTGTGTTTGGCTTAATTCAATCAACATAATGTCCTTAAGATTCATCTGTGTTGTTGCAAATGGCAGGATTTCTTACTTAAATCAGAATAATACTAGTACTTCCAAACTCATTATGGCATAATACAAAATAGCCAAGATATGAATTCCATTTAAATATACATTGACAAATGAATAAAGAAAATGTAAGATATATCTATCTATCTATCTATATATATATATATATATATGAATATTATTCAGCCTTAAAAAAGAAGAAAATCTATAAGCAGTGCTGTGATGCCTACAGATAAGTAATAGCTTATGACAGATTAGCTTAGATTGGATAAAAATGTGACAATATCCAGGCTGCAGTAAATGGGTCAGGGAAAGGTGAAGAATTGGTTAACAGTGTGGTCTCTCTCACACTAGTAACTAGCTGAAATTATTCCCACACCTAAATATGAACATAATATTTTAGTATCATTAATTCTGCACTTAAAAAAGAAATGGGTGGGACATCATATGTACATTTAACTAAGAGAAATTCTACATTCTGGGACAAAAATAATTAAAAACAGTAGTAGATGCTTTACTCAATCATTTATTAAATGAATCTAGGACTAAGAATCAGGTGACATGAAAGACATGAATTTTCCCCCGTAGCCGGTTTGGCTCAGTGAATAGAGCATCAACCCAAGAACTGAAAGGTCCAGGGTTTGATTCCAGTCAAGGCCATGTACCACAGTTGCAGGCTCAATCTTCAGCCTTGGTCAGGGTATGTGCGGGGGGCAAGCAATTGATGGGTCTCTCTGACATCCATCTCTCTCTCTCCCCTCCTCCTCCCATCCGCCTTCCACCTTCTATAAAAATCAATAGAAAAATATCCTCGGGTGAGGATGAACAACAACAACAAAAACAAAACACAAATTTGTCTCAGCTCAGCTCATGCTTGGGTGTATGTGCCATCAGAGCATGAAAGTTTGGAAACTGAGGATTTTTTTAAAAGAACATTTGTGGGTATGAACTTTGTTTGTTGTTGTTATTGTTTTTTTGTTTTTTTTTGTTTTTTTTTTTTTTTTTTTTTTTGCTTATTCACTGACTCTAGGATGCCTTGTCTTCACATTGGATGTCTACTTCCAATGTGAAAACAAACTCTGCAATGTTGTTACCCCAAACTGTTCTAGAATTCCACTTGCCCTTACTTAGAATAAAAACATTTCCTCTCTAAATATTTCATATGATGCTCTGTGAGGGTAGCGTTTAGCAGCCTGGATATTGTTAGTGCCATGGCTACCACTAATTTCACTTTCCGACTCAAACAAATGTGTTTTGGAGGAGGAGTCAAAAGCGGAAAGTAGCGATGAACATGGAGTATGTATCGTCACTAATCCTCTTCCAGTTATTAAAACACTGAACAGGCAGGAAAAAGTCACATGCAAATGTTTCATCATATTAAGAAGAAAAGAAAAGAAAAAGGCCATCCCACATGCGTCTGACAACAGATGCTAATTTTAGTCCCTGTGGCAGGGCCTGCGATTGTCTCCATATGTTTCCACAATCAGAGTCCTGGTAAGAATCTTACAGTCCCATGGCTTTTACCCAGTTGGTTTTTCTCCCAATCACTAGTGTTTCATCTTCTAAATTCTCTGACATAGCCAAGGAACAAGAATAAACTGAAAAATACAATTTTAAATATCTCTCTTAAAAACAATTTCCTAAGCCTTTTTCTTCTTTTTCTCCTTGAAATCAATGTCACTGTTAGCTTTCCAGAGATTGTAAGAGAAAAGAGGGTCCCTAAATTTGTTCGGAGAGCATCAAAATTGGCTGAATAGGCATGTTTGCTTCAGACTTACTTTCTGAAGAACTTATTTTCATAGTCTGACAAAGCAATATTAATGGTTGCCTCTCAGTCTTAAACTTCCAAACCTAATATTTTTTTTATGTTTTAAAATTTATATAGAATCACATAAACTCAACCAAAATGTCTAGGAAGCCAACCAAAAGAAAATGTTTTTCAAAATGGCTATAATTTTTATCAATAGGATATGACAACTGGTCAGATGGAAAATTACTTCCCAGTAGAAGATACTGGTAAATATCATTTTTCCCCCAAGACAATCTGTTCTTCCAAAATAGTTTCCCACAAGCTATTAAAACTCAGGCATCTCCTTGGTGGACATTATGGAAAAGTCATAGTTTTGCTAAATGGCATATGTAAATACTAGAGGCCTGGTGCATGAATTCATGTACCAATGGGGTACCTTCGGCCTGGCCTGCACCCTCTGGCAATATGGACCCCTTGGGGGATGTCAGACTGCCAGTTTCGGCCCAATCTCCACAGGCTGAAAAATCTCAATTCTATTTTTAAGGGGTTTAAATAGGGAATTACAAATTGCTAGAAAAGCTGCAAAATTTTAAAGAGAAACATTAAAATAATATAATGGGGCTATTCTCAAAGCAAGAAAATTATCTTCCCATGAGGAATGAGAAACAAAATAGTCTTTCCCATTTCTCATCTGGTAGAGCTTGACTGAATTAATTCAAACTTCAGATTGAGAGTTTTGGTTCCCCTGCGTGCAAACTGAGTTTAGTTGGCAAATAAATTTAATAGAGACTATAGAAAATTTTTTCCCAAAAAATGAGATGTTCCATTTGCCTAGGGCTATGCAGAGACACATTCTTTAAATGCTGAACAAGTTGGAATGACATGAAAAACTGGGAAAGCTTCCTGCTCTACCTTTTGGATAGACCACAAAAGCAAAGGAGGGAGAACCACCTCCTTCTATCAGTACAGAGTATAGGGATGAAATGAGTAGCTTCGTAACCCATCTTTTTGTTTATCACAGAGTGATGAAAAGTGCAAAGTGTTGCCTAGGTTGTGTGTGACAGCCAAATCAATGTGAACAATTCCCTGTGTTTAAATCCCATAAAAAAAGGTTATAGCTTCTGAGCATAAACCTGTACAGGTACTGGCAGGGTAATTTTTTTTATGGAGACAGAAAATATTCCCTTGCCTTTATAAAAAAGACAACTTTAAAGAGCATTTCTTAGCTACAAATAATAAATGTGAGTAATGGGGGAAATAACACAAACATATTACGTTCTATAATTTATTAATTGAATGGATGTATTATAGATCATGAAAATTTCATGGAATTATACTTTTGCTTCCCTATTTAAATGCAAGTTAATAGACATACACATGTAAACAATCATGTACATAAATTCACACATAAAATTGATGTTTTTCTTCTTACCTCACTGGCAGAATGCAAGCCTTCTTTGCCAATTTCACTTGACCCCCTATTTTAAGCATGCGAAGTTGGTACTAGTGCAAAAGACCAACAGGTTTCATCTCACATGCCAACTACCTTCCATGGTTAGTGCCCATCTGTAACAGAGTTAAGAAGGATTCCAAGGCCAGGTCTAATAATCACCTGCTTATGGCCTCTCAGGTAAGGGGTAGCTAGCTAGATATTTGTTCTCTATCTCAATTGATCTCTTTCTAAACTTCATTGCTTTAAAAGATATGGCAACACAGACCACACAAGAGAAACCAGCAACAAACAAAAACTGGCAGGTGTTGGGTCTGTGGGTGCATTGGATCTATAACGGGAAGAAGTGGAAAGATGTGGAAAACCAGGTACATTCCATTAAGACAATCCAACCTGTAACTTCATCCAGTCAGTTAAATATTTATTAGCTCAATTTGTAACAATGAACCCTTTTAGACAGGGCATGGGTGCTTAGCACTGGGCCGCTCGCTGTGGTCAATGGGAGCAAGTACCCCTTACAAGGTCATTACTCACGAAGAAGCTACACTTCCCTTTTCTAGATAAGGAATCCAGCAGCAGTCTCTAAACCTCTAAGTCATGTTAACATCCCAAAGATGCAACCTTCACAAGATGTCAAACATGGTCAGCAGGACGCTTAGAGCTCACACTTTCATTAAAGGGAACAACTTCAAGGTTGCAGCCTTCTCACAACCCCAATGATTGTGTCCCATAAAAAGCAAGGGAGGGGCCCCTCTATCGCCCTTTCTCTTTTCTCTAATGCTCCAGAGAGTTCTCCATGTAGACAGGCAACAACATTTTATGTCCAGAAACGTCTAACGTAGGTTAACTCTCTACACTGTTCCCTGGAAGAAATGAATGACAGACAACTAGGAAGGAAGGTATGTAAAATTTCAAATTTTGTAACTTGATAGCACCATAAATTGAAGTCCCATTATCTGTTAATAAGTTATAAGTATGGCTGTTGACATCCAGGAAAATTATAAACTCTTATTAATAATTTTATGTTTAATCATAAAGCTATTAACTATTAATGACCATTTCAAAATAAAAGGTAGCAGATGGAAGTGAATTATTTTTGGTATGCGACTCTAATCTTCATAATAAACATAACCTGGACAGAGTAAAGAGAGTTTGGCATTCAAATACTATTTATCATTCCTTACATTTTCTACTGAACGGTTTGAGCAATGGTGGCATGCCTCACTGATTTTGCTTTTAAATCAATAAAATATGAGCCCTAGCCAGTTTAGCAGTGGATAAAGCATTGGCCTGTGGACTGAAAGGTCCCAGGTTCAATTCCTTCAAAGGGCGCATACCTCAGTTGCAGGCTCCCTGCCCTGGTTGAGGGCATGTGGAACAACTAATAGATGTGTCTCTCTCACATAGGTATTTATCTCTTCATATCTCTTCCACTCTCTCTAAAAATCAATGGAAAAAATATCCTCAGGTGAGGACAAAAAATAATAATTTTTTAAAAATCAATAAAATATGATATGTTTTGAAAGGACAATTGTTGTAAAGCAACTAACCTCAATTTCAGAGTCTGGCCCATTAGATGTTACTGGTAAATAAGTGGTAGTCACATTACTATTTATTTACTACTATTACTTGATTAACTTCTGCATAAGAACAGAAGTTAAGCTGTGTGTCTACTAGTATAGAGCTACCAGTGAATCATTTGCTTCCTTAACCAGGATTTGATATCATACAACTTCATGCCAGAAATTAATATCAGTTCCTTTGTCCACACCATGAAGGATCTATCTTATATAAAAACTGCTATTTGAAATTTTAACACTGTTATTTGGCTTCTGTAGATGCCTGCTTGCTTAAATAATAAGGAAGAAAAGACTACTCCCACTTCAGAGAGGCCATTAAACCGTCCTCGAACTAAGTTATCAGTGCTGACACCAGGCCATGCCTTTGGTTGAGGTCTCAAGGCCCCAGCACATAGGGCTCTTTAAGAACTTGCAAAGGGGTGCTGGAAACACCCCATATTTGGGAGACAAAGAAGGTAAAAACATATAAATAGGGAAAGTTCCTGCATGTTAGGGTCCAGAATTTGAGAGACATTTTCCTTTGGGCCGGCGTGTAATAAATATAACTTCATTTCTCTAAGTGTTGCTTGGTTTGTCTCCGGTTTTCTGTAACAATCCAACTTTTTTATTATTTTTTAAAGATAATGGATTCTTCTACTCATCTCTGTGACTAGAATAACTTCCTTTTGACTTGGGGAACTTCCACTTGTCCACCATTTAGGACTCAGTCTAGACCTCACTTCTTCAAGGAGCTTTCTCCCTGCCACACTCTTCCCATCACTCAGGGGAGGTGTATCCCTTCTTATGCTTATCATCTTGGTCATACCTCTGGCATAATACCCATCACAGTTGTGTTGTGTTATCATCCTTTGTTTTACATTTTTGTCCTTCTGGAATCCTTAAAGGAGGGAACTTGAATTTATATTCATAGTACCAGGCAGGTAATGAATGTTTAATAAACGTATATTGAGTAACTAAATGTCAATCTCATTTAAAGAATATAACTATAATTCTATTTAAATTGGAACTTTTCTGCATAATTGCTTAACCTCTTTGTCAAGATAAAGAATTAAAAAAATACTATTTATTGCCTGCCAAGCACCTGGCTCAGACATTTATTTATTTGGTTACTTGTTTATTTTTTTAAATATATTTTTATTGATTTCAGTGAGGAAAGGAGAGGGTGAGAGTGATAGAAACATCAATGATTAGAGAAAAATCACCAATTGGCTATATCATGCATGCCCCTACTGGAGAATGAGCTCACAACCTGGGAATGTGTCCTGACTGGGAATCCCTAATTTCCTGGATCATAGATTGAAGCTCAACCACTGAACCACACCAGCCAGGTGTTAAGACATTTATTTGTAGGATTTCACTAAATTCTCTGACAAACGTATAGATTAATGTTTTATCATGATCACTGTTTAAAGAAGTAGAAACTAAACCTTGCAGAACAAAGTTAACTTACCTAACAATGCAAAATTAGTGAATGGAAGATCATAATTTACGTCTACATGTTCAGACCCCAAAGTCCTACATTTAACCACTAAGTCATATAGTGTTCTATACAATTTCTCTGTGTGCAGGCCCAACCCTATTTAAGGTCAATGGTAGTGTACATTAAAATACATACACTGCCCTCGCTGGTTTAACTTGGTGGATAGAGCATCAGTCTGCGGACTGAAGGGTCCCAGGTCCAATTCCAGACAAGGGCACATGTCCAGGTCGCAGGTTCGATCCTCAGTAGGGGGCAGCCAATCAGTGATTCTATATCTCCTCATTAATGTTTCTATCTCTCCCTCCCTCCCTCTCCCTTCCTCTCTGAAATGAATAAAAGTATATTTTAAACAATGCATATACACACATGCAGATTAAATGCTAGAAAATAAATCAATACATAATAGTACAGATGTTAGCCTAAAAAAATCTTTCAGACAACCATGACTACTTCCAGGATTTGTGAACACTATAAGCACCTCAACATCTGAAGTAAGGTGGCAGATGGGAACTAGTAAGGATTTTGATGAGGCTGATTTGCCTGCATTTGAAGGGAGAGGGAAACCCATAGGCAGACGACCTAAAGGAACTCCAGATGGACTCGATCCGATGTTTTGGGCGAGGAGGCAGATTGATGGCACATGAAAATTAACTCCGGAAAGGGAGAGATAATGTGTCCAACAAAGCAGCAAATCAACTTTCAGGTGTAGCACTCTGGGTTTTCCTTGAACCTTAGTCTAAAAAAGCCAGTTCACGGTATTTCACTGTCACAGAAGCATAACACGTGAATTACAAGAGAGTCAATATCACAGAATGATACCTTTTCGCTTGTATCTTGCATCTGTCAACAGCTGGGCTCTAAACTGACCAAATGTTCTATGGAGAAAATAGTTTGGAGTTATTTTGGAGTTACTTTGATGATGTTCTTCACCGTGAAAATCCAATTTCCAGAGAGCAAACAGGATGCTTGGCAGAATGTGAAAAGGGAGAGAACCGAACGCCGTGCTGAAGAATTACATTTGATTCCACTGCCTTTGCCTTAGGACCAGAAATGAAACATCCCAGACTGAGAGTAAATAACCTTTTCCTATATAAAGAGAAATATTTGGACCAGAATCCGAGGGCCTTCAAAGAAGCAACGTGAGGGATGTGGTCATACATTTAAGATTTTATGAGGGTGACCAAAATAATTACTGTATTCATTTTTGCTCATAGAAGACACTGGGAAGTACCACTTTAAATACTATTATCAGGTGGGGGCAGGAAGAGGAAGGATCTGTTATCTGTGCAGTTTTCTTCTGTCTTCTTATGCAATGTTACAAAGCAAGAACGAGGGTCACCGAGAGGTGACGGCAAGTAAACAAAATAAACAAAAGGAAATTTTTCTCCTCTGCAGGACACAATCAGCTTGTGGTAGTCAATGTCGCTGACGGTCAGAAGGTCAAGTACTGTGGCTGAAGGTGAAACAAAGCTGAATTTTAAGATCCACAGTACCCCAGCCGGTTTGGCTCAGTGGATAGAGTGTTGGCCTGTGGACCAAAGAGCCCCAAGTTTGATTCTGGTCAAGGGTTCTGACTTGGTTGCAGGCTCCTCCCCAGATCCCAGCCCTGGTAAGGCGTGTGCAGAAGGCAACCAATAAACACATCAGTATTTCTTTCTCTCTTTCCCTCTCTCTAAAAATCAATGGAAACATATCCTCGGGTAAGTATTAAAAAAAAAAAAAAAAGACCCACAGTAGTAACCAGGACAATGGGGTAGCTGAGTGAGGGGAAGGACAAATAACCTCAGATGTCTTCAAAGCCTTGGTTTAATTTCTAAGCACTGCAATAAAAGTTCTTACTATTAAAATTTTAATGCTAGTTAAAGCTACTTAAACCATGAATGTTTGTGAATAGCTTAGAATTTAAAGGGACTTCTTTAAGAAAACATGTCTAGATTGTTTTACTTTTCACTACATATCAATTTCTGATAAGACAGTTTGTCCTTCCTCTTTTAGAAATGTAGTTTTGATAGACACAATCCATTTCCAGTACTCAGGATAGAGTATTATTTGTTGTGGATTTGGATTTCAATATTAAAAGAAAATCTAGAAAGGTGATGGTGGGTAGAATAATGTCCCCTTTCCCCCACTCCAAGGTATCCATGTCCTAATTCCCAAAACCTGTAAATATAGAATGTCTGAAAAATGTATACTCATGTTGAATGATTATAAGATCAGTATTTATTAACACACAGTTCATTTTCAAAATTTAAAAGAATCTACAGAAATGAATAACTTTTATTTTGTCAATGCCTGTTTTCAAACTAATGATCCTTCTGGTCCAGGCACTTCTGATAATGTGAACCGAGAACATCAAGAATCATTTTGGTTGGTATGTGTGCACACTCCATTCATCAACTGTTGCCAGGTTTGTACCATAAACTCTATCTTTTATGTATCCCCATTTAAAAAAAAAAAAAAAAACCTCTAGTGGATAATTTTCTTTGTTCAAAGCTTAGTCTTGTTTCACACATTATTTCAAATCAGTTAAGCCTGAAAGGAGTGAAAATTAAGTGAATTATCAGCTGTTAAAGTCTATATACATTTTGGGGGACACCCTGCATCCCCCCAAAAGTATACACACTTTGAATGGTTATAAAGACAGTGTTGGGACTTCAACTGTGTTTTCAAACTTCCAGTAACATTTTAGGATGCATTTCCTTTTTCCAAAGCTTAGTCTGGCTGAAAAGAAAGAAACATCAACTGGGCCACCAGCTATTAAAGTGTGTATACATGTTTGGGGGACACCCTGTATATTACTTCCAATGGGACTCTGCAGATCTGATTGATTAAGAGTCTGGAGATGGGGCCAAAACCGGTTTGGCTCAGTGGATAGAGCGTCGGCCTGTGGAGTGAAATGTCCCGGGGTCGATTCCCGTCAAGGGCATGTACTTTGATTGTGGGCACATCCCCAGTAGGGGGTGTGTAAGAGGCAGCTGATTGATGATTCTCTCATCGATGTTTCTAACTCTCTGTCCTTCTCTCTTCCTCTCTGTAAAAAATCAATAAAATATATTTTTTTAAAAAGAAATGCAACTTCTCTCTTTAAAAAGAGAGAGAGAGAGAGAGAGAAAGTCTGGAGATGGGGAAATTGTCCTATACTATCTGGGTTAGCCTTATGTAACCACAGGGGTCCTGGTAAAAGGGAGGTAGTAATGACAGAGTTAAAGAAGGCCACATGATGACAAGTAGAGGTAAGTGGGAGGGAGGGAGAGGGAATGAGATGTGAAGATACTACTACCCTGCTGGCTTTGAAGATAGAGAAAGGGGTCACGTGTCCAGGAAAGCACACAGAAGCTGGGAAAAGCAAAGGAATGGATTCTCCCCTCGAGGCACCAGAAGGAATGCCGCCCCGCCAACATGTTGATGCTGGAAGTTCTATCCTCCAGAAACGTAAGATAATAAACGTATGTTGTTTAAAAACCACTAAATTTGTGCAATTTTGCCACAGCGGGAATACATTCTTTGACCTGGAAGTGGGTGCTGGTATAAAAAGCAGCTAAAAACGTGGAAATGGCTTTGGAATTGAGCGATGGGCAGAGGCTGCAGAAATGTTGATGGCCCAGATAGAGAGTACCTAGATGGCCTTACACAACCGATGGGCACAACTATGGATGTTAATGGCTCTGCTAGGAGGGTTTAGATGAAAGTGAGGAATGCAGTGGAGAAAACCTGTATTTTCTTAAGAAGAGAATATTCAAATCATCGTAAGCTGACTGTTGGTAGAAATGTGGGCTTGAAAGGCATTCTTAACAAGGGCTCAGGAGGAAATGAAAAAAAATGTTTTATTGGAAGCTGAAGGAAATGGGATTTTTATTATAGAGTGGCAGAAAGCTTAGGTGAAATGTGTCCTACAAATACGATATGAAAACTGGAACTTCTAAGTGATAACTCAGAGAATTTAGCCACAAAAGTTTTCAAAGTATTGAAGGTATGGCCTGTTTTTGATGTTGTTGTTGTTTATAGTAAAATGTAAAAGAAAAGAAAATATTGAGTTAAAAAAAAAAAACACCTCTGAAGTGACAAGACAAACCAAAAAGATCAGGACTTGATGATTTTGAAATTCTAATTTAATCCAGATTTAAAAATGTGTAATTTTAGGACTACTGAGCTCTAGAACTATAAGATAATAAATTGTTGCTATGGAAAACCACTACGTTTGCAGTAATTTGTTACATCAGCAAAATGGAACTAATACCATGAGAAAATGAGAAGCCTCAAGCAGATCAAGACTGTTTTTAGGGGATGGGGGCTCCTGAGACATGTGATAAATTGATGATTGACACATACTATTGCTCCAAGACTTCACCAGGTCTGGAAAATATATGTCTAAGGCACATAACAACTTGATACTCACAACACCATCCCCAAAACTTTGTGACTTATACAGTGCAATGGATCATTTGTCATAAGTCTAAGGGTCACCTGGGAAGTTCTGATGGGTCTGCAGTAGGCTAAAGTCTATGGGATGACGGCTGGTCTAGAATGGCCTCCACTGGGATGACTTGGCTCTTTACCTTACAGTACCCCATCCTCCAGCAGGCTGGCCTGCTTGTTCTTATGAAAGTGGCTGGGTTCCAGAAAAGAAAACAAAGCATGTGAGGCCCCTTGAGGCCCAGGCTCTGAACTTACCATCACCTGCTGAGCAAAGCAAGTCTCACAGCCAGCCCAGATTAAAGGGGTGGGAGCCCAAATGCCATGGTTCACTGGAATTATGAACCAGGAGACCAGGATTGGATTCCAGGTCAGGACACATGCCCAGGTTATGTGTTTGATCCCCATTAGGGGGCGTGCAGGTGGCAGCAGATAGATGATTCTCTCTCATTGATGTTTTTATTTCACTCTCCTTTCCCTTCCTCTCTTGGAAGTCAATAAAAATATATTTAAAAAAAAGAGGAGGGGGGGACTGCGAATCCCCAGGAAGGCAAGTTACAGGGATGGGTGAAAAAATTTGGCAATATTTTTGCATTAATGTACCACATTTATTTTGTTCATGACAAAAGCAATGATAATGAATCTTCAAATTGAAATTCGGCCCAAGAATCCTGATATACCTACAAAATATCAATTTGGAAATCATTCAACTGATAATATAGTCTAGAGAAGGAGGGAGAGAAGGAGGCAGAAAGAGAAAGAGCAAGAGGCTGATCAATGGTATAATCAAACTATTCATTGATGGCAGAGCCAGAAAAGAAGACTATAACGTTTGACTGTTACCCCTACCATGGGAATGAGTTACTGACAAATGTTTTACTATAGTTGGGATGACTTTTTCCATGTCATGAATGCAAAATTCTTCTGATCATCCAAAGCATCTATTTGCAGAAATAATCTTCTGATATATCATCATTAATTTTAGTTTTAGTCTATGAATTGATCTTTTATTATAAATTAACCTATGTAACCAATTCTTAAATGAAATATGTGTGTGTGTGTGTGTGTGTGTGTGTGTGTGTAATTAGCTTGAATATCAGCTTAAATTAAACATGGATAAGACCCATGATATCACATGTTCAATTTTCTAGAAATAATATTACACAGTAATCTAAAACAATAAAGACCCGAGTAGCACCACAAAATGCTATAGCAGGGAAATGTGCGAAAGATTAGAGACATTCATAAATTCATAAAGAATAATTCAAGATGTGTTGGCTAGGTCAACAGCAATAGACAATATTATAAAGATGCTTAAGGATCTATCATGGTTTAATAGATCAGTTCTATCTAAATTTATTTCAATATTGTTTATACTTTTCTAGATGAAAGGAGATTTTTAAAAAATTGAACTGAAACTATAATAGCCTAATAATAAACACTTTCATTTGCCTGCATTTAAAAAGCAATATGCAAGGCTTTTTAATAAAAGTTATCCAGTTTAATCTTCATTACAACTCATGAGGTGGGTATTATAGTCCCATTTTAAAATGATTAAATAATTTATGTATGGTTATGCCACAACTATTAGTAAGTTGTAGAATTGAGATGATAGCTGAAATCAAAAGAAATAATATTTTGCTTCCCTATCCTGCCTCCTATGTGTATGTAAAAGGGGAAGCGACTAAAACCCAGGGATAATAAAGGCAAAAGTGTGTGCTTTACAGTAATACCTAGACATTTTCCAGTGTCATAATAATTAATGAGGCTCACCAAATCGCTCTCATCCCCACCTTCTGAGCACATGGCAGCTCTACACCCCTTTTCTGATTATTGGATGGGGTCAAATGACAAGATTTGGCCACAGAGGAGAGGAGTGATGTGAGCCACTTCTGAGGTGTGGAATTTAACTATTGGATGAAAGAACAACCAAAGTCTTCCTTTGTCCCTGGACAGTTGTCAATAATGTTAAATTCTATGGATATACAGTCATCCTGGGTTCCTGAGTGATTACAAAGAAAGCAGTACCAAGAACCAGAAATAAACCTTTGTTGATTTAAGGCTCTGAGATTTGAGGGCTGTCAATTATAGCAGCAAATTCTAGTACCTCCTTACTGATACCCATCATGTTCATTTCTCTCCAAGAGACCTTCTGTAGGTTGCATCAAATCCATACACTACTCCTTGGAGAGTAACCAACTAATCTCAGCATTGCAACAAAACTCAGGGGTAACTGAAGCAGACATGTGCAGATATAAGCAGGACTAACCCATGCATGAACAAAATTAAGAAAGCATCTTTAGGTAATAAAAAATAGTAGACATGATGCTGTTTTTGTATTATCAAAGGTAAAAAGTCAGTTATTTTTTTTAACTTCTAATTTATTACAGAGCAATAGGTGTTCTTGCCACATGAACTCGTGTGATCTCACTGACCAGCTCATAGCTAGCGACCCTTTGCAGCTCCACATGTGAATCTGATAACACCTAACGGTATGACGAGATGTGCAGTTTAAAACTGCTATAGAAGTTTCTAAAACCTCTACTTTCAATTTTTAGAACTAAATTTCTACAAATTGGTAATAAAATGCTTGTGGTGCTTCACCAATTCAGGTAGCTACTTCTTGAGTAGCACTGCTAACTCAATAAAACTTCTTTGATTTGACTTTAAAAGTAGCCTTTGCATTTGTACAACCAGAAACTCAGAATTTACCATAGTTGTTTGGTGTTTTTTTTTTTAAACCTACAGAAGGAAACTATGCTGAATAGCATTGGATGAAAACAAGATGAATACTCTGGGGAGCATTGAGAGAACTTTGGTGATGAAATGAGCAATCTCAATGCAGCGAATCACAAATATTTCTCTTAGCCATACTTACTAAGCATTTTACTAATTCCTAATGGGAAAGGCTTAATAGTTAATGTCAAAACATTGTGTATATTATTTATAGTTTGTTGCACAGAAATCCTTCTTAAAGACAGAGTAAACCAGTCGCAGTTTCCAATCCCCAGGGTAGGTCTGGTATTCTAAAGTAATCTTTTTTGTGGTCTTAAGAAAACAATCGCAGTTATAGGAGTGCTAAACAAATTGCACAGATAAATCTAAACCGTGGGCCCAAGATTGACAATTGTTTTATGAGAATTCTTGGTTCCATTCTGAGCAGACTGAGCTGAAACAGCTTAGATAGAAGGTGCCTTAGCATAATGTATTCCTAGTCTAGCGTGCTGCGCCTTAGGAATTTTAAGAATGGTATGTATGTATACACATACACACACACACACACACACATACACACACCAAAAAAAAGTGACACATATATCACATTTATGTATATAAACCAGGGTTTCTCAACCTTGGAACTATTGCCAACTGGGGCTAGTAATCCTTTGTTATGGGAGCTGTTCTGTGCATTGTAGGATGTTTAGGATTATTCCTGGGCCCTCCCCACTAGATACCAGTAGCACGGCCCTAGTTGTGACAACCTAAAATGTTTCCAGATTACATGGGGGGAAAATTCGGCCCTGGTTTAAAACTAATGATATACACTTTGTATATATCTGTCTTACTTCATAGACTAAATACTACAGACAAAATAGCTTATACTAGGTGTACCGGTTAATAATGCAGATTTTTTCAATAGCAGGAGTTACACGTGGGTTGATATATATGTGATTTAGTATGTATGCTATTTTGTTGCATTGACAACAAGCTTCAAAATTTCATATGTCAATTTTTCTGCAGGTGTTTACATCATAGATATTTTTATGCTTAAAAATGTTGAATTTAGTGTCCAAAAAAGAGCATTTGCGGGAAGTTTTAATTCATTACTTTATTTTGAAGAAAAGTGCTGTTGAAAGTTATCATATTCTTTGGGAAGCTTATTGTGAACACATTCCATCTCAAGATACATGTAAACACTGGTTTAAATGCTTTAAAATTGATTATTTCTATGTGAAAGACAAAGAACGTCCTGGTCAACCAAAAAAGTTTGAAGACCAACAACAAGCATTATTGGATGAAGGCGTGTCAAACTCAAAGAGAACTTGTAGAAAGATTAAGCATTGCTTAGCAAACAATTTCTGATTGCTTACAAGCAATGGGAAAGACTTCAAAGGAAGGAAATGGGTTGTCACATCAACTGAATGAAAGGAAAATGGAAAATTGAAAACTCATCAGGTCAAATGTTGCTTCAATGGCATGAAAGAAAGTCTTTTTTTTTGCATCGAATTGTGACTGGCAATGAAAAGTGGATTTATTTTGATGCACAAAATCATGGGTTGATCCTCACATAGTAGAAGATGCTGGGGGTTTTCTGGAGCCTCTTTTATAAGGCACTGATCCCCATTCATGTGGATTCCACACTCATGACAAAGCACCTTCCAAAGGCCCCCATCTACTACTACCATTATCTTTGGAGGTTAGGATTTCAATATATGAATTTGAGGGAACACAAACATTCAATCCACAGTGATATCTTTTAACAAATAACTTCACTTTTTTGGGAAATTGTGCATAAATCCATTATGCCTCATTAAAAATCAAACAAGTATATTCTTTTCATGAAAGCAGGTTGGGACAAACTATTAAAAGCATCGTTTAATCAACATTTTATGCAAGTGCCTGAGTATTCAGTACGATGTACCAGGTAATGGTCTCTGGGAAGTAAAGTTCCAGATATCACTGAAAAATGTATGCTAGATATAAAATACTTAAATTATTCAAAGGGAACGGGATGGGGGGAAATGATGTTGAGACATGTGGTTGTGAGTTTGCATTCCAGTGTGTGGGAATACCAGTCAGAAGACATTCTTGAACTTTCCTCCGAGGACCGGAGGCACTGTACCTTTAAAAGGAGCCAACTGCAGTAACCTGCATAACTCTCATGGAATGTGGAGTGTTCTGGGATTCTGTCTAGTCAGGCCTCTGGCAGGGCTGTGGCAGCTTTGTTTGTGGGCAGGCGGCCTCCTCACATTTCTGCTATTTTATCCTTAAGAAAGTTGCCATGGAGACTGGCATGGTCATGGCAATCAGCCAGGCAGAAGGAGAGGGAGTTTTAAGTTGAAAGGAGCAAGCACACTCACACAAGCTCAAGCTCTTACTCACACAAACTCCCAAAATAAACACATCCTTGTGTGTACATAATCAACTTGTGCAAAATACACTTAGTGTCACTGCCTATTTGGGTAAATGGCTAAGCCATTGTTTCTTTTCTAACTTGCCCAAAGAAACATCACCAGATAAGGAGCAGTTAATGAAGTAGGAAAATAGCACCTATTAAAAGTAATCCATCACAGCTCGTGAACACCCAGCTAGTAGGCATCCAATTGCAAAATCTGTTTGCTTGGAAAAGGGAGTCATGGAAAGAAAAGTAAAATGATACCGTAAACGAGGAATTTATTCTTCATTTGGGGGAGGGGGGGAATGGGATTTAGGAAAATGATGGAAAATTGTCTCATATTCTCTCTTATTCGCACACACGAAATGTAAAAATAGCACCTAGCTCTGAAGATTCGTGTTTTTGTTTTTTTGTTTTTTTCATTTTGGAAGGACAGCTGAATTGAGATTCTCTGTAGCCTTCTGAACAGATATTGCCCAATATTTGGTGTTTAGAGCAGTTTCTACCACAACCTTCATCTCAAGGTATTTTGTCAAAGGCGATGATAAAATCCTGAAGTATGTCTAAGCTGGTGATAGGGAAGCGCAGGAAAGTCATAAATCCTTCAGAATTCTCAAAAACAGCATCAGAAACGTAGGTGCTATTAGTGCATAAGTCACTAAGTGTTTGTTCGGAGAGTAAATCTCCGTATGCAGTTTTCATTTACTAGTAAGCAAGCCCGAGTTTCCATCTACTTTTATCACAGGATAGACAACATGCAAGAAAGCATCTTTCTAAAATTCCGATCATTGGGGTGAGGATCATGCAAACAAGCCTCCGACCAGGAAGAGAAATGAGAGGAAAAGTTGGCAAGATGAAACTTTCTGCTTCTTAGGAAAGTTGGGTTGACTGTACAAAAGACTGGCGGTCTCAATGCATCACCAACTCACTCAATTCAGATAACAAGGGCTTCTGTGTGCCCTTGATAAGTTTATCCACAGCAGTTCACTTAAGGTTTAAGTTGATGCTTTGTCTTCCGGGGATGGGGAACACTGCAGTCTCATCCCATAAACACTGTGTATGTCAAACCCTAGCATTTTACAG
Source organism: Vespertilio murinus (assembly GCA_963924515.1). NCBI lineage: Eukaryota > Metazoa > Chordata > Mammalia > Chiroptera > Vespertilionidae > Vespertilio > Vespertilio murinus. The sequence goes on from OZ004715.1 coordinate 13,947,610, forward strand.
TCCTCCTGATGACCAACTATGCCTGGATCTTATAGGGTCCCTTTTGTCTCTACATGAATAAAACTTGCTGAGACTGCTAAGAAACTACCTGGTTATTCGAGTTCCTATGCACCTGATTATGAATGTTAATACTGTTCCAATCATCCTGTGGTCTATGTGTTAGCCACATCTGTATCCCTCATCTCCACTTGATTCCCTATTCTCCTTGGCTGATGAATGACAAAACAAAAGACAGGAGTCTGTCTAGACAGAAGTAATTCATCCAAACCGTCTCTTTCTATAACCCACAGAAAGAGACACCACATGTTTTCAAAATTCCACATGTGTGAGCATGGAAAATGGTAGTAATAATGTGAAATTTTACCATCACGTTAACGACAACCAAATACCAAAAGTCAATGAATATTCATTTATTTATTTTAAAGCAAAGGACATGCTTTGCATTACAGAAAACTTGGGTTTTTATTGTAGAGAATAAAGAATCTTCATTCTGTGACACAATTCTGATCGTATTCGACTATGATATACTTACACGTGTATCAATCTTAGTCCAATTTTCACAAAGAAGTCCTCAAAGGCATCTTGGTAAACCAGTTTAAAGCTTAATTAAAACACACCCACACACATTCCTCTAATGTATGGCATTGTTTACTGCAGAAACAAAGGTAAGAATTTTTAATAAAGACTATGACTTCTAACTTTTCACAAATGAAATGAGCACTATGCTTATGAGTCTCTGCTGACCCATTAAGCTTTGACATTCCTTGGATTAAAAGATTTGCAAGCTAAAAGTGTATAAAGTGAGTTCATTACAAAGGTATATTGAGACAAACAGAAAAAGGCAAAAATAGTAATTTTCTTCTGGAAGTGCAACTGTACAGAGGATAATTTTCCTTTGTTGAGGTAAGGAAAGAAGCACATTGATAGACATTTTATCACAAATTACTGTATTTAGTTTATAGAAATAAAATTAATTTCTTCAATAAGAGCTATTAATACTGGAGTCATATCCAACATAATATAATTCTATTGATAACCTGAGAGGTCACTGGGATCAGGATTTGGGTTTGTGAATATTTGTTCTACTTGTCTTTATCTTTCTATTAAAACTTACCTGCCTACATTTCATTCCTCCCAAGCTTTGCTCCCCATTTTATCTAAGATAGTGTCTAATTGTGTGATAATCTAATCTAAATATATACAAATGGCTGAGAGTGAATGAGGTGATTTGATGTTCAGGGTCCATGTATCTAGCAGGCATAGTTGGTACAGTACCAAAGAACTGTGATATTTTTAGAGACTTATGAGATGCTTTTATATTTTTAATTTTAGGTCATAAAAATTATCATATAATTTGTGTTTTCACCAACAATATCCTAAAATAAAATAAAAATTTAAATAATTTTTATGGAGGAAGGGGCCCATGAAAGTCATAATGTGGAATTATTGCTGTATAGTAAATTATACTCTCGATTGATTAACAATACCCATTGATTAGTTCTTCTATTTTCTGCATCTTCTAATTCTTTTTGAATGACTTTTATTAAGTGATGGTAACATCTTTTAGAAAGAAAACATGAAGCAGAGGTCTTAAGAGATGCTTTATAATAACCATCTGAGAATTATCAAGTTGAAAAATCTGATCCTTACAAAATGTTAGGGATGAATGTCAGTCTAAGATATACCCCTTATTCATGAAGAGAACTCATATTTTCAGTACTAGGTATTTTAATAATCTCTGTGACATGTACAAAGAGACAATATATTATTTTTTAATATTCCCCCAAATAGCAAATAGTAAAGCTCCCTTTGACCTAATGACCAATTTTCTATGCTTAGCCTTATAAAGTATAGAATTATTACAATATTTTCTAGGAATATTTTTGAATGGTAATAAGGCTGCATGAGTGTGATGTCTTGTCTAAAGGTTTTTGGAAACATTATATAAGAATGTTAAAGAACTTTAGAAATTCAACTCATCTATCTTTTCTCTTATGTGACAGATGATATACAATTTCAAAATAATAATAAAAAGGCAAAAGGGAAATCAGGGACACAGGCAAATACGAATATATTTTTTGATCAATAAACATAACTCATATGACTCATTGTAGGCACAAGAAACACGACTTGTATTATATAAAAGAGAATGAGAATTACTAGTTCTTGGATTCCAAGGAAAAACTCAATAACTTCAGAAGGAAAGACATACAAATGGTTTTGAGCAATCAAGGACCTGAATGTCTCCAAGATTTATTAACTCTGTTATTTTATCTTCTTCTCTCTTGTAAGAGGAGCTCAAATTCACAAAGAAAGTAAATGGTGGAACTGGGATTTTAAGGCAGACTGTTTCATCAGTTTGTTACACAGAATGTTTGTTACAGTGGAAATGGTGAATGTACTCAGGGGAATCACATAAAAAATTGGACATTACAAAAAGTGCAGATATAATTAATTTTCTGTGCTAAAACTAAAACATGTAAATGGAAACAGCCAACAGATCATCAAGTATCATGAAGTTTAAGACAAAGGTACATTGCCTCATTGCAGTGTAGCTTATAGGGGCAATGTAGGAGTTGTCAGTCCTTATTTTAATCAACAGTGATTGACCCGTCATCAGAGGATGGGATCTTAATAATGAGTTATACCTTAGATTTTAAAGCTATTGTAAAACTTATGTTTATATGAATAGGAAATTAAAGTATAAAGATTTAGTGTTATATCTCCAAAGTTACTATTTTGGTATAATGAGTTTTCTAGAACTGTTTCTTCCCTGAGTTCCTGGATACAGGCCTATGTCTGATGAGAATACAAACCTTTAGTAATAAGCTGTTTAATCTGTACCCAAACAAATATCATTATCTGGGATTAAAACTGTATCCACTATCATCCAAAGAAATTAAAAACACTAATTCAAAAAGATGTATGCTTTCCTGTTTTCATTGCAGCATTATTTACAATAGCTAGGATATGGAAGCAACCTAGATGCCCATCAATAGACAAATGAATAAAAAGGATCTGGTACATAACACACAATGCACTATTAACTCAGCCATAAAAATGAAATCTTGCCATTTGCAACAACATGGATGGACCTACAGGGTACTATGTTAAGTGAAATAAGTCATAAGAAGACAAATACCATGTAATTTCACTTATGTATGGAATCTTAACAAAAAATTTAAAAACAAAACAGAAATAAACTTAGATGCAGAGAACAAACTTATGGCTGCTATTTAAGAAGGGGTATGAGGATGAGCAAAAAAAATTTTGAAGGGGAATAAGAAGTGATACAAAACTGTCATGGGGATGTAAAGGTCAGCATAGGAAGCATAGTCAATAATATAACTATGTATGGTGATAGGTGGGTTACTAGGCTATCAGGTAATCGCTTCATAAGGTATATAAATATCTAAATATTGTGTTGCACACCTGAAACTAATATAATACTATAGGGCAACTATAATTTTAAAATAAAATTAAAACAATGATGATTATTTAAAACATCAACTCTTACATACTATTAACATAACTTAAAATAAGCTTTTTGCCAGTTTTTCCACAAGACATCTAAATTCAATTGAACCCATATTGTATTGCATCAGGCATTAAGAGAGCAAAAAATAATCCTCAGTTACTAGGCCAGACCAAACCAAACCAAGGCCTCTCAATTATGATATATCCATTTCTGAGGGTCCTCTCTTGTATGCTCATTTAGTTTTTGGTTGGTTGTTTTCATTTTCAAAGTAAAAGAAAAGAAATATTTTAATGCAAGATAGCCCAGTGAGTAATATGGAAGGGTTTGGGGGTTGAGGGAGAGTGTTTCTCACTGGCTACTAGCAGAGATTCCAAGAATGAGAGTAGTAAAATCAACTATAAGAAATCTTAAAGGCAAAGTCAATTTTATGTTTGACATCCCTAACAGCATACTCTATGCTTTTGTATTCATTGAAGGGAAATACAATGGCTCCCACATTAAATTCATTATCATAGTAGGATGAATGTTCAAAATGGTGATTAACTTCATGGACCACCAGGAAACGTCAAATTAAAACCGTGGTGATATAGGTAAGCACATAGTCAAATCAGTAATCTCCATGTCTCATTTGGCTGGGTTTCCCTCAACTACTTCATCCTTGGGTTAAACTTTAAATACAGAGAGAAATAATTGAGTGTTCCTGATGTGCCAAATACATTATTCTTACTTCTTTTGTTCTTCATTCACTAACTCGGTGATTCAATTGGAAAAGTGTGACCAAACCTGTCTAGCCTAATTTGTACTTTATAAAGTGGTTTGTTGTTAAGGTTCTGTTATTCCCTGGATATATTCAGGTTTTTCCTATCTATTTTGGTCCCATTACTTAAATAGAATTTGAAGCTAGATTCAGTGCTCGGTAATTGCCATGACCACAGAAATGGCTTTTTGTTTTTGTTTGTTTTCTTCTAATATAAAAAAAGGAAGGAGAAATAAAACCTGTTGTAGAGTTTCGAGTATATCTTCATTTACCACTGAAGGCTGACAAGCATGAGAACATTACAATTAGTAAAACAGAGGCATATATGGAAGGTGATTTGATTTTGGGTGGTGGGTAAGATATAGATCATGTATCATATAAATCTATACTCGAAACCTATATAATCTTGTTAACCAATGTCACCTCAATAAATTTAATTTAAAAATTAAAGTGAAGAAACAAAACATTGGTAGAAATCACAAATAACCTATCTAATAGTGAAAGGTGCCTTCGTCCACCTTCAGTTACCCATCTCTACCTTTTACCCTGCTCCTCTGTTTCTTTATCCAATTTCTTTAACAAGCAATTTGCATTACTGTAGTGAGATCTCGTCAGAGGGGGGAAATGTAATCCATTGAAGGAGTCCTCCCAAGTCTTTATCTCCATAACAAACATTTACTTGCACAGTGGTCCTGTGGTATAATGAAAAAATAAAGAATTTGAAGCTAGTTACCCTAGGCCAAGTTTACTTAGCTTCTCTGATCTATTGTACTTTCTTTGGTAATATTAAATAAGAGGTCATGAAACAAAGTGACTGAGAAAGAAGGCCCTGGAAGTCAGACCACCAGAGTTACAAACCACTCACCAACATGTATTATCCATGCGACCTTGGGAAGTTACTGGCATCATTTTTACGCTCTGGAAAAAGAGATAACAGTATCTACCTTATGTGATTATGGAAATTAAATGAGTCAGATTATACAGAGACAGTGCCTCATGTAAAGAAAGAGCCCAATGATATTTTTAGTAGAAGAGTGCCCATAAAAATAATTCACAAAATGTAAGCATTAACAAAATTTAAGAAGTTATAAAATTATTTTATGAAAGACATGAACAACCAAATGCAAAACATATCAAGAGATAAAGGTCACTTCTCCCTATCCTAAAAGTAATGGTGAGACTGATGGGATATCTATACTAATAAAAGCCAAGGTGGTCTTCACGCCCTCATGCCATCACAATCCATCACTAGGGTGGGCGGTGCTTGACGTTGCACGTGCAGTGTGGGGGCAGGTCCTGGTGGCTGTTCCATGTGGCTTCCACCAGGGTTCTCACAGCCTCACAAGCACTGCAGAGGTGGGACCACCAGCTCTGGCCTACCTCTTTGGGGCAATGTGTGGAGGAGCCCTGGATAGGTTGGCTGGGCCTACCTCTTTGGGGCAATCAATCACAGGGCTCCCACACTGTGGGAGGACACAGGCCAGCCTAAGGGACACCCCCCGCAAGTGCACGAATTTCATGCACCGTGTCACTAGTATACACATAAAAGTAAATATTAAAACCTAAGTATAGACAATGCACCACATCTGTCCTTAAAGCAAATCTATGCTGCAGGAGATAATATGAGGGGGAGGCTGGTATACACATGGCAAGTTCTGAGGCTCCTATATGGGACTGGATCAATGGGGACATTATTACAGTGGACTATAGTATGTGTTTCAGGAAGTTAGGAGGGAACAGATTTCAAGTTCAGAGGTTCTAGTGAGGAAAAAAGGAGGTTAGGAAGAAGGATGGATTTCATGTGTTGTGCTAGAACTATTATCTGGGTAGGGGTTTATGGGAAATAGACAAGTCCCAGGAGCCACAGGACTAAAGCAGTTACAAGGCAATCCTAGTGCTCCCAATTGATTGGGTTCCATGGATTGTCTGCTGCAAATATGATATAATCCAAAGTGTGTACACACACACATATTAATGTTCCCATGCATGGTGCTTTGTGCATCAAAATATCTGATACGAGAGAATACAAAAATAACATGCAATAGCCTCATATTTGCTATTGATACTAGGAGGAGATACTATCTTGGCAAGTGACTTAAAGTGGAAAGTCAGATATTTCCATGCCATGTGAATTCTATTTAAACTGATAATTAGTAGGATATATACATATAAAAGTAAATATTAAAACCTAAGTGAAATTATCAAAAGAGAAAAAAATCAACAAAATTTAATTTTTCACTATGATTATACTATATATTTTAAAAATAATAGCTAGCCTTTATCAAGTGTTAAGCAGGGGTTGGACACTACTGCAAGTACTTTTATTTATTCATTTATTTAATTTTCAAAACAATTATCAAAGGTATATTCTATTCTTATCCTATTTTATAGCTAAGAAAATTGAAGCAACTAGTGATAATGGTGACTCACATAAAATGTGATTGAGTTGGAATAGGCAATGAGACTTTGGAGCCCAAAGAATTCCCACCCACCTTGTCAAAGGTGTACATAACAATCATGTGTTAACCTTGTGAATTGTTAAAAAATGTAGACTCCTGAGCCCCATCTACAGGAATTCTGATTCATTACATTGAAATTAGAGCCCACAAATGTGCACTTCTAACATAGTTTCCTATGATGCTGATGCTGTGGTTTATGGACAAAAATTTGAGTAGCATCAACCTATTCTATATTATTTCAGTTGTTGGATAAAAGAGAGTGAAGTATCGTAATATCAAGAGGTGATCACTTATTTTTAAGAGATTTAAAGTAGACCATTTTAAAACAATATTTCAGAGGATTAATATGAATATTATAGATTTAGTTCCAAAATATAAACTGTTCATTGAGCATGATGATAGAACCAATTGAATCTATATCAATATTTAAGACTCAAGCTGTGTTTGCATTTTGTCAAAATTGCCCAGTAGTTCCTCTATATATCGTTTCTATATTGAATAACAATTTATAGACTCAGCATGCTAATTAAAGTGTATCAATATTGTAAAGCATTTCTTAATTTAAATTACAGGAGACAATATACTTGAAAACATATTTAACAGTCTTGTACTTTATTACAACAATCAGAATCCAACATGATAAACAAAAACAAACAAACAACACAAATCAGAACCATCTTTAGTGCCAGTGGAGAGTGTAATGACAGTGAACTTGATAGACAAAAAATCTGTTCAGTTCCCCTATTAGAGAAGTTCCAAATGCTGATGAAAAAACTGAATAATGTGACCTTCTCTTTTCAGGAAGATGCAATAGACTATTTTCACCAAAAATTTTAATCTATATATATAAAAGCCTAATATGCAAAGTATCCCCTTGAGAGTTCGACTAACCCAGAGTTCAATCACTTGCTATGACATGGGCTGACCACCAGGGGTTACTGTGAAATAAAGGAAGACTCTGGCCAGCAGCTGGCAAAGGGAGGCCCCAGCTGGCAGCCAGCAGCTGCTAGAAACTCTACCTGTTCGGGAATTTCATGCACTGGGCCTCTAGTATTATATATAAAACAAATAGAAGATTTTGAAATGCAGAGGGAAGAAGGCAAATGAGCTAGGGATTTCAGGCTATAAGGAATGACACAATGGTAAGTTCTCTAGGTTTACCTTCTGCTTCATATATCCCAAACTTATAAGCCCAAAACTCAGAAATATCAATGGGTTTTCACCAACCCACCCTCCCCACCCCTTGCAAAAAATAATCTGCTCTCTGTCCAAAGAACTAGAAAATACACGGTTTAGCAAAACAAAAACTTTTCAATAATAGCCATGTTACACAATCAACCTCCACAGAGAGAACTTTGGGCCACCACTACCCTTACCAGCAAAGACTAAGCAGGGACCCTAGATTTCCATCCTCTCTAGGCTTTAATGAGACACTTTCACCAGGATGGTATCTGAGAAGACTGAGTAAGGAGCTGAGACTTTCATTTTAGCTATGTGGTAATGAGGCTACCACTGGTGTATATGTGGGAATTATAGACTTCTACCTTCATCAGCAGTAGTAAGGTGTTCCAGCTCCCCCCTGAGGTAATGTCATGAGGGGGCCAAGAGGGGTCAGGACTTCCACAACCATCCAGAGATAACAAGGCCACAACTCCAACTGTGCTGTTAAGAAAATCTAAATATACTTGATGCCCTATGCACAAAATCCATGCAAGCATAGGCCTTTGCAGCCCCAGCTGCCTCAGCCAGAAGGACGTCTGGAAGGTCATCTGGACCGTTTTTCGGCTGTTTGGCCATTCAGTCTATTTGCATATTACATTTTTATTATTATAGATAAAAGCCTAAGCTACCTTCGATGGTTAAACTGGTAACTATGATGCACAATGACCATCAAGGGGCAAACACTCAATGCACAGACATGGAAATATGGAACAGACTTATGAATCTCAGAGGGAAGGGGGGGAGAGGAGAAGACAGGAAGAGATTAACCAAAGATCTTATATGCAAACTAGAGTTTTAGTGGGGTCCCTTAGCTTGGCCTGTAGGGATCAGACTAAAACTGGCCTGGTGCACGGATTTGTGCACTGCTGGGTCCCTCAGCCTGGCCTCCAGGGATCAGGCCAAAATTGGCTCTCCAACATACCATGAGGAGTGGCAGATTGTGAGAGGGCACAGGGCTGGCCAAGAAACCCCACCGATGTACAAATCCATGCACTAGGCCTCTAGTTATATATAATAAATTGAGGAGGATAAAGGAATGTAAGTTTTCTATACTTCACTTAAGCTAGTGAAATGTTGGCATGAATAGACTAAATATATATTATATATATATATATATATATATATATATATATATATATATATATAAAGAGAGAGAGAGTGTTCTTTCAGTAGATCTTCATTTACAGTTGAATGGTAACAATAAACATGAGGACATTTATGTGTCAGTAGTGGTAGGCAAGATATAGATCATGTATCATAGAGATCTATATTATCTTTTAACATTCTAAAAATTCCCTTTCCTCTATTTTACTGAAGATACTGCTATAAGAGCTAATAGAGCAATTAAGTATATGCCAGACATTATTCTAAGCATTTTATAGTCGTTAACTCATTTACTCCTCATAATAAGTCTATGAGAAAAGATGGCTTAGGGAGGTGGAGATTGAGAAATTTGCCCCGTGTCACATGGCCAGTGATTGCTGGAACCGGAATTCACACCCAGGCAGTCTGGCTCCACAGTTCATGCCCTGAGTGCCAATACTAACTCTCTATGGTCTCATCAGTGCATTAGCTGCATTCTGGCTCCACTTTAGATCTGCCTCTAATGACTTGATTTTTCTTCACTCACATTTTACTTGATTTTTGTTTGATCTTAGGCCATGTATAACCATTATAATCATAAAACAGAAAGCAACTGGAATATATCAGCCAATTTTTATTCCTCACTTGGTCAATAAACAGCATTTAGTCACTGTCCCTAATCAGAAATATGACAAGTGAGGTCTTGGGAATGGATTGATTTAGATGTAACAGCTTTAGAATGCCAATCTAGCCGCTGTTCCTAAGTTGGTAGCGGAAGTCAGGGCCCATAATAGTATCCCTTGAAACTTGCTGATAATGTTTCCTGTGCTCCAATTGTACAACTGAATGCATATTAACATAAGGTCACTGTCCCCCTTTGTAGTCTTTTCACAATCATTATAGTTCCCTTCATTTGTGCTGTGTTAAATGCTAATGAAAATTAGTTGAGCAATGATAATAAAAAGACAATTATTGCCAACATGCTTGTGGCAAAGAAGTAACAATTCCAACTTTGTATTTCTCTGGTTTTGTTAAAGATCACATCATGATGTTGGAAGTAATTTGTTTTACTATCAGGAAAAAAAACAAAAGAGGCTAACATTTGTTAATAATTTTCTTGAAAAAAATTTAAAATAAGATTAGTTCAAGGTTGCCCCAATGTCATATTTCCTTACTTCCTTTTATTATGTCTTCTTGAGTGGGAGGAAAGGATTTAGGTGGAACTCCTGCATAACTAACATCCTATCCCATCTGTCCTGCAGTCAGTAGGGAGTATGTTGTTAATAGTTATGAAAATTACAAATCAGTGGAGTGTTTTTGAGTTGTGATTCTATGGTGAGTTGTACTTTCTTTTTAATTTTCTACATGGGTAATTCTTTAATAATGAAAAAAGCAAGGGCAGATGAGGAAAGCTAGAGAAGTGAACCCAGATCTACATTTACATCTGAGACAAAAGAATGGTGTGAAAATTGGTCAGTAATGATATAACAACTGTGATTATCAAACTGATGACAAAGATAATGACATAAATTTGGCACTTACTTGGACTAGAGAGGAAGACAGTGTTTGTGTACAGGAATACTTACACAATTAATTAATTAATTCCATTATCCTCAAGGACAACTTTAGCATTAGGTGATAGTTTTAACCAGTAGCCCTTTTTATAAAAAATACTACTACTCCTTATTAATTAACCAGAGGCATGATGCAGGAAGATTCATGCAAGAATGGGCCTTCCTTCCCCTGGCTGCCAGAACCACCTTCGCAACAGCCCAGAGCCACCTTTCTGCCTTTCCACACTGCCCAGAACCCGCCATCTTTGTTGGGTTAATTTGCATACTCACTCCTGATTGGTTGGTAGACGCTGAAAAGGTATGGTCATTTTGCATGCTACTCTTTTATTAGTGTAGATAAATTTAGGGCTGAGTCCAAATACTGCAATCCTATCCAATTTGTGAACGAAATTTAAAACATCTTCTATGGAAACATTTAGCCTGATCATTTTTTATATGCCCATTTCAAAAAAAAATGTCCCGTTTCAGAGAAAATGGTTATTCATTAACTCTTTATTCAAAAAGTTATTCCATAAATATCTGTTGAACACCACTCTGAGCACAGATATTTGGTTCAGGGTGAGCATGGCAGATCAGGGGACAGAAAAGGAAAAGGTACAATAGAAGAAAGCCAATTTTGAAAAATACTTTCCTGGAATTTAAATTCTAGGCATGAAGAATAAAATTTAAAAATTAGGCAGTGCATTGTCAAGTATCAGATGAAGGATGCATAGTATGTCAGCTGGTAATTAGCATAGAAGCAGAGCTTAATTTAGCTTAAAAATAAAAATATAAACTTTGGGGCCCATCCCTTGAACAGGACCCCCTAAATAAGTAATTATTCCTTTTACTAATTTTGTGTAATTTAAAAAGATTTTCCTGAAAACAGGCCCCACAAATGGCATACAGTCCAGTCCCCACAAAATCTGGGTTTGCCTCCACATTGGGATTCAGCAAAGCAGAGCGACAGTTTTCTCAAGATCTTTCACAGGACAGATGCTATCTTTCAACTCTGTCTTTACTCTTTTGGTCTTGGTGAGTTGTTATCTTCGTCCTCTATCCTGTTTCTAGTCTTTATGATCTTTAAATAACTCCTTTAATAAAAATAAAAAAAAGACTTCTTCTCTAATTACTTAGCAGGAGTTAAAACGAGGTTGTCCTTCAGAAAGAGATACCACAAAGCACATCTTTTTATTTTTTTATTTAAGGAATTAAGAAAGATCAGGGGTTGATCACAAAATTCAGAGTCCAACTCTTTCTGCAACCAGCAAGTCTTGCCAGAAGATAAGATGGGGAGTTGTACCTCTATAATCCTTTTCAATGGCTCAAATGAGTCAGGAATAATCTCAGAGCTGAAGGAGAGAGATGGCATTTGGCAATCCTTATTTCAAAGTTGATAAAAAATATATACAGACAAGGAACCTAGCCAATCATTACAAGTTGCTAATGTCAACTGCATATATAAATACAAATAAATATGCGTGTAGACATGCGAATTAACACTAAAAAAATTATTCTTTTATGAATTCTTGACTTTGTATTTTTCTTAGAAAGACTTCACCTATACTATAATTATTTTTATTCTAGAATTTTATAGTTTAACTTATATATAAAAAGCTGGTCTCAAAATTATTTTAGCATAAAGTTTGAAGTAGGTGTCTGGGTTATTCTTTCTCTACATGTCTAGTGACATTTACCAAAACAATTTACTTTTTTAAATTTGTTTCCCAGCGATCTAAGAGGCAACCTTAACATGTACTAAATTCCCATACATATTTGGATCTATTCTTAGAAACAATATTCTATTCATTCCATTATATACATCATCTATGCCTGCACAGGTATAAATGATTTAAAATATTATAGTTTTAAAGTATGTTTTAACCTTTGTTAGAATTTTCACTCCTTACTTTTTATAATTTTGCTTAAATTTTCTTGGCTATTCTTGTATGCTTCACTCTTGTCCAACGTTCTGATGTGTCATGCTTGCTTTGTTTTTACAGAACTAAATTTACCAATGCTATATATTTCTGTATGTGTGTTTTTAATCAGTAATTCAAAGCAGATACTTGCTTTCAAAACCTATCTCTGACTTTTCTTGCAGCCTTTAAAAACATCATTTGTCTAAATTGCTTGGAAAATCTTTACAATCTACTTTGCTATAATGTAGGTTTGGTTATAAAATGCCTGCCATTCAAATCCATCTCCATGATAAAGAAAGGCTCTGTCTTATTAATGTGGAAGCTTAAAATGAAGGTGTCATCCTTGCCCCTGAAAACCAGCTTAATAATGGTCTCCTACTGTTACAGAACTCCAGGCTTATTGAAGTCTGCTGTCTCCTTGAGAATTCCATTACCTTTGGCTGTTTTCATTCTCACACATTATTAAACAACAAACAAACACAAAAATCTCTAAATTCAACCAGAGCAAATCCTTAAATAAATTTAAAAGAAGTGTTGTGTTTTAAATAGAAAAAAGGACCGCTTCTCTTTATATTTTATAAAGGAGATAAGCAATAAATCACCACTACTTACACCTTCTATTTGCACAGAACAAATGATTCCTATTTATAAAGAATTGTGATGTTTTTGCCTGGTCTTACAAAACAAATGTCTTAGCTTAGCATTAATGTTAATTGTAGTTGCATCTATTTTTGACACAAAAAAAAGGACTTGCTGCAAATTATTTTTTAACCTACGGTTACTTTAATAAAGGAAATTCATAAGATACAAGTTTTACATTATTAATTGTTGAGAAGCCTACTTCTGATTTTTTCACTAAAATCTGGGCAATACGTTGAAAAATAAAAGTCCTTGCTTTTGTGAGCTGTAATAGAATAGAAAAGGAGTATGCTCAATACAGGGTTAAAATATGCTGTTTCGTTAGCCTTCTCATTAATTTCTTAACTAACTCTCCCATAAACATCAAAAAGTTTCATTTGAAAACTGTGACTTGACATATACTAAACCCAATTAAAACACACACAGATACACGTGCGCGCGCACACACAAATTTGTGCAGCTTCTAATGGTGCCAATAAATCAACTCAAAACTATAAAAAAGTAATTAGGAACAAAGAAATGACCTGTCTTGATTTTGCTTTTTTTCTTAATATGATACTAATGCAATTATACATGCATACCTAATTACTACATCTGATGACCTATGGTCATCACTTGATTTCTGTATTACAAATGGCCTAACATTTAATTAGTTTGTGTGATTAAATTATGTAAATATCTACATGGTGACCAAATGATTAAAACTTTTTTCTACCTCTAGTTTCTCTCAGCACTAGAGGTAATTATATCTGCCCACATATACAGTGTGTGAACAGACTCATAAGAAAATCTTTCCAAGTGAAAAGGAAGTTGAAGTCGTTCAAATTAAGATAGAAAAATATATTGTTGAGTATTTCTTATAAGATGTAGAGGGATGGCATAAGACCTTAATCATTCGTAAAACTTCAAGTCTAAATTACAGCAAGTACATATCTGGTAAACCAGGTTTCCCATTTCTCATTCACTTTCATTTCATTCTCTGGTAAACTGATGGCCCCTGATGTGTGGGGTTATTTTTAATGATATGAAATAACGAATTTATATAAATGTTAGGTTAAAATATGGCTATTGCTGTCATAAGTCAAGCTTATTTCTGGTTTTATGCATTTTAAGTCAACCATGGATTCTTCACAGCTTGTTGTCTGAATTGCAACTGCTCTACTCTCAAAGCTCCAGTACAACCATTAGTGAATTCAGGAGTTTTGAATTTCTGAAAATAAATGTGGGCTTGTTGTCAGTTCCAAGCAGACTTGAAGAACAGTGATGAAAAAAAGATCCCTACTCCCACTTATATAAGCAAATTGCATGAAGTAGGGAACCAAGATAGAATGTCTCTTAGACATGTATAAATCTAAAGAACAACCTTTTGACATCCTAGAAGCATGTTAGAAACATCTGTCTCACTCATCTTGACTCATCCCTCTGATATGAAGGCAGTGAATACAGGTCTCCTAATTGTCCAGATATAGCAATGAGAGACAAGAGGTAGTACTAAAAGCTACCATTAATCCTCAAAACTTTAATAGTGAATGCATTCAATGACCAACAATTTCTCCATAACAGATAAAGAACAATTTCAGCATATGTGTGAATCTTATACACACAAATCTTCTTGATGAGAAAAAAAGAAAACTACAAATTTGACTCTTTCCCAATAACTGATTATTTCCCAAATAGTTAGCTATATGACTTCTTAGTGGAGTTAAAGGCATTATCTTAAAAATAGTAAGTTATGTCCTCCAGAAGGTATAAGCAGATATAAAACTATAAGCAGGATGAATTTCTTTTATCCCAATGTTATGTCACGTGTACTAGAATGCATCAAATTGCCAATATGCGACAACAATAAATGTACAGATCTAGAAATGAATTCATCTTTAATCAAGAAAATTCATGGCTCTAAAGACGAGAAAGACATACAAAAAAGGTAGTTATTAGTGAAAGCAGAAAGAGAGATGGAATAGGGCCATTAAGTTTGAAAAATAACAGAGAAATAGGAAGAAGAAAATAGATTATTTAAATCAAGGCTATAGAATTAGAAGATGGAAATGATTAAAAATAATGTACTCTATGAACTCAGTGGGTCTAAGGGGGAAAAAAACAGGTTTCTAGTTCAAGATGACAGGATGAAAACATACACCTACCTCCTGTCCCCCATGAAAGACACAGATAAAAGTATAAATGCGTGAGGGGGAAAAAAACACCCTATTAAGAGAACAGAAAGGGAAATCCTTTTCAGACAAGAGATGTTAACACATTTCAGAAAATTAGAAAATAGGTGAAACAGTGAAGCAGGGACCAGCCTGTATCCCTTTTCATTAAGGGGCAGACACTAAATATGTTAGGCCTGCAGACCACAAAACAGCCGTCAACAATACCTAAAAGAATGGATGTGGTTGTGTTCCAACAAAACTTATAAGTATGATTATAGTCTGTTGATCCCTATACTAGCCACTCTGCTGATCAAACCCCCATAGCTTAAAGTGACTAGAAAAAATATAAGTAAAAATTTAAAATACAGATAGGAGAATTAAACAAAGACCTCGCTATGGAATAATAGTTCAGTTACCCCTTCTTTCATCAGACATCCACATAAAAGCAGGCAACTCAACTCTAATCCCTGAGGAGAAAAATGCAAAGGTTCTTCTCTAAGGAAATTGTGATTGCTAGAATTGTTGACGGTATCTTCAACAAAGCCTTCTAACTCTGTTTTGGATTATGTTTATTCACATCTATAAGCCTGATCTCTTAGGGGCCCTCTCCACCAATACAGCCAGGATCTCCACACATGGGAGAAGCCTCATACAGGTTCACAACTGAGTAGATATAGGAAAGCAGAATGGCTAAAGGGTCCAAACCCTAAATCCAAAGAGAAAATGCAATGATAAAGGGGTTGAGTAGAAGTCCAGGTAGAGTCTAGGCAAAAGCCTGAAACAGTCTCCCAGAGTTCTCATGTGACCAAGCTTTGCACCCCTTAGCAGTTAAATGAGGCCCAGACTTTCTCATGGTGTAAAGAGTTACCCGTAACCCCAAAGAGGACTGAAAAAATATAAATTATTCCCAGCAGCCCAGAGAGTAGGGAAAGTTGCTGGCAGCGATCCGGACTTGCAGAGAATAAGAAACACTATGTGGCAGAGGTCCGTAGAGATTAATAACTAAGGACAGGACGGGATCGTGTTCATCTCGGCCAGGGCTCAAAGGGACCAATGTTCACCTAAAATGCAATTCACTCCTTCCTCCGTGTCTCTAATATATATAAATGATTCCTTAAAATGTGCTGGTCTTGTCAAACTGTGAAATCTTGATCTTTTCATACTATAGAAAACTGTACCTATCAACATATATACTTGGTGCCTATATTATTCCTGACTTCTCTCTCATTCCACATCCCTATGCTTTATGTTTCCAGGAGCCACTATAACAAAACACCACAGCCTGAATGGTCTACACAAAAGAAACACATTGTCTTCCAGTTCTGCAGGCTAGAAGTTTGAGATCACAATGTTGGCAGGGGTGGGTGCTCCTTCTGTGGGTTGTGAGAGGACAATCTGGTCCATGCCTCTTGCCTAGCCTCTGAGACAAGCATGTCAAACTCGTGGCCATTGAGCTGCATACCTGCAACCATGAATTTGAGGTGCTTGTGTGGTTTGCTGGCATTGTTTGGCATCGCCTGGCTGATACTAGTATATTCATCAGCCCAATCTGAACTCTGCTGACATCTTTACATGATGTTAACTCTGCCTCTTTAGACAGGCTTTCTTCTGTTCCTGTGTCCATGAAGGGCGCCCACCACAGTGGCTTTGAGTCTACCCTGATGGCTTCATTTTAACTTGATCACCTCTGTAAAGACTGTTTTCAAATCAGGTCACATTCTGAAACACTGGCAAGGTTAGGACTTCAACACGTTTTTATGGAGGTGGGGGACACAATTTAACCCATAACATATGTTATCCTTCAATTTATGCCAACCCTTACTACCACCTCAGCTCTGGTCTCCACCTCAGAAGTGGGATAAGAACGTCAATTTGACATGTTATTTGGGGAATAACAACTAAAATATATGCTTGAATATTTTTTAGGTCATGCACAATGGATCTAAGACAAATGGCCATCATTTGTCCATTATGCCATTTTCCTGCCTCCTGATAATTATTAAAAAGTGAAAACTAGAGTCCGGGTATCGTTAAAATTGCAAAATACTCTAATTAAGGTGAATAGAATCAATTGATTACTCCACTTCAAAAATAGAATCACTTTACTATTCCACATTAAAACATTTTTAAAAACTATTAAAAATAAATAAATTGCCTTTGATTTTGATTTCTACTGATGTTTGTTCAGTGAGGGGAAAATATAAAAAAATAAAAATGAACAAGACCCAGTGTGTGACTGAATAGTAACAGAATGGAGTTGGCTAGTAAAGTCAGTGGGGGAAGATTGGGGAGAGAGAGTTTGGGGATCTTAGTAGGATATTTACCAACTGGTTTCACTGGAATCAGAAAAAGTCTTCACCTCTCAACTACTTCCTAAAAAAATGAAAATTGGTTAAATTATTTTAGGTTAAACTCCCCTAAGCCAACAGCTGAAGAGAAATTAACTCTTGCAAATATTGCTTTATAACTATTATTTTCACCTATAAGCAATGCAATTTTGTCAGGGGAGAGATTCCTGACTCATTGTTATACTTTGTATGCCCTTTACAGTATGTATCACAAGACCCAGCACAGAGCAGGGTTGTCATAAATCATTTAAACAAGGTTATATGTGCATGAATAAGTTTTTCATCATTTAAATTTTTGACCCTTAGACAGTTCCACATGCTAACTCTTCTGCATTCAATTTCTTAATTAGTTTTACTTTTGAGATTACTTCATTTATGTCATTTCTTTCCCAATTCAATTTTCATTGTGCCTTTTAATGAATTTAAAAGATTTTTTTTATGAAAAGGAAAAATGAATAAAACACATTTTATAATCTGAGGGCAGGAAAAGATGAGAAATAAGGGAGGTGTTATTTTTAATGTGCAATTACTCAAAAGTAGATGCTCTGTACATAGTGAAAAAAAATTGCATCCCATTAAGTACTTTCGTTTTTAAAAGTACAGGGTTGGATAAAATATTTGCAGTCTTGAAAAACGGTAGAGAGGCATGCTGGTGAACATGTTTTTATAAACAGTGCTTCAACCAACAACTTACACATCCCAAGCTTCTGAACCAATGTCTTTTCCATAGCATCCCTGGTACACAGTTTCTAGGACAACAACAATATGCCGTATCCCAGACTCCAAGACAGTTTAGGCCAGATGTCAGAAAACTATGGTCCGTGGGCCAAATCCTGCAGCTGCTCATTTCTGTCAGTAAAGCTGGACTGGAAAGCGGCCACACCTATCTTTACATGGACTGTCTATGGCTGCCTTGGTGCTACAGCAGCAGAATTGATAGTTGTGACAGAGACCCTATAGCCGGCAAAGCCTAAAGTGTATACTATCTAGACGTCTACAGACAATAGCAGATGCATTGCTACAGACAATAGCAGATGCACTGAACTGATTTTATTTTTCTCTTTGTTGACAAGTCCAATCACAAAAGTGATCTTGTTTAATGTTTGTTTTGGCTGGTCCATATGCAAAAAGCAGTTATGATAAAATTGTTTGGTTAGTGCCAATTCACCCCTCCATGGGATACCATTTTTGTCTTAGCTGCTTCCTGGGAAAAGGAATAAGTTCCCCCCTCCTCCACCCCAAGGCAAAAGGATGGTTTATTAGAAGTCTCTGATTCCACTCCAAAGAATTCTTCTTGGAAACATGCTTGCTTTTAATAGTCTGGCTATGCTCTCATTGCGAAGAGAAGTCTCAATATGCAAAGAGTCTTATTATAATAGATTTACTTCGCTGCACCTGAAGTTGGAAATCAGAGTTGCAATCTTACGCCTGCATTACATATGCCTCCTCCCTCTATTCCTCTAGCTTGCTCTTTATCCCTCGCCAGCTGTTAACACCCTCGTTTTTCTCACAAAGTGCTGCTCTCATAGATCCACTTCAGAATTAAAATTCATTTAGTCTCTGGCCCCCTTATTAATGGATATGTTTTCTCCTAGCCCGCCTTTCCTCCTACGCATTGAGAGGCGAGATGTTTTGTTTTCACATTTTTTAAAAACCGTAGTTAAAATCAATCCAGTCAACTGCCCTGAAATAACCCTTCCTCTCAAGCTACACGTAGAAGTTTGTGATGTGCTTGGCCATGGATCGCTTTGGGGAAAAAACTCTCCTTTGTAATAGAATTGTGACCAGTTAGTTGTACTATATTGTGGAGGACTTCAGACTGCTTCTGTATCCACTCCCCTAAACTTTGGCTTGGGAAATTACCTTTGTAATTATATTAAGAAGCATAGATGGACCTAGAATAGCCATGGGCAAACTACGGCCCTCGGGCCAAATCTGGCCCGTTCGGCTGTTCTATCCGGCCCTCAGAGCCGAAAGAGCGGAGAGTTCTCTTGCTCTCCCCTCCGCTCCTTCACCAGCAGCCCAAGAGGAGAGTGCCAGCATGGTCAGGTTGCTTTTGTTCCCGCCCTCCGGTCCAGTTTAAGAACCCATTGTGGCCCTCGAGTCAAAAAGTTTGCCCATCCCTGACCTAGAGGGTATTATGCTAAGTTAAATAAGTTGGTCAGAGAAGGAAGGACAAATCACATGTGATTTTATTTATATGTGAAATATAAAGAAAAACATAAATGAATAAATGAAACAGAAACAGACACAGACATATAGATACAGGTAACACACTGAAGATTACCAGAGGGTAAGAAAGTGGAGGGGAGGAGGGTGAAAAAGGTGAAAGGATTGAGAAGTACAGATTGGTGGTTACCAAATATGCATGGGGATGGAAAGTACAGCATAGGAAAGATAGTCAGTAATATTGCAATAACTATGTACGGTGCCAGGTGAGTCCTGGAAATATTGAGGGCACACTTTGTAAAGTATATGATTATCTAACCCAGCGGTTGGCAAACTGCAGCTCTCGAGCCATGTGCGGCTCTTTGGCCCCTTGAGTTTTTAGCAAAGGCCAGCTTAGGAGTACCCTAATTAATGTAATAACAATGTACCTACCTATATTGTTTAAGTTTAAAAAAGTTGGCTCTCAAAAGAAATTCCAATCATTGTACTGTTGATATTTGGTTTGTTGACTGAGTTTGCTGGCCACTGATCTAACCACTTTTCTGTATACCTGAAAGTATTACAAAATAATATGGAATGTGAACTGTAGTTGAAAAAAACTTTTTAAATAAAAATGTGCGATAATTTTCTTTCTTCACTCTCACTCCAGAAAAAAATAGACTCGCCAAGGCCCACAGTGTGAGGTTATGCTTAAAGAGCAAGGGGACATGGAGGGACATAGGGAAGATAAGGGGAGAAACAGCTTGGCCTGGGGGCAGATTGAACATGGGTATGGCAGAAGTTAGACAAGTTGCCCTTCACATAGAGGATGGAGATGGAGGGAGTGGGTGTGCCCCTCACAGAGAGGGTGGAGATGGAGGGAGTGGGTGTGCCCCTCACATAGAGGATGGAGATGGAGGGAGTGGGTGTGCCCCTCACAGAGAGGATGGAGATGGAAGGAGTGGGTGTGCCCCTCACAGAGAGAATGGATACAGAGGGAGTGGGTGTGCCCCTCACATAGAGAATGGAGACAGAGAAGTGGGTGTGTCCCTCACAGAGAGAGTGGAGATGGAGGTAGTGGATGTGGACCTTGAGCTGCAGCCTGTGGAGAGGACCACAATGAGAGAGAGCTCTGCAGCAGGACTCAAGGGACAGGTGACAGGAACCGTCAAGTCACAAGGACAAGACCTCTGTGATAAATCTACTGAACAACACAGATAAGACCTAGTCTCTTCCCCTAGCTTTCTAGCACCCAAGAGGCCAGAAGACTTGTACAATCTTATATACCCTAGGAGGGAACCCCAAATGGCTGAGGCTGAATTTCTGACCTCATTGGCAAGGGGTCAATTGGAGAAGAATAAGTAGGTTTTAGGAAAAAAGAACGGCAAAATAAAAAAGGGAGGATATTCTGGGTTAGAACTACTACTTCGTATTCTTTGAACCCCAAATGAGTTAAATTCCAAGGATAAATCGTATCAACAATACAGTAACCTAATCTAAGTTGGCAACAAATAACTAGAATCTAACAGATTTTTAGTTGAGCCATCTAGAGACTTAGAGCCGAACACAGTACTCAATAAAAGTAATTACTTTATTCAGATTTGTGGTGCTTCTTGTACTCACACATCCGTGCTTGTTTTTTATCCTGAATTGTACTATTTTGTGGGTTGTTTTGTTCAATTATTATTTGCCTCAAATCTTGCTGGAAAGCTGAATGTGCAGGCTAAATGAGGGATTGATTCAGGTTCTTCAGTCCCACATTTCTTTAGAATTAATGTTCTCCTAACTGATTTAATCCCATTATAATATACTGAAAAATGTTATACCCCAAGATGCTTCATGGAGCTCCTATTGAAATACTCTTTCATTGCATTTATGTAGCAGAAATGAAGTAAAATATGTTTTTAACTAAAGTCACTTTAAAATAAACCCAAAGGGGTATAATTATGCGGTCTGTCTAACAATGTTATAATTACATAGAAAAAATATATGACAGACTACGTATGAGGGTTAACAAATAATATTTTACTATTTTTTTGTTTCAGTTTTTTTTTCTTCCAAAAAAATGCAATTATAACCAAGGCTTCATCATACCCATGTTGCTATTCTCTTGGTCTTTCCTAAAAGCAGGCATTATATCAAAACTGCTGTGTGTCACAGTAATGTGTACATCTCTGGACTTTCACTATCTATGTCTCTATCTACAATGTATAAAATTATTTTATCTATCTATATAAAAGCCTAAGCAACCATTGCAACCGAATGGATGGCCAAACAGGCTGTGCGGGACGACCAGGCCAGCGGGGGTGAGAGGTAGTTGGGGGCAACCAGGTCAGTGGAGGGGGGAAGTTGGGGTGATCGGTCTGGCAGGCAGAGGCAATTAGGGGTGATCAGGCAGGCAAGCAGGTGAGCAGTTAGGAGCCAGCAGTCCAGGATTGTAAGAGGGATGTCCCAGATTGAAGAGGGTACAGGCTATGTTAAGGGGACACTTCCCCCCCCCCCCGCCACACACACACACACACACACACACACACACACACACACAAATTTCATGCTCTGGGCCTCCTGTAGTTTAGATATAACACAAGTGCATCTTACTGTATAGAGTGCATTAAACTCGCTTTTTTTCTAATAATCAAAAAAAAAAAAAACATCGTGAAAACCGACCTTGCATTATTTTAAGAATTGAGTTGTGTGCCAAACATTTTCTCAAGAGTTGGGTGCTTCTTTTGATTTGGAGATAATTATGCATTCACTTATACTTGCAACAAGTAATACAGAGAGATCCCTGTTCTGTCACCATAAGGATCCCTTCTGTTGCTTTTACAACCACACCTGGGTCTCTCTTTACTACTGGTACTCTAGTCTCTAAACCTTGGAACTACTCATCTGCTCTCCACCTTATCATTTTATCATTTCAAGAAAGTTATGCAGAATCAGAAAGTATGGAACCTATAGGTTTTGGATTTTTTTTATTCGCTCAGCTTGCCGTCATAGTTTTTGAAACATTTTTTTTTCATTCCAGGCTCAGTGGGGAAAGATGGGATTTCCCTTGGCTTCTCATTTTTAGTGGGATTCCCGATAGACCCTGGCCTTTGTCACTAACCCTCCCTGCAACCCAAGGAAGAAATGAGACAACAATTACCAGGTTGGGGGTGAGGAGACACAAAGCTTGAACTGTCTACCACTGTTGGGTGGATGGTGATAAGATGCTCTCTTACTATCTTGTTCCTCCAACCCTAGGCTTCTTAAATATTTTGTCTTCCATATTATAGACTTGTCCTTGCTTGCCTCTTACATCATTTCCAGAATTTATAGTTATACTAAGCAAGGGGACCAGGAGCTATATTACCCAGAGTTGAAGTCAGGTTTGCCTTTTTAAAAACATTTTTTATTGACTTCAGAAAGGAAGGAAGAGGAAGAGAGAGATACCCCCTTTCCCCAAAAATAAGACAGTGACTTATATTAATTTTTGCTCCCAAAGATGCGCTAGGTCTTATTTTCAGGGGATGTATTATGTTTCCATGAAGTAGGTCTTATTTTCGGAGGATGTCTTATTTTCGGGGAAACGCGGTAGAAACATCAGTGATGAAGAGAATCATCTATCAGCTGCTTTCTGTATGCCTCCTTCTGGGGATCGAGCCTGCAAGCCAGGCATGTGCTCTGACTGAGAATCTAACCGTGACCTTCTGGTTCGTAGGTTGAAGCTCAATCATTGAGCCACAAATGGCTGGGTAGATTTGCTTCTTATACTAAGAAAGTTACTCCATAAATCATATCACATCAAAGGAACTGTCTTAAAATAAAAACTATTTCATAAAGGTATGATAAGACTGAAACGTATAAATATTTCTTACTACTGAACCAGTACTTCAGAATAAGCTTTCTAGTCATTTTCTAGATTAAATCTATGAAAAACGTTTCAACATCTACAGGGTAGAATCACTGCTGATATATTCATAGAAATGCCACGTTTGTGCTGCTGGTTCCATAACATTTGTTCCATTAACAATGCTTTTATACGGCAACTATGGGAGCCAACTGGGCTCATAGCAGCCAGATGCACTGGTGTTTTCCACTATGAGTACAATCATTTATCATAACAAATCATTAAAAGGAAATCCTCTACTAACCTTATATAGCATATTGCCAGTATGACGTCTACTTCATAAGCAATGGGACATCAATCTCAGGACTATAGAAAAGCTTTAAAACTTTATCTGTAAATCCAAAAATTACTCTAAAAGTAACGTTATTTGTAAAATGCCTTTGGCTACGATGGGCTTGAACGATTTGGGGAAATAGCAGATGCCTGTGCCTTTGGCCAGAGCCAATGGAAGGACTCAGCTTATGTAGAACTCTTTCATTAAGGAAACAGAGGCTACTCCCTAGTTTGTGTTATTTTGAAGATGTGGGTAATGAGAGATAAAATATGACATATATGTATGTCACTATATATATATATATATATATATATATATATATATATATATATATAGTGACTTAAAAGTTGAAGATAATGGGAAAGAGAAATAGATACATCAGTGATCAGAATCATTGATCGTCTGTGTCCTGCACTGCTTCTTACTGGGGATCAAGCCTGCGCCTGCAGGTGCCCTAATTGGGAATTGAACCTCCTGGTTCATAGGTCCATGTGCAAACACTGAGCCACACCGGCTGGGCAAAAACTGACTTTATTTTTACCACGAGGGCAGAAAGAGCTCCTATGAGGCATTCCAAAGTTTAAGGAGTTAATTTTGACTTGACTAGATCTTCTAATAGAGATGATACCAGCACGTACCCAGAAGTGTCACCGGAAAAGAGAGGAAAATGCTTTTTCTGCCCTCCTGGAGAGACCTGGTAAGAAAGGTCTTTTTCTTTGTGCTAAGCTTACAGATAAAGGAATTCCTTCACCATTGCCTCACTCAGAGGAAAAAGATTAAGGTAACAATTGCTGAGAAAGTAAAGAAGTCTTGGTAACCAGGTGACAGGTGCGAGCTCAAAACAAGCATGGAAAACTGGCTACGAGGACTCAATATTTGCACTCACCCAAGGTTCAAAATCAGGCCTCTTCACGTTGAACTCATAAGCTGTGCCAAATCAGTCACCTGCACCGATGAACACATTCCTCTTGCCAGGTTATTCAGGAGCCCAGGACACCGGAAAAGCCACACAACGCTTAGCCATTTAGACACAAACCACAATCTAGGCAGCTCCCTAAACTTAGCTATCCCTCCCCACCCGTTGTTCTGACTATTCTACCACCGATTTAGTGGCCTATGAAACATTTTAAAATGCCAACACAAAGTATATTTATTTTCATTGAGAGCAATGAGTTTTATCCTTTTCCATTTTGCAACAATGGTGATTCTTGTTGCAGAATGGCATCACAAAATAAGTTGCTCAGCTACAATTTACCATGAGACTATTAGAGTGATTCATGGGATAATGATGTCCTGGTCTGTGAATAACAATTTGGTTCAGAGCTCAACAATCCGGAGAGATTTCTCTGGAATCAGTTGATGTCTCCTGTGTTTCGGCAACTTTAAATACTTTTTCTTTTCCTTAAATCTAAGCTTGAAGTTGAAGCATGTGATTTTGGGGTATATTTAATATACAACCCACAGAGGTACCTGACAGATGGGTCTGGTCACTTGCTAAATCATAAAGCTGAACCTTATCATTGAGAAATATCAATGAAGTTATAACATTGTATATAATACTAGAGGCGTGGTGCACAACATTTGTGCACTGACGGGTGGGGGCAGATGTGGGGGGAGGGGGTCATCTCTCAGCCTCAGTCCAGCTTACATACTTTAGCAATCCTAGCAGTCCGGGAGCCCTTGGGGAATGTCCAACTGGTGGCTTAAGCTGCAGGCAGACATCCTTAGAGCTGCTGCAGAGGTGGAAGAGGCTACCACCACCACCACCGTTGCACTCACCAGCCATCAGCCTGGTTTGTGACTGAGCAGTGCTACCCCTGTGGGAGCACACTGACCACCAGGGGGCAGCTCCTGCGTTGAGCATCTGCCCCCTGGTGGTCAGTGTATGCCATAGCAAACGGTCATTCCTCTGTTTGGTTGATTTGCGTATTACCCTTTTATTATATAGGATAGGATATGAAAATACAGATCTTTATTCTTTAAATTTTAATACTATACTTTAAAATTTCATTTCACATTAAATGCAACAAATTATACATTTTCTTCCTTTCAATTTTCTATCACTTCCTTCTAGTTTTTCTCTTTATGTTCCTCCCTTCCATCCTTCCTTTATTTCTTATCATGTTTTTTCAAGGAGTATTTGTATAGCTTCCTTATGCACACTTTTTAAAAAAATGCATCTTGTTCAGAATTCCTCTGATTATACATCTAGGCTAATCATTGAACCTACCAAGAGTAGTTTTAAAAAATGACAACATGCTACATGGCTGAAACATATTCTGATGAAAAATCGTAAGAGAGCAAAACAGGACAGTTTAAGTCACGGATGATTAAACAAATCACAGATCTTGGGACAGAGACTCTTTAGTTTGCTATGATAAAAAGACTCTTGCCTTGAGGCTCCACCAGAGCCAAGCCCTTTACACTGTACAGTCAAGTCACTTTACCAGGAAGTCATTCTTGCATCCACTTACATATTTCGCCAGGAAGTCGGAACACCCCTCCACTTGGCTCTCTGCCACAGGACAGCCTTCCTCTGTGCAGAACAATGCCAAGTGCACTTGTGGGAAGGAAAGAAGCCCATGCCCTGCTTTCCTATGGCTAGAAAGTCATAAAACCAGGAGCACTTTCCAGTGCTTGAAGGTAGTACGCTAGTTCCTTTGCTAGTTCCTTTCCATCGGACTTCCAAACCCCCTTGGGCTGTTATGAAAACAATGCTGCATTTCAGTGCTGAAAGATCCGGCTGCTCCCCAGGGTAACACACTCTTTGCCCTTCCAGTTTGGAAAAGAAGCTTTTTTCCCCCCTTTCTCTCTCCCTCAAGCCTCCTTCCAGCCACACAGTTAATTCTGTGCCACTCGAATAGACACAATACTAGTAGACACAATCCCCAATATTGTTAGCATTGGCTACGGTATTATTCAGCCCACCATTTGCCTTTCAGTGCGCTTGAACTTACAAGGCTCAGGGCAATGCAGAACACTCAGCTTTTGTGACCCTGCCGGAAAGTGTTGGATGTGCATTTTGTGTGGGTTCAATGCCATTATCTTCCTAAAGATTCAATGAGTTTTTCTAACAAGAGGGAGCACAAGAAGACACTGCTCAAGACTCACCCATGACAAATGACTTCCAAAACGAAATGTCTGGTGGAAAGATGCAGCTGTAACTCACTCGGGCAAAGGAAAATGGAGAAGAAAAAAAAAAAGATTATAAATCCTCGACAAAGCCAGATCAACCCTAAGGAAAAAAAGTTAAGAGTTAGAGGCCCAAAGCCTGCTGCCATTCAATAGGATGAACTCCAGAAATGTTCCCAATCGCCACAGTTGGTTAATTGCTACCAAGAGTTATCACATTAATGTAAGTTGGATGCCAAGAAGGCTTTCAGTGAAGTTAAACGAGTAAAGCACACAGAATGCTTCTCATTGTTCAGGCTTATGGACAGCCAGTGAGTTGTATAATTGGGATCTCTAATGTTTCCAGCTCATTTAGTCATTCACTGTATTGTGTGAACTCAACAAACATCTGCCAAAAAAAAAAAAAAGTGCAATAGTCTGGCCTCAAAGATCCTCAACACAAAAATAAAACATCATTCTTCCTCCTATGCAGAGTTTCCTTTCTGAGAAACTAGACACTCTTAAATATACCTTTGGCTGCCTTATTGTTTATTTACTTTTCTGTAATTGCCGCAGTAGTTCCATCTTAGTCAAACTATTGTCCGCCACCGTCACCTGGAAGATTACTAGAAATGCATAATCTCAGGCCCACCCTATGCGTACAGAATCAGAACCTGCCTTAAATGTGACCCCTAGATGACCTACGTACACATTGAAGTTGAGAAGCACTGAGCCAAACAAAAACCCAGATGAAATCAGTAAACTATATATGCCATATGTATCTATATACATCCTAGAGGCCCAGCGCACAAATCATGTGTGTGTAGGGTCCCCTAGGCCTAGTCTGCCATCAGGACCATGTCTAACACCCCTGACACCTTGCACAATCCATGGATGCTGCAAGCGTCCAACAATGCTCTGCTCTGGGGATGATGCAGGCACACCACAACACTCTGCAAACATTGCTGGCGCCGTGCAACACTGCAGGGACACTGCTGGCACCCCGTGATGCTCCCCCGACATTGTTGGCCCCCTGGGAGATGGGGGGAGAGCCCAAGAGGTGCTCTGTGCACCTCCTGATAACTTTGTTTCCTTTTGAGTAGGGAGCATGAATCTTTTACTTATTTAACAAACATTCATCCTGAGTTTATAAGTTCCTAGAAACTCTCTTGCTTTCTTATATCTTAGTGTTGCTAATGAAATGGGAATAAACTGACTTGCAAAACTGCAATACTACAGAAGAAAATAGACGATTCCTATCCTAAAGTTCTTTTGCCATGCTTTATTGCTAAATGTAATCTTTTATTGATAAGGTGCCTGAAATGTATCCGAGGTGCGCTGGTATGTGGTGATCAACTGGCTGATAGCTCTGATCCGAAGCATTTGGTGATTTCTGGTGTGAATGGTCCAGCTATGGCCATTGTAAAGCCACCAACATGAGGTCAACAAAACCCAGATTTTGGAACAAATGCACACAAGCAGCTCTCACCTGCCAACACGAGACTATGCTGACTTTCTGTTGCAAGTTCACCAAGTTGGCCCTCTAGTTCTCCCTAGGACAAGCATGTCAAACTCAAAGAGTAACACGGGCCAAATAAACAAGGTTTAAGTTTATGTGGGCCGTAAAAAAACATAACCTTCAATTTTCATAGAAATATAGATTTATTTCGATAGAGACGTGCTGAGTACAAAGGGCTGATATAAATGAGTAATCATTAACATAAAATAATAGAATACTTTAATAAAAATTAATATGTTTTCTTGAACATTAACTTACTAGACCAGGGGTGGGCAAACTTTTTGACTCGAGGGCCACCATGGGTTCTTAAACTGGACCGGAGGGCCGGAACAAAAGCAGCCTGACCATGCTGGCATTCTCATCTTGGGCAGCTGGTGAAGGAGCAGAGGGGAGAGCAAGAGAACCCTCCGCTCTTTCGGCTCCGCGGGCCGGATAGAACAGCCGAACTAGCAGGATCCAGCCCTCGGGCCGTAGTTTGCCCACGGCTGTACTAGACACTGAAAAACTGCACAAATTAATAAGTGTAGCACAAATAAACCTATTTTTTTTGTTCTCCAAAAATATTTCCTGTTGCGCACACTATACAAGTCAGCCCAAGACTAATGAGGTGGCTGCTAAAATATTGGCTGCTAGTATTAGTGAAGAGAAATGGTGTGCCTGCCCATAAGATGTGTAAGGGAAATGATTGCAACATGATTATAGTTATCAGTCATTAGAGAACACTGTAGTTTGTTATTAATGACTAGTGGTCCAGTGCACAGATTCATACACCCACAGCCAAAGGTGGAATCCCATGACCCCACAAGGAATTGGGCTCCCTGCTCCCTGGTTCTGGGTGCAACACCTGAGAACCACAATGCTCTGTGGATGATGTCAAGTTATCACAGCTTGGCAGCTCCTGCATTGAGTGTCTGCCCCCTGGTGGTCAAGTGCTCATCATATATACCAGCTGGTCAGACAGTTGGGTGGTCACTTAGCCTTTTATTTATATAGATTGTGTATAACAGGATACTGTAAAAATTAAGCTCCAAAATTTTAATAAAACATTTCTTACATATCTTTATATTGTCTAGGCTGCAAAAATATTCATTGTGGGCCTCATGTGGCCCATGGCCCATGACTTTGACATGCTTGCCCTAGAATCTCAAGGCTTCAGAACCCATTTGGAAAAAATCCCTTCACTACAAAAGGAGGAAAATCAAGGCAATCAAGCATAACATAGCTTTTGTTTTATTCTTGCTATTGTCTTCTTTGGTCCCAACATCCATTCTGCTTGCTGCTCCTTGCTTGTCCTTGGATCCTCAGTCTTCATCCCTGTCCTGACACTAGTTTCCTTTCGACAACTCCATCCTATACCAGGGTCTCTGAACTGTGCCAACGTGACCCTTTGGTGATGATAAAAATATACAGTGTTATGGCTCACAATTTAAAACTAATAATAAAGTGTGCAAGTTCACAAATGACTTCCTTTTCCGTATATATTAAAATAAGTCAGAGTTGTATGCAAAATCGATTCTCCAAGTATTTTGTGAACCTTTTCTATTGTTAGCCCTGTCGTGATTTCTTGAAAAGGAGGAAGGAAACTGAGTAACAGCTGGGATGCTGACGGCACAGGTGTGTTTTCCTGTTGAGTTTCACTCATATAGTGAGGTGCAGGGAGCAAGAGAGGGCTCCCCGCTCTGCATCCTGGGTATTCTGTTCTCCCTTCTCTTGCATGAAGGAAAGAAGCTCCGCATCCCAGCCTTCTCCTGAAGGGCCTGGTAATCTGTTACTCTCTCATCCAAAATGCCTGAAGAAGACTCTCACTTAGTTTCTTTAGAAATTTCTCCTCAACAGTGATGGAGCCAATCCAAGAAAAACTAGTCCTGGACTTTGTGATGGCATCTTAGGGTAGCTAAGATGTGGCGGGCAGATCTGGCAGGTGTGTCCTGGCGGAGCAAATCCTTACAATGATACTCACATGAGAAGCCTGACCTTTACTACCACCCTGGCTTCTACAAATGCTTTCTTCTTCTTTTTTAAATTGTATTTTTTTATTTTAGAAAGAAAGGAAAGGGACAGAGACAGAGAGAAACATTGATTTGCCATTCCACTTATCTATGCATTCATTGGCTGATTCTTATATGTGCCCTGACCAGAGATTGAACCTACAACCTTGTAATCCTTATATTAGGATTACATACTAACCAATTGAGCTCCTGGCAAGGCTACAGATTCTTTCTAAAAGCTACACATTTTCACATCAAGTAAACAATATAATTCATTATTATGCACTGAAGATACAAGAAGTGAACAGCTATTGGCTATGGAAGAAAATCAAAATTAGATAGTAGTCAAAAAGCCTGTACATGGCTGACTGTACCACCATCAGTTTTAAAGTTCCATGTATCTATCATGTTAGTTTATTAGTTCATATTTTACTTTGCTTTTATACACCTCAATTTCTTTTCTGAGAATAAGTTTGTCCTCTAAAGCAATAGCAGCAACAATAATCACAGCAATCACAGCACATTTTCATGCTCTATTACATATGAATACCGCCTTCTGCTTAGTTTTATTTATAAAAAAATAAAAAAGTTGATGTCAGATTCTACAAAATTCGGCAATTGTGTTTATTCTTTAAAAATAAGACTATACAACTAGCAGGCTTTTATTTATTCTGAATAAAATGTACTTTCAAGTCCTATATGCCAATCATCTAACTTCATATAGGAAAACATTTTTTCTAAATGCATGTTAATATTCAAACAGTAATTTGTTTGAGGCTATACATTTTATGACATTCCCACAGATTCAGGATTTCTGTAAAACTAC
Source organism: Vespertilio murinus (assembly GCA_963924515.1). NCBI lineage: Eukaryota > Metazoa > Chordata > Mammalia > Chiroptera > Vespertilionidae > Vespertilio > Vespertilio murinus. The sequence goes on from OZ004715.1 coordinate 13,978,978, forward strand.
AATTGTGCAATTGTAATTGTGACCCACACACAGAACGTAAAAAAAGTAACTGCCTTAACATAATCCCGCACGTAGAGGTAGCTCAAAAATATATGCTGACTAAACAAAGTGACCCCTGCTTTGATGAAAACTCCATGGTTTTGCTGGTGATGACTGCTGAGCAATCAGCACAGGCTAATGGCATGACCCAGCGTGCTATTCCTCCGTATTAGTGATCTTAATTTATCTCAGTAAAAGCAGGGGGTGGAAAAGTGCTAACATCCCCCTACCTCTCAGAATCTTAAATAGTCTCTCATGCTGCCAGTGTGTCTTTCCACTTATTTACCACCGAGTCTTTAACTACGTTGTTTATAGTTATAATTTATAGATTTATAAGAGTTTTGTTAATACATCTTGACAAAAACTTGGACAAGTTCCAACGAGGCACTTAAATTCCAATGCTTGAAATTGCCCTTAGAACGAAGGGACATATTTTCATTCTAAAATATTCGGGTTTAATATCGTAATTATTGGACAAAAACCCAAACAAACATCTACAAAAATATGTAGAACAGCAAACTACATTTTATGTAAGGCTAGTTTATTTTGAAGAAACTTAAAAAAAAAAAACAACAACTCATACAGTTATTTTAATTGGAATGCCTAAACCTAACTCTAGGAGGAAATAATATGTTTTATTTATATATATTTGAAGAAGAATGAAACTTATATAACAATTGTAGTAAATGCAAACTAGCATTCTCCAGAAGATATAAGAAATCATTAATTTTGGTCTCAAAAAATATGACAGTTTTATTAACTTAAATATTTTACATTTTAGACTTGTGCTCTGGGGATATATTTTAACATTAAGAGGGTAATTTTACCAATAACAGAAGAAACTAGAGTGGTACTCAGGATAATCACTAAAGTAACATTATTAACAAAGAATTCATTACTATGATTTGTATTAGTAGAATTTTAAAACCGTTTGCCCCCCAACTTTCAACCCCGCCCCCAATAGCATTATAAATCTCAGTCTCCTATGACAAACTTAGCAAGGCAGTGTGTTATAGCTAAAAGGTGCTGATGTAGGATAAAGAGGGGGGAAGATTTTATTAGTTATTCTAAAAATCCTCTCTTCATTCACGTTCAAGCATCTGCACATGAGCAAATGAAGATTACCAACAAACATGGAAAAACAAGAAACCATGGCTTTCTCTCTGAAAATCATCGCTTCTTTGTCCCCTATTAAGGTCTAAGTTCTTTGAGGGTGGCAGGAGCCCCAGCAGCCTTTGACTCTCAGAAATGCAAGCAGGTTTCAGTATCAAACCCTCAGTCCCTGCAACGGTATTTTCACGCTGGAAGCCAGTTAACCAGTGGCAGCCTCTCATAAACTGAAAAATGCTCCATTTGACCAGGCACAGTGGAAAGAGGCTGCGGGCGACCCTGGGATAAAGCCGTGAGACAGCAAGTCTAGCGCTATAGAAGCTAGAGTTTTGTCAACATCCGAATAAAGGCCAGGTCCCTAGGGCCAGTAACAGCATGTGGAGATGTGTTTATGCTCCCCCTTCTCAGTGTGAAGAAGAATATACAGTAAACTCGGAGCTTTGAAGGTATTCTGTGTCTCGCGCTTTAAATATTTGCTTTCTTTGTTTCAATCTCTGTACTTACCCCACATTTTATGGCACCACTTTTCAATCTTTAACTCTTGTGTACATCTTTGGTCTCAGGCTTGACTTTTTTTAAAAAAAAATCACTGAGGATCCCCCCCCCCCCGAAGAGCTATTGCTCATATGTGTTACATAGATCAATAGTTACCATATTAAAAATTAAAACTGAGAAGTTTGGAAAACACATATGCACAGCACACTTTCCATCAGCTGTCAAAGCAAGGGTGTCACACACTATATAGCCTTGGAAGGCTCCAATGCACACCTGTGGGAGAATGAAAGTGAAAAAAGTAAAAGTCACCTGGGCGTTGTCATGAGAAGAGTGTTGACGTTCTGAACCTGGAAGTGGACTGCCTGGGGTTCCTGGATAGCAAACTCAAAATTGCTGCTTGAGCTACATATCAAGGCAAAAATTAGAATGGTTTTCCTCCTTTTCAATATCAATTTCTGCTCTGCCTCTAAATGTTGAAAAGGAAGAACAAAGTTGAGTCATCACTACTTGACTTCATGAATTATAATGTTACAGTACTCAGGACCATAGAGTAGTAGAAGACTGAAGTGTAGAGGACCAATCATAACTGTTAGTGAAGAGGTGGAGAACCCGAAACACTCATACACTGCTAGTAAGAATTACAACCACTATGGGGAAAATGCTGGAAGTTTATTTTAAAAAATTAACATATCCTTACCATAAACTGTAGCTATTCTGCTACTAGGTCTTTACACAAGAAAAATGAAAGTCTATGATATGTCCTAACAGAAAATGGTATGGGAACATTATATGTAGTAACTTTATTTATAATGGTGAAAACCGGAAATAACCAAGTCCTATTAACAGACAACTTGATAAGTAATGTATGGTATAACCACACAGTGGAATACAATTCTATAAAACTGAGTGAACTATCAGCATATGTAATGACATGAAGGAGTCTATAAATAATTTTGGGTAGTGAAAAAACCCAGTCAAAATAGTGCATTAAGAAGATGAAAAGATAAATCATGTACCGAGGGAAAATCTGTGCAGAACACATTTCAGATAAAAGACTTCAATCCAAAACATACAAAGAATTCTTAATATTCAACAATAAGAAAAAGTACTACTTAATTTTTTTATTTTTTTATTTGTTAAATATATTTTGTTGATTTTTTACAGAGAGGAAGAAATAGGGATAGAGAGTTAGAAACATCGATAAGAGAGAAACATCGATCAGCTACCTCCTGCACACTCCCAACTGGGGATGTGCCTGCAACCAAAGTACATGCCCTTGACCGGAATTGAACTTGGGACCTTTCAGTCCACAGGCCAACCCTCTATCCACTGAGGCAAACCTGTTTCGGCACAACTTAATTTTTTAAATGGATAAAAGATATAGACATCTCATCAAATAAGATAAATGCAAATGGAAAATAGGCATAGGAAAAGATGCTCAACATTATATGTCATTGGGGAATCACAAATTAAAACAATGATAAAATACCATTTTATACTTATTGGAATTGCCATACTCCAAAACACAGCACCAAATACTAGTGTGAAAGTAGAGCTAAAGGGACTCTCAATCATTCCTGGTGGAAACTAAACATACTCTTGCCATATTATTCAACAGTCATCCTCCTTGGCATTTACCCAAACTACTTAAAAACATATGTCCGCACAAACACCTGCACATGAGCATTTAGAGCAGCTTTATTCATAATTGATAAAACTTTGAAGCAATCAAGACTTTCTTCATTTGGTGAATGGATAATCCACCTGTGGTTCATCTATACATGGTGATAAAATGAGGTGAGCTATCAAGCCATGAAAAGACATGAAGGAACCTTAAAGACACGTTGCTAGGTGAAAGAAGCTAATCTGAAAAGGTTACAGACTATGTGATTCCAATTATATGACATTCTGGAAAAGGTAAATGTATGGAGATGGTAAAAACATCAGTGGCTGTGAGGGGGATGGAAGGGAGGTGGAGCACAAGGGACTTGGGAGGGAATTAAAATTATTATTCTGTATTGTATTGTAATGGTGGATACATGTCATTATGCATTTGTCAAAACCCATAAGAAGATCAGTGGTTGCCAGGGGGAAGAGGGAAAAGTGGAGCACAAGGAATATTTAGGGCAATAAACCTATCATTTTGTATAATACTGTAATGGTGGACACATGTCATCATGCATTTGTCAAAATCAATATTTGTCAAAACCCTATTACATTACGGTTCACTCTACGACACAAAGAGGGGACTCTAATATAAACTATGGATCTTAGTTAATAATGTCTCAATATTGGCTCATCAATTTTAACAAATACACCATAATGATGCGAGATGGCAAGAATAAGGGAAATTGGGTGGGACAGGATGGAGGTGAATGGGTATATGGAAACTGTACTTTTTGCTAATTTTTTCTATAAACATATACCTGCTTAAAAAGTTTATTAGTTTTTTTTTTAAGTTCATGCTACATGATTCTATTTAAATAAAAATTCTAGAATGTAAAGCTAATTTATGTGGCAGAAAGCAAACCACTGGCTGTCTGAACATGAGGAGGAGGAGAGAGAAGGATGTCCAGGGAGTGCAAGGAAACCTTGGGGATAAATACACATGTTCGTTCTTTTCATTGAGATGATGATTTCCTGTGGGAGAGCATATGCCAAAATGTATCATACTCTATAGTTTGGATATGTATAGATTAATTATGTTAATTTTCATTTCTAATCATGTCCCAGATGATACTAATGCTGCTGATCTAGAGACCACACTCAGAGATTAAAGAGAGGGTGGTTGTTCCTAGGTTGGGCACTTAAAAATTACCTGAAGAGGTTTAAAACTAGAGACTATGATTTCAGTAATTGGTGGGGAAACCTCATTTGGGAATTCTTTAAAAGAATGGGTGATCCTCACTCAGCCAAGATGGAATGCAATGAGGATAGAGATCATTTAAAAATTAAATTATTAAATAATGTGGTGTGTTCCATTTCTGGTTCACTTATTACAGTAATTTTCTAAGAATGGCTACAAAAAATAGGGGCCAATGTGACTCAACCAACAGTGCACACTTGGCAATTTCATTCATTTTATTTTTATCACATGTAGAATTTTTTATATATCTACTAAAAAGGGGGGGGGTGGCTGGGAATTATCCCATTTCCTAGAAATAGCTATAGTTTGTTTAATCTTTAAATCTATCAACAAAACATAATCTCTAAAAAACATTGACCGTTCCCTCCTCATTCTGTGAGCCGCTAAATCATATAAGATCATTAAATGTAATATAAGATGACAGCTGATCTATTCTGGATATAATTTGGGGGTGGGAGAGGGCTGAGTAATTGTATGGCTCATTTTTGCTGAAAGAATTTCTTCCCTTCCCATAAAAACACCTTTAAAATCTAGCTCTATTATATTTCTTTTATGATCTACCTATTGGTTTCTTCTCATAGTCAATGTCCCATTGACAGTGAAGAACCAGCACTGAGGAGAAGGAAGAAGTAAGTAAGAGGCTGCACCCTGCTTTACGTTACTGTAGAACACACTGCAAGATGGCACCCTCAAAGACCAGAACAGCTCCTTTATCCTTGTCTCCCATCCATAACCACAAGCTGGGTATGTGTGTAAACAAAGAAAGCTGTGCTAATGAAATGCCCAGCCTCAAAAACCTCTCCTCCACATAACCCAGTTTTAGTTCCTTGACATCAGTTTAGTTCAATTCCTAAACTGATGTTCTAACAAGTAGCTCAGGTCACATTCTATAAAGAGGACCAGCATCCCTGACTAGTTTGGCTCAGTGGATAGAATGTCCGCCTGCGGATTGAAGGGTCCCAGGTTCGATTCCGGTCAAGGGCATGTACATTGGTTGCAGGCACATCCCCAGTGGGGGGGGGGGGGTGTGTGCAGGAGGCAGCAGTTTGATGTCTCTCTCTCATCGATGTTTCTAACTCGATCCTTCTCCCTTCCTCTCTGTATAAAGAGGACCAGCAGACTTTCATCCGGTGGCCTTCGCATGGCTGGAGGGACTTGCTTGGATAAAATTTTGGTTGGCTAATTAATTCTCTTTAGTGCATCAAAAGTGATATTGTCAGCCATCTGAGTCCTAATCATTTGCGGTTTACAGTAATCAAGAGCTATTGCTGTAACTAACCAACTGCCTCTTGGAATGCAACCCAAGCCTTTTTAAGTCAAGCCTAAAGGCAAAGGTAATTTTATAAAATAATGTGTGTAATTAATTGAACAAACACGTCACTAATCCAACAAACAACAGGAAGCTGAATACAAGAGTATTTCAAGGCATGTGCTATTTTAATGTGATTCTAAATTTAGGTGCAAAAAAAAATTCAGTTACATGGAATTCGCATCAGCATTTCTAATCTGACATCAAGGAGCTCTATCATTCTGTGCAAACAAATTACTGGAGTCAATTATCAATGAAAACATAGTTTCTCTCATAACCATTGGAATGGATCCCTTTAAGAGGAAAAAAAAATGTAATCGTCTCCACAGCCAGCTTCGGAAACCCTAGGACCACACGCTCAAATTCCAACGAGGCTCTCACTCATCCATTACACTTTTTAAAGTTGTTCCAGCCAAATGCCGAAGGGGTGAGACGGTGCTTGGGAGAAGCCTTCACAAGCAGAAGCCAAAGTGAGTACTATGAACATATTCTTAATCTCATCTTTCAAGACCATGGCAGGTTTTTCCATCAGTTTCATTTCTGCTTCTCCTCTACACATACGTCAATTGTGACCCGCACTGTGGTACCCTGCCAGGGCTGAAAGTGATGGGTTTCAGATGAGCTGTGTTATAACGCTGGCTACACAGCAGCAGGGTGAAGCCGAGAGAAAGAAAATAGTTGAAAATAATACAAGTTCGGGTCTCTTCCTAACCTCTGGAACTGGTCTGACTTCCTTGACAAATAAAGACGATAATGCTGGCCTCCAATCACTTCAAAGGTATCTTACTCTGACCTTCTGAGATGTAGACATTAAAAAACAGTTATGGGCCAAAACCCGTTTGGCTCAGTGGATAGAACATCGGCCTGTGGACTGAAGGGTCCCAGGTTCGATTCCGGTCAAGGGCATGTACCTTGCTTGCGGGCACATCCCCAGTAGGGGGTATGCAAGAGGCAGCTGATTGATGATTCTCTCTCATCGATGTTTCTAACTCTCTATCCCTCTCCCTTCATCTCTGTAAAAAATCAATGCAATATATTTTTTAAAAAAACAGTTATGGGATTTCTACTTATTTTGTGGAAAGCAAGTCACACAGTATTCTAACAAAATGAGAAGCCAGATAATATACGAAAACAAAGTTATTTTTCAAAGGCTGTGAGAAAACTGAAGCCACAAAAATTAGTAATAATAACTTTTAAAAATCATATGGAACTACAGTAAACTCCAAAGTTTGACAAGATTCTCCAACAACAGAAGAGAATTGTGGCTCCTTTCTTCCCTAGCTGAGAAGTGAAAAAAAGAAGAAGCTACCTTAGAAGCAGGTAGAAAAAAAGCTAAACTTTCAGCAAAGGCTAAGCCTATGTTTGGACTGGCATGGCTGTTTGGCCTAGAGAGCCCCTAGGTTACTCCTCACCTGAGGATATTTTTCCACTGTTTTTGTTGTTGTTCTTTTTGTTGTTGTTGTTGTTTCTGAGAGAGAGAATGGAAAGGAGAGAGAGAGACAGAAAAGCATTGATGTGAGAGAGAGACATTGATTGGTTGCCTCCCACACACACACCAAATTAGGGTCAGGGATCAAGCCTGCAACTGATAGAGGTGGTGCCCTTGGCTGGAATCAAACCCAGGACCCTTCTGTCTGTAAGCCCACATTCTATCCACTGAGCCAAGTTGTCCAGGGCTCCCTGTCAATTCTGTTCCCCAGGCCTTCATGAGTATTCATGACAAAGGTGCAGGGTACTGAGAGAGAGTGATAGTGAAATTTTAGGGCAGCCCAGGAGAAGTAGGAGGGTAGTGGAGAGAAATGAGAAAACCCCACACTATGCCCAGCCACCAGATATGCTACTAGAGTTTGGGGAGACACAATGCTGAGAGAGAACCTCCACCATACACACCGAGGGTAGATACACACGGCCTGCACCAGTCTGACAGGGGAACAGAATAGAGCCCACCTGTGGTAAATAACAAAACTCAGACACAGCTTAACTACTGGTCCAGTTTACTCACACAGCACTAACCCTGACATGGGCACATACACACTGCACTGTGACAGGAGAAGAGACATAAATACTTTTCTGAGCAGAAATATTACCTTTAGTTTATATTTTTCTACTTTTATATAGAACATTCAGATTTTTTTTAATGATGCTCATGAAAAGGCAAGAACATAAAGCCCACAATACAGATAAAAAGAGTTAATTTAATAAACTAGGCCACGAATAGCCCAGACATTGAAATTGTCAAATAGAAACGTTCAAATCGCTGATGAATGTATGTTAAAGTACACGGAGGAAAAAAGCAGCCAATATTCAAGAGCAGATAGGGAATTTAAAAGATGGAACTAGACAGGTGAGCCTAATGTAAATGTGAGAAATGACCGTGGGTAACTGAACCACAGAAAGAGAAACTGTGAAAAGGGGATACGGCTGTACTAGATGAAATAGTTCCTTGTGCCCCTTCAGTCAAGTACTCCAACCACCCACCTAGAAAGAAACACTGATCTTAAAGGTTAGTTTTGCCTAATTCGGACTTTATAAAAATAATTTTACAGTATATAATACTTTGTTCTTGAAGTCTTTCAGAATGTTGCTGAGATTCATTTATTTTCTTATATGTCAGTAGTTTATTCTTTTATTACTAAGTAGTATTCCACAATACAAATATACTGTACTTGCCTATTCCTTTGATAATGGGCACTTAAGATTTTCTAGATTTTGGTTATTAAAAACTAGAGGCCTGGTACATGAAATTCTGTCACTAGGCCTGGCCAGCAATCAAGGCCAAACTGTGGTTTGACTGGCAGGGCAATCGGGGGGGCCCCTGCTGGCACCTGCCTTGGCTGGCCTGGCATGGCCCACTTGCAAGCCTGCCCCCTGCTGCCAGCCATCTCCCTCTGCAGGAGGTAACCAGCAGGGCAAAAAGATAAAGGGGGGGGGGTCGCACGCAGGAGCACTGGCACCCACCTTGTCTTGCCTGGGGCCTGTGGGCTGGGGACAGCTCCTGCATTGAGTGTCTGCCCCATGGTGGTCAGTGCATGTGATAGAGACTGGTCTTTCCATTGGTCATTCTGCCATTCAGTCAATTTGCATATTAGGCTTTTATTATATAGGATTCGTCTTTGACAAAGATTTGTTTATGAGGCATTTTATGGGCATTTAAAAATGTATCTTTTTTGTTAATGTATGGCAGATGTTCCTCTTTTCTCCCCTCATTGACTCTTTTCATCCTGTTTCCACCCCTCTCCCCAGGCCTTCACTGCACTATTGTCTGTGTCCCTGGGTTATGCATATATGCATATAAGTTCTTTGGTTAATCTCTTCCCTCTATCCCACAGGCCCCTTCATGCCTCTGCACACAAATTGAAGCTATATGTTTGGAGAAGTAAAGCACATCTTCAGTGTACTGGCAAAATATTAAACGGAAAATTCCAGAAATAAACAATTCATAAGTTTTAAAATGAATCCCATTCTGAGTAATGTGATGAAATATCGCACCATCCCTTTCTGTCCCACCCGAGACATGAATCATCCCTTTGTCTAGCACATCCATCCATAAATGCTTCTCATCTGTTAGTCACCTCGAAGTTGTCTTGGTTTATCAGATTGACTGTGGTGGTAATGCTTAGTGCTTGTGTTCAAACTCTTACTTTACTTAATAATAGTCCCAAAGCACAAGAATAATGATGCTGACAATTCAGATATGCCAAAGAAAGGCCATAAAATGCTTTCTTTAAGTGACAAGGTATATATGCATAGGAGGGAGAAACAGTATATATTGGATTGGTACTGTCCAGTTTCAGGCATCCATAGAGGTCCTTGGAATGCATCCTTCACAGATAAGGGAGCGTATTATATTCATAGTCATTGTGTATTATATCTCTCTTATTTTGAAACTTGTATCAATATTTAAAGGGTATTTCTTATAAGCAAAATATGTTGAATCTTGTTTTATAATTTGGTCTGATAGTCTCTGCTTTACTTGAGATGCTTTAGTCTATGTCAATTCAATATACTCATTAATATATTTGGGTTTAAGTCTATCATCTTGGTATCTGAACTATACTTGTCTCATGCTTTTTACTACTTTTTACTACTTTCCTGCAAAGAGTCAAATATTTTTTGTGCTCTATTTTATTTCTTTCATTGATCTTATACTTACAACACATCTCAATTCAGTTACAAGTCCAGTTCTTTAGTTGTACTTGCCATAATAACCATATATGACTATAGACTACCAAATAAAAATTGAACTATATATATATATATATATATATATATATATATATATATATATAAAGAGTAAAGCACAGGTACATATAGAAACATGCATGATTATTATAGACTTCCTGAACAAAAGTCCAATTCAAAAGAGGATATGATGAAGACTCCATATATAAATTTTAAGAAAAGAAAAAACTGATGATCACAGAAGTCAAAATAGTGATTACTTTGTGTATAAATGGTTTTTGTTGTTGTTGTTGTTGTTGTTTTTTGTGTGTGTGTGTGTTTTAAATAGATTTCAGAGAGACAAAAGTAAAAGGGAGAGAGGGATAGAAACATCAATGATGAGAGAGAATCATTGACTGGCTACCTCCTGCATGCCCACTACTGGGAATCAAGCCCCAAACCTGGACATGTGAATCAAACTGTGACCTCCTGGTTCATGGGTTGATGATGTTCAGTCACAGAGCTACACCATCCAGAAAGAAATAGTTTTGATAGAAGGTGGCACGGGGAATATTTTTGGAGTAATACTCTATATATTGACCTGTGTAGTGGTGTATACATAAGTAAAAATCATCAAGTAGTATATTATTTTAAGAGGAGTGCGTCATCTGCATTTTAGTGTAGTGTATATTAAACAAGCTTTTGTAAAAAAAAAATAGAAAGGAAAAGGGAAGGGAGGGAAATGAAGGGGAGAGTAAATTCCTGGTTTGTAGAATCTGCCAATTTCCATTGTGTACATGTTCCAGACATGGCCAACTTGAGTTACCAGCATGACATTACCAACTGTGAACTTGGAAGGGATTGATTGGTACAAGCCAATTGCAACACATGAACCTTAATATAAAAGCAAAATAAATCTCTGAAGAAGCTGGGATTTGAACATAAGCAGTCTGAATGCAGACCTCACTCTTTTGAGGACTCTCCCTGAACTGTAGAAATAATCCTGAGGAGGAGGGGGAGAAGGAGAAGGATATCTTCACACACAAGACTTCTATGGTGTTCAGAGGACACTGGATACAATGCTACTGAGGCAGAGGTAGGCTCCCTCAACCTCCATTCCTGGACCCCACCCATGCACCCTCCCGCTAAGTGCTACCAACTTTCAGCACACCCAAACAGACCTGACAGATGGCACCACCGGCACTCAGCTCTGAGATTTCCCTTCTCACACACTGTACAGTGCCAAATATGCTGTCAAACTCAGGAAATAATACACTTTAAGATAATGAAGTGTATTAGACGGCCATACCAAAGGCAATATTGAAGTGACAAATACAAAATGTACAACAGCACAATAAGGCAGATGCTCCCAGGCGTCCAGCTTGTTCCTAGAAGGATATACATTAAAGCAGAAATAAACCTTATGTGCTTGACTGGGTCTCTACATTTTCACATGTTTGCTCTGCAAGAAGAATCGTGCTGAGAGTCACCGTCTGCATTTCCTAACCTTTGTCAGGACCCTCTGGCCTCAGTGACACAGAGCTGCAACCATATGAAATTAATTCCCTGGTTGCATTAGCTCAAAGAGATCGTGTCCTTTAAAGGTCATCAATTAATGAAAATTCTAATTCAGTATAAACATGTAGCCACAAAAGACTTGGGTTCTGAACAAGGTGGCCTGTTCTGATAGGCAGTATGACATCTGCCCCCAAGCCTAATATGACACACAGGAAAGTAGAAACAGTAGTAACAAGGCCTTTTACAATGATTTAATGCCACAAAAGAGTGTCACTAGGGGTAAAAGTCTAATTCCAATAATACAGTGTTTAAAATGCAAGGCCCCAGGCATCATGGATTTAAGGGTGAATATTTTTGTGCCAATTATTAGCTACAAAAACTTGTACAAGTTCCTTAACTTCTTTGTGTCTCTGTTCACTTGTAAAATGGGGATTATAACAGTAATGGTCATATGCACACATTCATATAATTCCACATATGTACATAGTGTGGAGATAGAAAGATAGAGATTGTGTGTGTGTGTGTGTGTGTGTGTGTGTGTGTGTGTGTGAGACAGACACTGTTGAGGTCCATCCATATCCTTCAGATCCTATCATGTCTTGTGCTCTTATGGCTTCCAACTACCAGAATCTGTTCTCTGGGCCAAGTTGTTTCTCCCAGAACCTCAGAGGGTCCTTCTACCTGTGTATACAGTAAAACAGAGGCACCGGGGAATTAATACCTATTAAGAAGAGCCCTCAGCAAAGAAATAAAGGGAGTTGGTATATGAATTCCCCAGATCCCTCATTCAGGTAGGACAGTTCCAAGGCATCATCTACACTAATAAAAGAGAAACATGCAAATTAACCATCACTCCACTATACCCACAAGCCCCACCCAACATCCAATCAGGAGCAAGTATGCAAATTAATCCAACCAAGATGATGGCCAGCCATGAAGCAAGCAGGAGGCTTAGGTTTCTCCAGTGATGGAGGAAGCCAAGCTTTCAGCCTGCTCTGGCTGGCCCTGGCCTCCACTTAAGGTTAATAAGTTTCAATTACAGAAGATAAATAAATCCCAACAAAAATGGCTGTGGCCAAGGAGTGAGCAGGTGTCTTGGGTTTCCTCAGTGATGGAGGAAGCCAAACTTTCTGGCCTGCCCTGGCCTCTGGTCAAGGCTATGAGGTTTAAATTATAGAAGATAAAATAAACCCCAGATCCCAGGGCCTCCACTTGGGTCGCCATGGGTGTGGCAGCCTGCAAAACACCATAGGCCCCTCTCACAGGCCACCTCATGACACAAAGAAACCCCCACCCTGATCCGGGACACCCTTCAGAGCAAACTAGCCAGCCCCCACCTGTGCACCAGACCTATATCCTAATAAAATAATAATATTCAAATGGACCATCACTCCAACACACAAATGTGGTCAAAGATACTGCCCCCATGTGCACATAAGATGCCCAGCATGGGAGGGCAGTTGAGAGGGGCAGGCCTGTAAGGGAGGGCAGTTGTGGATGATCAAGCCAGCAGATAAGGGCAATTGTGAGGGACCAGGCCTGCAAGGGTGGGCAGTTGGGGGCAATCAAGTCTTCAGGGGAGGGCAGTTAGGGGTCACCAGGCCAGCAGAGGAGGGAAGTTGGGGGTGACTGGGCCTGCAGGGATGGGCATTTGGGGGGACCCAGGCCTCCAGAGAATGGCAGTTGGGGGTGACCAGGCCTTCATTGGAGGCCAGTTAGGTGCGATCAGTCTGGCAGGGGAGGGCAGTTAGGGACAAACAGGGAAAATGGAGCAGTTAGGCATCAATCAGGCTGTCAGGAGAGTAGTTATGGGTGATCAGGCTGGCAGGCAGAAGAAGCTAGGGGCAATCAGGAAGGCAGGCAGGTGAGCAGTTGGGAGCCTACAATCCTGGATTGTGATAGGGATGTCCCAAATTGGAAAGCGTGCAGGTTGGGCTGAGGGACCACAGGCCCCCATGCATGAATTTCGTGCACCGGGCTTCTAGTAAAGGAATTATTGCTTCCACAAGAATGAAATCTCCAAACAACCAAATTCATAAGTACCTGACATGGACACTCTGCTTGTCTACCCAACATCAGCCCCATGTGAAGCTCAGCTTTTTATAGGGACCCACCCCTTTCCACATGCACTCAGACAATGGAGACCCACCCTCAGACAGAGTAGATCTCGATCAGTCTCAGTCAGCTTGGACATTCTGCTGACAACATTCTAGGTAGAGGAACGTGACCCAGGAGGTTCAGTCCCACTGAGTTAAAAGCACTTGGAAAAGTGCTTTACTCTCTTCTTTTCTCGCATTTCTAGCAAGAAAATAAGTACCCTAAAGAGGCACTGGATCTTCTAATTTGTAGTCCATTACTGCTAGAAAACATCCTGATGCACAGTCTTTGCAGATATTGGAGAAGCAGTCAAAAGAACAGTTAGTTGTCAGTGGCCTGGTGAATTGTGTTTCTCTTGATCGGATGCAAAATCAGATGATGATTTTACTGTGTAACCCAAACCCTGCAAAAATGAGGGCATTCCTATCTCAAGCAATGGTGATGTGTGGTAGTTCAACCAGAGAAAGTTAACATTTTGGCACCTCCTACTGGTGTGTTCCTGGTGACGGAATTGCTTTTGAGGCTTTCCTTGGAGAACTTGACAAGGACTTGAATTCCTCTTGGGACAACAATGGAAACCGGCTTGAAGATGGTCGAGCAGTGAGTTGTGAAGTTCTCTGTCATTGCAAGTATTGGTGAGCTGCAGATTATACCTGAGCCTATCATCCAACTGGACTTCCACTTATGTGAGCTAAATTTCAAACACTTACCAGACAAGGTGGAGACCACGTTGTCAGCGGACATTGGCTAAAACTAAAGCAGGCTCTGGGAGGTCTCCGTGGCATGTGGTTACTTCAATTACTAAATCATTGGGATATACAGGAGGCTGGAGAGGAGTCTAGATCACAAGAGACAGGGTCACACTTATTGAGGGAGTTCCAGATACTATCTTTCAAATAGGAGGGAAGGATTTCCATATTTTAACCACAGGTGTGGCTTTAAGAAAACATATTTACTGAAGATCAGCCTTGTATATAAACACTAGAGGCCCGATGCACGAAGATTCATGCAAGAATGGGCCTTCATTCTCCGGGGTGCCAGCACCGCCTTCGCTCTGGCCAGAGCTGCCTTTCTGCTTTCCCTTGCTGCCCAGAGCCCCGGAGAGGCTGGGGCGGTGTGGAACACCTGCATCATTGCCATGGTGATGAGGCAAGCATCCTGCCCTGGCTGCTTGGTGCCTGCGTATGCAAATTAACCCACCATCTTTGTTGGATTAATTTACATACTTACACTTGATTGTCTTGTGAGTGTTGCAAAGGTACAATCAATTTGCATCTTACTCTTTTATTTGTGTAGATGGTTATCACTTATGGGGAGAAAGTAAATTTGAAATCATGCTTAATCTACCTAGGTACCATTAAAATGATACCATATATTAAAATTCCAATATAAATATACACACTATTTTGAACCAAACAAGATTATTCTTCAAATACTCCTTTGCGACCCACATTTTTATTATTATATCAGTATCGTTTAGTGTCAATAAGTATAGGTTTATGCCATAATTTTAACGATATATAATGTTCAATTCTTGCTTGGAGAGTTTACCTACCCAATAGATGACTGGTGAACATTTATACTATTTTCAAAATTTTATGCATAATTATTATAAATAAAAATATAATCCACATGCTTTCACCTATATACTTGTAAATTATTTTATCATTTACTTAAAAGAAATACCTAAAAGTAGCATAGCTAGGTCAAAAGTATACACATTTTAAATTATTTTGGATTCATATTTCCAAAACTCCTTTCAGAAGATTATAAATATATCATTCCTAGCCTCTCAAGTAGTCTTTAATAAGCACCTATCTTAATATATTTATTTACTTTTAATTTTATATTTTTATCCTGCCTTATTTTATTTATTTTTTTAAATATATTTTATTGATTTTTTACAGAGAGGAAGAGGGAGGGATAGAGAGTTAGAAACATGGATGAGAGAATCATCCATCAGCTGCCTCTTGCACAACCCCTGCTGGGGATGTGCCAGCAACCAAGGTACATGCCTTTGACCAGAATCGAATCTGGGACCTTTCAGTCCGCAGGCCGATGCTCTATCCACTGAACCAAACTGGTTTCGGCTATCCTGTCTTATTTTAAAAATAAGTTTCAGGTAGCTTTCAAAGCTATATACAACACACACAAAAATGTAAGTAAAAAAATATGACCGAGTGGAAACTAATGATAAAAAATAAGATGAGGACAGGTGTGATATTAATATATAAATACTGTGAGGTCCTTTTCAGCTGAGCATTTTACTGTGTAAGAAACTGTATTCAAGCTTTATAAATATTCAGACAAATACCTGATAAGCAAAGTGAGGAAATAAATGAATCATCTCCAATTCCTTTAGAAAGTTGGTGTGGTAGGCATAATAAATGAGTGAATTAATGACAGTAATGAAAAGTAATGTTGCCAATCCATGTCATGGACATGAATAATTGAATGATGACTGTATTAGCACAATGGGAATAATTTTCACTCAGATGGACATAAAACTATAAAATCCAATTAGCTCTTCAACACAAAAAGGAGAATTACTCTTCAAATAATCATGACTATCTCATATTCCTTTGCTTTTCCCTGTCAGAAAATTTTAATCAATATTGTATCCTCCTATACCCAAAATGCCCATTATGCATTTTCTTACTATATCTGCATATGTAGATCTTCAATTAGCTAATTCAGTCCTGTTTATATTATGCAATTCCCATTTCTAAAAGATTAAGTGGACTGTCAAACAATACTTGTATGCAAGAGTCGGTCTGCGGACTGAAAGGTCCCGGGGTTCGATTCCGGTCAAGGGCATGTACATTGGTTGCGGGCATATCCCTGGTAAGGGATGTGCAAGAGGCAGCTGGTGGATATTTCTCTCTCATCGATGTTTCTAGCTCTCTATCTCTCTCCCTTCCTCTCTGTAAAAATATCAATAAAATATATTTTAAAAAGAAGAAAAAAAACAATAGTGAAGCAAAACAACTTTTCTAGAGTGCCTCTAGATGTGTCTGTCCAATATGGCAGCTGCTAGTTACAAATAGCTAAATTTAAATTAATTATAAAATCTTAAAATCAGTTGTTCAGTTGATCTAGCCATGTTTCAAGTGTTCAGAAGCCATTTATAGCTGGCAGCTACCACATTGGTCATTGTAGATATACAACATTTCTATCATCCATAAAGCTCTGACAGTACTACTTATAGAATTTAAGTTGTCTTTGACCAATAAAATGTTAGTACAAATAAAACTGTATATATTTGCCGAAACCGATTTACTCATCAGTGGATAGAGCGTCGGCCTGCGGACTGAGACTGAGGGGTCCCAGGTTCGATTCTGCTCAAGGGCATGTGCCTAGGTTTTGGGCACATCCCCAATGGGGGGTGTGCTGGAGACAGCTGATCGATGTTTCTCTCTCAGTGATGTTTCTAAATATCTCTCTCCCTTTCTCTCCGTAGAAAATCAATAAAATATTTAAAACAGAAAAAAAAAGTATATACTTAAGCTGATTGACTAAGGCCAAAATGTATTTTCCGATAAAGTCATGAATACAAATGATTTTAGTGGAGTCCATAAAAGTCAGTTTAGCCCTCTGTGGAACTGAAACCCTTCCAATTGACAATGCAACACAATCTTAAATACTTCTATTGTACACTTATAATTAAATAAAACAAGAAAACAATAACTTTGCCTGAGAAACAGTGCTTTCTTTCCTGTGAATGCTGTAGCTAAGAAATAACAAGTTTAATTAGAGAAAGAGGTGTCCATCTGAATAGGGAATTCTGTAGCACTGTGTTAAATATATTCTTAGCCTTTCCATCAACAATAGAGGTTGCTAACAAATCAGTCTATATTACAATTTGCATTTAAATCACAAGATAGAGCTTTGGATTTCTTTGACATGCAAATATTACTGCCATTAGACTTACATTTATCAGTTCAGATAATTATATTTCGCCTTCATAAATGGAATTTTACAAGGGAAATAAAATGAGAGGTGGAAAAATCTTTCATCAGCTAAGTAAGCAAGGGTAGAAAAAGAAAAGGGAAGGATAGGCAATCTTATTTAAAGTGCCTATGGGTATAAGTGAGAAAATAAAAGAGATAAACAGCAAACTGCACTATACACGGAAAATGACCGAAGAAAGAAATTGAAGGATGAGATTAGGGTAGATAATACATAGAAACACCCACCTCAAAACAATTCTGTAATAGAACAGACATGATATAGAACTTTGCTACTCCAAGTGAGGTCCATGGTCCAGCAGCATTGTCAACAAAATACCTACCAACCATTTCCAAACCCCTTCTTTCTTGCCTATCTTTCCCTAATGAAACTCAAGAAGACAGTTACTTGACCTCCCTCCTTAAAGCACAGAGTACCAATGACCATCAGGGGGACAATGAGCCATGATGAAATGTTTTTTAGGCAGCTTCTGGTAACAATTTTCCTTTCTATCACCATTTATATTGCAGAACTGTATACCTGAAACCTATATAATTTTATTAACCAATGTCACCCCAACAACTTCTATAAAAAATAAAAATACATAATAAATATAATGGCATAATACTAAAAAAAAAATAATTTAAAAAAAGATGTTCCTTTTTGATAAAGTATCAATAGTGAGGTAAGGACTCTGCCACTTGCTAACTTTTCTTGTGCTGAGATCCCTACTGTAAAGAGAGGATTCACAGAATGGGGATTACCATTTCATGACTAATAAAAGGAGACTTCAACAACAAACTAAGACCAGGAAGGGCATTAGAAAGAGCCTGGGTTCTCCATGGCATCACTGAGCCTCAGCACCAACAAACTCACCTGTTCTAGAGTTTTGTGAGATCATTTCAGTCACTGTTTCATTAGCTGAATCTGAAAATATTCTTAATGGCCTTGGGGACAACAGAGTGTTTGGGGAAAAGAGGGAAGGAACTATCTATCCCATGTATATTATGTCCATACTTAGGATTGTCAAAACTCTGGAAGGATTCAGAAAATTTTAGTCATATTTTAGATTTGGTCAAACCAGTTAGTCCCAACTTGAAAAGGTTTGTGGGTGTCTTTTCTCCCCTAAAGAAGGAAATTTGATGGTTGTTAAATCTGAATTGACTTCTTTTTTAGAGACAGAATACAAATGAGCTTTTTATTTTAATTTTTATTCACACTTAAGATTTAGTCTTTAAAAAAAAAAAAAGACTGGTTAGCTAAATCAATGATTAAAAATGACCACCTTCGCTCTGATTGTGTTAACTAGTCTACTTTCAAATCTTGTTTATTTCAGATTGCGTGTTATTGTTACACATTAACTATACATCCTGAAACTGGCTAAAATATGGCGTTTCAGTCCATAGGGAGTAGATATCAAAGTGATGTCCGAAGCAAACAAGTTATATTTTCCTAAAACTTCTCCTGATTAAAATAATTAATCAAAGCATATTTCCTCCCATTTTCTTTCCTTTTTTCTGAATCAACAGTCTTGTTTGGAAAAAGAATGGAAATTTCAGCATCTACTTCTGTTTGAGACTGAAATTTTCCATGACACTTCAAGCATACACTCCCCTTATCGGATAGCTCTGCTGCAGCAACAAGGAAGTGCAATCAAAGGTATGAATTACCAAACTTCACAAGACTTAAGGTATAAATCTTACAGTTATTGAGTATAATGAAAGAGTATATTTCAACAAGTGTGAATGAAAATCTTTTATGAATCTATAAATGCATTTCCTTCATCATTAAAACACTGACATAAGAAATCTTTAGATTGCTGTGCACTTTCATAGGCATCACACTAATCCAGCCGGATCCGGCCCATTTAGCTGTTCTATCCGGCCCATGGAGCGGAAAGAGCACAGGGTTCTCTTGCTCTCCCCTCCGCTCCTTCACCAGCAGCCCAAGATGAGAGTGCCAGCATGGTCAGGGTGCTTTTGTTCCGGCCTTCCGGTCCAGTTTAAGAATCCCTTCTGGCCCTCGAGTCAAAAAGTTTGCCCACCCCTGCGACTAATCCATGGTGACCATGCTGTAGAAAGTTTAAAATAAAAGGTGGATTGTTTGATCTTATAGTTAATGTTTCTTATTTTGGAGAGATAGGTGGGTATTGTTTCTGGGTTTATTTTTTTAAATATTTGCTTCCGGTTTAGACTTTTTCTTTTGTAGGAAGCTTGTGTATTTGTCCATAATCTCTGAAGAGATTGGAAGATTATACCCAACAAATAGTTTAGGTTTTTCAAAGTTTTATTTTGAATAATATTTTTATAATACACTCAAAATTAACGTATACAGAGTACAGTAATTCTCAGATTCTCATCTGGATATAAATACCTGGGGATCTTGTTGAAAATCAGATTCCAATTCTGTTGATCTTGTGTTGGGCCTGAGATTCTGCATTTCCTGCAAGTTCCCAGGTGATGCTGCCCACCACACATCCTTCTTTGAGTAGCAAAGCCTAGTTACTAGTTCACAAAGTGTTTAACTTATGTAATCTCATATAGTTCATGGTCTAGCCTCATCATACCACTAATGAGCAAGACAGCTTTAGGGTCTTGCTCAAGACATTAAGTAATCAAGTTAACACTCTAACCTATACAATCAAATGGAAATCAAAATGCCCTTCTACCTCAAAGAGAACTTTCCCCTGCACCTCTCCCAAGTGAGACACCTGGTCCTTTGGAGTCGATCAGAACCAATTCTGCAGTGCATCAGTTCATTCAGACTAAACATTGTCTAGCCAATGAATGAGCTAAACACAGCAACTGATTGTACACAAGGCAATAGAGGATCATTTTTGGCTTTACGTACATATCAGAATACATTGTAATTTGGACTTTAATTCACCATGAGAATGTTATCCAGAGAAAAATGTCCACTTAAGTATACTGTGCTCCATTAGCATGCTAGCTCTATGTAGAGAAATTAATTAATCTTCAGATGGGAGAAGGCAGAGTGGTAAACAGACTGTTTCTCATTCAGAAGATGCTTCTCATGGTCTAAGAGAAAATAGCATTATGATGCCATTCTCTTCCCTCTTTTGTCTTTCTTTCTTCTCTCCTTATCTCCCCCTCCATTCTTCTCTGCCATTGCACACACATCTATAAAACCCTTTCAAATCTGATTTTGTTTTTATGATTCAACTAACTGAAATAGCTAAAATCCCATTGAGAGTCTGAGAGCAGCAGAAAATCTGATTACTTGGAATGCTGTTGGCTAGCTCATGGCATCCACATTTAAAGAGGCATCCTGCTACAATCATCGAGAATGAGCATATGGCAGACCTCTGGATGCAACCATCATTGTTCAGTTGTTGTTCATTATGTTTGAATTAACAGTGACAGCGCACATCATGCTTATTAGATGAAGTTTCTATTTAATGCCCTATTATCTATTAAAACCTCTCAGCTCTTATAGAAATCACACACACACACACACACACAAAATCATGTAGAGATTTGAGGACCACCCACACATGACATTTCCCATTCTTTCCAAAATGCAATTTAAAGGGTTTATTTTAAATAGTTAACACCACCACATTAGTACAGTAGCATCATTCTTCTGGTTCGGACTAGAGTGTTGGGAGAAGAAAGTGGATTGTTGCTTTTGTTAACCTATGAGCCAAGTTATACCTGTTCTGGAGGAAAGAAGAAGTAGGAGTGCTACTGAATTGCAGAAATACCACGTGAAAATATTGCTGCCATATACCTTTGAGTAGTATCCTATATAATAAAAGGCTAATATGCAAATGGATCAAATGGCAGAACAACTGAACAACCAAACAACCATTGACATGCACTGACCACCAGGGGGCACACGTATGGAACATGATGGAGCAGGTGAGCAGGGTCGCCAGACCAAAGTGGGGCACTGGTCATTGTCATTGGAACAATCCTCTGGTAGTTACTGAAAATTCTTCACTCCCGAATGCCATGGTTTTGCCTGGCCCATACATCTGCTGATGGTACCAGCTCTGCTCACACTGGCTGCTTACACCAGAGCCACTGCTTGCACCCACTGCCACGCACAAACTGCTGGGCACTGTCAATGGGTGCAAGCAGTGGCTGCAAGCCACAATCATCCCTCAGGGCTTCTCCCCACCCCCCTGCTCCTGAGGGGTGATCAGGGCTGGCAGCCACCTATCACAACCACTGCCAGTGACAGCCCCACTTGCACCCACTGCCTGAGCCAGTCTCAATCGCTTGGTGCCATCAGAGGGTGCGAGTGGTGGCTGCTGGCCCTGATCACCCCTGAGGGCTTCTCCATCTCTTCTGCTCCTGAGGAGTGATGGGTATAGCAGCTGCCACTCACACCCACTGACTACACTGGTCCTGCTCACATCAGCTGCTGGCACCAGCCCCAATCATTTCATGCTGTCAGCAGATGCGAGTGGGGCCAGTGCCACCAGCATGTAGGAGCAGTGGTGGCAGGAGCGGAGCTGTTGGCAGACAGAGGACTGGGGGCCAGGGAGAGAGGGGCCAGGCAGGGGTGCGGAGGATGAGCCAAGACCCACCCCTGTGCCCACTGCAGCCTCACAGCCCACAGTTCCTTTCAAGGTGCAAAAATTTGTGCACTGGGCCCCAGTTAATATATAAGCTATAGCATCATTAGCATCACAACTGCCATTTTTTAAGAGCCCTACCATCAAGCAAACTGGAAATGAGGGCCAACATAGACCTCCCTACAGACCATCACCTCTGTCCCATACACTTGAAATATTGCCCATTCAGTGCACAAATTAACTGCAAGATAACCAGTCAGTATTATTTGAACTAAAGGCTCAGTCCTGTGGGTTAACTCAAGCCACACTTACAAGAGGCTTGCCAAAAATAGGCTCTGGTGTCTCCTAATTTTTTTTTCTTTCTAAAAGCTTTTGTTCTTCTAAAGAACAAATCATAGCTGTAACCACTGCTAGGGATTTTATTCCCATTTGGAGATGTATCCTCCTTCCCCACTTAGATTTGATTGGAAAAAAAAACCTGTTTGCAGATCTAATTCTTGTATTGTCCCTGCTGCAGCATGAGAATAAGAATTCTACTCTTTGAGGCTTTCCAGGGTTCTATCTATTTAAAACTGCCATAACAAAATAAGATTAAGGTATTCATTTTTGTGTGGTTTTTTTTCTGATTTCTGAGGTTTATATGGGAATGGTCACCTCTTTATGAAGATAAGCAAAATAACACAACAATTTACAGTGGGGGTAAGGGTACCACATGTAGATATTCCCCTTGTTTAACCGTAGCAAAATGAGCTCATTCTATTTAGGTTTCATTAACTCTAAGTGAATCCTATTTTCAGGACTGATTATTCTTTATGGAAAACAAAATTACAAAAGTTTTCTCCAGCAGAAAAACTGAGACAAAATTTTAATAGTAGCCTAAAAAGTAAGGATTCATTTACTGAGTGCATCTTATTTAAATTAAAGTAATATATAACCTACTCAATGTTCAAGTTTACTTGTAAATAAATGGCTGTCCTTTCTAATAACAGTAATGATAATGATAACACCCTGCATATGTTAAAATCTTTTATACTTTTCTCATATGAATTACAACTCCTAATCTGATGAACAACCATACAATTTACACATTAAATTAATAGTTGAAGTCCCTCTCCCCCCAAAAATGATATGTTGAAATATTTACCTCCAGTGCCTCAGAATGTGACTTTTTTTGTAAATAGGATCTTTCCTGAGGTAACCAAATTAAAATGAAATTGTTAAGGTAGGCCCTAATTCAATAAGACAGGATCCTCATTTAAAAGGGGAGATTTAGACACAGATAGGCACAGAAGGAAGAGAGAGCAAAAAGATATACATCTGCAAGCCAAGAAAGGGAGAGAGCAAAAAGACATGCATCTACAAGGCAAGGAATGACTAAAGCTACCAGAAGCTAGGTTTCTTCTGCTTACCTGAAGTCTATAATTTCAACCTCTTTTTTAAAAAAGAAGCTTCTCTTGTAGTATTTGCAATTAAAGTTGATAGATCATTTTCCTAAATGGATGAGCTACAGGTACAAAAATGCTAAATTTCTAAGTTTCTATAATGAGTGTAGAAGTAATATAAACACACACACACACACACACTAGAAGCCCAGTGTCCAAAATTTGGGTAGGGTCTCTAGGCCTGGCCAGCGATCAGGGCCAATCCGGGTCTTCAGGCTACCAGCTGGGGCCTTCACCTTCATATATATATATATGCAATATTATATATATAATACCCTGGAAAAGTAATTGCAGAAGGAAGTTCCTTCTTTCTAAGTAGAGGCTTATAATTTTATTGCATAAATATACTTGTTTATTAAGCATACAGTTATTAAATACTAGAGTTCCGGTGCATCAATTCGTGCATAGGAGGTTGGCTGGCCCCAGGAGGCTGGCTGTGGGAGTACACTGACAACTAGGGGGCAGCTCCTGCATTGAGTATCTTCCCTGAGGGTCAGTGCATGTCATAACAACTGGTCAACTGGTCGACCACTCATTTAGTCACTTAGGCTTTTTTGTATATATAGATTTACTATGTGCCTGGCACAGTATGAGACAGAGGATCATCACAAAATACACAATTAAACTGAGATATAATTCTAACTATACCTGGAAAAAGAATGATAACCTGTTTCTTAATACTCACTCTAGGTAGACCAGAAAAATGAAGAGTCTTCTCCCTAACCCTTGAAAGTCTAGGCTAATTTTGAGGCTGTAATGAAAGAATCTGACATATTCTCCATCAAAATGGAGATGTTTTTCTCAGGTTTAACAAATAATGAGATTAACTGAGCTATCATTTTGCAATTAATTGATCACTGAGTAATTAATTATATTCATCATCATAGTATTAGTCAGCATCATAACATCTAACCTTTGCCTATCAGTATCACAGGGTTAAGAGCATGTCAAGCATTTCCTTCTTTGATCTTTTCAACTATCCTATTGGATAGGTCCTACAATGACCCCATTTTATAGATAAGGGAACTAATGCAGTAGAAGCAAGTAACTTATTTAAGAGGTCACATAATAAATTGTTAGCTTAAATTTCAAAACCACTAGTTATGTCTGTTCATAGAACTGAAAAGAGAAACAGAGAACATTCACATTCTAAACTTCATATCCACTAAATAGGCTAAACTTTGGGTAAAAAGCCACCTTCACATTTCATGCAAAAATATCTGTTGATTCATACTTCAGCAAAATCCACCACTACCATCATCAATCATATATATATTGATTTTTTTCAGAGAGGAAAGGAGAGGGATAGAAATTTAGAAACATTGATCAGAGAGAAACATCAACCAGCTGCCTCCTACACACCTTCCACTGGGGATGTGCCCGCAACCAAGGTACATGCCGTTGACTGGAATCGAACCTGGGGATCTTCAGTGCTCTATCCACTGAGCCAAACAGGTTTTGGCTCCACTACCCTTTTTTATTTAATAAACAAACTCTATACAAGAAAGTAACAGTATTCAAGAAAAAATATATAAACTACAAAGAGCAGGGTTTGTAGACCCTTCAGAATGCGAAATACACCTTTTGAATAAGTCAAGGCAGAAAACAACTTAATATTGCAATAAGAGAAAAAAATATGTATGATCATTGTGGAATAAAAATAAAAATGACAGATGGCAAATGGAATGTTTAAAATTCCAATACTGGTGAATAAGACACATGAGATTGGAAAACAGTCTTTTGTTTTTACCCTAAACAATATTTTTCAAAAATAAAACTTGTTTTGTGAGCTACAGAGTTCATATCATATCTACCACCAAGTGTTGGGGGAAAAAATAGAGAGTGAGAAAACCATGTTATCATTAAGTGACAGAAGTGGATGAGACCGTAGAGACTGTGTTTAATCCTCATACAGAGGCTAAACCTCAGCCCAGAAAGCTTCAAGTTGGTAACAATCATTGGTGGAAATCCTGTGGCTAAAATGTATTAGCTGTTAATATGGAAATTCTATTGTATGCCCAAGTAATTCTTTCTTCTCTATGTGAGGTCTCAGATGTTTATTCGTTCCAGTACTTCATAACCCTGTTAAGAACATCCAGTGTGAATGTATTTTTTTTAAAGCTGAACTGTCAATTTATTCAGCCTCCCATCATTAATAAATAAGGTTCTTCTTCATTTTGATAATGAACCCTTTCCAGAGACTTCCATAAATGCGCAGCATGCCATCATAGCATTTTCTCCTCATACTCTCAAAAGCTGAGACAGAGATCTCATATGCTCTTCCAGGGCACATGGCTAGACTACCAGCCACCGTTACCAGTTAGGCTGTGGCCACCTTATGGGGTTCTGGGTTCATGATATTAGCTGGAAGAGAGGGGAATTATTTTAAAACATGCTTCATGTCTCTTCTCCTTTATTGGTTATGCTGGAGTCATTTGTTCCATATGACATAGCCTCAATATAAAAACATTCTAGCTCCCTGAGTCATTACTTGAAAGAAGGCTACTGAGAAGCCACCTGACCCACACTATTATAAAATTGGTAACAAATAATTTTTTATTATATTAAACTATTTCTGGATTTGTTTGTTACTGCAGTATAGTCTAACCTATCCTGACTAACAGAGAACAACTTTCTGTATATAGCCATTGTTAAGGCTGTGCTTGATTAGAACTCTGAGTGTCCTGCCACACATATGTGGCATTTTATGACTTTTCTTATCAAATAAAAAAATGTAAAGAGAAGGTTAAGTAACTGGCTTTAATTTATCTTTCTTTGGGTCTCTCAGGTCTCTTGTATTTTATTGCCCATTTACCCTGGAAATCAATTTGTATCTCTCGGAGACATCAGCACCATTATAGCCAGATATTACTGTAGTTGGTCAACCATCTTCATTTCAATACTCTATCAATTACAGGTCTTTGATGTCTGATTCATTTTATTAACTGAACTGATTTTTGCATCACTGACTTGATTCATCTTTTTTTAAAATATATTTTATTGAATTTTTACAGAGAGTAAGAGAGAGGGATAGAGAGTTAGAAACATCGATGAGAGAGAATCATCGATCAGCTGCCTCTTGCACATCCCTACTGGGGGATGTGCCTGCAACCAAGGTACATGCCCTTGACCGGAATTGAACCCGGGACCTTTCAGTCCAAAGGCTGACACTCTATCCACTGAGCCAAACAGGTTTCCGCTTGATTCATCTTGACATCTACTTAGGTTAGTAACGCTAACTTATCAGGATGTGTTACATACACACATTACAACTAGAATCTCTGCATACATGATAAGGACATGGAGTCAAATATCCTGTGTTTGGTAAATTTTTCTCTCTCTTCTCCCAGTTTAGGCACCATTATAGCCAACAAACAACCCTCATATTTATTTGTTACATAGGACCACCAAAAAACACATTAGAATTTTTGTATCATTACATTTCCCTTGATAGGTAGATTTTAAATAAATATGATATCATCTATGTTGATAGACATGAGAAATTCCATTAATGCCAAATGTCAAGAGCTATAGATCCACCTAGAACTTTTCGCTGTGTATGGAACTGTCACGATCTCATGAGACATTTAAGGAGAAAATTTCCTTAAATGAGAGTGGAGTATTGGATAAAGGACTCATTTTGCTTCTCTTCTCACAAGGTCTCTGCTGTATGGTATGAGACATAGTTGTTAACTGTGATGGGAAAAAGGAGAGGCCGATATAGATTTTGAAATGACTTGAGAATAGACTGCTACCCTGAAACTGGCAAGACTTAAAAACCTCCTAATACTTGGAGACAAATATTTATATTCTCTATATTTTTCCAGTCTAGAGAGATACATTCACTATGTGGGAAAAGAGAGAGGGAATATTTGTAGCAACAAGAACTAAGAAACAGCCCAACACCAGAGAGAAATATGTGAAATATCTACTTTCCTCTAACAAATATAGGAAATAAATTACCGTGGAAGGCATGAAAGATATGCAATGAAATGTCTGAAGGACTAGAAGTTTTTATCCAGAGAAAGATGGGAGGGATAGACAAGCTGAAATAATTTTCAAGAAAATAAGAATATGCAAAAACAAACAAAAAAACAAACAAAC
This sequence comes from Vespertilio murinus, assembly GCA_963924515.1. Taxonomy (NCBI): domain Eukaryota; kingdom Metazoa; phylum Chordata; class Mammalia; order Chiroptera; family Vespertilionidae; genus Vespertilio; species Vespertilio murinus. The sequence goes on from OZ004715.1 coordinate 14,006,610, forward strand.
AAAACCTACATGTGAAAATAAGCATTAGCACTAAAGGAAACTGTAGTGGCTCTAAAAATAAAGTATATTACTTTTTTTAATGTTCACACAAAAATTTGCATATAAGTTTTTCACAGCAGCATTATGTCTATCAACTGATGAATGTATAAATAAAAGTAGTGTATTCGTACAGTGCATTATTATTCAGCCATAAGAGGGAATGATGTAGTGATATATGCTACAGCCTGAATGAACCTGGAAAATATTATGCTAAGTGAAAGTAGCCAGACACAAAAGGCATACATTGTAGTATTCCAATTACACAAAATTTTCTGAATTGGCAAATCCAAGGAAGCAAAAGGATTAGTAGTTGCCAACAACTAGAATTTGGGGAAATTAGAGTGACTGTTATGTTTCTTGGGGGATGACAAAAATGAAATGGATAGTGTTGATGGCTGCATAGGCCATTGAATTATATACTTTAAAGGGATAAATTTTATAGCGTGCGAATAATACTCTTAATTATATGGACAAATGATTGAACACAATGAGTGTTTTTGACTTTAGAACAATACTATTTTCTTAATGTATTTCTTTTCTTCCAAAGTGTCAAGGACAGAGTGACCTAATGTTTTACTTTTTAATTGATATGAATCATATATCATATGAATAATAATATTATTCTTATAAATTAAAACAAAATGAATAATAATATTATTCATATCAATTAAAAAATAAAATATTAGGTCACCCTGTCCTTGATAGTTCGGAAGGAAAGAAATACATTAAGAAAACAGTATTGTTCTAAAGTCAAAAACACTCATTGTGTTCAATCATTTGTCCATATAATTAAGAGTATTTTAATATAACAAGTAAGATCATTGTGTTTATTATAAGTGATCACTTTGCCCCTTAAATCTAGCCTACTCATTGTTTTGAAATTTAAAAAGAACTTGAAACATCTTCAACTAACCAGGAATGGGCCAAAGGCGGTATCTTTGTAGATGAATGCCATTACATTATTCTAAGGTATTATTTGTTCAAGTCAAACTATATTTGTGAGAGGGTTTATTGGTTTGGGTTTTGAGTGTTTTGAAGGAAGCACACAATCATACCTCACCTCTGCCAAGATTATATGTATACATACACTCACACGTACACACATATTGGCATATTTTTATTTTTCAGTTCTACTTGCTAAAATGCGGGAAACTCAGCAAATGAAGACAAAATATGGTATTCATAAAACTCAATGCCATGTCAACTATTTTCCCACATCTAACCACACAGGATTTCCAAAAGTTTTAGGAACAAGATTTATATGCCACATGAAGACCAACTAGGCCAGAGACCCATATAGAATAAGAAAGGACTATATTTTCATGCATAGTATCTCACTTTTACCACTATTTCAACTGTGTGATGTAAATTTGACAGATATTTTAATTTCCACTTACAAAATAAAGACTTAGACACATTATTTGGAGAGGTTGCACAGTTCATTCATGTCGGAAACAGTATGAAAACACTCCCTGATTCTCTCATATATTTGTTGAAAAGAGCAGGCTCTCTTTCCTCACCTTGTGATACTAGCCCATTGAAGTATGTAGCAAGCAAAATTGTTCCGACTTTGTAGTTAAAATGCCTGCGAAAATTTTAAAGTGGGTGATTGGGTTTTGCTGTTCTATAACTTAATTTAAAAAGAGGAATGAGAGAAGTTGTGCAGAGAATGGGATGCAAGCCTTTAATGGCATATTTGTTGGAAATATTGTAGAGGGAATTACCACCAAGTTGCTTATTGAAATCAAATAAATTTCTTTAAATAACTCTATTTTCCTTTTCATTAAGAAATTCTACATTGGGAATGATTCTCTCAAACTCCACAAAGTAATGAAATGGAGTCTATCAATCTATCTATATGAAATCAACAGCATGCTGAACAAAATCCTCCTTCCTTATTTTAGGCCTGAAGTATTTGCTCTTCTACTGCGTGCTTCACAAAAAAAGTGGTTAACATCTTGGTAAGGAGGTCTCTTGAGACAATTTTGAAACTAATTTAATATCTACTCCCCTTAGAGAAAACCACCATAAACTACCAGGTATAACATTTTGGCCAAGCCATCAGTCAGCCACCTTTTATGGAAATATCTTTACTAACTCGTGCATTTCTTGGAATTTGCTGGGTTGCTTCTAAATGTCAAACAAGGTTCACACACTTATCTGTGCTTCTCTCTTTAGCAAATGACAGCAAAATGCCCTCACAGTAGAGTAATGCACATGTCATTTCGCCAAGGGAGGAAATCCAAGGACAGTTATGTGTGTCACCCTCTGCAGTAGCATCACTGAACACAGAACTCTTTGCTTGCTCTCCCTGGTGCATGTCCGTTAAGATCCAACCAGCTATACATGGCATCAACCCTTAATTATATTACTAAAGAGTAACAAAACTGGGGTCACCACTGCTATTTTCATTTCAGGGGAATAAAAAGGCAATACTCTGCCAGCAGTAAGCCATTTTGTTTTGTTTCAATCCAAATGCTCTCCTTCTCAAAAACTACATAGCAAATACAGCCTAGAAAAGGGAAGATTTGGGTAGGAAAGCAATCGAGAACTACTTAAGGCATAGAGCAGTTTCTATAAAACTCTGAATTTTGTTCCTCCTACTCAAAAAGATTTTGCCTTCTATTTCCTCGTCTGTAAAATATTAATAGGAATACCTCACCCATCAAGCTGTTGGAAGGACTGAATAAATATGGACAAACTATGACCAAATCTTCAGGTTAAGATGGCACCAAAAGCCTACACAGAAACACCACATAAACTTACCTGTAACCAGGTTAATCATTTTAATCTCAGATATGAAAGTATCACAAATGATCCCATAGACATTGACTATAATAAAGGAAGGTTTCAAACAATTCCATGCCCACAAATTTGATCATTTAGATGAAACAGATGAATTTCTGAGCGATACAAATTAGTAAACTCATATAATGAGAAAAAGGCTAAATAGCCTTATATGTAATTTTAACAATTTAATCAATAATTAATAACCTTCCAAAAGAGAAAGCACCAAGACTAGATTTTTTTTTTTACTGGTAAAATCTACCAAACACTGAAGGAGAAAATCAAACTCATTCTCTGCAATGTCTTCCAAAAAATAGAAGCAGAGGGAATATATTATAATTCATTCTCTGAGGCTATCATTATGCTATTATCAAAACCAGATAAAAGACATTACAAGAAAAGAAAATTAATGACTAATATCTAAATGATTAATAATGCATATAGATGTAAACTTTCTTATACAAATTAGAATATAAATTTAATCCATAAAGCAAATTCTACACCACAACAAAGTGGGATTTGTGTATTGGTTCAACATTCAAACATCAATCAACATAATCCATCTTATCAAGAAGAAATTATAAAATGAACAAAAGGTTTTTTAAATTCTAAGATCAGAAGCAAAACACCAACAATCATAACAAATGTTCTTATAGACATTGCAACAACTGAAATCATTCATTAAGTCCTTAAGGAAGCAATTGATCCCATCTTCTATAGATCTATTGAAAGCCAATAGAAAACACACACACACGCACACGGACACGCACACAAGCACGCATGCACGCACACATACACACATGTAGGCCAGGCAACTATGAGAGCGTGTTTCTTCTACCTTATCTCATAGAGTCTGAATGAAAACCTTGAAATAAAGCTGTTTATACACCCATTTCACAGAAGAGAGAAAACTGATTCTCAAAAGTAAACAGCCCACCTTGGATCAGCCATCCTATGAATGACAGGTGTAGAAAAAGATATCAGGTGTGATAGCAAAGCACTCGTCACTGAGGCAGATTGGATTTTAGAAATCAATAAAAATAAAACTACTGAGGAGCAACAAAGCGTCCTCTGGGAAATTCATACCTGGTGATGGGCAAAGGGGACTGCATTATATTAAGAAACAGGAGAAGTAAATTCCCACACCATACCAGAGAGCATGTCAGTCATCCTCTTCCCTTCACACTCCTTGATGCATGAGCAGCATTATGCTAGACAAGTAGATAAGTGCATACAACACTATGGGATGCATAGGGTATGCATTGTGCTAAGGCAATATTGGGAGAGGGCGCATAAGAAGGCATAGAGAGAAGGTAATGAATGAGTGAGCTGAACCTAATGTATGAACTGACATCAAAGACCTCAATTCTCAACTCTTCTATATAACCTCTCTGGACTTTGTAATTTTTAATTTATAAAAGGAGGGAGGGAGATGAGTTTCTTCTAAGAGTTCTCTCAGCTCCATCAGTCAAATTTCTATAAATTGATGAGAATGGAAATTTGTTTCATTCCCCTTTTCCCATCCCATCTTTCATGTATGATGTGTTTCTCCCTTCCCTCTTGCTTGCTTTGGTGATCCACGTTACCCTACCCCACCTTCTCATGACCACTAAAAAAGAAGAAGAAAAAAAGAGGAAGCAAAAGGAAAGTTTACTCGCAGCTAAATTTAACATGTAGTCATCTGCTGTGGGTTATTTTGGCATTACACTCTATGTGTTCTGTCAATCAATAAAAAAGGTACCACTCACCACACCACCAACCACAGCAGAGGTGTGAGGACTCTCCCATGGAAACAGAGGACTCCTTTTGTTGAATTGTACAATGAGCTATTGCTACATAGTATTTCACTAACATTTTTTAAATTTCAACATGGAATTTCAAATCATAGGCATGTGGAATGTCTAAGAATATTAAATTTAATAAACTAAAATATTTTATTAAGAAAATCTTAGATACCCATGAAGGGAAAAGGGGTGATGAAAAATGCTGAGTCACTGTAGAATACAGAAGGAAAGGAGAAAAGTGCAGAGGAATTGATACAAAGGCATACTTCACATTTTGGTTAGACCTAAAGGGCAGAGATGAATTGTAGAATCAACATATGCTGTTCCAATTTCCCAAGACTTTTCCATTACTAGCAAAGAAAAACCAGCATCCCTATCAGTATATTCAGTCAGCAGCTAGGATAAAATCTATAGATTTGAGCTCGTCTTTGAGAGAGCAGAATCCCAGACCTACCTTTTGAGTTCTGTGTGATTGGAGAAATTCTTTAACCTCTCTAAATCTCACTCCCCTCATGAGTAAAATTAAAGTTTGGGGATTTTTTTAAACCCTAAAGTCATTTGGGAAGAGAACGGGAAATGGAACAAAGGTCCATTCCTTTAGGTCATACTATTCAGAGTCATTCATTCATTCCTTTAGTCCTCAAGGCTATTATTACATGCTTGCTAGATACAAGGCATTAAGGATCTCTTTGTGAGTAAAGGCAAACATGAAGCAAAAAAATAAGGGCACCAATAAAAATAAATTGTACAATGAGCTATTGCTACATAGTATTTCACTATGTAGTGCACCCCGGCTTGCGTGGGTGGGTGGTTGAGCATTGACCAATGACCCAGGGGGGGTGCTGTTCAATTCCCAGTCAGGGCACATGCCCAGGTTGTGGGCTCAATCCCCAGTGGGGGGCATGCAGGAGTCAGCCAATCAATGAGTCTCTGTCATCACTGATGTTTCTGTCTCTCTCACCCTCTTTTCCTCTGTTAAAACACAATAAAAATGTGTGTTTAAATTTTTTAAATAATTAAATAAAGGTGCAGTAGAAATATGTGTCACACCAGAAGGACTGGGATATGTGCTAATGTGTATCGTGCTTGTGATTGAAGTAAAGGGAGGAGGAAATGAAAGAGAAGGTGCCTGGGTTGATCTTGAGGAACTGCCAACAGTAATTATCTAATCAAGGGGAATACGCTTTGAGGGAAATTAAAGGAAAGGACTGATGTAAAGGAGGTATTCAGAACCAGAACAATATTATTGAGACCAGAACAGGGTCTTTCAAATTTTCGGGTCATGGTGACGAAACGTCAATCAATATCAGCATTGGGAACGTCCACTGAACTCCATGACAAGGATGCCATTTGCTACTTACATAAGGGCAGCAGCAATGGGTAGATGGGTAAGGAACATTTATTAACCTTTGTTAATTTTGTGGACAAGCATTGAGACCAGTTTGAGCCTCAGTTTCTCTAACTATAAAAATGGAACTAAGCACATTTTCTTCAAAGAGCTTTCCACAGCAATAGGCAGAGCCATTCGCTGACCATTTCCCTGCTGATTCAGGATTCATCTGAGAAACCGGTTCTTTCATGGCATGAATTCAGATGGACTGCCCTCAAATGTTTCTTTCTTTCTTTCTTTTTCATCAATAACCGTTATGAAATTTACTCCTGCAGTCAATTATACTGAACTGGCTTTTAACTAATAATTGACATAAAAATGTGGATATGCAAGCAAATAAAATGAAAATCAAAATATCATTGCATCAGTGACTCAGAAGAATTGCATAATAGACGTCATGGGCCAGTCACGATGTTGACAGCAGAGTCGGTGTCCTTTTTTTTTCTTTCCCCAAAGTGTGGTCTGAATCAAACTCTAAACTCCCAAGATGACACCTCACTACCCCATTCTTTGGTAAGAATTGAAACAAAAAAAACCTCATTCACATTACTGCCTATTTATGTTCTTCAGCAAATAAACACCATCTAAAAGCTGCATGGGGTTTCCCTCTTGCTTCTGCTTTATCTGGAGGAGCAGGAGGCAGGATTCCCTTTGGCTCCATGGCTATTAAGCTCCAATCACAGAGTCATGAGCTTTCCACACATCATCTCGCCTAAGGGCTTAGCAATCCCGCCAGGTAATTTTGACTGGTCCCAACTGTTGATGTAACTGAGGCTCACCGAGGTTAAGCACCTTACCAGGCTGGTGTGTGGCAGAGCCAGAATCCGAAATCAGATTTCTCTGATTCTAAAATGTAAGACTTTCCATAACATTGATTTTTTTTCCAAACTCAAAGGGGTAGCACTCTTGGGGTGAGAGGATGGAAAAGGAGCCCAACAATAATATTGGCAGTACAGGAGTACATTATCATAGTGTTGTCATGTTTAGCAAATAAAATTACAGGACACCCAGTTAAATTTTAATTTTAAGTAAATAAACATTTTTATAAGTACGCCCAATGCAATATTTGGGTCACATCTTCACTAAAACATTACTTCTTGTTGATCTGAAATTAAAATTTAACTGGGAACTCTGTATTTTACCTGGCAACCCTATCTGTAGCAAATTTCAAAATAATAATAATAAAATAATAATAATAAGCCCTAGCCGGTTTGGCTCAGTGGACAGAGCATCAGCCTGCAGACTGAAGGGTCCTAGGTTTGATTTGGGTCAAGGGCACATGCCTGGGTTGCAGGATGGATCCCCAGTAGGAGGCATGCAATAGGCAGCTGATCAGATTCTTTCTCATCACTGATGTTTCTCTCTCTTTCTCCTTCTCCCTTCCTCCCTCTAAAATCAATAAAAATATCCTGTATAATAAAAGGCTAATATGCAAATCGACTGAGCAGTGCAACAACCAGTCACTATGACATGCACTGACCACCAGGGGGCAGATGCTGGAAGCAGGAGCTGCCCCCTGGTGGTCAGTGCACTCCCACAGGGGGAGTACCACTCAGCCAGAAGCTGAGCTCATGGCTGGCGAGTACAGCAGCTGTGGCAGGAGCTTCTCCAGCCTCCAGGCATCGCTAAGGAGCAGTGAGCCAGGCTCATGGCTGGCAAGCACAAGGGAAGACGGACATCCCCGGAGAGGTCCCAGAATGCGAGAGGGTGCAGGCCAGGCTGTGGGAACTGCCCCCTATGCTTCCTATTATCACCAAAGATTACCAATTCTAAACCGTGTCAATGACAGAATACTTCTCTCTGATAGGTAGACTACCCACCCCTTCCCAACCTACCCCATCAGCACTACCCACTGTTCTATAAAACATCCCTGTCCCATGAGCTGTTAAAAAATCTGATGGATGGGCTACAAAGATGGCCACCACTCATTCCTTCCCCTCCCTCTATTTTCGCCCATCTCCATCAAGTGATGGATTCTGATTTTTTTTTTCCTTTCCTTGAATCTGGGTTAGTCTCGGTTAGTCTTAACCGAGAACTGTGGCAGAAGTGATACTGTAGGACTTCTAAGCCAGCAGCCACTATCCACTGCCATCATCACCTTAAATGTCCAGGCTAGTTGAGTGTTCAGACAACTCCAGCCCCAGCCTCTGTCTGATGCAACTGCACAAGAGATCCCAAGCAAGAACAGCCCCGTGGATCCACCTGAGCTTAAACTGGAGAGATGGTCATAAATTGTTTTTAAACCAGGGGTTTGTGTGTTATAAAGCAATAGGTAACTGGAAGAACAGAATTTTTGTGGGATTAAAAAATGGAAGTGCCATGTACAAATTGGGAAAACACTCAAATATTCTTTTGCTCCTTAAGAGTCATGATATATAAAAACATATAAACAGTTCTAGGAATTTATGCAAAAAAAATGTTTAGTTTTGTTCAACCCAATATTTCTTAAGTGCTCACAGGTTCAAAACATATTCTCTATAAAATCCTCATTAACATTTTGGGAAGCGGTGCCCTGGCGACTCAGTTTTGGAAGCCCTGCACTCTTATAGTCTCCTTCCCATGAAAAATAGTTGTTCAAAGAATCTGATGTTTCAAAACCCAGGCAATATCAAACCTTGCTAAAAGAATGGGTTCTGAAAGAGAACTAAGTTATAGAAATATTTAAATTATACAATGTGTAAGTGAAAACAACAACAACAACAAACAATTACAATAAATTATACAATGTGTATGGTAGTTACATTTGCTAAACAATAAATAGGAATATAGATTCTAATGAAGAAAAATATACATAGAGGAGGAATGGGAGGGAATATTTGATACTGAGATGGTCTATTCCAAGAAACCTGGATGAAAAATAGCTGAAGCAAAGTGTAACCTTTATTTTAGTAGAAAAGTCGCCATATTAGGAGCCGTCTAGCTTAACACAAGCTAGAGATGTTAACTCGAACTTTCACTTCACCGTTTGAAATACTTGTCTTGGCTACAGCTGACAATCTAATTCGAATCTTAACTTTAAGCTGTGCTCCACAGATAGAGCTTTACTTGTGAAATAAATCACAGTTAAAGCACGAGGAATATTTGTCTCTACCCATTTGTCTGGAATAGATCTTGAGTAATAAAACTATAATTCTCTAGTATTTCTTGACATGTATACCAGTTGACGTATTTTCTCTCTTTAGTGGGCTGAAAGGTGTTTTTTTTAACTTCTCATTTATCTTCTTTTAATAAATCATAAAGATAGTGTATTCTTTTGCAGGTTTCTTAAATATGAGTGTTTTCAGAGTCAGCTGCTTGAAGGAAAAGACGTTTTTATTTATGGATTTCACTGAGGTGAAAGAAAGTGAAAAGCTGTATAAATAAATAGCTATAAACATTACCTTCATTTCAATGTCGTTATCAAAGTACTACAGGTATTTACAATGAAGCACTTCACAGAGAGAAAGCAAACACATGAGAGGAACCAAGAGAAATGTGGATAAGGTGAATCTGTGGCTTCACTAGTTTATTTGTGAAGCTTAAGGATATCGCTGAATGGAAAGTGGGGTCAACCTCGGCCATCAGTGCGGAATGGCTGCTCTTCACAAAATGCTTATCTTATTCTCTAGTTCATTTTACAGATGAGGAGACTCAGGCTTAGATAAAAGGCAGAAGTACCCTTGCAGGTTGCAGGAGCCTGTTCTCCAGAAGCGTCACCTTCTCGAAAATGTTCACATGTCCCTTGTTAAGATAATGTTTAAAACCAACAAAAATATTAGATGAAGTAGAGTGAAATACACTACAGAACCATCGGTAATCAAATCACAGGAAACATAGGAGTCAAAGGGTTTTGGGTATGTCTGTGGTTTTTAAATGTGTTTTCTAGAGTAAAATATACTACAGAGCCATCAATAATCCAATCACAGGAAGCATAGCAGTCAAAAGGGTTTTTTTTTGGGGGGTGTCTGTGGTTTCTTTAAATGTGTTTTCTCTGCTCCACCAACAAGGAAACAGGCCCCATCTCTAGAGAAGTTATGTTGTTCTGTTTTGGGAGGGGGTTCCCATTCACATAGAAGTATATGTAGGAATGGCTCCCCTAGAAAGCTCATGTGTGGCCTTAAGGAAAGGCCCTAGCAATCTCCCTCCTCTTCCATGGTCCTACTGCCAGAGTTGCTGAACTTGGACATACCTATATAGTAAAGCAACTCTTCAATTTGACATATACATCCAATCTAATAGTGGCATTGAGAGAGACAGAGACAGAGACAGAGACAGAGACAGAGACAGAGAGAGAGAGAGAGAGAGAGAGAGAATGTATGTGTGTTATTGTCTAGTTTGAGTCCCACAGCAGTTTTTATTTACATGTGGGCAAGAGAATTAACATCCCAGGGACATGGTAAACAGAACTAAGTTGCCATTGAGTGGGGAAAAGTATGTTAGTTATAGACATGTAAGAGTAAAAGCCAAGTAACAAAAAAACTCCACATGGTATTGTATAACATTATATAAATTTTTAAAACCCTAATTCATGGTGTCTTTCCAAATGCTTATTAAAGAGATCAGCAAAGAAACTAACAAGACCAAGACTCTCAAGAGATCCATTGGGTTCTTTGGAAAAGTAAACTATTTAAATCATCCCTTCATTCAGACTTTGGAGAGCTCTTATAAATAAGCCAGTGGTATTCTATAATAAAAGGCTAATATGCAGGAGCTTCCCCTAGTGGTCAGTGCCCTCCCACAGGGGGAATGCCACTCAGCCAGAAGCGGGGCTCACGGCTAGAGATCACAGTGGCGGTGGTGGGAGCCTCTCCTGCCTCCACAGCAGCGCTAAGGATGTCCTAAGCCGGCACTTAGGAGTAGACCTAAGCCAGCAGTCAGACATCCCCTGAGGGCTCGTGGACTGTGAGAAGGAGCAGACCAGACTGAGGGAGGTATAGCTTCATCCTAATTGTATAGGGAGCTCCTGAGTATGAACCACAACAAAAGTTGTCCAGCTCTGAGACAAGGGGACCAACTTTTGTACGCCTGAAACAGTCATTGGCTTCAGGCTGCCCCCAGTGAGAGAGCATAACTCCTAGGAATTTCCCCAGGAGGTGACCCTGAGAAGGGGATTTTTTTTAGAGAATGAGCCAGAAATTGTAATAAATTTGGAACCAGCGTTGGGATTCTATGAGTGTATCTCATTTAGAGGAACATTCCCATTGAAATGGCTATGTGAGCCTGAGAATAGAGCACCAGAAGCAAGAGCTGAATGGAGAGCCTTTTACAGACTTGCTCAGGGCTTCTTGGTTGGAGATCAAGAGCACTCAATTTGGATTTTTATTAGCATTTAGAGTTTGCAACTTCTTAAGGCTCTTGAACAGCTTCCCTGAACCGCAATTGGTAAATAATTCTAACTGGTGAGTGGAGTGGTTCACGTGCCTGAATCCCCTTGCTCCCTGTTGTCTATGCTCAAAAATCATGCACTGTGGGTTGCCTCAAAGGTGTTCCATGCATCATGGTTCTCAATGTTTGGAACCTGCTATTTTGAGGCCGGAGGAAGGCTATTTTCTTTTGCTTTGTTTGCTCTCTTTAGGAATGAGAAAAATTGGATAGTGATTGGAATATAAAGCATAATTTTCGAGTTCCCTCCCCACCTACTGCTGTGGCACCTCCCTCCTCCTTCAGCTTCTTGTGCCATTCCTTGAAAGAGAATCTTTCATTTTGCACCATGCTGGGCTAAGTTCTCCCATTATATACATTCATTGTGCTTAGAATTAAAGTAGAAAAAATGCTTCCTATTCCCAATTAATTTTTGAACAAGTTGAGGAAAGAATTTTAATTAGTGCTTGAACTTGCAAATAATGTGCTCTACTTAAAAGACCCATTTAACCTCAGATTCTGGAGTTAAAAAAATTAATGAAATCTTTTGAGCTACCTCCTCTTTATCCATGTGTGACTTGTCCAATTTATAGGCTTGTCCTCTGTAAATATTAAAATCCTAAACTTCCCCAACCATTGTTTCTTTATTTCTTTTTTTCTTTTTAGGGGAGAGAGAGAGAGAGCTAGAAACATCAATGATAAGAATCATTGATCGGCTGCCTCCTGCATGCTCCCCATTGGGGATCGAGCCCACAACCCCGGGAATATGCCTTTGAGCAGAATCAAACCCAGGACCCTTCAGTCCTCAGGCAGATGCTCTACCCACTGAGCCAAATCAGCTAAGGCCCACTGTTTCTGAACCACTCCTTCCAATTGCCAACTGGTGACTATTCCGTATTCTGTGCCAAGTAATTTTAATTTAAGCCCAGCAAAATGTAATAAAGCAGGGAAATCAGATAAGATAGGAGAGAGTATCTTCCTAAGCTATATAAAGGTCATTTTAAATATCTTATGTTTTGGCATATCCATGCCATTGCTTTTTCCCTTCATTGGTTTGTGGTTTTTTTATTTGGCTATAAATGCTCTCCTAGCTTTCATGAATTAATGACTCACAAAACACCACCACAGAAAGCAAGTCTTTAAAAAATATATTATTTCATGTATAAGTTCTGTGTATGTGGTATTTAAAATAAACTTTTAATTTCATAATATAAGCCTAAGCAACCGTCTGATCATTCGCTAAGGGCATGTCCCACTGGTCGCTATGATGTGCAATGACCACCATGAGGCAGACCCTCAACCAGTAGTTACGATGTGCATTGACCCACCAGGAGGCAAACATTCAAGGCAGAAGCTGCCGAGCTGCAGTGAATTGCCAGCTGCGGTTCTTGGGTGACGCACCTGGAGCCAGAGAGGAGGGAGACCAATTCTGTGGTGTGTCACCTGAGAACTGCCCTCTAGCAATCTGGGACCCCTCATAGGATGTCAGAGAGCCAGTTTTGGCCTGATCCCTGCATGCCAGGCAGAGAAATTCCATTGGTGCATGAATCTGTGCACTGGGCCTCTAGTGCTATATGATAAGAGGCTAATATGAAAATAGAGCAAATGGTGGAACAACTGAAACAACTGGTTGCGATGACATGTACTGAACTCCAAGAGGCATGTGCAGAACATGGAGGGCATTGGCCATTAGTGGGATGGTGGAGCAGGTGAGCAGTGGTACCAGACCAAGGCTGGGCACCAGTTCCTGTCATCGGGGTAAGCCTCTGGTAAAAATTCTTCATTCCTGCATGCTGCAGTCCCCCCCCAGCCCCTCCGCCCCTCCCCAGGGGACTCACACCTGCTGCCTGCACCAGTCCCAATTGCACTTGCTGCTGCTGGAGCCACCGCTTGCAACCAATTCCAGTGCCTGGCACAAATCCCAATCACTTGCACTATCAGTGGGTGCAAGCAGCAGCTGCTGGTCCTGATCACTGATCACCCCCAGAGGGCTTCTCCACCTACCCCTGATCCTGAGGGGCAATCGGGTCAGCAGCTGCCACTCACACCCACTGCTGTCACCAGCCCCAATAGCTCCACATCATCAGCAGGTGCAAGCAGAGCTGGCAAACAGCGACAATAGGAGCAGGGTTGCCAGCAGACAGGGGACCAGGGGTGCAGAGGATGGGCTGAGACCCACCCCTGTGCCTATCACAGCCTCAGGGCCCACAGTTCTTTTCAAGGTGCATGAATTCATGCACTGAGCCCCTAGTAGTTTGATATTTACAGGAACAATACAAAGATAGTATAGTAGGCTCCCATATACCCCCACTTAATTATCCTATTACAACCTTCTTACATTAGTATGGGACATTTCACAGTTAATGAACCAGTATTTTTAGGTTATCATTAACTAAGCCCATACTTTATTTAGAGTTCCACAGTTTTTACAAAACATCTTTGTCTTGTTTTATCTGGGATCTCATCCAGGATACCATATCACATTTGGTGATTGTGTCTCCTTAGGCTTAATCTGTGGTAGTTTCTCAGACTTTCCTTGTTTTTAATGACCTTGACAGTTTTGAGGAATAGTGCCTGGGGCCCACAGCAGACTGTGAGGTTTACAAAGGACTAAGCTTTAATATGGCACAGAGTCTTGGGCACTGGTTCTATTTCTGGCCCCAATAAAGACAAGATTGGGCTTTTTTCTATGGGCAGGACAGATAGAAATGAGACATTGGTAACCCAAGGGCACTCCTTAGATTTTGCATCTGCTACCACATGTAAATCTTACCACACCCTAATCTCCCATACATGGGTCCCTGGAATGGTTTCCTTGAGACTTGGTGAAAGAACATACTTTCCATTGGCAGCTGTCCCATCCTAATTCTCTCACTTCCTTACTTCACCTGAGAGCAGATCTTCAATTATGACTTGAATAAGAATTCCTTTCTCAGGCTTTGCTTCTAGAGAACCTGATCTAGGTTACTCTTAATGAGAAATGCTTATAATAACAATAGGAGTGACATCATCACTGAAGGGGACCCCAAAACTGTGCCATTTGGGATACTGATTTTAATCTGGTTACAATAGCTCAGATTTGAAAACAGCTTAAGTGTCCATCAGCAGATGAGTGTATTAAAAAAAAACAACTGTGGTACATCTACACAATGGAATACTATGCTGCTGTATTAAGCCTAGTATAAAGGAAGGAACTCCTACCTTTTGTAACCGCATGGATGGACCTAGAGAGCATTATGCTAAGTGAAATAAGTCAGTCAGAGAAAAATAAATATCACATGATCTCACTCATTTGTGAATATATGAACAACATAAACTGATGAACAAAAACAGATCCAGAGACGAGATCAGACTGTCATACCTCAGAGGAAAGGTATGGGAGGGTGGGGGCTAGGGGAAGAGATCAACCAAAGGACTTGTATGCATGCATAGAAGCAAAACCAATGGACATAGACACCAGGGAGGTGAGGGCATAATCAGGGAGTTGGGGGAGTAGTAAGGGGGGGTATAAGGACACCTATGTAATACCTTAATCAATAAAGAAAATGAAAAAAAAGAAACAAAAGACATGGAAAACCTTTGAATCTTTCCCCTTTCTGACTAAGGGATTCATTCAGCTAGAAAGACTTGCTCCAGGAGGGGAATCTTAACATACTCATTCACCTTAGTAACGTAGCTAGAAAGGCTCTAAGCAGGAGCATCCTCCAATCATGTTCCAGTGCTTCTGGGTTGCCTAGCAGTGATTTGCCCACCACTAATGTTCCACTCTTTGTCAGCTACATATAAATTGCCTATTTTCTTTGAAATCAAAGACACCTGTCTCCTTTTATCACGACCACATGTGGATTGCAACTGCCTGTGGACAAGAAGGGGCCACACGCCAACCGGACTAACTCAGGCAAGGCTTGCGTGGTGGCCTTGCAAACTCAGAGACCTAAAGTAACCAAAAAGGATGGTCTGAAACTAAAGCTTTTTAAATTAAAAGTAGTTTATAGTAGGTAGTCGTGTCCTAGATGGTATCTTCTCTGACAAAGATCAACTTTGATCTTAACTGAGCCTATTGTCTTTTTGCACCTAACATACCTTTGGAAAGTCAGGGTAACTTGTAGCTTCCATTTTTCCATACCCCTCAAAATGCTATTATTCTCACCATTTTGTAGCAGAGGAAATAAACTCTCAGAGAAGTTAAAAAGAAAATACTTGCCCAACCAATGCACCAGGGTGAGACCACAAATCCCCTCATTGTTATTATCACCATGTTCATTGTTGACTGTTAGCTATGCAGTGCCCACCTATGTAAAAGAAGCATGCATGTGTCTATCATTTACATTTTATCCAGTCCCAGGGTTTCCCTGCTTTGCTTTCTCCCACCTCCCTAGTCTATCACCGAGGGATTTCATGAAACCCATGTAAGTCTCCTCCTTCAATGGTGATTCATAAAAAACAGGTGAGAAACCACCTTTCTCTGGAGCATTGTCTGAATGCGTTGAGAGTCTGCTTCCAGATAATTGTCCACAGTTTGGCTCAAAGAAACTCACAAAAAGTCTTTACAGGTTGGAATGTTTCTCACATCGACATAACCCAAGGTGACCTCCCCAGCATATACGTCTGAAAAAACTTTGTACATTTTTTCTCGTTAACCTGTCTCTGATAATTTTGTATTAGCCTCACTCGAAGAACGTAGAAGGTTGGAGAATAAAGTATTTTTTAGGTCCCACATCTTTTAACCACAAACACAACAGGAGCTTCCATTTGCTCAGTGCTTATTAGTGCCAGGCACTATTCTAAGGACTTTACAATAGTCTCTTTTATACCTCACAGAAGATCGGGAGGCAGATGTTATTATTCTCTTCATTTTGTAGCAGAGGAAATAGACTCTCGAGAAGTTAAAAAAAACACACACTTGTCCAAGGTCACACAGCTGGTAAGAGGTGAACAGGGAATCCCAGGCAGTCAGGCCAGAGAGCTGGGCTTTTAACGTCTACTTTACTCAAATTCAACCCTTAATACGTTTCACAAACACAGGATTCTCAAAATTAATCTATTTGTGGTCGAGTTTCTTATCTACAGGACCCAAAAATGTATCGTTAAGTAGCCTGGATTTGGCTCTGGGATCTAAAGAAAGTGTGAAGAATTACGGCCTGAAAATGCATAGTAGTGGGCCAGCTGCTGATTTATAGGGTGTTGGGGACACTGTCCAGAGGAAGAGCTCCCTCCCCACCCGGCCCCCACCCCACCTCCTGAAAGTTAAAATCCATGAGCAGACTTCAGGTTTATAGAGTGACTTAAGGAAAATTAGGTGGATATTCCATAGCTGTCAGCTACCCTGCACTTTATTTGGGTTGATGACCCCTGCCTGCAAGGACCCAAGCTCAAAATTTTAAAAGGTTGACCAGGAAAGATGTTAAACATCCTCCCTTTCCTCTTCCCTGCAGCTGCGTGTCACCTCAATGTGGAGCTTGGAGGGCTAGTTTTCCTTACAACAGCCAGTTAGAAAGCAAAAGGCCAGCGGAGTCCTGCCAGAGACTCGCTGGGCCCTGGACAACATCCCATGTAAACAAAGTGGGGACTCCTTTAAAAAAAAAAAGAAATTGAAAGATGTCCTTGGCTTTTTTTTGAGTGTGAGAGTGATCTTCCTACAAACCACAACCTTTCCCTGGCCTCAAGTTCCCCTCATGCGGAATTCAAGTCTATGTGGTTTTACTTCTGTATAACCTTTTGCAGCAAACCCGCAAGAATTTGGGTTCCAGTTTAAGCGATTTGCCAACTACTCTAGTTGGGGCTAATTGGGGGAAAAACAGAGACTAGGGTTTATGGAGAAAGGAGGAGGCAAACTCAGAAGGCAGAATCAGCGTAGGTTTTTTGGCAACAAAATCTGGAAAGAGAGGTGAAAGATGAAGACTTTAGGGAGTGACACTTAGACCCCACTCATAATGCAAAGCAAAAACTTTATACTCCACACATTGGGTATATTACATGCTGAAATTAATTTAATTTCCTCCCAGTAATTTGTTTTTTAATTACAAAAGTCTAGAAAAGTTCCCAGCAACTGGTCTCCTCCTACCTTTGGAACCTTTGCTTGGCACCCTAAAATGATCACTAATTATTGCACTTGGTAGCATGAGCTCAAATGAAACCTACACTTTAAAACTAAATATTCATGCCCAGGTAGCGTTGGATTCCCAGTTGGGGCATATGCCTGGGTTGGGGGCAAGATCTCCATTATGGGGTGTGCAGGGAACAGCCGACAATGACTCTCTCTCATCATTGATGTTCCTGTCTCTCCCCCTCAATTCCTCTCTGGAATCAATTAAAAATTTTGTTTAAATAAACTAAATCTTCATGCCTATTGGGAGGAGAGAAACAATGTTATGTGTTGTAGCTGGTGGTATCTACACTTGGCATAAAATTGTATCAGGCAAATCTGAGTACCTATTCTGCATCTTAGATGCCCATGAGGGTGCCAGAGGTGGGACTAAAGAAGATGAAGTCAACAGCTTTGTGCTATAAAGTTCCAGAAAAATCCCCCAGACATTGAATATTTAGGAGAAATCCTAGAAACAGAGGAAAGTATGCTCAGTATGGCAAAAAAAAATGTAAAGCAACTCTATAAGCATACCAGTATTCACCTGGAACACCGTGTTGCATCATGCTGGTTATTAAAACATCAAAATATGCCTATATTGATTGTGAATCAGCAATCTCTACTTCCCAACCCTTACCCAGAGACCCCAAGGACCCCAGGGACCCTAGGCATTCCCAGGACCCAGCAACTAAAGGATCAACAACTGGACCATCTCAGGCCAGGCTTCCTTCGAAATGGTCAGTGCCCCACACTGAGGCACTATTGTGAAATTTAATAAAGGAAAACCTCACTAAAGTGGACTCAGGAGGCCAGAAGGGGGAGCTCTCACACAGTACCGCTCCAGGTCAATTACAGGAAGACAGTGTTGATTTCCAGACCCCAAAAGAATCATTAACAGGAAAGAATCATCAATTACAAGACCCTGCAGAAAAAGATGCACATTGCGTCTTCTACAAGAAATCGACTACCCCAGCAACTCAGCCAGGAGAAACCGTCAGCACCCTGAACCCCTTTTCCTTTGTAAAACAGCATTCCTCTCTCTTGCTGGACTCGACTATGGCTTTTGCTATACCATATAGACTGTTTGTCCCAAGTGGCAAATTATTTGCTCTTCCTGAATAAATGCATTTTTGCTGGTAAAATGACGGTTTTATTTTTAAGGTCAACACCATACAGAAGCATGACATTGATACTGTAAGGTAGGGAGATTGTGAAATACTCTCAGCAAATAAGAACTGCAAAATGGAAATGGGTATTGTGGCTATTATAATGCCTGTAGAATAAATTTAAAAATTATCTTCAAGGAAATTCTCATTTCCTTTTAATTTAAAGTTTTTCAACTTTTCCCACTATGGGATTTTCAGGACTGTCACTATGGAGTTGAGAGATAGTGTCTACTTTTAAAATTTGCTCTCAGAAGACTCCTCTAAGGTCTCATTAACCTTCTCTCCTGTAAGCCACTCACACATGGGATTAGACATCATCCAGAAATTCATTCAACACCCACTTAAGGAGGCCCACTATGTTCTATACATCCTCCTTGATGCTAAAAATGCACCCACAATACCACCTACAGTAGCCTCTATCTTTAGAAAGAGATCAAGAAAAAGGAAAAGAAAGGGGAGAGAAGGATGGAGAGAGAAAAAAAGGGAGGAAGGGAGGCAAACAAATAGAACGTGGCTTCAATTCTAGTTAAGTCACAGCCAAGTTAGTATGATAATAAGAGAGGAATATGCTAATTATGAGGCTTGATGACCAGATCAAGGATCTGCAGGAAGGTGGGACAGAAAACTACAAGTGGGGTGGCAAAAAGCTACAGGAGGGGGCAGGGCAGCAAACTATGAGGGGGGTAAGAGGTAGGGAGAGCTGCAGGAGGGTGACAAAGAGCCACTGGCGCATGGATTCATGCACAGGGCTACTAGTTAGTATGATAATACTGGATGATCTATGATTCAAGTTGAGGAATTCAATGCTTTTTTCCACATATTTTGTTTAGCAATGACCACCCATCTTACAAACTCTTAGTACGTGCCTTAAGAACTTCCTCATATCCCATAGAGAGAGATCTCTCTAGCCCTACTGGCCTGTGGATTGAAAGGTTCTATGTTTGATTATGGTCAAGGGCACATACCTGGGTTGCAGGCTCAAACTCCAGTAGGGGGTATGCAGGAGGCAGCCAATCGATGATTCTCTCTCATCATTGACGTTTCTACTTCTCTCTCCCTCTCCCCTCCTCTCTGAAATCAAATAAAGATATATATTTTAAAAATACATCACCTTCTGCTTGGTGATACCTTGTTTAGTTTTTATTTCCTGAAACGACACTCTGGCAATAAGATAGTGGGATTTTAAAACATATTACACAATTAAATTTTCTGCATGTTGCAGTTTCTAGGAACTAAAGCTGATCTTCATCAAATTATGCTAATTTACTGTACAATGTTTAATTAAATCTTACCCCAGGCAGTCTACTTCCAGGGTTTATTTTTACAGCTTAGAACTTTCAAACATGAAAATGCCTTTCAATTTAAATTTCTAAAAATCCTCTTCACTAAAGTTTATTAGGGTGGGGAAATTTTTTATTTTACATCCTGGGCTCCATTCAAGCTCAATTCCCTTTCTCATTCTCATTCTTTTGTCTCTTTCTCTGTTCAGGAAAACAAAAGGGCTTCTTAGAAAGTCTCCCTCTCTATTCTGAATAGGAGATAGCAAATTTCTCTCTGAAATGGCAATTTTCCCAAACTGGGCCATTTCCCAGGTAGATTGTGTTCCGCTAAACGTAAACATAACTGACTGGGGATGAGATGAGATCTCTTTTCATCAGGAAGTGACAGTGGCTGCATG
The DNA here is from genome assembly GCA_963924515.1 of Vespertilio murinus. NCBI lineage: Eukaryota > Metazoa > Chordata > Mammalia > Chiroptera > Vespertilionidae > Vespertilio > Vespertilio murinus. Next base: position 14,026,879 of record OZ004715.1, read on the forward strand.
TGGTACATTTGAACATGTAAGTCTCAGTGACACTTATGTCTTAGGTTCCCCTACATGGGGAGAAACAAACAAGCTGACATCCTATAGGCTGCCACATCTCCTTACTGGAGCCCAGAATTGGAATGAAAGTGCTCTCTCCTTTCATCCTAACCCACCCACACAGCCCCTGACTTAATCATGTCGGCTGACAGATAAAGAACTGTGCTTTCTATATCTTTCCTTGTAGAAACCCCTACACAGACAAGAGCTACTTGAGCTTCTGTTGTCAAGCCATCATCCAAGAATGAGAAACCAGAACCAGTCTCCCTAAAAGCTTATAATACATTTTGTTCCAACCAGACTTGGACAAAATATTACATCTGGATGCTATGACATTTGCCTGTCCTCAAAGAGAGGGGATTATATAAGGATGTTAGTCATTGGAGGTTCACCTTAGGTTGTGTCCTCCATACTGCTGGAAAGAAAAAGTCTGTCTTACTGATATATGAAGTTTATGTTCTTTTAATATATATATTGGAGAAGAAGTGGGAGAGAGAGATAGAAACATCAATGATGAAAGAGAATCACTGATTGGCTGGCTGGCTCCCTCACACCCCTCACTGGGGATGGAACCCACAATCCCGGGCATGTGTCCTCACAGGGAATTGAACGTTATCTCCTGGTCCATAGGTTGATGCTCAACCACTGAACCATGCTGGTGGGACTGATGTTTATATTCTTAGTAAACATCACAGTGCTTAACACGCTAGAGTTGCTAAGTAATCATTTCTTGGGTTAGAAATCACATTTCCAAGAAATCATTCCTGGGGAATATGTGGGTGCCCAACATGTTAACAACTGGGAAATGCATGGGGAGTAGGGGGTCCTGGAGCTACACCATCTGCTTGGCTAGAATGTACAGTGAGATGCCCTTATGACAGCGCAGGCTCAGCCACAAAGACAGAAGTGCAGACACAAGGGTTACTGCACAGTTCAGGAACGTCTAAGGTGAAAGTCACACCTCTATAACTATGTCACAGGTCAGGATGCAGACGGAGTGTATTTGGCTCACATGTCATTTTTAAATGAATGAACCAGTTGCCAACACTTTCAGATCAGGAAATTCCACACCAAAGTTCAGGTTCTTGCTTCTCCTGCAATTGCAACGGTCAGCAGGATATGACGGGTAGCCACTCCCTTTATACAAGGCATGCACGTCCCATTTCATCTCCATCCTTGCTCAGCGCTCTCCACTCAGAAGCCATACAGGTTCACAACTGCTGATCTAAGATACTGTTGCAAGGGGTCCTAGAAAATGGATCAGGCTCCCCTCCTGTAAACAGAGGGCATGGCTAATCTTCAGACGTCCAGACAGGTTGCTGCCTGCCGAGATGTCTAGAAGCAGACACCATTGACCAAAGAGGGGCTTTTGTAAGAGTTAGGCCAGCTTGATGTTATAAGTAGACTGTGCAGAGTCAAGTCTTTCTTTTAAAAAAAAAATAGTTTTATTGATTTCAGAGAGGAAGGGAGAGGGAGAGATAGAAACTTCAATCATGTAAGAGAATAATCAATTGGCTGCCTCCTGCATGCCCCCCAAGGGAGATCCAGTTTGCAACTTGGGAATATGCCCTGACTGGGAGTCCAACCACGACCTTCTAGTTCATAGGGTGAAGGTCAACTACTGAGCCACCCTAGCCAAGCCAGACTCCAGTCTTTATAAAGGAACTCATGATAAGGAGAGGAAAGAAGGTCAGTTCTTTGGAGGCTAACAAAGTGTCTTTGTGCTCCATAATCCGATGATCAGAATTGTGCCCTTGCATGATAGTCAGAAACACACAGGATGGAGGAAATAGGCCTTGTTGAATATCAGGACCCTCATTCAGAAAGAGGGCTTCGTTCTCCTCTGCTACCAGAGTGGCGAGGCAGAGAGCAGAGTTCCATGCCTCAAAGAGGACCAGCTCAGAAACTAGAGGCAGGAACTAAGCCTACAGTTAAAAACGCAAATAAATTCCATGAAAATATGAGGAAAGAGACTGGGACTCATAAAGAGATTTCACTTCACTTAATTCTTCAATTACAAGAATCCAAATCTGTTTCAATTAATGACTGTCTGGTTTTCTTCAGAATTAAGGTATTAAAGAGTCTGTCTCCTGCTTCCCTTAAAAATAAAAGATCATCACAGAATCTCAGACGTATTTAAAATCATGACTGCAGAGCTTTTGGAACAATTAGCAAAGAGCTTCTACCCCAAAGGGGAAATTGCTGTTTTTATGAATTTTCCCAAAGTGGTACATTAAAAAAAATTACTCTTCTCTGAAATCTTTTTTCCCCCTGCTATTTTCTCCTTCCACCTCCTTTCCTATTTCTTAGTCACCCTCTATTTAGGTATAAGAAAGAATCAACTTCCTGCTAGTGATTTTTCTCATTACTTTAACTTCCTGTTAGTGAATTTCCAATGCTTGGTACAGTCACTGGTTCCCATGGTGAGCAGTGGAGAGTGACTACCATCCACGATCATCACTGGAATCCCATAGAAGGATGCAGTTTGTTCTTGTCTATCAAACTTCGCCATCACGCCCGGCAACCATTCCTATTCTTGGTTCATAAAAGATGGGTGTAGTGAAGTTCAGTGACCTTAGGGTCCACGTTAGTGATGGGGAGAGCTGGACAATTGCACAAAGCAGCTTCAGTAGCCAGGTAGGTCTCAGCAAGAGGTTATTAAGAACAGAGACCAGCCCTCCAATCTCAGTGTTGCCCATCCCAGGGATATTTTCATGGGCCAAGAGTGGCATGTGCTTAGCCCCCTGTACTTATGCATACCACCTCCTACTTAACAGCAAAATAAAACTCCAGAGAAACATGGAACCTGGAATTATGATGGTGGTGGTGGTGAGGAAGAGGAGGAGGAGGAGAAGGAAGAGAAGGAGGCAGAATTGAGAGGTGGGAGGAGATCTGCCATGGCAGCAGATGGAACCACCATCCTCAATGTGGCTATTAAAAAACAACAACACCAGAGAGTCTCCCAATTCCTTCCCCAGATCTCTGGCTGTCCCCAGCCCTCCATCCAGTATTTGGGAGTCTCCATAGCCATATAAACACGTTCTCAGACGTTTTATGTCATTCTTCTTGGAAACCTTGAGCAAATCGGTTGACTATTCGCTAACTTAAAAAATTCATCCAGTGCCACTCTTCAAGTCATGGCTCTTGGACTGTGTGCTCATGAATTCATCCCGTGAGACTCTTCTGTGGACCGAGGCCTCGGGCTGTGCTCCTCCCAGTCTTACCTGCTGATGGTTGCACTCAAAGGAAGGGAATGTGGCAGTGAAAGCACATCGGTCCTTGAAGAGCGACTTGAATGCTTCGCCATGGAGCGTATCTCTGACTTTAACAGGAACCTTAACTACCCAAGGCTCCTGTTAGTAAGAATCCTCCTCCTTCTCCGAATCTGTGCACTGCCTGTGTCATTAGCACTCCCCGGAGTACCTGCGAAGTAACCAAGCCAAGCATGTCTGGCTCCTTTATGGGTCTCTTTCCAGGGGAGCTAGGTTCCAGTTCATAAATGTGACTGAAATTCAGTTGCGAATGTTCCCTCAGGGTTACAAGCTGATGCTGCAGACATGAGTAAATCCCACTTGTCAGCCAGGCTCACCCGTTCCCTCAGGGGCGCGTGGAGGTGGGCAGGGATTTGGCGAATGAAGTGCTTTCGGGCCTTAAATGAAAAGGCCTGTGAGAGGAAGAATAAAGTTTTAAAAAATGACACTCATTTTGATACGGTATCCGGAGGACAGGAGACCGAGATTGCTAGCAGCAAGTACAAAGTCTTCTAACACTGCCCCTGACACAGCTGTGTAGACTGTGCAGTCCCTTTCCTGCCTTTCTCCGGAGTGAGCAGATTCTTATAAATGTACTATTTGAGGCAGGGGAGTTATTACGCCATGGAATAAGATCCAGACCACAGTTTTAGGGTCCCCAATCTTATCTTTACCAGACTCTTTTTCAGGGTGTTGGGGAAAATGAATCACATAGAACACAATGGTGTCTTCTCCCTTCCAACCCTATCCGCTAATCTACTTAATACATGGTTATCAAAAAGCTGCTACTCAGCAAGAAAATAAATATATATGATGCATGTGAGTGCATGCAAGTGTGCGTCTATGTATAAGACATCAAATCTGGAGTTGACAGATTGAGTCTAAGAGCCATGCAAACTTCCAGGTCTCATTGAATGCCCTGCGTTTATATATTGCTGAGTAACAAACTTCTCCAACAACTCATTAATTTTGCTAACAAAACTGAAATTTCCATTCCTTGCTGGTTTGGCCCAGTGGATGATGTATTGGCCCACAGACTGAAGAGTCCTGGTTTCAATTCCAGTCAAGGGCAGGTACATAGATTGAAGACTCAATTCTGGGACCGGTCAGGGCCAGTGTGGGAGGCAACCAATTGATGTGTCTCTCACATCGATGTCTCTCTCTCTGTGTCTCTCCCTCTCCCTTCCTCTTTCTCCAAAAAAAAAATCAATGGAAAAAAATATTCTTGGGTGAGGATTAATAACAAAACATTTTGAAATTTCCAGTTAAAATATGGACTTACATTGACTTATAGTTATAGATAAGAAAGAATATTGAGATTTATTAAGAATAAATAAAAATAAATCCACTTGCTAAATAATACATAATGTATAGTTGTTTCCAGAACTATAAAACTGAGAAACACAAAATGCATAAAATAGAACAATATATTAAAAAATGTTTTGAAATATAGACAAAGTAGTTAGTGACTAAAGAGAGACACATCAATTTTATTCTAAATACTTCTGCACTACTCAAATTTGTGAAAATATATGCACTTGTTTCTAATGTAATTAAAAGTGAATATATTAAAAATGAAAGAGACTTTACAAAGCCATTCTGGAATCAATTTTCTTGCTATTTTCAATGACTGCACCTATTCTCTGAACAACTAATAAGTGTCCATTTAAAACAACCACTGATGTCTTTCCTCACTCTAATGCTCACAGTTTATTACCTGCTTAACACCTTTGACAAAATATTTTCCTTTTATATTTATTCATTAAATCGATTGGGGTGACATTGGTTACCAGGAACCTGTTCCAGCATGTCATATAATTACAAGAGTTTTATCCAAAGGTTGATGAAACTTGGACTCAACAAGGGCTGAGCAACATTTGTAATTACCTGTTGGAAAGGCTAAAAAGCATCTACCTCAAACCTGAATAGGTTTGTTTGCTGCCAGACAGCTCAGGGCATCTCAGTCTACATGTTATTGCCTCCTGTAGGCCAAACACCTGAACAGCAGTAGGCTATTCCCCAATCTGACAATGCTTCTGTAAACCCTACCCTTGGAAACCCTACCCTTTCAAGTGTATTACCTCTACCTTGCCTTAGGGCAAATTGTGTTAATAAAAAGCACTGGTCCTGAGTCAAGTGAAAGTCTTTAGCTCCTTTAGCTGAAGTTCCTCTGACCCCCAATGTCTTTCAAAACTATCTTTTGTCTTTGGACTTCTTCTTAATCTACGCATCAGCCTTTCTCCAGATTGCAGAACCCCTTCTTAATGTTGGGACAAGAATCCCGGCAATTGTTCAACATGAGCATACTAGTACAGCAGTCGGGTGTGGGTTTCTATGTTACTAGATTTGTCTATTGTACCACCCAAAATCACATCTTTTCCTGTCACTTTACATTAGGACTCTCTTACAAATTCATAAGTTTGAAAACTACATATTTTTGTTTTCCAATGAACCCAGTAGTACTTGAAGGCATGAATCTTCTCTCACCCCGTGTTCATTGTAGTATTATTTACAATAGCCAAGATTTAGAAGCAGCCAAAGGGTCCATTAGTAGAGGGGTGAATTTACAAAAGCATGGTATTTATACAATCGAATACTACTAGGCTATAAAAAAGAAGGAAATCTTACCCTTTGAGACAGCATGGATGGACCTGGAGATCCTTATGCTAAGCGAAATAAGCCAGTCAGAGAAATATAAGTACTATATAATTCCACTAAATACAAGTGGAATTTAATGAACAAAATGAACTAGCATGTAAAATAGAGATAGACTTATAGAAAGGAAGCAGACTGACAGCTGGTAGGGTGAGGTAGAAGTGGAGGGTAGAGGAATGTTTTTAAAAAGAAAAAAAATATTATATATGTTCTGCCTTCTCATTGTCTGGCACATTGTTTAGCTCAGAATTCTAGTTGAATTTAATTCATTCTAAGTCTCCTTTATAAGCTACAGATTTGATTGATGTAAATGTTTGAAAGGGTAAAGACTACAGACATAAAGAAATATAAATCTCCTTAAAATTTACACCTACTGAATCTAACCCAGAGTTCTTAGTGTGAATTATGCAGAGGCAGAAGAGAGAAAAAGAGAAGTGTACTTTCAATAGACTAGTTTTCTAATCTATAACTAACCACCATTCTCCCTCTCTTTATCTTCTGTTTCCTGTGTCACTTTAAGAGCTATTTTGAAATAGTATATCATTGAGTTTCTCAGAGTTATGAGAAAATAAATACAAGACAGAAAACTTCTGAACTATATGGATAAAATTACAGATTGAAAAAAAAAGTTTGTCATAGCATTATTAAGTAGAGCAAAATTTAGAAACTAAATGTCACAAAATGTTTAAATAAATTAAGATTTATCCCCACAGCAGAAAACACAGCAAAGTCATGTTTCCAAAGCTTAGATCAATATAGTAAATTAAATCCATATTTTTAAGCCTCCTCCACCTCCAGTACCCACTGAGATGAAGAAATGAAAATAAAGATGTGGACAATGTTGTGTTAGCTTTGAAAATCAGGCAAGGATGTTATATACAAGGCAGACAATTTAAGTAATTTAAAATTTAGTACAAATTAGACTAGATGAAAGAAAAAATAGAAAGATAAAAACCACACCTGAGAAATCAATGAAAGTGAGCTCCATCCCAGGTGAAAATATTATTTTAAATATGGCAAAGAAACATTATGCAAATATCAAAATAATTTACAAAATAATATACTTAAATAGTAAAACCTACAATCTAAGTCATGGATCATTACAAACAAAACCTGGAACTCGTCTTCCCCCATATTTCCCTACAGGAAGAGGAGATAGAAAAGCTTTCTCAACTTAACAACGTATAAGAAGAGAAATCAGTATATATTTTTTTTCATTCTTGATTTAAACTCCATTTTTTAAAAATTGTCTTAAAATGGTCACCAGGCCAGTGTGGCTCAGTTGATTGAAATAAGGAGTTAATAATAGTTATAATAAATATATTAGAATCTCAATTTAGAGAAACTATATGGGTTAAAAGAAAGCAAAAGAGGAAATTATAACAACAGTTCTAACTAGACAATGGGAATACAGTAGGCCCTTGGGCTACATCAGAGATGCATTCCTACATGGCGAGGTGAGGTGATTTTCGCCTTAAGTCAAAACCCACCTAGGTAAGCACCTATGTCACTCACATGGAGCACATACACAGCAGTAACAAAAATTTAAAAGAAAGATAAAAATTCCTGACTTTTACTCCTAGTAAATAAGAAAAACATAAAACACATATGTACATACTACCTTGAAATGGGAATTTTTTTTTAATAAGTAAATGGGAGATGGTGATGTAACCAGGAAACGATGTATATCGAGTCCGACATAACCCGAGGACTGCCTGTATACAGCATTTGTTTTTCAAATTTTCTGTGATGACTTTGTACCCTTTTGTAAAATGCAGTAAAACTGAGAGAAATGTCACAAGAAAGAAAACATTCTGACAGAGGAATGCCAATGCCACACTGAATAAAGAGGTGAGCATACCTAGATCTTTAAAGCTCTATCCTGACCCGGAAGAGCAAAGCATTTACACGGAAAGGTCAAGTGTGTTTTGGATAGTGGGAGCTGAATACAAGTTTATTAGAATAATATCAAATATTAGCATTTTAGTAAACTCACTAAAATAGCAGGTGAAAGTGTAGCCCTAATTTTAAAATATGCCACTATTTACAACATATTCATCAATATTTCTAGGATTTTGCTATGGGATGACAAAGTGATTTTGATTACGTTAAATAATTCCCATCAGTACTTATTTATCATTTTATGTGGCTTAAAAGCTGATGTGGTATTTAATTTTTAAAAAATAAAAGAAAAAATGCTGTGAGTCATTCAGCTTGTTTGGACAGAAGATTTAAATTTACTGAATGGAGCTCCACACCTGGTGTCATGGAAACCTGAACAAGTGAATATAAATGGAAAATGGGAATTCACATGATTTTGTAGGTGATACAAAATTATAAATTCAAAAACACAGGAAATCTGCTCTTCATGCCAGTTTCTTTACTACTATGTGATATTTTTTTTTCTTTTAATGTAGGCAAAAGATAGAAAAGAGTAGACATTTTCAAAATTTTCTTCCATCCAGACTAAGCCTAAACACTTTAAAATATATTTTTAAATTGTCACCCAATGACAAGTATAAGAAAACTTTTAAATTCTTCTCTGGGAGTTCCATTAAACTTTCAGGTTCCCTGATTTTTCATTGATTGCACGATGACCATAGATAATAGGACAAATAAATTCTTACTGTCCTGAACACAAGACCAGGTCAGGATACACCAGCCTTTGTCAACCCAACTGTAAATTTGATTTTTATAGTCAATCCAGAGAAAGACGGATTAATTGAATATTCCCAAGTAGAAATTGCTACAATTAAGCATAGCTGTAAACTTAGCATTGAGACTATGTGGACTCAACTGAGATGTCTCAAGGTTCATAGCTACTTAAAAAGGAATGCCCTGAGGTGGCAGTTTATCTTCTGGTAGAGATGACTCTTAACAGAGAACAATTCTTCTGGAGTATTCTTCTAATCCAATATCTAAGAAGAGATAAAATCCCACCTTTATAAATGTGTCTTCCTTTGCCTGGACAACTTTTCAGGTTTCAGAACCAATATCATTTGCTCAGGGAAGCCCAACCTGAACCCTCCTGCCTAGATTAGATGCTTTTGCTGTGGGCTTCTCATCACTATATGAATTTTGCCATTGGCCAGGCACATTGGTAACTGCCCATTAATTTATCTGTATCTTCCATTTAACTCCATGGAGAATGGAACCATTTCCCTCATTCACTGTTTTATCCCAGCAATTAGCACCATGTCTGATAGAAAATAAGCACTCAGTTGTCAAATTATTGAATGAATGAATGAATAAAATGAAATGAAATGAAATGAACAAAGGCCAAAGAAATGAAAGAGCAAGATAAACCCAGTTTGGGCAGGACCCAAACTCTTCTGCTCTCTTTGCCTTACAAGTCCCAATCTTGCTTATGACATTTTGAACAATAAGGAGAACAAAACACAGGACTACTTTCTGCATATTCTTCGAAGTTCATTACATACCCCTGGGTCCATGACTATATGTGGGAGTTCCATCAGCTAAAATCAGTGGGCATTGGATATACATGAAGTTTTTTAATATATTATACATGGAAACAATATGGAGTCACAGAGTCTTACATTATTTCATAAAAACAGAAAGTTCCAAGGACTTGACCTGCTGAGTTAAACTAATATGGAATGAGAAGTTAGGTGAACTTAGTGGCAGATTTGAAGCGTGACATTACAATCACTTTCCCCATCCACCAGCTGGGTTCCCTGAAGTCAGGAAATCTAGTAGAACAAGAAAGATGCACTAGGACTCAAGCGCCAAGAGTTGCCTTTGGCTCAGTCACCAGGTTGAGATCATAAATTTGAACCGCTCATCCAATTTCACCATTATGAAATTTACAGACTATTTCTCCTTTATATTCCAAACACTTTGCCACCCAACTGTGGTCCCCATCTGGCCGGAGCTTTCTCCCTATCAGTCCTGATTTTCTGGTTGATGATTCCACTATGGAAATTGTTTTTGAACAAAATGTTACAGAAAACAATCTCAGCTGCGGAAGAAATCAATTCTAAAATACCCTGTTTTAATTTGTCAAGCTTAAAAATCGAGAGAAAAAAATGAAAATGATTTTCAATAAGAAAAATCAGAATAATTACATTTGTAAAATAGCAACTGAGAAGAGCTCAGTGCAAAAATCCAGCTTCGTTTTTTAAGAAGTGGGAAGGAGACAGCAGATGGACATTTACACATGCTCAGTGTTAGCGATTCATTGTGGTCCTAACTTGCACAGATTCTGTCATTCCACAATGCTCCTGCCATTGAAGAGATGTGAGTATTTGCAAACACAGCCAAGTCAAGTATTAATATTTTAATGATTCTTTTATAATACATTTAGAAGAGGCTACAAAGAAAAACATCTTATTATATTCTACTTGAGACAATTGAAAACTTTAAATACACTGGAATCTTATTGGTAGAAAAGCTCTCAGAAAATGAGGCCATGTCTGCACATGAAAAGAGAAGTGGAAAATTGAGGCAATTACACAGATCTTTCAGGATAAGAGAAACATCTTATCCCCCTTTACATTTGAAGCAAATGCTTGCTTTTCTTTCTTTTTTATTTTCCTCTCCAATTTTCTTTTTTCTTGCTTTCTTTCTTTCTGGTATGAAAGATAGGGATAATTGTTTAAAGTTCCTATTTCACAAAACCTGAGCTAAAACAAATACAAAACTCTGAGTAGTCAGTTCCAATTGGAGCCTGAGTTTTGCTACTATGGGGAGAAGGAGGAGAAATGAGAGGAGGGACTTCCGGTCTCAGTACTTCCATGTTACTTTCGTATTTAAGAAAGCCCTGGGATAAGAGGACAGAGGGAGGCACCTTTTAAGCAGCAAATCTTACTAGAAGCCTGGGGTAGTGGCTATTGGAGATTTAGATATATTGGAGCTTCTGAGGTAAGCCAGTATTCCAACCCCTGTTACTTCTTTGTTTATTAAGGTCTTACTCTCCAAGCCTTCCTGTCGTCATCAGGCTAATGGTACCCAACCAGCTGCCTGGTAGGGAGGGGTACATTACAAAAGAACATAAGCAAAGCACTTACAATAGGGCCCAGATAGCCCAAGATTGGTCAACAGGAGCTCTTGGTCTGAGTTAGTTTGGGGTGAACTCTAGTAATATATTATGCCTTTTCACAGTCCCAAAGTGCAAATATATCAACTTTCAAAACTAGTTAATGCTGAATCATAAAAACAGAATTATTTTTGAAGGCCTTTGTCAGCCCCGGCATTCTGTGTCAAGAAACCTCAGTCCTTTTCATGGCAGCCACACCCAACATAGCATACAATTCCGTCTGCTGCAAATACGAGGAAAGGATGCTTAATGCTCATGGCTGAATGTAAAATTAAATTTAGTTGTGATGTGACTTCTCAGCAATCAATCAGTATCTTCTTGATCTGAGTAAAGTCCAATCTACAATGCTTTCCAAATGTGACACAACGCTTATGACAGATCAAATAATTCCTAAAGATCTGTATAATAATTAAGATATCAACTTTAATTAGAACCATTCCTTGTTCAGAGACGTAGGTTTAAAATCCAGCTCCAGACTGGCCAGGGTGGCTCAGTGGTTGAGAGTTGACCCATGAACCAGAGTAGATCAATTCCCAGTCAAGGCACAAACTCGGGTTTCAGACTCGATCCCTGGTAGGGGATGTGCAGGAGGCAGCAATTGATGTTTCTCTCTTATCAGTGTTTCTGTCTCTGTCCCTCTTCCTTCCTTTATCTCTAAAAAGTAATAAAACATATTTTAAAAAATAAATTCCAGCTCCAGCACTTAGGAGCTGTGGGACTTGCCTGAGTCCCTGGGTCCCTCTGAACCCCCTTTAGGAAACGGGCACGTCATCACTGTCTCCATTGCCTTCACACACATGTGTTTGCTGATGCTTATATGAGAGGATGTATGTGTAGGTAACCTTGTACTGAGTAAGGACTTTAGGACTTGAATGAAAAGTGGAGAAATCCCAGGAGCAACCTCAAAGTCAAATCCACTCTTTTTCAGTTTTCCTCACAGTCTATGCCTAAGTACCAACCCAGAGCATCCTGGAGGACATGGGGAGGTATAATAAGACCCCACATCTCCCCATACAAAGAAGAGGGTAGCTGACTTAGGACCTTAAGGGCTACAGCCCTGCCTCGGGGATGTGTCACAGGAAGGTCAATGTCCCATTAGGTGATAACAGTCCCTTCGTCTGCAAAGCTGACAGCCTCTGGAGACAGTGGGCTCCTCCCCAATTAGAACTCACCCTCCAGTGGCCACTCACATGGTGGAAGGTCGGGCCCCACAAGTCGCCTGCGCCGGATCCCTGGAAACTTCTGTGGCTTTCATCGGAGTTATGAAAGTGAAATGAGGCCAGACATCCTTCCAGGGGCCAAATGGCGAGGAAATGAAAATACGCTGTGTGGCGAACCCAGCGAGGCCACGGCAGCTGAGTAAGCACCCAGCTCGCAGCACAGGAAGCCGGGCTGCCCCGCAAATAAAATTAACGTAACGAGACTCCGTCGCCATCCATGTCTGAACTGAGGAGTGATCTCTGCCAAGCCCTACGTCCAATCAGGACAAAAGCATATTGTGATCACGACTCAGAATAACCATGAAACTTAGATAAAGATGTTTCCACCCAAATTTGGAGCAGCCGTGCACCAAAATCATTTATTTATGATTGGTCTCCACGTATGTATAGCTTGAAAAAGGATTTCTCCCATGTTGTGATTTTTAGAAGTTAATTATTCACACCCAATTCTTAACTGTGAAATGGAGTGAACATACACTTAAGGGAGACAGTAAGGGAGGAAGAGGGGGAGGGAGAAGGAAGGGGCGGGGGAGAATAAAAGAGATTTTTTTTTTTTTTTTTTTGTCTCCAGTATTTTTCCTTTGGTCCAAAACCAGTAAAGAGCTAATGACTCAGATACCATCTCTGGGCCTTTTGCAATAGGGATTCCAGTGAGAGTGGGTCTCAGAGGATTTATCCGGGAGGAAAGCAAATTCACTCCATTCAGACAAAAAGAGGGAAGAAAATTGCTACAGATATGTCACGGCCTTATCTCAATAAGCCTGGCTGTGTGTTTAGATACTTGGTCGAATTAACACATTCCACCAAGTAGCCTCGCTGCCTGCTGGAGCCTGCACAATGAACGAGAGAGAGAGAGAGAGAGAGAGAGAGAGAGAGAGAGAGAGAGAGAGAGAGAGAAGCAAGAGAGAGGTGGGGGGCAGTCAGGGACAGGTGATGAACATCGTATGGGTTCCCTGATGGCAACATCAATGGCCCAGCCTATATGGCTGGGATGCATAAAAATGTAGGGGATCATGCCAGGACTGGTTTGGCTCAGTGGATAGAGCGTCGGCCTGCAGACTGAAAAGTTCCGGGTTCGATTCCGGTCAAGGGCATGTACCTTGGTTGTGGGCACATCCCCAGTAGGGGGTGTGCAAGAGGCAGCTGATTGGTGATTCTCTCTCATCGATGTTTCTAACTCTCTATCTCTCTCTCTCTTCCTCTCTATGAAAAATCAATAAAATATATATTTTTTAAAAAGGTAGGGGATCAGCTCTGACTGCACAATGCCTTTTATAGTATTTGCATGAGAAACTTTTAATGATACTCAACCATGGCAGTCCCACAGAAATACAACAGATTAGCTGGCTGACCCCCTACGGTTTCACTGGTCCCTGCTCCATGCATTTCCCTCTAATTATGTCCTTACGTCCTTTGTGTTGCAGTGGGCTGACAGTCTTCGCTTTCTCTGGTTACTCTCCATGGGAACTAGGTCAGGATTCTACCCACTGTGGACTCCAATGAACGGTCCTAATTGACTGACTGATGATCTTGTGTGAGGCTTGGAGGCATTTGGGGGCTATTGGGAGGAATATGACAAAGTTTAGACTTACTAAAGTGCAAACCCTTAAAAATTTAAGGTTTGAAAGCAGTCTGAAATGTTTAGAACTCAAAGTGGTAAGTAGGCTGGGTAGAAGGAATGATTAGGCAAAAAAAAAAAAAAAAGGTCTGAATTTTTTGGTCATGTATAGCTGGTTTAAAAGAAAAAAAAAGTATGAATGTATGTATGTATGAAAAGGAAATTCCTGAAGTGTCTGCTCCTGGGTGGTTGGAGTTTGAGAGTGAAATGAAACTGCGGATTCCTGGGTATTCAAAGTAAATCTCACTCCTCTAATGTGATATGAGGGACAGTGGTAAAAGCCTTTTCTCTCAGTCGCCAGGACCAATAACTTAAACTCTCTAAACCGTTGTCTCCCCGCCCAGAAAATGGGAGTGTTACCTGCCAAGATTTTCCCGAGGGTTAAATGAGATAAAACCCACAAAGTGACCATTAGTCTACCCCACAGAGGTTCAATTTTCAATGAATATGGCCATCATTATATTAGTGCTCAATGTAAACTTGCCGAAAGCCTGCATTAACAATCCGTGTGCCACCTCGAGCTAGAATTCAATTCTAAATACAGAACTCTCATTATAGGTATTTAAAAGCACACTAAAATGTAATGACTGAAAGTGTTTATTCACTGCTATAGCTAATTCCGAGGGCGATTAAAAGATAGACTAAAATATTTTGAGGAAGGAGAGCACAAAATGACACATAGAGATGGAAACACACACACACACACACACACACTCACTCACTCCATGGCTAATGCCACTGTCAGCTGACAACTATCAAAAAACAGTGACCTAAATGCTTCTCATCTCCTCGCCATAGATTCTGTCTACTCTCCTCACTGAGGCATCTCGGAATACAGGGATGACTTTAAGATATTGAAAGTCAGCCTTTGAAGTTAAAAAGTCAACACAAACAGAATCTACAAGCTCAGACCACCTTAGAGTTGGAAGACTGAGACTACCATTCACCTTTCCCTCCATGAACCTCTCTTTACCTGGAGAGCTGTCAGTCACACATTGGAATACTTAATAATCACAGGAACTCTAATGCCTCCTAGGATTTCCCACTCCAGTTTCACACAGACTTAATAGTTAAAAGGTTCTTCATGCTGAACCGTGTTCCTAATTCTTATAACCGTTTCTACCACCTGCTAAAGTAATGCAAAATTAATCTATTCTCTTCAACATAGCTCTTCACATTAAGACACACACACACACACACACACACACACACACACACACAAATAGACATTATTAACAAGGTGGCCAAAACCTTTCTCCTATAAGCCAAACATGCACAAAACCATCAGAAAGGTTTTGTTTTGTTTTAATTTCACGGAAATTCCTGGATCATTCTCCTCTGGGCTAAGCAATGAAGCACCTACTGAGTATCACACTCTCCTGTGAACTGAGAAGTACAGTTTTAGGGCAGATCAGCAGCTCCCTTGGACTTGACAATCACCTGCTGTTAATGCTACCCCGATAAGAAATAAGAATGGTTAATGTAATAGCTGCATCATTCTATACACTTGCAAGAAATTTCGTTTGTACAAAAAAATCTGCTCCTGTTAACAGCGATCCAGATAGTTCTACCCACCTCTGTCCTACTTTGTATTCTAACCCAAACAATTGAATTTGAGTTCAATCATGATAAATGGGATTGTCTTGGTTTTGGTTGTTTGTTTCAACTGACCTAAATCATACTGAATTCATATTTATGATGTGATCCTCGGATTTCAGGCATTTGCATACCTTTTAAGTTCACATTCAAGTTATTGACCAGCTTTGTGGAAGGGACAGGGACAAGTGAGGATCGGGGAGGCTGGGCATTTCTATACCACTCCCACAGTCAATCCTCACGTCCCACAGCCCTACTCACAGCTGTCCAGCTCATCAACAGAATATCAGTGAAAACTGTCAAATGTCTTGCTCAAATTAATAAAGACTTTGATTGTTTAAAACTTTAGAAGTCTAGTAACCTATAAACTATATCAAGGAGTAAGTTCTGTGCCTGTTCTTTGGGACACACATTCTGAAATCAGTGGTTGCTCCTTTTCTATGAACTTGCAAATCATTTTTTAATTTGCTCGTTTCACCCAAAAATTGGTGTCAAATTTACCAATTTTGTCATATTTATAATTCATTGTTCTCTCCTTTTTTTCTTTCTTTCTTTCTTTTTTTCTTTCTTTCTTTCTTTCTTTCTTTCTTTTTTTTCAATTGCAAAGTATGTTTTTCCCAAGGCTTCTGCTTACTTCCTGTTATCTCCTCTTCAAGTTTGTCCCTTCTGGGGTGTAATTTATCAGGGTATTTTCTGAACATTGTCTTTCATTGCCTGGAATAATAATATAGAATATAATATAGATATGTACTAAATATTATTTAATTTTATTATATACTATAAAAACATAATAGTGCATTCTTATTAACATTTATTCACTTTCCAGTTTGGCAAAAAAATCTGATGCCAACTAAAAAGTCTGTCTTATTTACATTAATTGTTAGCATTACATTGTATTTTTCAGAATGCTAATTCTCCCTTCATTTGATATGAATATAATTACATTATGACCTGGGAGGAGGAGGAGATGAGGCTAGGGAGAGTCTTTCTAAACAACTGAAATTCTTATAAAATTTTTCATTTGTGACACAATTCTTTCATCTTCTTGGGCTTTTAATTCTTACCTGAAGACAGGCTTAGAGAAGAGAGGAAGAGAGAGAGAAAGAAAGAGAGAGAGAGACATTTTTGGCAGCTTTCTATAGTGCCCTGACCAGGGATAGAACCCACAACTGGGCCATATGCCCTCAACAGGAATCAAACCCTCAACTTTTTGATGCACAGGATGACAACCAAACTACTGAGCTACTCTGACTGTGCAATTCTTGCATATTTTTAAAAAATCTTTTAAGTATTTCTCTTTTAAAAAATTACATTTTCATATTTTTTCATTTATTTATAATTGTTAAAAATGATAACTTTTATTTGTAGAAGTTCCTGAAGAAAATTACATAAGATATATATATATATATATATATATATATATATATATCCATACCTTAACAACTCAGGGGCAAATATCTATTTCTAGCTTTTTCCTTTACATAGATGACTATATACACATGCATATGTGAGTGTGCACACAGACACACACATATATGCGTATACGCATATAATTTCTGTCCTTTTTCTACTTAAAACTGTATTGCATTTTTCTATATCAAGATAGATAATTTCTAATTTAAACGATATCATATTTCACCATATAGACATTTTCCCAATGTTGAACATTTAAATTTTTGCCAATCTGTAACATTATAAATCATGCTGAAGTAATATTTACATGTTAATCTTTTTCTGCATATCAAATTATGCCCGTGTTAAAATGGGCATTTTCTAGCAAAAACACCACCTTTAAATATTATATTTTAAGGATTTAATTTTCATCTGTCTTTCATTTAGGGAGACTATTGTTTTAAATGTTTTTCTCAGAAAGGTTATGTATGTGGGTAGTAAATTTTTGCATTATTTCTAATTTAATAATACAAAGCTTCTGCTAGCTTTGTCATGGAAAATAAGCCGGCTGAACATAACATTCTTAGATTATAATTATTTAGCTTCAACCTTGGTGGGCACTGTTTCATTGATTTAGAGCACATTTCACCAAAGTCTGATGATACTCATTTTGTTCTCCTTCATATGAACACTGGGATTTTTTTTTTCATATATATTAAAGAATTTTTTTTAATTTAAAACTATATTTCCAGGAAATGGTCTTTACATTCCACTCCCACCTTCACACCCACCAGTCTCTTCAAAACAGCTTTCCAAATCCAGGATGTTTCCTTTCATTACATCTTTGGTTGTTGCTTCTATTTCAATGGTCCTCAATTATTCCTGAGGAAAACTCATAACAGTTATGCTCTCCATTTGTGACATTTTCACCTTTTTTGTGTTATCCTTGTTTACTCTAACACATTGCAGGATGTGGTTTCCCTCCATCTCTCCAATTTCATATGTGTCATGTGGTATGTGTGGATACATATTGTTGAGAGAAGTGGTGAGAAGTAGCCATCACTGTCCACTAACCAGACAAGATTTTAAATAAAATCTCTAGGAATATCTTAAAATCTAATTTTATCAGCAGGATCCCCATTACAACACGTTAATAGCATGGCTGAATTTGAATATTCACAATCAACTAGCCAGAAATACATTTTGAAACTTCTTCTTTCCTCTTTGAGCCACATATAAATTGATATGATCTGTCTCTCAAAGCACATTCTCCTGGAGTCCCAGGCCCAGGAGAGAGTATCATACCTGTTCTATGTCATATCTAGCACCAACACCTCACACACTACCAGGCTCATCATACATACTCCAAACCTCCTCCCTGCCTGACATGTTTACTCTGAATAAAAAATAACTACTTTCATTTCATGTTACTACTGAGCTCTCCGTGTTCAAGGCATGTGTCCCTTCTGGTATATTATTTATTTTTTATTGTTTAAAGTATTACAAAGAGTAGTACATATATCTCCTTTTTTTCCAATTGACCTTCCCCCAGCCTTCCCTACCCCCAGGCACATGCCCTCGCCCCCCTCCCAGTGTCTTTCATCAATTGGTTATGCTTACACGCATGCATCCAATTCCTTCGGTTGATCTCTTACCTCCCTCTTCCAACCCTCCCTAGCCTTCCCTCTGTAGTTTGATAGTTTGTTCGATGCTTCTCTGCCTCTGTATCTATTTTTGTTCGTCAGTATCTATTTTTGTTCATCAGTTTATAATATTTTTATTATCCATAAATGAGTTGAGATCATGTGGTGTTTTTCTTTTACTGACTGGCTTATTGTACTTAGCATAATGCTCTCCAGTTCTATCCATGATGTTGCAAATAGTAAGAATTCCTTCATTTTTATAGCAGCTTAGTATTCCTCTGTGTAGATGTACCACAGTTTTCTTATCCACTCTAATCTGCTGGTGGGTATTTAGGCTATTTCCAAATCTTAGCTATTTTAAATTGTGCTGCTAAGAATGTAGGAGTGTATATACCAGGCGTGGGCAAACTATGGCTCGTGGACTAGATCTGGCCCATTTGGCTGTTCTATCTGGCCTGCAGAGCCAAAAGAGCGGAGGGTTCTCTTGCTCTCCCCTCCGCTCTTTCACCAGCAGCCCAAGATGAGAGTACCAGCATGGTCAGGTAGCTTTTGTTCCGGCCCTCCGGTCCAGTTTAAGAACCCATTGTGGCCCCTCAAGTAAAAAAGTTTGCCCACCCCTGGTATATACCCTTCTGATATTGGGGTTTCTGTTTTCTTGGGATATATTCCCAGAAGTGCTATTACTGGGTCAAATAATTTTAATTTTTTGAAGAAACGCCATACTGTTTTCCACAGCGGCTGCACTAGTCTGCATTCCTACCAGCATTGAAGAAGAAAGACTCAGTCAAAAAAAAAAAAACACACAAAACTACTAGACTTAATAAATGAATTCGGCAATGTAGGATACAAAATTAACACCCAGAAGTCTATGGCTTTCCTATAAACTCAAAAAATGAGAAAGAGAAATTTAAAAAGCAATCTCATTTACCATTGCAACAACAACAAAAAATTAGATACCTAGGAATAAACTTAACCAATGAGATAAAGGACCTGTACTCAAAAATTTTTAGAATGCTGAAAAAAAGAGATAGAGGAAGACAAAAACAGATGGAAGAACATACCATGTTCATGGACTGATAGAATCAACATCATTAAAATATCCATACTACCCAAAGCAATCTGTAAATTCAATGCAATCCCCATTAAAATACCAATGACATACTTCAAAGACCTAGAACAAATTCTCCAAAAATTCATCCGGAATTTAAAAAAAAAAAAAAGACCCTGAATAACTTCAGCAATCCTGAGAAAGAAGAACAAAGTAGGAGGGATCACAATATCAGATATCAAGCCATATTATAAAGCTATTGTTCTCAAAATTGCCTGGTACTGGCACAAGAACAGACATATAGACCTCTGGTATCTGATTTAACTAGAGGTAGTAGAGTGAAGAGTCGCCCATTTTCACAGCTTCCCTGAGTTGGTAGGGTGGCTTTGTGTGCTAAGGTGTCCTATATGGTTCAGTGGGTCAGCCTCCCAGTTACCTGAGGTGGACACTCTTGGTGCACCCCTTTGTGGACTGTGTGTACAGCCTTATTGTAGTTAAGTCTTGATTGTTGTTAGTATCACTGGGAGGAACTGACCTCCAGGCCAATTGGCTGTGAGGATAAGTGGTGTCTATGTCGTGAGACAGCTTTATTTGACTGGACTTGGAAAATTGTAAAAGCCTCTGTGCTCAGCTTGTATGGGGTGGAGTTTCAGGGTGGAGCCTACAGCCTTGGCTTCCCCTCAGCCCCACCCTATGAGGTTCCTGAGTCTCAATGTTCCTCAATGTCCTTTGGTACTCACTGCTTTGGTACTTGCTGCCAGCACCTATGAGAGAAAGGTGCCCCCGAGTTTCACCCGCTACCAGACAGTCTAGTCTCTCCTCCAATAAGCCTGGAACTGGGGTTCATGCAGTCAGAACTGGGGCTCAGCACAGTCCGGAGCTTTTGTCTCTTTCCCACTACGGCAATCTAGCAGCACAGTCAACAGTCTATCCTCTGCACACAACCTGCATGCCTCCAGGACTCTGCCTTTCGCCACTCCCCTAAGTTTCCGCCTTACAGCCCAGATTCCCTCCATATGAGCCTGGATCCCCAGGGTCTGGCCTAGAACTGGGGTTCAGTGCAGTCAGAACTGGGGCTCAGCACAGTCTGGAGCTTTTATCTCCTTCCCGCTAGGGAATGCCAGCCAGGCACTCAGCCGCCCCCTCCTCTCCAGCTCAGTCCTCTCCCCACGTGAGCACCATGTCTCTGTACCTTAGGCTTTTACAGTTCCTCTGATTTTCCATCTGGTTTTCTCTTTCCTTCTAGTTGTAGAATTTCCAGTCAGTCAACTTTCCTGTAGTTCTGGATAATGTCCATTTTGTATTTTAGTTGTAATTTTTTTATAAATTGTTGTGAGGCTACAGTTAGATGTTTACCTATGCCTCCATCTTGGTTTTTCCTGTTGAAGGACTCTTCTTGTCAGTCTTCAAACACTTGAAAAGCTCATAATCTGCTTCGGCTGGACCAAAAAGAAAAACTCAGCTTATCTGTTCTCAGGATCGTGATGAAAATTAAAACATATGTGCTTCCCCTCAGTGCCAAAAAAGAACATTTCACCGAATAATAAGAGGTCATTACGTGCTCAAAAAATACAAGATGTATTAAGGCAAGAGAACCATCTTTCCAGTGATCTTTGTTTTGATCTGTAGAGGATTCCTAGGTGAATTTAGGGAATGTCCTTTTCCCAAGTAATTGCAATATCCATCTAATTCTAGCTGAGACAAACTTTCCATTCTGCTTACTCACACACCCACATGAGCAAGTGTAATTTCCTTGAGATAAAGTATGTTGGCTGAATTGGTAAGAAAGGAATAGGGAAAGCAATTATTCAAAAAAAAAGGGGGGGGGGACTAAAGAACCCTGGGATTGCTGATTAGTTTTCTGGTACAGAGCCATGTTTTGCAGTGAGGTGCTTGTGTAAGTGCTCATCTATGCCTGGCTTGGAAAGAAATAAGAAAGTACGGGCACATGGGACATTCTTTTGATAATTCTAGAAGGCAATGGCAGCCTTGCAAATAGCCTTCCATAAATGAGAAATGGTAAGAAATTAACTTGCTTTTTGGCACAAGAAAGTGAGCAGAGATGAAAACATGACCTCCCATTATCTCTCACATGGCTTTCTGACTGGCCATTTTTTTTACTTCCCTTCTTTGGAGAATTCCTCACTTATAAATCTTAGTGGGAAATAGAACATGCTCCAAATATTGAAGCCGGTCAGGATTTCCTTTCCCAGCTTTCTTTGCAACTAGGGAGAAAGCAGACGGCCTACATTTTTTCAACAAACTCATATGTCAAAGGATTGGTATCCAGAGTGGATCATGGGCCGCACCCAGAGCCAATCGTGGTGCTGGTTGGGGGAGGGGGGGCGACGCCCTGATACCCAATAAGAACAGCCAAGGCACCCTCAGCACACTGACTCGGTGACAAGATCTGACTTGGGATATCTAGCTTCCATGTACTTCTGCCTACTTTGCCAACCTGGGTTTCCCTCCTTCCAGGCAATTCAATGAGCTACCAAATGTTGTTCTAATAAGTTCCTTTTCTGCTTAAAATATCCGCAAATTATTTTTGTTGCTGGACACTTAGAACCCCACTAATACAATGGTCTTACCAACGAGTCTTCTCCTTGATATTAATACCTGGAATTCTGTTATCACCTCCAACCACCTTTTCACATCTGATAATCTTCTTTGAAGTCCATGAGGACAGGCATAACTTTGTTTTTCCCTCCACCCATTACTTCAGTGCATAGCTCCATGCCTAATACATAGTGTGCACGTCAAGATGTGTGTGGAAGTGAACGGTGGCATTAAAGTTTCTTTATTGTTTCCCGGGTAGGTAATTCCCTGCATCCTTTTCCAGTGAAATGACAGCAATTTCTTTTAGGTCTATTCTGGGAGAGATTTTGTTATTTGCTTATGAGACTGTTTCCTTCACCAGGCTACTGGCTTTGGTGCAAGGACTGATTCTTAATTAAATTTAAATCTGGTATCTATTCAATAATTTATTAATGAATGTGAACATAGCTAATAAGTAGAGCCATGATTAGAAGTTATGTTCACTAACTCTTGCCCCCACCCTCTTCCACACTCTGAGACTGCATCACAACTAGCATAAGTCTTACTGTTTTCCAAGTTATGTTCCTATCATCATCTTGGTCTACTGGCACTTAGAAGCAATCTATATATGTATATAAAAGACTAATATGCAAAGGGTCCCCTTGGGAGTTTGACTGGAAAATCATAAGTTTGATCACTTGCTGTGGCATGTGCTGGTTAAGGGATGGCATGGAAGATGGCAGGTGACCAGCAGCAGTGTCAGGGCTCTGAGGGAGTGAGGGAAGGAGGAGGTGGGGAGGCAGAGAATCTGATCAGCCCTGATAGCTGGCCAGGTCTAGGGACCCTACCCATGCAGGAATTTCATGCACTGGGCCTCTAGTCCTTATATAAATGACATATTCAGGTTCCCTGAGGGAACCCAAGAGGCCCCAGGTAACTAAGGAAACTTAGAATATCAGACTATAGAAAACTGGTTGAAATGATAAATCTTTATCAAAATAGTTACCATTAGCTATATAATACTGTCTATTTTATAATGTGTACATGTATTATCTCAACTGAGCTTCTCAGAATACTTAAGATGGTATATATTTTTATTGTTCCAACTTATACATTGAAATGCCCATTATGAATTCCTTATCCTAAACCATCCTCCTAGATCAGGGGTGGGCAAACTTTGTTACTCGAGGACCACAATGGGTTCTTAAACTGGACCAGGGGGCTGGAACAAAAGCAACCTGACCATGCTGGCACTCTCATCTTGGGCTGCTGGTGAAGGATTGGAGGGGACAAGAGAACCTTCCACTCTTTCGGTCTGCGGGCTAGATAGAACAGCCGAACGGGCCGGATCTAGCCCGCGGGCTATAGTTTGCCCAGGGCTGTCTAAATGGTATGTTGTCTTACTGGAAATATCCTTTCAAGCAGCCAACACATTGAATGAAGTTGTGCCAGAGATCATAAGGAAGATATTTTGGCTTCTATATCCCTCATGTGCTAATGGTCTCTGCCTTG
This sequence comes from Vespertilio murinus, assembly GCA_963924515.1. Taxonomy (NCBI): domain Eukaryota; kingdom Metazoa; phylum Chordata; class Mammalia; order Chiroptera; family Vespertilionidae; genus Vespertilio; species Vespertilio murinus. Next base: position 14,050,447 of record OZ004715.1, read on the forward strand.
ATGTCTTGAGTGTTTATTCAATAGGTGTGCAGTGTGGCACAGTACACAGTGTGGCTTTGTAGCTAAAAGAACTGGATTATTACCTGTGTGTTCCAGGTCATGTCAATGAACTTCACTTTCCCTCCCTCACCCTCGCAAAGGCAAGTGAGCCACCTTGCAGGAATTTATTAGGCTGTAAATGGAAGACTTTATAGGCTGATGTAGCAAACACTTAACAGGGGGTCACAGAAGTGAATGGTTATCATCATTGTGGTTGTTGTCAGGCATTATGCTCAAAATGTATAATAACTTTATTCAAATTGTTTTATTGTATAAGTACGACAGTTTTAGTGTAAGGTACTATTCTTTTGAGTATATTTTTATGAATTTCAGAGAGGAAGGAAGAGGGAGCAAGAGATAGAAACATCAATGATGATAGAGAATCACTGCTCAGCTGCCTCCTGCATGCTGCACACTGGGGATTGAGCCTGTAATCTGGGCATGTACCCAGATTAGGAATCAACACATGACCTCTTGGTTCATATGTCCATGCTCAACCACTGTCCCACCTTGCTGGACTTTTAAAGACACTCTTCTTTATGCCCATTTTACTGAAGTGAAAACTGAGGCTCAGAGAAGAAAGCCATTCCAAATCTCTCAATTAGGTCAGGATCCAAACTTAAATTTCTCTAACTCCCAAAACCACCCACTTAAAGAGCACATTCCCCTTCCTTTCCTATTATACGCTTCCTGCCTTCTCTCTGCATTTTCACTTTCCGTAGATGGATGGACTCATCGCACCACAGATAATGAAGTTGCCTTCGAGCCTGTCACTTCATTACTCATGGAGCTGAATCACAGTCCTGAACTGAACCTCGTCTCCCCCATCAGCCCACACCGTCCTGATCTCACACTGAGCATACACGCAGCCTCCTTTGGCCCTGGGAAGACTGTGACAGAACCCTCCCCCCCCATTTATTTTCCAGAAGAGCCTTAACCTTTTAATAAATTACCAATCCATAAATACAATTTCAGAGATCTCAAGGAGAGCTCTAACTGGTGTTGGTGTGGTCACTAGTGGCAATGTACAGCTGGTTGTATTCTTCTCTGTCCTCCTCCGTGCTGTTCAGGTAGCACGTAACTGCAGTAAAAAAAATGGCATAGCCATACCGAGATCTCCTGGAGGGTAAGCCTTTTCTTTGTCACTCCATGCTGCGAGGTTGAGGCCATCCTTAAAACAGGAATGCCTTGTGTAATGATTCACCGGTGACTTCCTAATAGCCTGTTTTATTGGTAAATGTCTCATTTTGCCTGATAAATCATTGTACCGTTGCATCAGTTGTGTGTCATGGGGCTAAAAACACACCTCTGCTGCTGACCTTTCCAGAAACAACCACCCCAACCCACGCCCGCCCAGGGCTTGTTCTTTATTCTGCATCTGCATCTGGATTAGGTGACTGGCCTGCAGGCTGTGGGCTCCCAGCTCCTTAGGGCAGGAACTTTTCGTTGTTTATTCAAGGTGATTCATACCATGAGAAAGCTTGGTGTACCCTGAGAGTTGCTCATAAATAAAGCTGAGAGCCAAAGCAAGAGCATAAAAAAAAAAAAAAACATTTTGTATAGTTAAAGACAATTGCTTGATGAATCTGGACATCATATTAATTTTTAATTAAAAATAAAGGTGTGTTTTTAAATGTTGATCATTCACCCCAGAGGAGGCATTGTTTTCTTCCGTGTAAATAACATTATAAGTAAATTATAAAATTATAAGCAAAATAGTAACCTGTGTGCAGAGAATGTCTTCAAAATTAAGAGTATCTCAGGTTTTGGACTGAAATATTGTAAAGCCAATAATATGATCTTCGGGAAATCGTATGATGATGTGGGGGAAGCAGTATACACAATGTATACTTATTTTTTAAATAGATTCAAAAGATGTGTCCTGTTTCCCTGTGACCACATCTCTACAGAAATAGGTAAATAAAGTTTCCTAGAGTTAAAGGACTTTTAACTAGTCATGAGACAAAAAGACATGGAGCCTCCTAACTGGTTTGGCTCAGTGGATAGAGCGTCGGCCTGTGGACTGAAGGGTCCCAGGTTCCATTCCGGTCAAGGACATGTACCTTGGTTGCAGGCACATTTCCAGTAGGGGGCGTGCAGGAGGCAGCTGTGGGATTCTTCTCTCTCATCAATGTTTCTAACTCTCTATCCCTCTCCTTCCTCTCTGTAGGAAATCAATAAAATATTTTTTTAAAAAAAATACATGGAGCATATACATGCCAGGAGCTATATTACCCATGAATTCATCAGGAGAACTGTGCTGCAGTAGTGACCCATATTGCATATCTTCATAATTTAATACATATTGTTTCTTAATCAAAGTCCTCTGTGGTCCCATTGGCTCTCCAAGGTAGCACCCTTCTCAGTGTTGACTCGGGACTCAGCTTACTTCCATCTTGTTACCCCATAGAACACAGGTCTTCTGGGATTGCCAAGGCAGGGAAAGAGAAAGATGGAGAATGGCATTGGGGAAGGGATTTTAACTACTATTATGGATTGAATTGCCTCTCCCCAAAATTCCTATGTTGAAGCCCAAACTCTCAGTGGAACTGTATTTGCAAATAGGACTTTTATGAAGGTAATTGGTATTAAATGAGGGCAAAGGACAGGGTCCTGTGTGTAAGTGCCAGTATAAGAAGAGACACCAGAGCTTATATTCTGTCTCTCTCTTGTCATGCACACATGCAGGCCTAGCCAGGTGAGGACACAGCAAGCAGGGACAGTCTACAAGCCAGGAGGAGAATTCTCACTAGAAACCAAATTTGCCAGCACTTCTTACCACAACCATAAAAAAATTAGATGTCTATTGTTTAAGCCACCCAGTCTGTGGTGTTTTTTGAAGGCAGCATGGGCACACTAGCAATACAATTGCCTTTCCTCAAATGTAAGGTACAGCTCTGGCCAGTTTTTCTCAGTGGTTAGAACATTGGCCTACTGTCCGAAGGGTTGTGGGTTAGATTCCTGGTCAAGTGTAACCTTGGTTGCAGGCTCCATCCCCTGTTCCAGTCTGTGCATGTGCAACTGGATCAATATGTCTCTCCCACATGTATGTTTTTTCTCACTCCCTCTTTCACCACCCCCTCCACTCATTCTAAAAAATAAACAAACAAAAATAAAAAGGCAAAAATATCTTCGGATGAGGATTTTTTTTTTAAAAAAGTAACATATATTATATCTGACCACAGACCATTGGTGAGAACTAATCCAACAGCTGACTAATTGCAAGGAGGCTAGAAAGTCCTGTTTCTCACATTTTCCAGAAGAAAGAGAGAACTAGATATTAGTGAGCATTAGCAATGACTATCACACCTCCATGCACACCACACACACACACACACACACAAACACACACACACCACATGAGAGTTAAGTAAGCTCTGAGCTGGGGAAGAAGACAGAATTTCAGAAAAATAATAGAGAACAAGAACCAGCAAGGCATTGCTGCTCTTTCCCTCTTGGATCTAGCCCCAAGGGACAACAGGTATATAACATGAATCCTCTTGAAATTGTAGGTAATCCTGAGAATAGAGGGTTTGACTAGCTTCTATTCTGGAGATTTCTGAAAGCAGGAGGTTCCCCCCAAAAGCATTTCCTTTTAGGATACAAGGTAACCTCAGTAGGGCATCCAGGGGAGGGGAGTTGCAGCTACCACCTCCAATACTTAGTTCCCAATGGCTTACTGGGGTTTTGGTGGAAAATTTAGGTAGAAGATTCACAAAAGCTGTGACACCTCAAGATTAGACATAAAGATAATCTCAAGGGATAGAGTTATCTGGTGGCCTGGACACTACACGGGCGAAGGATACAGCAGCTCCCTAATGCTACACTCTGCAAGATAGAGTTAACAGTAGGAGATGCTGACACGGAGCTGGGATTTATAGCTTCAATAAGTACAATGGGTTTGCACAATCTCAGAGGCCATGTGGTATTACTTAACAGACAGAGGCAAGATGGATGGAATTACTGTGAGGGAACGGGAAGCCAAAGAGGCAATCAGGGTGTCCTGACCTGCGAAGGTCTGTGACGATGGCTAATAGACCACACCACATTCCCAGGAGCAGAACAGATGTCTAGCAGTCTGTGGCATGGCAGGATAGCCTCTCTTCAGTAGAGGACAAATTGTCACACCCTGTACCCCATTGCTCTAAAAATACATGTACAGCATTTGGTGGGTCACTCTGAATTTTCGAGGCAGACTATACCACTCTTGGGAATGCTGCTCTGAGCCATTTATTGGTGATTCAGAAAGGTGTCAGTTTTCAGTGGCTTTAAGAACACGAGAAGATTCTACAGCCATTTCGGAATACAGTGCAAGCTACCTGCCATTCAGTCCATATCATCCAACAGATTTAACTGTGCTAGGGGTATTTATGTCGCATAAGAATACAGTTTATGGCCCCGACAAGCCTCCGTAGCAGAGGCAAGTGTGTATCCCTTGCGTTCTAGAATAAGGCCAAGCCTTTTTGCAGGAGTCAATTACCCACGATTGGAAAAACAGGTCTTGGAGTACTAAGGAGCCCTGGTAGCATCTTACGATCCTGACCACATGACACCAAGTAATTATGTGTCAGGAAATGCCCATTATGAACTGATATTATCAGATCCATCAAGTCCTAAGGTTGGACAGCTGCAGTAGCGATCCATCATGGGATGGAAATGGTTCTTTCAGGATCAGACACTGGCAGGTCTTGAAGGCATATATAACCCACTTAAAGAGGGCCCCAGACTCCTGGAGCTCCTCCTTCAGTTGTACTGATACATTTCTTTCAACTTATTTCTTATCGCCTCAGAGGGACATAGATCCTCTGCTCAACTGCCCAGGAGAAAGACAGGCAGCCTAGTGCCCTGATGGATTGGCTCTGTATGTTGGGACTGGCTGAAAATGCCGCCACACTGATACTGCAGGCATAGTCAGCCTTGAGGGAAAGTGGTGAAGAGATATTCTCCTGGAGGCACAAAATGATAACTGGACATGTGGTCATTTGCTTTATGGAGAGGAAGAAATGACCTGCCTGACGTACAGAATGGCATCAAGTTCTGGGAATTGCCGAATGGCTTATCTTATTGGTCAGTTGCCTGGAAGGACTAAGATCGCAGGAGAAGAGGCCTATGAATGAACCTACTGCAGAGGACATAGGCATGCTCATCTGGGCTTCCTATTAAAGCTCACTAGGAGGAACCACTGCTCCCAGAGCTTCCACAAAGGGCACTTGAGCAGAGTTGATGTGGTGGCAGGAATGAAAGCTATGTATTGGTCACATAGCCCCAGTTGTAGAAATGGAGGCCTTTTAGCAAGGTCCCTACTGAAAGCTGAGCCTGCCAAGAACAGAGTCTGATGCTGAACTCTCAGTACACTAACTACTGAAGAGACCAGCCAGCCACTTTCTGGCAGATGGATTTACTCGCTGACTTCCCTCTGGAATTTTACTTACTGAAATGGATGCCTACTCCACATATGGGATTGCCTTCCTGACCTACAGTTTCGGCCAGGGCCACCAAACAAAGACCTGCTAGAACGCCTAATTGCCAGGATCACATACTACCAAGCATCCATAACTAAAGGATCATTTTATGGCAACGGAAGTGCAAAGATGGGCATCTGACCACCTGATCCACGGATCCTCCCGTAGATCCCAGCATTCAGAAGCAATCAGCCTAATGGTGTGATGGAATGGTGCACTGAAGTCTCAAATACAGTCCACTCAAGGACAACACCCTCTGAGTTTGATATTGAAGCACATGATGTTATGTCTGTAAAAGACAGAATCAATTGGCCAGAAAACCAAGGGATACAAATAAGTTAGACAAGGCTCATTGAATATAGGTTCCAGTTTTTGGAATTTGTTCTTTTTGTCCCTGAAACTTTAGGCTCTGCTATACTGAATCTCATTGAATGTAAACCTACAAATATTACCTTGTTATTTGGAGCTCCTCATGATTATAGAACATCAGGCAAGGAAAGGAGTTACTATATTGGCAGCGGTAACTGATCTTGTTATCATGAAGAGGAATGGTTGCTTATATATAACTAGATGCCCGGTGCATAAAATTAGAGAATTGGAGAGATAGGGAGGCGTCCCTCAGCCTAGCCCGCACCCTCCTGCACATCCTTAGCACTGCTATGGCGGCAAGAGAGGCTCTTGCCACTGCTGCTGCACTTGCCAGCATGAGTATGGCTTCTGGCTGAGCAGTGCTCCCCTTGTGGGTGCCCACTAACCATCAGGGGGCAACTCCTGAGGTGAGTGTCTGCCCCCTGGTGGTCAGTACATGTCATAGTGACCAGTCAGTCTATCATTGGGTCAATTTGCACATTAGCCTTTTATTATATAGGATGAGGGACAGACAAGAGTCCATGTGGAACCTAAAGGGTTCTCTGGGGCTTCACTTTGTCCTTCTATGTTGAGTAATAACTATAAAGGAGGAATTACAGAGACCAGAGTTCAACAAAGGTAAACCAACTGAGAAGCCATATCACTCAGAGATAAAGTTTCAAGTTGCTCTGTTGAGAGGAGTTAACTTGACAGGCAAATTATCCAAATAGACACTTACACCAAAGATATAAAAATGACCCATAAGCATGCAAAAAGTCGTTCATCAACATCTTAACCATCACGGAAAGGCAAATCAAAACCACAATGTAGTGCCACTTCACAGGCAGTGATGGACAAACTAAAAACAAACAAACAAACAAACAAACAAAAAAACAGGTAATAATAATTGTCAAAAATATAGAGAAATTGCTAGTTGGAATGTAAAATGGCGCAATCACTTTTTAAAACAGTGGCAGTTCCTCAGACGATTAAACATAGATTTACCATGTCATTCAGCAGGCCCATTCCCAGGAATATAACCATGCTTATATTGCCATAAAAAAAGACTGGAACCACTCACATCAATGGCCACTATAGCCTAGGCCAGTGGTCAGCAAACTCATTAGTCAACAGAGCCAAATATCAACAGTACGATTAAAATTTCTTTTTGACAGCCAACATTTTTAAACTTAAAACTTCTCCTAATGCCACTTCTTCAAATTATGCTCACTCAGGCTGTGGTATTTTGTGGAAGAGCCACACTCAAGGGGCCAAAGAGCCGCATATGGCTCGCGAGCTGCAGTTTGCTGACCATGGGCCTAGGACAATGGGCGCCTGAGTTTGGAATAGTGTATATTTTCCGGGGTGGTGGGGCGGTGGGGGTGGTGTGTGTGGATGTGCGCACCCGCGCAACACATCCTAAGTTTTTCCAGGACCCACAGGGAAGGAAGAAATCCCTCAAAACTGACTTTAGATTCTATGAAATTAACAGGCTTAAAATACATCCAATTTCCTTATTTTTTTTTTTTAATTTGAGGTTCAGGAGATCCAGTGTTAAACAGAAATGTCATCCCTAATGCTGGAATCTCCATATGTTCTCAGAGAAAGGTTGCTGAACCTGGTGGTGAAGGCCAACCCTGCGGAGTGCTCACTAGAAGGTCAGGGAGGAGACTAGAATCTCAATCCGGAGAGAGAACCTCTCCTCTCGAGGAGGTATGTAATATCGATGTAAATTAACCTTTTTTCTTTTCTCAACTAAACCCTCTCATTGCCAGAGGAGAGCCAGCGTGCACCCTCTGAGACTCGGAGCGTAGCCTAAAGCAGTCTACCGCCCCGGCAAATTTCCTTTGAAATATAGAGTTTTATCTTAGAAATCCACGCACATTTGTATTCTCCTCCATCACACAGCTGTGTGTTTGTTTTAATATAAAAAAATAGCATGTTCCAACTACTTACCATCCTTGGAGAGGCATGTTTACCTGTAGCCTTGAGGCACCACCCCCTACCCCCACCCCTCCCCCACCCAACAAAGCCTCTCTCTCTCAAGGGCACAGGGGCTGCTCCCGAGAGCATAAGGCCCAGCAGAACACAGATTGTCAAGATTTCACTCACTTTTGTTTGTTTGTTTGTTTGTTAATGCTCACTTGAGAATATTTTACCATTGATTTTTTTTTTTTAGAGATAGTGGAAAGGAGGGACAGAGGAGAGAGAGGGAAAGAGGGAGGAATGGAGGAAGAAGGGAGGAAGAGAGGGAGGGAGGGAGGGAGGGAAGGAAGGAGGGAGGGAGGAAGGGAAGGAGAGAGGGAGGGAGGGGGAGAGAGAGAGAGAGAGAGAGAGAGAGAGAGAGAGAGAGAGGGAGAGAAAAGCATTACTATGAGAGAGACACATCAATCCGTTGCTTCCTGCAGGTGTGCCGACTGGGGCTGGGATCAAACCTGTAACCCAGGTACTTGCCCTTGACCAGAAATGGAACCCATAACCCTTCAGTGTGCGGGCCAACATTGCAACCACTGAGCAACACCGGCCAGAACAAATATTCACTTTTTATGAACATGCTTGACATGGGTTTAGAGGACCACCTATTCTATGTTACAGGATACTGGTTCTCCAAGTGTGGCGCCAAGACCAGCTACATCAACATCGCTGGGCCACTGGTTAGAATTGCAAATCCTCGGCCTCCCCAAGGATCCTCTGGATGGGAAAGCCTGAGGGCTGGCCCAGCAATCTGTACCTACAAGCCCTCCATGTGACCCTGGTGTCCATGCAAGTGTCAGAACTGCTTTCAGAGCGGAAGGAGCTTGAAAGGGCCATAAGAACTATGTTTAAGTGCATTGTTAATGTGACAAATTCCCCATCGCTCTTTGCCTCCTTGTGTCCATCTGTAAAATCAGGATACCATTCTCCTCTCAGGACTGCTTTGACAATGAAATCTGATCTACACAGACATCCAGAAAATGCCAGGATAGCGCCTGCTGATCAGAGGCCCCCAGCGTGAATATGGAATTATTCTCTTTCCCAATTCCAAGCAAATACTAACATTGCGGTGTGTAAGTGTAACCAGAGGCAAGGATCCATTTCCAGAAGATAGGAAAGATACAGCTGAAATTTTCCCCAAGAGACATTTGCCATGTTCATTCCTCCCATAGACACTATTTGCATACTCCTGACTTTTAACATATGGAATTTGAAAATTAATTATTTATCAGAAAATCATTTGAAAAAGAATTACATTAAATATATTTAGGCTAAAAAGTATGGAGGACAAATCAATGTTCAAGCAGCATAATTTTTCTTTGCTTTTGAGAGTTCCTTTGGGAACATTCATTTATAAATTACCCAATTTAAAGGAGAAAAAAAAATACCTGAAATACCAGCTTCAGAGAATTGTAAAGGGCATCATTTCCTTCTATATCTCAAATAAGAGCAAAATCTTTCAAGTTTTCTTCTGGTTCCCCCACAAAATTACAGATTACTAGTCTATCCACGTGTCTCTACTCCCATTCTTTCCCCACTTACTCAGTCAAACCATTCAAAACTTGGAATACAGATCACAGGACAATTAATTCAGATCTACAGGGAAAACAAAAAAGACAAACAAAGCCTCTTTAAAATATGCAGAGGGGAGTTATGTAACTGTGTTGCCCTATTTTTCTTCTCTTTAACATGAATACTTCTGTACTAAATGCAGAAATCGACACTACACACACACTTAGCGTACATACATGTGCTCCTACACGCCTGCCTTCTGTCACAAACACACCAAAATTCTCCTTTCTGCAGAACAGTTAGAGTCACCACAAGGACACAGGCTACCAAAACATTGAGTTTTCAATCATTTGGGAATCATTTAATTCCACATTAAATGGAAGCTTACGCATAAAAATTAGCTCTGAAAATAACTGGAATAACCACATAATTTGGGGGTTATGATTTGAGGGATAACTTGGGGTAGGAGGATATTTTAACTTAAGGTAATAACCTATTTCAGATAGCCTCCCCATAACCACACCCCGGAGGAGAAATGATTTGTAAACCACTGCTAAACGAATTCTGGGTCTTTTCTCTTTAGCATGAGAACAGAATCCCAAGGGGGCTTCAGTAGTCAAAATTTTGCTGACCTGCTTCTTGTGATTGTAAACTCCTATGCAGAATTTGGATGTTGCATTTTTAAAAGCATTATCTTACGTCATCTTGTCACTAATTTACATAATTATCTCTACATCTTCATCTGTAAGGGTTTATGATGGAAACAAAAGTGAAGTAGCTTTGTCTAATCTATTTAACGGAGATTGAAAAAGAGTAAATGTTCTAAATCTGTAGTTTGGGATCTAGTCCTGGTGAATAGCTTTCTGGAATATTCTCTCCTGCAGTACTGTACCCTATGGAAGAATAAATCTAAGGCCACAAGAGCTTAAGAAGGAGAAGGAGATGTGGAAGGGCAGGAGCAGGATGGAAAGGCAGCGAGGAGAGGGGGTAGCTGTTGAATAATTACCTTGCCAGGCAAGAGAAAACAGCAGAGAAGACATTCCTAGCAGGGTTGAGGAGGAGGGAGGCAGAGGTTTTAAGCACTACAAAAGTGGTGTGGTTCAGGTAGTGAGGCTAATTAAAGATGCCAAACTACAATGCTGGATAGGATGGAATGAAGCCATAAGTCTAAATACAGTTGGCTAAAATAAGTCATTTGTTCCTCCTAGAGAAGTAATGATTATATCCGATGAGGGCAGCATACTAGAGTCACTCAATGTTATAGGTCCTTTCACTTATTCAGTTGTGATAAAACAACATTCACTCAGAAACACACACAAACACACACACACACACACACACACTTGCATAACATTGACCAGGAAATAATCTTGTTGCAATTTGGAGGTAGTATAGCATGACAGTTAAGAACTAGGGTCTGAAATCAGACTAACCCGGGTTCGAACCCCAGATCTGCCACTTACTGGCTATTTAATGTTGGCAGATTGGGTAAACTCTCTCAGTTGTAGTTTCCTCATTGAGAACATGGGGATAATAAAAGTATTCCTTGACATGGTAATTGTGGCAATTATATTAATACATATTTAGTGTTTAATAATTGCAAGATATATATAGAAATAGCTTCCCTGTGGGACCAGAAAAGTTAGTGATGGGTAGACTTATTATTTTTTATCTCTCCCAAAAGAAATTTAGACTCTAAGTTAGAAAATGCAACAAACATTCATTCAACACTCATTCAATCAACAATTTGCTTTTGTACAGTGTCTATTAGGTACCAGGTCTGGCAGAACTCGCAGCCCAATGGGAAACACAGACACACAGGCAATTAAGAGTTTGTGTTGGGAGGAGTATAAATGAGGCATAATGAGAAACAAAAAATGGTTTATTTCACAAAGGAATTGGGACTGTCAAGATAGATAATTCTTTATGAATCTGAAAGAAGATGAACTCATCTATAACTAAGAAACACTCAGGTAAGAAGTTCAGGGAATATCATAGTCCCAGAGTTATAATTCTTTCCTATTTAGCCAATATTTTTTAGAACTTTTTGAGGGAACTGCGAATACATGCATTTTTTTCCACTCCAATGTTAAATATACTGAAAAAAAATTCACAACCTGTGCGTGAAAAGTAACAGAGTTATAGGGGAAAACATTTCAGGCAGGTCAATCAAAACTTATGAAACTTTGAACTAGAACTTTAAACACACATTAATAAACTCAATAAAAATATTAGAACAATTACATCTCTACCATCATTCGAGCTTAAATCTTTTGCGAGCCTTATGCCTCGGAATTTGCATTCCTTCCTGTATCTTCTTCTGGGAGACAAAGGCCAGTTTTATCAAAACAAAAGCCACATTCTGAAGGAGATCAGATCATGCCACCTCAGAATATGCCACTTTGGACTATTGATTATTTTGAGCTGAAGGCTCTTAAGAAATAGCAGATACAAGGGCTCTCTGACTTCCCCCTTCCTACCTACAAAAGCAGGTCATGAAATTTCCAGTGAAGAAGGTGGCTGCCCTGCATCAGGAAAAGAAAACAAATTAATTAATTAATTAATTTTTATATATTTGATTTTTCACAGAGAGGAAGGGAGAGGGATAGAGAGTTAGAAACATTGATGAGAGAGAAACATTGATCAGCTGCCTCCCGCACACCTCCTACAGGGGATGAGCCCACAACGAAGGTACATGCCCTTGATCAGAATTGAACCTGGGACCTTTCAGTCCACAAGCTGACGCTCTATCCACTGAGCCAAACGGGGCAAGGGCAGGACCTCGAGATGATGAAATGGTGGTCAGGACTAGCCTGGTTATTTGGACTCCAATTAAGGAATAGGCCCTGGCTTCTAGTATGTTCCCTGAAATGGCCTTCTGGGCCTCGCCATAATGGTCTGTGACCAGGAGGTGAGTCCTGGCCTCGGACAGAGGTCTGGGTGTTGGGAGGGTCTTTCTGGCCTCGGAGGGAGAGCAAAAAGAGCATTCTTATTGTCAGAGATGGGAAATTTATATCAAGAAAAATTTGTTCAAACAAACCTACTAAAAAAAATCCTCATCTTCCATTACTCTTCCATATGTTTCCTAAAAATGATCCCACATTTACTGCCCCTAGCCCAAACCCCTTTTCCTTTGTCTTGCCCTCATCACCACAATTTACCATTTTTTTGTTATAATGGTATATAACTCTCAGCTCTACCCACTTCTTCAGGTCGTCATTTCTACAAAAGCTTTCATCCATGTAAAAAAATATTAACACCAAATAAAACTGGTGTACTTTTCTCTCTGTTTTGTTAGTTTATTTCTCAGGCCCAGCCACAGGACCTAAGATATAGGAAAAGTCTTTCTTCCCCTAAAAATCGAACAGTACCCTTCTACACCCATGATTGCTTATCTTAAACTCAGGGGAAATATCTTTGCAATATCTTCACCTGCAATTGCAGTCTTTCCTAATAACTGACCATGATAGAAAGTTAGCAGTGCTTGAAGGCACTGACTCATCTATTTCTTGCATAAAGTTACATTGACAAATTTTTTAGGTTTTATCTTGAGATATCTGTATGTTGCTAAATTTCTTCTTTGATTGTGAGAAAGCTTACATCTGGTCATTTGAAACATTTACATGCTGGACAAACTCACATATCAATCAACATGACTGACTGCCTGTCCCTTTTTTTTAAACCAATCACATTAAGGAATATATATTACTTCTGAACGAATGCTATGACCACCCATTGTCCCAAATCTCAAATTTAGTAGAAAAGGTAGTCACACAAAGTCAATTTGTACTCCCTTGAAATAGTTGTTTTATTAGAGAGATCAAGAAATGCTAGAAGAAATTATGGTGGACTGCAATTAAAATTTCTGTAACTAAAAGTTTTCTCTGATCCCAGCTGGGGTGGCTCAGTGGTTGAGGGTTGATCTGTGAACCAGGAGGTCATGCTTTGATTCCTGGTCAGGGCACATGCCTAGGTTGCAGGCTCATTCCTTGATAGGGGACATGGAGAAGGTATCGGATCGATTATTCTCATCATTGATATTTCTGTCTCTCTCTCTCTCCCTCCCTCTCTAAAATCAGTACAAATATTTTTAAAGGTTTTCTCAGGGTTGTTTATAACTGAAGAAACACCCAAAGAATGAAGAAGAACATTTCTAGGCACAGGGGCATCTGGAATGCATCTCAAGAAGAGGCAACTAGAAATGCAAAATCCAAAATCACTCCCCAGAGCACACAAAGAAGAAAGCCCCCTTGCCTCTCATTTCTCAGCAACTTTTTGATATTCCATCCCCGACTCCTATGGTTCTAATAATTTGAGAAAATTTGGCCCAGGCCTTATTTAATCAAAGTCAGCTTCTCTGTTTCCCTTAGAGGATGTTTTACGAGGTCACTGCTTGTGAAGAATGGAGATAAGCTGGCATCAAGAAAACTGTCTCCAAAAAAAAAAAAAAGAAAGAAAAAGAAAAAGAAAACTGTCTTCAAAGCTGGAGTTGGCTACTATCCTAGGTATGGATGTGGACAATTTATTACCATGAGTGGATACCAAGACTCCGCTTAAGGAGGAAAACACTTTTTTTTGGAGGGAAAATGACACCACTGGTGCAGAGGTATGCAAACCCGTGGGCAGGCGGGTTGGCAGAAACCAAGACCACAAAAGGTGAGTGATAGAATTCTCACCATGAGACAAGGAGAAGATTTTAGCTTGGCCCACAAAGAAGCCAGGAAGATGCTGAGAAACCTTCTGCAATGCTACATAAATTATGGTGGAGGTGAAAAAATAATGTAATCAAATTTTATTAGCATACTCTAGTTATTTGCTCAATGGTGTCTAATGTAACTCTTCCCTGTGATCCTGAAACAGAAAAAAAAAATTTTTTTTTGACTTGTAGTTCTTTTAGAGGAAGAATCAAGGAGAAGTCACACATAACACCGGGATAGAGACCGAATATTCCTATTCCCACCTAATAGGAACAGAGATTAGGGAACATTTAAGAAGAGTTTTGGACTTTGAAAAGATCATGACCTTGGTGTAGAAATCAATTCGGACTAAGTCAGGAAACACTGTATTCCTCATTTAAGTCCTAAGGAATCGGGAGATTCCAGCTAGCACTAAGTTAAAACTACAACCTGTATTTACCTTAACTTCTAGTATCCTTTGTGCTGTCCTCCGTACTGATAGCCATTTTATTCTCTTTTGCACACAAAGACATTATCCTTTGAAGATATCCATTAGGTGACTATTTGCTCAAAAGGGGCTAATGGGGGAGTATTTTTATTGTTAGTATGTGTTCCCAGGAAAAGACCTAATAAGAAGAAGAAAGGAAACTAGCAGCTAATCACCTTTGTGTCTCCATCTATCCTTAAAGATAAGGTATTTTAAGCTCCAGTTTATGGCGTTTCCATCTTTAGTATTCAACACTAAGCCTGTTGTCTGATAACTAATGAAATAAGCACCTTTTTGTAAGTTTATTAGCCCCTGGGATATCCTCTTTTTGTGAAGGGTCTGTTCAAGTCTTTCACTCATTTTGTTTTGTCTGTCTTTCTCTCACTGATTTGTGGAAGTTCCTTATATACTCTGGATATGAGTCATTTGCCCTGTATATGTAATATATATAATGTATTTGAAATATGTCTCCCCCCACTCTCTTGGTATGCACATTTTTAGTATAAGTGACTGGAACTCTTTAATGCCTGAAAGTACTACTGCCCTGGCAGTAAAGAGAATCTCTCATTAAGAGACAGAAGAGGGAGCTGTGACAAAATAGCTCAGAAGACTGCAATGGAGGGGAGACACTAATTACTGTGTGTATCATCATCAGGCTCAATTGACATCTATACCCAGCAAAACTATCACCCTCATTTCCCAGACAGCAGAACCCACATTAGAGAGGGTCTTAGATGTACCCCCAAGTATACACCAAGTATGGCTAACTTCTCCAATCAGCCAACCTGGTAGACTGTTTGCCAGGTTTTGAAAACAATACATGTGTCATCAGAACCCAAACGCTGCTAAGCATGATGTTTCACTACCCTGCCTGGCATCTGATGTGGGATTGTAGAGAAGTGAATGAAGCCTGGGCTCACTCCATTGGAAATTTGGGAACGCCTAGGGGCTAACTGATGACCTTATGTGCCAGGGCGGAAAAGCAGCATTCCCCCCCATTGCCTTTCCAGGGAGACAGCTGTCCTGTGGGACCTTCTTAGCAACTAGCCCGTGACGAGGTTTTTTGATAAATGCTTCCTGGATGAACAGACAAATGAAAGAGTAAACGAATGCCAGCGGGCAGAGGGGAAACCTGAATTCTCATTCTGGCTTTCTGCTAAGGACACCGCCAGTGATGAAATGGGCTTCTCCGTGCCCTCGGATGTTGGGGAAATAATTCGGGTTTCAGACGTCCCAGAAGACTACTACATCAGTGGAATTATTTCATGCAGTCACTTCTGAGACTAACCTTTGTGCTGACAAAAAAATAGGCGAACCCCACAGCTGCAGCAATAAAACGCACCATGGGCACTGGCTGTGCAGTGCCAGCGACATGGAACAGGGGATTTTAAGAGCTGGGCAGAGGTAGGCAGGAAGCTAGCTCCAGTTCTCCTGACTTCAGCAAAGTGGGGAGGAGGGGGAGAGGAAAACACTAGCAAGTGTTAGGCCTGGCAGTGACGCCTAATTCAGCTCATCCCAACAAACGTCTCACGTGTAAGTCCTGGAGCTTTTCTTTGGAGCCAGTACCCACGTGCATCAGAAGCTCATGAAACTGCATGCGGCACCACCGGGCTGAGAAGTGGCTGCTATTCCAGGCCAAGCAAGCTGCAAGCGCAACAGCCGTTCCGGTAATGAAGGAGGCCATAAAATAAGATAAAAAGTTGGAAAGATCCCTGAGATGAGACACAGGATACCATGGTTTTCTCTCCATTTTGACCACTTACTTGTTCTGTCATCTGGAAAAAGCCATTCATTTGCTCTCTATCCCAGCTTTGCCAACCATAAAATGAAGCTGGTCATAGCTTCCCTTTTTAGCTCACAAGTCAAGTAAAGCGATCCCATGCTAACAATAGCCTATAGGTTGTAGGTCTATAATCCCTCCATGAAATTACAGAATATAAAAAGCTGAGACAACTTGAAGTTTTTGCTTAGGTCTTTTGGCAGCAAAACTTCATCAAGCATGAACAGGTTTGGTGGTGAAACCAGACCCGAACCAATTGGAAGCTTTTTATTTATGTAGTCCCATTTGGTGAATCTTCACAACATTCAGCGTTGAAATGCTAATGACATTGATTTAGGGTACTTCTCAAGACCCTTTAGGACTTTCATAAAGTACAGGGACTATATGCTGCTTTAACTTTCTGAAAATAAAAATAATCGGAGTTTTAAAGGTCAGTGGGACTACTAGTTTGCATTAAAACAAATGCATAAAAAATAAAATATAACCAAATGCCTAGATTTTTTTTAACCATGGTCCAAACTGCTTAACCTTTGATTTAAATGTTCTCGTACATATAAGGCCATATTTTATTCTTAAAAAGGTCACCAGTAGGGTCATTTTTTCCCCTGAAGAACAACAGTCAGTATCCGGGGCTTATGACCTTTCTAAGAGTCTATAAAAATATGAAAACTGAGTAAAACACAAAGCTATTAGCTTCAAAACATGAAAACAAAACTATAAAACAAAATCTACACCACAAAAAAATCTACAAAACTTAAAATCACCTACTTCATCAATAGTCAGATTTAGTATTGATAAAATAACACTGTATTTCAAAACAATGTAAAGATACAATTTTTCTCACTTTGCAAGAATATGCTTGCATGCACAACAATTGTGGAGAAATCATAGCTCCTCATAAATTCTATTTGTTCTTGAAGTCAAAGGATTCTGAAGGTAAAGTAACAAAAATGCCTTCAAATGTTTGTAGCAAAATAATGTTTAGTGTGATATGTAAATGTGATTTAATGTTTCATATAAATTAGATCTTATAATACTTATAATGTTCAACTTGACCATGAAGAGACGTGCCAACTATCAATATAAAGTCTAAGAAGAATAAATAAATATTGGGGTGGAGAGTATTTCTCTAGGTATCTTGAGGAACAACTGAGTTTTCTCAACAGCTGAGTTTTCCGATTCCTCTCTCAGTAACAGAGATAAACATCACCAACCAAACAAGCATGAGTCTGGAGATACTCTCTGGAAGGTGGCAGGAACTAATATGACCTGTGGACCAAAGAATTCATCTTCATTTGGATCACTAACTAGATTCCAACGCAACCTCGAATGGTGGCAAATGAATGCTGGTCTAACTCTCAGATTGTCTATACTGAATCGTTAGTTCTATGAGTATAAGCAATGATTCAGACCATACCCTCACGCACAGAAGTATGAGTCCATTGCCAAGTTGTGGAAATGACCTAGCTTTCATTATGGCATACTTTAAACTTAGAAAACTAAATTCTAGGGGTTTTGTTGACTGTTTTATAATTTAGTACTGTCATATCATTTAATACTCATTATATCCTGTGAGTTAGCTACAATCATTTTCCACATTTTACAGATAAAACAAGCATTGACTCAGTAGCATTCTCAAGCTCAAGCTAGTGACATACCTGAGATGTGAATCTACTGTCTCTGAGTCCAAGTTCTTAGCCTTTATTGTGGTGAGAATTCCCAGCTTCTCCCAAAGTAACAAGCCAATTATTCTCAACATTCCCCCACCCCGAGTGTGAGAGATTTTGCACGCACATGCACACACATACATGAACATGCATCTTATAAGAGATACATATATCTATCTTCCACAACTATCTCACTGTGGAACTAAAGTTTTTTGTTTGTTTGTTTGTTTGTTTTTGACTAATCATATCACTCTGAGCCCAAATCCTACAGCATTTTATTTCCCAAATTCCAAAGAGACACACTTGGAGACTGTGCAGCCAACAGGAAATAAATAGTTCATCAGGCACCTCTAGGAAGCAGCAATAGTGATTCAGAGGAGACTAGAGCTCAGAGCAGCAGCAAAGCCAGGGAAGCCGTTGTTCCTTCAGGAAGCAATCAGCAGCTGGAGAAGAAAGACACCAAGTCCCTTGCCACGGATCCACAAATAGTCAAGAACAACTGCCCAGCTTTTATTGTCTCCATTTTCTAGAGCTTCCCTGGCCTGATATTAGCAGGGGAGGCTTCTGTACCTCAGGTGTTCACATCTAATTTGCTAATGGGCATTTATATTATTGAGGGGAGTCATAGTGAAGTAGGACTCCCAGTTTCTCTAATTTATTCCATTTTCCTGTCCCCCAAAACATTGAAGATGTCTGTCCATTCATCCCAACGGAGACACTCTTAGATCTTAAATACAAAAGTTGTCATTAGGAGCATCCGGGACCACACATGCCTCCCTTTAGGTGAAAAGGAGAAGGTGACCAAACTCTGGGGAAGAGTATATCTTGGCTAACATCAAAGTGTATCAGACAAACACAACAATCTCTTCTTGATCAGCTCATCACTTCTTCCCACAGCAAAACTTTTACTCATGTTATTTACTCTTAAGGGGCCTCTAATATGCACTAATGCTCCAATAAATAGTCCCATTCAATGCTTATTCAATAATAGATGCGTCAGAATCTCCACTTGTGGTGCCACAAACAAAAATAATACAGGATGGATATTTCCCAGCCTTGTTTTTCAGTTCAGCATTAATGGTGTCTCTTAATACATTTACGGAAATCCCACTATTTACCATAAGAGGAAAGAATCGAGAAGAAATATGAGTTTACACCTTCAACAAAATAATTGAATATTTGGCTGCTGAAATAACAGCTCTATGGAGTACTTTTTCCAGGAGCAGTTATCTTAAAAGAACTCAAGTTTTAGTCTAGGCAGGTGCTTTGAACTGGATAAATATGTTTATATGGAAGTAAGTGTAGACCTATTTAAACAGAGGTTAAGTTCTACACATAGCAAAATTGAATGCTATCATGCCATCAAATCTACACTTGAAAATTCCTTAGGAAGGCATTGTGTTGGATAGCTGTAATAATACAGATATTTTTCCCAATAGATGGAGTTACACATATGTTGATTATATGCGATCTGATATGTATGCTACTTTCTTGTATTGACAAGCTTCAAATTTTCATATGTCAAACTTTCTGAAGTTTTTAATCTCATAGATGATTTTATGCTTAAAAATGTCTAATTTTGTGCCAAAAAAGAATATCTGGGGGAAGTTTTAATTCATTACTTATTTTGAAGAAAAGTGCTGCTGAAAGTTACCATATACTTCAGGAAGCTTATGGTGAACATGCTCCCTCTCAAGATACTTGTGCAAGTTGGATTAAATTCTTTAAAACTGATTATTTCTATATGAAAGACAAAGAACGTCCAGGTCAACCGAAAAGTTTGAAGACCAACAATTATAAGCATTATTGGAGGAAGATGCATGTCAAACTCAAAAACAACTTGCAGAAAGATTAAACATTGCTCAGCAAACAATTTCCGATCATTTATAAGCAGTGGGAAAGATTTTAAAGGAAGAAAAATAGGTGCCACATACACACACACACACACACACACACACACACACACATATATATATATATATATATATATATATATATATATATATATATCCATGTATTCAACACGTCTTTTGCTCTACAGACAAAACAGATCTCTGTTTCTTTTGGCATCCAATGGTAAACCATTTACAGTTATGAGTTATATTGTACAAAAAATGTGCATCTTTGAACAATCACATCATATACAGAACAGCAAGATGAGGGTCTTATGGTAATAGTGATATTCTGGGTAACGGGAGGTATATCAGCTCATCTCTCCAGTGTTTGTTTATTGAAAAGACAGTCAAATGAAATCACTGACACTACTTAAATCATTTTCCTCCCCCCTTCTTTATTTCTCCCAGCTATTTTTTTCTGATAGCATTCATTTGGGATTTTTTAGAATCCAAATAAATCTTGAAATACCCTGAAGGTCCATCTACATTGTTGCAAATAGCACAATTTCCTTCCTTTTAAAATATATTTTATTGATTTTTTTACAGAGAGAGAGAGAGAGAGAGAGAGAGAGAGAGAGAGAGAGGGATAGAGTTAGAAACATCGATGAGAATCATTGATCAGCTGCCTCCTGCACATCCCCTACTGGGATCTGCCCTCAACTAAGGTACATGCTCCTTACTGGAATCGAAGCTGGGACCCTTCATTCACAGGCCAACACTCTTTCCACTGAGCCAAACCGGTTTTGGCAATTTCCTTCCTTTTAATGGCTGAATATTATTCCAGGGATGGTGGGATAAGACATCACTGATTATGACTGGTTTAGATTTACAATGCAAAGCACAGAATTCAGATCTGGGGGACATAAGAAAGCAGAAATGGGACACTAGACAAGGGAACAAACACACCTGTCTAATAATGAGGGTGAGCATATAATTTGTTATCAAAATCAGGATAATTTTGAGAATGAAAGGCTGGGTGCTATTAATAATTGCCCAAAGATAATATGTGTAAACTGTGATCTGGTCAAACAGGGAGAAATGGTCACCCTATAAATATGCCATTCTATTTGACATTGAAATTGGGACTCAAAAGAACTGTTAGCCCAGAAAGGAACTCACTATAGACTGATTCATTTGCCTCTCAGCATAACCATTATGGCTTGTCTCATTTTCGGTTCTTATAAGGGTATTTCTTATATCACATGATCTCACACATCTAGGGGAAATTATGAACAACATAACCTGATGAACAAAAACAGACACAGAGATAGAGAAGCAGCGATCAGACTGTTAAACCTCAGAAGGAAGGTAGGGGAGGGTGGGGGTAAAGGGGAGAGATCAACCAAAGGACTTGTGTGCATGGATATAAGCCTAACCAGTGGCCATGGACAACATGGGGGTGGGAGCATATGTGGGGAGGGTTTGGTATGGGAATGGGGGGGATGAGGACAATTATGTGATACCATAATCAATAAAGAAATTTTTAAAAATAAGCCATTCTACAAATTATCCTGAAGTTATTACTACAGAGTAGAATTGGAAATAAACACAGATGACACCACCATGACCACAAAGCACATCTGTTTGTAGAAAATTTGGATCTATTTTTGGAAGTGGGAGAAAATGTAATTATTATCTTATCTTAGAAAGCATGACCCAAACAGAATAAAATTTTATGTGACCAGAACCTGTTTAAAAAAACTGCCTGTATTTTGATATTTATTGCAGCTGGGTAAATGATTAGATGGTGTTAATTTTCCTATTCTCTCTACTTCATACATGTTTGGAAATTTTATAGTAATGGTTTTTTAAAGTAAAAAAAAAGTTAATATTTCATCGATTGAATACAATTTTTTTAAATCCACTAATAAATTGTTTGATTAAATGCTTACTATAGAATTACTAGGAGAGATTTAAAAAGTGTGATGGTGAGCATGATTTCAGTGTCAAGTATTCTCAAATTACCTAAGCAAATAAACAGTGCTGTTGCAAGAATTTCTCTATTGAGGGACTTGGGGATATAAATCCAATTTGAGAAAAAAATCAGATATTCTGTCTTGAAGCTCTGTTTACATAGAAGTCATATCATTTTCATTTATATTTCAGGTTGGTTTTGAATGGCCTGGGGTAGATGTGACGGAGCTTATGGGATATTAAGCTTCCTGTATGAGTCACAAGAGGTTGGACTCTACTAAAGAAATAAATTAAACCACTGAAGTCTCAGTGGTTTAAGAACAACAAAGGCTTGTTTCTGGCTTGTTCTGCTGCCCATCACGGATTAACAAGGCTGGGGCTCTGCTCCCCTCCCTCACCCGGGGATACAGGTGGATGGAGACGCTATCATTTTACAATTGCAACATCTGGGATATGTCTTCCTCTCTCCTCATGTCAGGCAATAGAGACCTGAGATTTACACATGAACTTTCTATTGCCTCAGAACATAGGCGACATGCTACTTCCACTACCATTTCATTGGCTGAAATGTGCCCTTACAGAGCCATTTGCCTGCGGTGGGAAATTGCAATCTAGGGGGGCAAATGGGATATTTGGTGACCATTAAGACTTCCCCTATATCCCAACCACTCCTTTGCACAATAGTGTAGAAATAAAAAGTGCAGCTCTTGATTTCTGGTGTCTTAAATTGTGAAATCTGCGCTGAACACTGAAGGGGACTTAAATGGCATCAGTGTGTCTGAAAACGTTTGTTCACAAATTCATAGGAAGAGAAGATTGAAGAGGAAATGCCTGACTTTTTCAAGCACGAAATAATGTTCGTTTTTATAGAAGAGGCATGGTGAATGCAAATAAATAGGTATTCACAATTCCTTCAAATCAACATAGCTGACCTTTTAATTGCCAACACTTCCCTGGCCATTGCCGAAGAGAACAGTAATGCTTATTTTAAGGTGAGTGATTGCTTTGGTTACCTATTTGGGCATCAGCAATCACCAGTGGGGCTCAGTTGGGTGGTTTCACAGGAGGGTCTTTCAGGCAGCTGCAGTCAGATGGTGGCTAGAATTACAATCACCTGAAGGCAACTTTTCTCACAGACCCAACATTTCTGCTGGGATGGCTGACACAGCTGAGGGCTGGCTGGGCATCCTTCCTGACACAGACGCTCCACAAGACTAACTTGGCCTTCCATGCAACATGGCCTCCTCATGATTGCTGGGCTTCCGCACTCTAGCAACAGGAAGCTAACACTGCAAGGCTTCTCAGCACCTAGGCCTAGTCCCTCAGTGCCACTCCACTGCATCCCACTGATCAGCAGGGAGTCAGAGAGCCAGCTGAGCTCCAAAGAGAGGCACGGGGCCAGTATGAGGAGCATGGCTCATTGGGGCACCACCTTTGGAGACAAGCTATTGTTAATCAGACCTTTCATTTCTCAGACCCTAATTTCCTACACTCTCAATCATTCATTGTCAAACACAAGCCCATGTTTGAAAGGATTTATATTACCTCAAGTTTGCTTTTCCAGTTTTTTTCCTTATCCTTTAAAAAAATCTATAAACAGAACATGACAGTTTGCAAATGCCTAAGAACTGGTTTTGCAGATCTTTCCTGACCTCCCGATTTATAATGCTAAGATGTCAACCGGATGTTGGTTCTAAGAGCATTGCCACCTTACTATCCTGGTCTGATTCTGAAATATATGAGGTCAAGGATCAGGATGAATGCAAGGATCAGGGAGGATAGTGTAGGCTTTCCATTTTCCATACACAATCATACAGTGTGTGTGTGTGTGTGTGTGTGTGTGTGTGTGTGTGTGTAATATATAAAGTAGATTGTCTGGCATTACTTCCTAGGCCAAGGAGATCCCCACTTAAAAAAAAATTCACAAACATCAACATAAAATTAGACATGGTTGCTTCATAACTCTTTTTTAAAAATATATTTTATTGATTTTCTACAAAGAGGAAGAGAGAGGGACAGAGAGTTAGAAACATAGATGAGAGAGAATCATTTGGATCAGCTGCCCTTGACCTGAATGGAACCTAGGACCCTTCAGTCCAGAAGCCGAAGCTCTTTCCACTGAGACAAACTGGTTTCGGCCATAACTCTTATTGAATGAGACAAAAACAAGGTTACTTCACAATAATATCCAAGCAATAAGAGCTCTGCTCAAATCATAAAAGTGACAAAGCAAGCCCCACATCCACATAAGCATCAATGACTAAAGCTTCTTTTTTTAAAAAAAATTTTTTATTGATTTCAGAGAGGAAGGAAGAGAGGGAGAGAGATAGAAACATCAATAATGAGAATCATTGATTGACTGCCTCCTATACACCCTCTACTGGAGATCAAGCCTGCAAACCAGGCATGTGCCCTTGACCAGAATAGAATTCAGAGCATGCTGACGCTCTAGCCACTGAACCAAACCAGCTAGGACAGTGACTGATGCTTCTTGAGTAAACAGGCACCTACCTGTGTGCCGATTTACTCATGACTGTATCTACGCTTAGGTCTGTCTGAGATTTGTTTGTAAATTTCATTCAGACACAGACATATAGATCTGAAAAAAATAGATAAAGATCCACTTTCCTTAGTGACTATAAATCCATGACTCAATTTTTCCCCCAACTAAGTGTTCTGCTGATGCCAAGAATCAAAAAAAAAAAAGACACAACGCTGGAGACAAGAATTGAGTTGCACTTGTATTTTCAACCTCAGGCTGAGAATGTGTTAGGTGCTTTCAAAGCCAATAAGCCTATTACATTGCAAACACCAAAGACAATGGTTTTTTGCAATAAACACAAATTTAAAAGGGAAAGATTAGCGCACGAGAGTAGCAAAGAAGAGGAATAATTATTCAGTGCGGGATAGGGGTGTAAAGGGATTACCACCCACCAGGCCAGCTCAAGAGAATAAATCTCGGAGTGCTCAGCAGCTGCAAGGCTGGTGATCCTGCAAATATTCACATCATGTTTCTAAAATTAAAAGCCACTGTTTTAGAAACAAAAGAATGAAGCGCTACATGCCATGGTAGGTGTATCTGTCAGAAAACAGTCAGAAATCAGTGGGGGGAAACAGCCCATTCAAGGCCGTCCAGGAGAAGGGATTGAATGCAGAAAACTCAGTATTAGGGTCTCGGGAGAGCTAGAAAACAGGGAAGAGTGAGGGACACTGCTATCTCCCCTAAAGCTTAGGGGTTTGGGGGACACAGGGGATTTTACCTACAGGCCAGCAGCCTTTCATAACTGGATCCACAATGAGGCTCAGACCAGGGAGATGTACTACCCTCAGCAACAGAGAGGGAGAACTATACCCTGGGTTCCCCCTCCCTATTTCTTTCCAACTTGCCGACCATGCTGCCCACTGGGAGAACCTTTGTAGGAGTCAGTGAGCCAGGAATCCTGAGGAAGCAGATGTTAAGGGGTGAGTATGGATAGTTCTGGAAGCAAAAGGAGCACATGACCTGCGCAATAGGCAGAGACTTGCAGAATGCAGTCATGCACCACAAAACAACTTTGGTCAAGGACACATTTTAGCCATCTTAACATCATAGGCATGGTAACACTGTAGTCATCACACATATCATAGCTGTCTGTGATGCCGTAGCTGCTTTAACATCATAGTGCCACTCGTTTCTCATGTGTTTGTGGTGATGCTGGTGTAAACGAACCTGCCAGGCTGCCCACCACAGAAAGCATAGCACATACAATAATAGTGGTAGGCTATACCAGTGGTCGGCAAACTCATTAGTCCACAGAGCCAAATGTCAGCAGTACAACGATTGCAATTTCTCCTAAGAGCCCGATTTTTAAAACTTAAACTTCTTCTAATGCCACTTCTTCAAAATAGACTCACCCAGGCCGTGGTATTTTGTGGAAGAGCCACACTCAAAGGGCCAAAGAGCCGCGTGTGGCTCGTGAGCTGCGGTTTGCCGACCACTGGGCTATACCATCTTAGGTCTATGTAAGCACACTCTATGACATTTTCACAATGACAAAGTCACCTGATGAAAAAAATTGGTACCACTCCTTGCACTTAGAATTAAAGGGAATCCTCCATACAAAAGATATGTCACCAATATTAGTTTTAATCAGGGTACCATTTGAAAATGCCATCAAGTTATGATCCCATTAATCAACCCTGCCTCTGCTTAATTTGGCTCAAGTAGTGACAGGCAGCCAAGGACCCACTGGGTCCGGTTTCAGAATGACTACATCAGGTGATCTCATCTGTAAAACGGAATGAGTTCCAGAGGGGTAGGGAGAAAGCGAAGGAAGACAAACAATGCAGGCCAACTACGTCATAGAATCTTGGACAACATCATCTCTGGGTCTCACTTTCATTAGACCTTGACAATTTATATCACATTTTATCATATCATATCATCTTATATCATATCATACCATATCATGTCATATTATAACATCCATCATTAGGGTGAGTAACAGAGAATTGAGTAGTAACGTGCTCAACTAGGTCTCTGGAAAATGTGAGAATGGAAATCAGAAATACTGATTCATAACCCAATGTGCATTTTCAGGTTATGCTTACTACATAGGAAACAAAGGACACATGGACATTCAAAGCAATCTCCTGGTGTCTGGCACCACTGCATTTCTGCATTCTCTAAGTATACACCCATGAAGCAATACCTACACACTTCCAAAGGTACCAGAAACTATAGCATCCACAGGAAAGCTGAGGCCAATGGAGGCAGAGAAAGACATCACGTCAGCTTTTTATCCCCACCAACCAATTCAGTATAGAAATAGGAACTATGATCAAATCTTGCACGATGAAAGAATTTATTTTTCCCTTATTAATTTTCTTCAATGTTGTGTCATTGATAAGTGTTACTTTCCAGTTGCAATGAGAAGAGGAAAAGGAGTATACAAGAAGCGTTTTCACATTATGCTGATGTGAAAATAAATGTTCACCAATACCAAATGTCTACAAAAGTCAATAAAATGTGGAAGAAAATGTGAATAGAATAAGGCAACTCTCTTTTAATCACTACAGCCAGACCTGGTGACATGAAAAGTCTCAGAGATAATTCTAAGGCATAAAGCAAAGGACAAATGCGAGTTTCTTTCTATCTGGTCTCATAACCAGGAGGTAATCTGAATGCAGGCATCCACATTTCGTGTTCTTGCCATGTGCTGCTTCAGAATGAAGCCCTGTGGCCAGTGTGTCACCTGTAAAAACTGCTCACCAACAAGAAGGATCCTATTTTGTTTAAATACAGAACCATACGCACCCTGCTGCTCTCACTTCCCCGAAAGCAGTTAATCAATACTCAGTATTGTTTGACCTGAAGGGAGTTTGTTGATCACCTCCAGTGACTAGAGCAAAAAAATAAAAAGTAGGGGGTTCTAATATAAGTGCACTTTCTGATATATTGGTGTATGTACTCTTGGAGACACATGTGCCACAAACATAATATACATGCATATATGCACACCCACGTGGGAGCATACGTGATTTCCTGGAATAAAAGGAACCGGAAGGATCATCTTTGGTTGAAGCAAAAAAGGACAAATCCACTCAATTCCAATCATTTTTAAATTGCTTTCATCAGCTACTCACCGAGGAAGGCTGTGAATAGGGAACTTCAATATTTTCCAGTCTTTTCCCACCTCACACAGCCCTGAGCCCACACTGCACAGACCTCTGTGGAGGGAGCCACCTTCGAGGGCAGAAGAGACAAGTACCCAATCCCTTCCACACTTGCCCGGTGACGAAACCGGGTCAGTCTGCGTACAATTCACGGAAAAGGCGTATGTCAAGGCTGTTAAGGGGGCACATTACCTGATGTGGCTGGGAGCTGGACCATCTGCTGTAGGAAGGAGCACCTGAGGCCTTGCTGGCTGAAGCTCTCTGCAGAAGAGAAGCAAAAAGAAACGATGTCATGCGGTCATACAAATGGAACACTTTCTCCATACCAAATGGATTCCGTGTCCACGGTTCCAAACATGAACGCAGCTGGGACTCTGCCTGAACTGAACCCTTGTCACCTTGCTTTGGAAACAAGTGTAAGAATGTGGACACCAGGCTCAAAATGTCTCGATCCAAGTCTTAGTTTGCACGAGTTATTGGACCTGGCGCAAGTCACCCAAGCGCTCTCTGTCTCAACTGTCTCTCCTGTGAGGCAGGAACAAGAATTTCTGCCCTGGCATCACTGTGAGGATCCAACATGGTCGCAGGTGGGAGGCACTTTGTACAGTAAAGTGCTCTAAATATGGAAGGCATTCATTCAACAGGGAGAAAATAAGGCAGACCATTGTAAGTTTCTGCTTGAGACAGAAGCTGGTGCACGAATACCCATGTTAACACATGAGGTCATTTGAGAGTCAGCTATTCTTGTTATTAAAAAAAAAAGACCCTTTAAACTGGCTGGTGTGGCTCACTGGTTGACTGTTGACCTATGAACCAGGAGGTTATGGTTCTATTCCTGGTCACGGCACATGCCCGGGTTGTAGGCTTGATCCCCATTGTGGGGCATGCAGGACACAGCCTATCAATGATTCTCTCATCATTAGTGTTTCTCTCTCTCCTCTCTCTCCTCTCTCTCTCTCTCTCTCTCTCTCTCTCTCTCTCTCTCTCTTTCTCTCTCTGTCCCTCCCTCCCTCCCTCTCCTTTTCTCTCTCTAAAAAAAAAATCAATAAAAGCATTTTTTTTAGCTGAAACCGGTTTGGCTCAGTGGAGAGAGTGTCAGCCTGCAGACTGAAAGGTCCCAGGTTCGATTCCGGTCAAGGGCATGTACATTGGTTGCGGGCACATCCCCGGTAGGGGGTGTGCAAGAGACAGCTGATTAACTCTCTATCCCTCTCTCTTCCTCTGTAAAAATCAATAAAATATATATTTAAAAAAAAAAACATTTTTTTAAAAAAAACACCCTTTATCTTTGAGAAAACCTGACCACGTCTTTGTTAACAGCTCCGTGGGATTGGAAAACACCACAAGCTCACGGTAGAGCAGCTAATCCAAACCTATTCTTAAAACCATTTTTTCTTTGCCTGCTTCTAAAATAGAGGCTAGAAAACCCAAAGACTCGCTTTCTCAGCCTTCCTTCCCTCTAGTCCTGGCCGATGAGACATGAGTATAATTTTTCAGGGGTTGGAGGAAAGTTCTGAGAAATCTCATTTTTCATAAAAGGGAAAAGACAAGGTCTTCCCGTCACTCTTCTGAGTATAGATGAGCTACATGGAGCAGGAGCAAGCACTTTGTGACCAGGAGGGAAAAGCTAAGAGCAGAGCAGAGAGGTGAACCCTCATCTTGTGAAACATGCTTCAGGCTGCTCCTTTGGCCTAAACTCCCTTTGTGTGACTGACCGCAACCACATTTTCTGTTACTTAAATATACCCGGCTAGCTCACTGAAATTAAGAGTTGACTCCCATGATTTCAGTTCCTTGGAAACGTGCGGATGCTTCAGGCAGAGAGACCCTGATGGCAGGGGCACGGAGATGCGGAAGCTCTCGGTGTGTTTGGAAAATGATCAGGAAATCAATACAACATGGCCAGCCCCTGGGTTCACCGTCACCAAATTGCATCTGCCTTTCAGGACCGCTGCACCATTCTGTGCTGGCCTCTGCTGCTTCCGACTGCTCCCCCAAACCTCTGCCACAGGGAGGCTGGCTGGCATGTTGGCTAAAGGCTCTATTCAGCCTGCTCAGTTCAACTTTCCTGTAGCAGCAGCCCATCTGAGGGGAGCAGTGCTGGGACCCGCTCTCACGCCCTCCCTTTCTCCCCTGCTCCATGGAGGTGAATGGGATTGAGCCACATAGCCAAGTGTGGGAGGAGCATTTCAGGGTTCAGCTTGGCTAAAGAGAGAACTGTGGAGGAAGGAGCAAGAAGTTCAACTAAAGGCTTACTTCCATTTCCTCGATGAGAAGCAATAGGAATGACCTTGGAAGGTATCCGACTTGACCCAGGGGAGACCCTCTACCTTCTCATGGGCTGTTTTACTGATTGTAAGTAGGTTAAGTTAGATGCTTCCCATGCTCCTTTCTTTTCCAGCCCCAACTCTATTCCAGTAAATGAGATTCACTTTTAAAATATATGTGATTACTGGGTATAGTGGCGGCAACACTGAATTTCCATGGAAATTCAATATTATGTGTTTAAAATATCCCCCCCAGAATTTATTCTTAAACTTCAGGAAACTGGAAAATGCGAGTGATCCAGAAGAGCCCCTTGACTAAATATTTGAGCAGACTCCAAGTTCCCAGCATTTTTAGGAAGGGGCTACTGGCTAGTTTTCTAGCCCGATAAGTTGGCCTTAGGTAGAGTTCTCAAGTCTCCTGAAAGACTTAGGCATCACCATCAGATTAATTTTTGAGGTATCATGTTTTGAGAACAGAGCTTATCATCGTTTCAAAACGACAATACAGGTTTCTAAAATTATAACAATGAATGT
This sequence comes from Vespertilio murinus, assembly GCA_963924515.1. NCBI lineage: Eukaryota > Metazoa > Chordata > Mammalia > Chiroptera > Vespertilionidae > Vespertilio > Vespertilio murinus. The sequence continues at coordinate 14,080,657 of OZ004715.1, forward strand.
TACATTTATTATCAGGAAAATGAAGGTTTTTTTTAAATTAAGTTATAATTGAAATATTAACATTCTGTAAGTTTAAGGCGCACAATGTGTTGAGTTGGTACATTTACATATTGCAATATGATTACTACCATAATGATATGATTTCTAACACCTATCGCATGGCATAATTATCATCTCTTTTGTGTGATGAGAACAATTAGGATGTAGTCTCTTAACAGCTTTAAAGGTTATAATACAGCAATGTTGACTATAATCTGTAAGCTGTGCATTAGCTCTCCAGGACTCATTTATCTGCCAGCTGTACGATTGTTCCCTTACATACTGTTTTCCAAATTCCTGCGCCCTGCCCTCCAGCCCCCCAGTAATTACCATTCCACTCTTTGTTTTAAAAACTTTGGCTTTTTAATGTCCTACATAAAAGTGATATCATACAGTATTTGTCTTTCGCTGTCTGACTTACCTCATTTAGCACACAGATCGTTTCCCTCTCTTGGTTATTGTAAATAATGCTTAATAAACATGGGGTGTCAGTATCTCTTTGATATCCCATTTATACTTTCTTTGGACATATATCCAGACATGAAACTACTGGATCATATCAAGGTTCTATTTTAAATTTTTTGAAGAACCTCCATAGTGTTTCCATAGTGGCTCAACTAGTTTATAGTCCCATCAACGGTGCACAGGGGTTCCCTTTCCTCCGCGTTCTCACCAACACTTGTTACCTCTTATCTTCTTCAAAGCTTTGGGGGGGGGGTATTCTTTGTTTTTTAATCAAAACAAAATTATGGCAATCAAAGTCAAGATCTGAGCACTGACGCCCAAACGCATTTTAAAGAAAAATGAAGTGCGTGACCTGGAGAAGACCCAAATTATTATGTAACCTTGAAGTGGGAAGGGGAGAAGATGGATATTGTGGATTTGAGCGCAACAATTACTCAATCTGAAACGCCCATCTCTCCAGTCTTGGTAAGTGTCACAATATTTCCATGTCCATGCTTAGCTTTTTTCTAAAGGTCACGCTGCTGCATGTCAGCACAGACACAGCATAATTAACTTTATAATGGTAATTGCAGGCTATTGTGACTCACGCACTCCATGTCCTTTCTAGGGTTAAGGATAAATGTGAAAGGCCAGAGAAACAATGAAACAATTGGTCAACATGAATTACACATTTTAAAGACGTGACAATGTTCAGAACTGCACACATCTTCTGATGGATGTCACCGCATTCAAAAATGAGTCTCATAGCACAAAACACAAAATCTGGGTTTCCTTTTGAATACACTGGTTATAATGTGTGGCTTGGAGTTCAGCCTAGACAAAAATTAACTCATCTGACTAACGAGGTAAGTAATTGCTCCTATCCTCAGATACCTCCTACTAGTGTCTTTAGCAACCAATATATATATATATATATATATATATATATATATATATATATATATATATATATAAAAGGCTAATATACTAAATGTCGGGCCATCCAACCAGTCACTATGACATGCACTGACCACCAGGAGGCAGACACTCAACACGGGAGCTGATGTAACATGCACTGACACCATGGACCTGGCACCCACAAAGCAACACTTGGCTCTCCTGAAGTGGGGCACAGGCTCCACCACCACCCCAGAGCAACAGCCCACCATATCACAGCCGATGTTGTCCAGACCCCATGGTGCAAAATGCGGCCCACAGCTCAGCCAGTCCTGGGAATGGTCACTGTGGGTGCCAGCCAATGATGTCACGTAGCAATGCCCATCTTCCTCTCCCTAGCAAAAACTAGCCTCCTTGCAATTTCTTCAGCCCAGGAACACGACTTGCTGTATAGCCAAGTGCAAACATTTCACACTTTAACCAAATGTCTGTAAAGCGTGTTCCCATGCTTCATCTCATTTGGTTCTCACATAAGTCCTGGAGTAGGTAGACAGGAGACTCGGTAGAATCCTATTTTCTTTTCATTAGCTGGAAAACAGATTTAGAAACTTGACCCGACTGAAAAGAAGAAATGGTTGACCTTGAAAATGACTTCAGGTTTTCTCACTGTGCAGAATATAGTCAAAGCACTGCTGCAGTTAAATATTTTACCCTTTGTTCTCCCTGCGTGATCTACAATAATAATCTGCTTCATGTTGATATTTACTGCTGTGTTGCTAACAATTACCTGAAGGAGATGTTGGGGTGCTTCACTGGACTGTAAAAAATTTAGCTACATCAGAAAGCAGGTCTAATTAAGCAAGTTTATTCTATATATATAAAAGGCTAAATTGACTCATGCAGACTTGATATATATAAAGGTCTTGCCGGCGCCAATTGCAAGCATGTGTTTCGATCTGTCATTGTTGATCATGAATTTGGTTTACACCTCTATTATAGAGAAAGGGCAAACAGTGATACTGGAATATTTCTTCTAATTAATTTCCTTTCAATGTACATAAATCCATGTACCAGGCCACTAGTGATTAATAAAGGGGCAGTTTTTAGATCAGCATAATAATACATGCCAGTTTAAAGTGCAAATTCTCTGGCCCCAGGAATTTACAAACCTCTGGAAGTGCGATCCAGCAATTTGCTTTGCTAAAGGAGGCTCTTCAGTGGATTGACAGTTAATCTTAGAAGCAAAGAAAAAATCCCAGAATAATCCCAGCACGTCCTTCCACAGCTACCTGCATCCGCTGAAGGACCAGGATGATGAAAAGGAGAGGCATGAAGACCCAAAGATAGTATGGATAGCAGTTGTTTTTCCTTTTTCTGAACAGATAAAATCAACTCTGAAACTCCAGATAAATATTTATTGAAATTGTGTGAAGATTTTTGGAGGAAAAGAGTCTGAACTTTAATTTAGAGTCTGATAAAGACGGAACCTTGAAACAGCCACAGTCCAATTAAATGGTTGGGTAAGGGTTTGAGTTTAGAGATCCATGCCCTGCCCTTGGAAAACCTTCCTGAGTACCAGGAATGGGCTGCTGTTCTTCTGCTGTGTTTCCAACACATCTGACCCTATCTTATCAAATGCTGATCCCACTCTCTTGTAACGGCCTTCTACATGCAGCTTCCTTTTGTAGACTACGTTCCATGAGCGAGTTGGAGCTGGGTCTTATTTATGCTTATAACCAGGCATGCCTGTGCCTGGAATATATAGTAAGTGCTCAGTAAATGTCAAATTAATGAATAGTTTCAGTAAACTTAACCCTCTTCAACTTTGGCGAGAATGAAAAGGAGGCTGTTCAAATAAGAGATAGTGGGTGATGAAAGTTACATTCTTGAGGACAAGTACGATAAACATTGGTAGGCTTTCAGAGCTCTGAAGGCTACCATAATTTCTCAGAAAGCATAGCACCGTTGGCCCAGACTTCAAGATATTAGAATGCAGAGTCCCTTGCTATGGCTTCAGATAAAATATCAATGGCGAAAGGAACAAGGGTAAGAAATAAGGAAATAGCAGACACCACTTTGAAGGTGAGAGCATCGGTTAATGGATACGTGTTATGCCACATGAATGTCTCAGGAATACTTTGAGGAAACCTTGAAAGAACAAGGTGATCTACAAAAGCGGAGAGAAGCTGGAAGTTCACAAAATGTTGAAACTAAAACACTGACCTTACTTTCTCTACATCTCCTCTCTCTCTCTTCCCTGGGCTGTGAGGCTTAAGGTAATCCAGGTGACTTACCTCATTGAGAAGGGGGTCCAGGAGGAGGGGAGTGGAGAACATTTTAGTGACAAACGCAAGCGTAGAGGGCTACCAAGAGGCTTCCCTTTCACAGTGTTAAACAAAGGACAGGGAAGCGCTGAGCAGAAGCCTGGAAGACTGGCCCGGTTCAATGGCAGCTCATAATTGAGTCAATCAGCCAGATGCTGCAGCAAGACTGCCCGCCAGCCAGCCAGCCAACCGCTGCACTCCATCCCCCAACTGCACTTAGCTTGGCCAGCTTGCTTCCTCCAAGTCTAATTGCCCATCATCACAAGAGAAGGAACTTTGGCAACACATACATTCTTCAGTAGCTGGAGTTTTCCCCTGCATTAATCTTTGAGCATATTTGAAGAACCATAACAACAACAAAAACCCAAACAATAAATAGTGTTGGAAGATGCCAATTGGACATCTGCATTAGCACAAAAAGTCATTGACAAAGATGATCCAAGAACCAGCATGGGTTACACAGACAGACTGAACTCTGGATGACGGACCATGACTTTGGGGATTTTCATTTCCAATGAAAAAGCACGTTTCCAAGCCCAACGAGATGAATTGCACAAGAAACAAGACCAGAAAAGCAAATCACCTCGGCAGCAGTAACATTTTTAATAAGGTATGGAGAGCTGACTCAAAAACCTTCCTTCCGAGGCAAGAAACTTTACAAAGTGTACGTGGCACAGGCTCTACCCACACACACCTTAATAAGCAGCTACAAAAAAAAAAGTCACAAGGACGTGTCTGCATGCCAGGCAAAGCTAAGAAAAGGAAATTGATAAAGAAAATAAGGATGCGGGGTGACGTGCTGGAGTCTCTTTAATAATGTTGCTATTGAAAGAGCAGCATGATGCCCTCATTATATTTGTGATAGAAGAACACAGATTCAATATCTGTTGCTCTATTTAGTCAAAATGTACGGATTGCCCATACAACTAGTGTCCATGGGATTCTTAAGAAACAGTCTCCACCTTAGACACCATCACAGACCAATTACCTTTATTTTAATAAGAAGTCATGGAGCTCAGTTAGGGAATCCCAGAACTCTGTTCCAATCAGGCTCAGTCATGGAGTTCCATCACATCCCTAACGCACCAGAGAATGCTGGCAGTTGGGTGAGGCTGCCTACAGGTGACCTACATCTTCCCAGTTTCGGTAAAAGCCCACATCGTTAAGGTATGTGACAAGCAGCTCGCCTGTTCTCCACCTCTTTCTAAGGCTAAGCGTCCTTTGGTACCCTTTTCCCAATTAAATCAACCCGTTTTATTTAACCTTTCTCCGCGTGCCCTAGTTTCCAGCATCATCATGATTCCACGGCCCTCCTCTGGGCCACCCCCCACATCTCCACGCTCCTCCCTCTGAAGCCGTGAAACGGGAAATCAGACGAGTTCCTCATTGTGTCCTCATTCCATGACAAAATGCAAAAGGCAATAAATCTAAGCTAGCCTCCATGCACAAAATAAAAATAACAGGGAGAAAATCTCCAGACAATGAAGTACTAAAGACTGACTTAGTAACTCTATTAGAAAGGCTTTGCCTCTTAGTTTGATTTATTTTCCAGAGATGGAGAGGAACAGATTAAGTCTTGTTCAGAACACCTAACCAAGTCTTTTTTTTCCCTGTCTTTTGCTGACAAAAAGCAGATGTAGACTAATACGGTGTCCATCTCCTTCTAGGCATTAAAATGCCTCATGTAATTTCTGAAATCAAAACGGTGCTCCCAGGGTTTTTATCTGCTAGATCCTTGGCCCCTCGGTGCACTTGAACTTCACAAGCATTTTGCAGTGCACCTGGGATGTGGAAAGCACTCCATCGGAGACAGGTGTTACAAGGACGGATGAGATCCTCCTCAGTCCCGCCCTGCCCGGAAGAACCACATGTACCGGTAAACCCGCCCACTGTCACTCTTTATACCTTTGTCCTACTATGGTTCCTTCGCAGCTCCTAGCACTGTCTGGAATTTTGCTCATGTATTTGTTTCATTGTGTATGGTTCATGCCCCTCACTGGAACATAAATACCAAGAGAGAAGGTTTCTTACCTTTTTACCACTTTCCTTTTTTAACCATCACTTTTACTATCATGCACATAACAGTGTTTTAGGGCATACTAGTGGAATGGATGGATGGATGGATGGATGGATGAATGAATGAATGCTCAGTTCTTACCTTCACAGAGTTCCAGTCCGGTGAGGACGGTTAATGCATACCCAAACTCTACTGCAAAGAGTGTTGCTCCTCCCACCACATTGAGGCTGCGCAGGCTGGGCCCTGCACGAGGGAGCCACTCACAGCACAACAAAGTCAAACACCAGGATATTGCAAACCCTTTTCCGGCAGAAGGTGTACAGTGCCCTGCTGTAACAAACCTGATATAATTTTCTGACAGGTGTCTTAGAGAGAGTAGCTTATTCTCATTTACAAAATGGAGCTCTGTGGGCAAGGAAGGATGCTGTGCGTGCAGAATTGATTTTAGACTTAACTTTCTGGCCTTGGGCTTTGAGTTTCCAAGGCCAGGGGCAAGGAGGGAGTGCATTAGAGATTTCACCAAAACATATTGTTTTAAATAAATGCAGTGTGGTCTCTAGGCTCCAAGGGGCCTTATAGGGCCTCTGTTTCTTGGTATTGACCTTGGCAATGTACAGGGTTGGCACAGTTGACCAATAGAATATAGAAATAATGATTAGTCACTTCCTCAATTAGGTTATAACCTTGGCCATGCTCTCTTCACTTGGGTCACTTACTCTGGGAGAGGTTATATCATGAGCCACACTATGGAGTGGAACAGGAACCTCCTACAAATATCCTTGTGAAAGAACTTGAATATCCAACCCCAGTCAAATCTTCAGAGATTGCAGCCTTAGCAGTGGCTTGACTGAAACTTTAAGAGAAACCCTGACCCAGATCCACCTAGCCAGTCTGATCATAAAGTTCCTACCTTCAGCAGCTGATTATACAAGATCATCAGGGTTTGTGTTTTGACCGCTAAATTTTGGGGTCATTTGTTACACAGCAATAGATAACTAATTGACCTTATTGGCAGGATAACTATTCACCTCTTACTGTATGTAATACAAATAAAAGTCTGCAGAAAGCATATAGTATCCTGTGAATCGTACCTCAGGCTCAGGAATACATTAACCTCCTGAATTGTTGGGGGAAAAAGTTTCAAGATTTTTCCTCCTTTAGGTCTTTAAAAATAAAATAAAAAAAAAACAGTCCCTGAATTTTCACATTATTATTTAACAGGTCTCGCAGTCACTTTCTTCAAGGAGACAGAGAACTCAAAGTCCCTGGAGACATGAGCACAAGATAACCTCCAGCTCCCTTCCTGCAAGAGACTAAAAACAACGAACAGGATGCTCTGTAAATAAATGATAAGCTTCCTGTTATCATGCAGCTCTCTCTCTCTGAAACCCAACTTGATCTCGCTATAGCGTATAAAAAAACAAACTGCTTCACTTTCGCTAGCGGGCTGCGTCTACCACTCTCTGTCTCGGGGAAACAGAAACCCTCCACTAGCAGCTGCCTCACAGAACAGGGCAGGGAGTTAGGCCTCTGAGGTCCTGAGGGGAGGGGAGCAGGGACGCACAGGGAAAGCGTGAGCTGACTCAGCGTTCCCCAATCTGTGCTGAACAGAAACTGGCCCCACAGAAGGAACTACTGCCGAAGCTGGTTTGGCTCAGTGGTGGAGCGTCGGTCTGTGGACTGAAAAGGTCCCGGGTTCAATTCCGGTCAAGGGCATGTACATTGGTTGCGGGCACATCCCCAGGAGGGGGTGTGCAAGAGGCAGCTGGTCGATGTTTCTCTCTCATCGACGTTTCTAGCTCTCTATCTCTCTCCCTTCCTCTCTGTGAAATATCAATAAAATATATTTTTTTAAAAAGGAACTACTACCAAAGAATGGTCCTCTCATTCATTTGGGGAAATGGTCATTTCCCAAGTGATCCAACCCAACCCAGAAGTCAGCAAATTTTTTCTAAAGGGGCCTTCCAGGAAATATCTCAGGCTCTGTGGCTATATGGTCTCTTTCACTACTGCTATTCACACATCTGCCCTGGCGGTATAAAAGCAGCCAGAGACAATATATAAAGAATTGTCTGTGGCTGTGTTCCAATTAAGACACACACACACACACACACACACACACACACACACCACAAAAACCTTATTTACAAAGACAGGCGTGGGCCAGAGTGGATTCACAGGTTGGAGTTTGTAATTGTTCTTATCTCTCACTGGGATGTTTAAGTACCAGAAAAGCAGGACTAGAAACACATAGGACAGTGCTCTAACCCCTCTCTCTCTAATGGCTGGACATTTTGGCTTATAAAGGTCCTGAGAATTTCAGCTCCAAAGACCCATCTTTGGGTCAATTTGTTCAATTTTGTTTCCCAAAGTTATTCTTCCAGAGATCCTGTTTCCTTGCTCCCCTTGCCCACACCTCTCCCCCCCATCTTTCATTCTCTCTCTCAATCTCAGCTTGTTTTCTTATTGAGCATGAACATCCATTAACATCTCAAGGATTGGAGCTTCCATACAACATTCCTCGAAAAAAAAATGAGTGACCTAAAGTAATAATGAATTACCTAATGAGTGAGCTAATTTGTAGTGTATATCAGCCTAAGTGAAAAAATTTGATCCTAACTCCTTAAGGAACACTTTAAGCAATACTTTGACTTTCTTTTTTTTCTTTTAAAAAATATATTTTATTGATTTTTCACAGAGAGGAAGAGAGAGGGATAGAGAGTCAGAAACATTCATGAGAGAGAATCATCAATCAGCTGCCTCCAGCACACCCCCCACTGGGGATGTGCCCGCAACCAAGTACGTGCCCTTGACCGGAATCGAACCTGGGACCCTTCAGTCAACAGGCCGACACTCTATCCACTGAGCCAAACCGGTTTCGGCAATACCTTGACTTTCATGACACAGAATAGCCCCAAAGACAGAACACTTACAACGTATGGGCTGTGGGAAATGGATTGATTGATACCTTGCCACGTTTTTCTACGTCATCCACCTCCCCAAAACCTCATCCAATAAATGGTTGTTACTTTTTGGAACGTACAGAAGGGAAAATGATCATTTAGGAAGTTATAGATAAGTTTACATAACCTCCAGGAAATTCCAGGCACCAAAACACATTTCAAACTTAAAACTCAAAGTTAGTTTCGTTGGCCAAATGAGCAAACCGAAAGTTTTCTTGCAAAGTGTATTGGAAACTTGTAAAACATATATGATGGTGTCAGGCATTGTCCGAATCCTCCTCTAAGCAGAAGAAACTGAAAGTTTCTCATCAGTGTCCTATGATTCTTGATGATTACTGGCCAAACGGAGCAATCTAATCTGGTTACAGTGTGGGAGGGGTGATGCCCATATGTTCATTGGCTAATTCTTTCGCCTTCTTTCATCCGCTGCTGTCTATTTCAAAGAATTTAGTTGCCACCTGCATTATTTAAAACTTTTTTTTTAAAATATGAGAGCAGGTAAGCTCGAGAATTGAGCCTACTTTTTAAAAATATATACATTTTATTAATTTTTTTACAGAGAGGAAGAGAGAGGGATAGAGAGCTAGAAACATGGATGAGAGAGAACCACCGATCAGCGGCCTCTTGCACACCCCCTACTGGGGATGTGCCCGCAACCAAGGCACATGCCCTTGACCGGAATAGAACCCGGGACCCCTCAGTCCGCAGGCTGACGCTCTATCCATTGAGCCAAACCGGTTTCAGCAAACTGAGCCTCCTTTTAAGAGAACGGGATTTAAGGCCAGCATGTGTACAAAGCCTCACAAGCATTAAATCAGGGAGAGAGACAATTCCCCACCCAACACAATGTGGAGTTCGGTGGAAGAAATCCCAAGAAATTGTGGAAAGGCTGCCCTCTTCAGACACATCTATTTTCGTTTTTAAGTTGCTATTGCATTTTCTGTGTAAACTCCTCTATAGGGGGAAGATGGGGCGTGGGGTAAAGAATTTCTAAGTCTGAGCTTTATTCACATAAATAAATGTCAAACAAGCATATGGGGAAATGTTAGGAAGTGCGTGGCGTGCCTGCCTGGGCCTGCCTGGGACATATATCTTATGAGTATTCCACGGGGCTCCTGCAGCATGCCCGCCCCGGACGCTGTAGACTCAGGAGAGGCAGTTAATTAATGGAGCTGTCTGAGCTGAAATGTTTACCGCGGCTGTCACGTCGCTAAGTGCACTCAGAATCACCACCTGAAGTCACAATAATTGGCTGGCGTGTCGTTAGAATTTTTAATAGCCCTGATGAACTCGGCTCTTCTTCTACACAAACCTCTTGTTTTCCGTTTTCCTCCTGTCATTCCGGACAACCTGAAATGACAATTAAGGGAGCCCTGTCATGAGGAAAGCTGCTGTGCATTATCCGGGACCCGGGGAAGGCACTAATGCCGCTGTCAGCAAAGTTTCCTGGACCATTTTCTAGACAGGTCGCAAGGAGAACCGCGTGGAAATTTCCATTCAAACACGACTTGTTGTTTTTTTTTTTCTACAGTTCCTGACCTGGGTTTTTTTTCTCCTCCCCTAATGCCTCCCTTTTTCAATGACCAAATGCAAGAGATGAGTCCGATATAATAAGATGGATTCTAAGAACCTCACTCACAAAGCAGTTCCAATTCTTTAGTCAATCCGGAACAAATTAGAGCCAAAAAAAAAAAAAATTACCAGTAAATCAGAAAATACCTGCATTGTATCATCTACTGCTAGAAGGACAGGGAGAAATTTGGTTAGCCTCTTTGGCTTTAGAATGACAATAAGAAGAGATGGCATGTAATAGACTCAAACAGAGTTCATGGGAGAGGGAAATTCTAAATACTGTTTTTGAGAAACAGTTGTTTATGAAAATTGAACCGCAGTCTGTGGGAGAAGTGGTGTGGGGACAGCGAAAACTCCTGATGTGCATTACATTTGACACATGTAATATGCATGTGCGGTTTGCAGGGGGGACGTAAGTAGAGAACCGACTTGTTTATAAGTTGAGGTGAAAGGCGATGCACACCAGCAGGTTTCTCCTCTGGCTTCTAATATTCCCTTTCATGTATAATAGATAGACTAGCCTTGTTATGACGGTTAAAATAAGAGTAAATTGTCAGGATTTAAATTATCAACCGTTTGCCAGAAATACTGATTTTCTTTGAATGGATGCTAAGCAATCGCCCTTCTGAAGGCAGTCCTAGCAGGCTAGCAAATAGGGGGGCTGCTTCTGCTCCCCAATACTAGTGTCCAAAACTGAGATTGGTAGATAACCAGACTTCCAAAGTGACCCACGCTTTGTGCCTATGCAGAGCTTAAGTTCATTCATAGCATGGGGCAGGAAAGCCAGAGTGATGCCAAATGCCAAGCTCAGGTTATATGCCTGTCTGCAGGGATAAAACACAAAAATGCAAAAAAAATAAAAAAGCTAACAGAAGGCACTTGGTACCCTAGTGCAAGGCCTGGAGGTGGAGAGAAACTAATCACAGGTGCCTGGCTTCTGGGATTGCAAATATAAGCCCATTTGCTTCTGTAATTAAAACCCTGGAAAACATTGTGAACATGAATCCAGCTACAGATGCTGCATACACAGGCATATAAAGTTATACACTTGTGTAGTTTGTATACATACATGGTATAAAAATCATTCCAGCCAAAACCGGTTTGGCTCAGTGGATAGAGCGTCGGCCTGCAGACTGAGGGGTCCAGGGTTCGATTCCGGTCAAGGGAAGGGCACGTGCCTTGGTTGAGGGCACATTCCCAGTGGAGGGTGTGCAGGAGGCAGCTGTTCCATGTTTCTGACTCTCTAACCCTCTCCCTTCCTCTCTGTGGAAAATCATATATATATATATAAAATATTTTTAATTATTCCGGACAACCTTCCGGACAAAGCTAGGGTGGCCAGGGCAGCCTGGGTCCCGGGTGCCTGCTGGCAGTTGGAGGGAAGCCTTCTCAAAGAAAATCAGTATTTCTGGCAAATGTATTAGACATAAATATGCACATATATAAACATGCTACCTAGCAGAGGCCCAATGAAGAACAGGCCTGCCTTCCCCTGGCTCCCGGCAGGCACCCAGGACCCAGGCTTCCCTTACAGCCCTGGCTTTGTCCAGAAGGTCATCCGGAAGGACATCCGGAAGAATGTCTGGTCTAATTAGCATATTATACTTTTATTATTATAAATTATATAATGTGCTATAAAAATTATATTCTATATCCAGTATGTTATTTTACTGCAAAAGTATATAAATAAAATCATAGGTAGTGAATTTAATTGGGAACGTAACATTTACAAGGGTAATCTTAATTGCATGTAATTTCTAACTCCCACGAGGACGTTAACGTGAAAACCCTTTCATCAGAGGAGACACCACTATATTTATTCTCAAAAGAGCAATCAACAGAGTCTTCCTCCTCCTACAGAGGTAAATGCATCTTTCACAGTGAGCGCAGGAATGCCATACAATTTCAAATCTAAAATAAAAAATTTTTTTTGAATTGGTATTGCCTATGTTGGCCTTGTTCTACTGACTATTTTAAATTCAACTTTGAGGTGGAATCGTTGATGTGTCCATTATAAAGAGCAGTGCACAAAGCCCTGAGTTACCCGAGACATGTGAAAAGGTGAGTTCCTGAGTAATGTTGGGGCAAGCCTGCTCCATGGACAGGTTATGTAACCACTGGACCTCCCAGCCTCCCCAGGTCTCTGTGCTTTGATTGGCAAATGTTCCAAAGCACTGTATTATGCTCAAGATATCAGCGCGATCATTTTTAAAGGTTCTGAAAATCCCTTCTTCCCTCCCGTGCACATTAAATAAGCCAGCCTTCATGCCAATTTCCCCACACAGACAAACCATTACCAGCTACTGTTACTATGGCACAGACACACACCGGGGAAAACGCCCACACACAGAAGGGTCGTTTTTGTGATTAACTGATAGAATCAAAAGATGAAAAGAAAAAAAATATATATATATAGGGCTGGAGCTCAATCCATGCACAGCTATTTGTCCCACACGAACAAAATATTCATAAAAACAAATAGTGCATGGAGCCAATTTGGCAAATTTTAGACATGATAATGATTTTATAATCACTGATACAATGGTGGAGGGCGGGGCTGGGGTGGGGATGGGGGGAGGTCCAAGGTTTATTCTCCCATCTATTTATATAAAAGGCTAAGCAATCATCCCATCAGCCAGGAGGAATGATGCGCACTGACCACCAGGAGGCAGATGCTCAATGCAGGGCCTGCAGAACTGCAGTGACTTCTTAGCGAATTCTTGGGTGATGCACCCTGGAACCAGAGAGGAGGGAGCCTGATTCCTCACTGAGCCGCGTGATTCTACTACTTTCAGGCATGGGTCAGGCTGTTGTTGGGACACTGTTGGCCTCAAACATGGTTTCCTGCACACTTGCCTTTGCATTCCACCCCCTGTACAACAGCAACTTTGCAGATTGCCCTCTTGCATTCCAGGACCCCTCATGGGATGTCAGAGACCTGGTTTCACTCCTATCTCCACAGGCCAGGCCCAGGGACCCCACCTGCAGGAGGGACCCTGCTCACTCCACAGACACCCTTCAAGCTGCGGCGCCACCCCAAGGTGCAGCTGGCCAGGGAGAGACAATGGGAGGTTGGCTCTAGAGCATGTCCAGCCTATCTTGCCCAGTCCCACCCCACTGGCCACCTTCTAATCAATCTCCTTTCAATGTGCATTAATCCATGCACCGGGCCACTAGCTCTGTATGTACTCCATGGCTTCCGTTACTGAGAGGGCAGAAGCCAGGGGAACTTCACAGCATGGCTGTGAGCAGAGAGGCCCCTGAGCAACCGTGTCTACATGATGGGAGGCTTAGATCCCCTGGCACACACAGCTCTTACTCGCCAAGGCAGAAGGAGCACTCAGATCTGGGAGGAAAGAGAAGTCCTATGGCTGCACAGTGAAAGGAAGCAGCCCGTTTTCCTGGAAGCCAAGGCCTGCCTTTCAGCGTGCTGCTCCAGGATTTCCTGTCACGGTGTGGGGTGCAAGGACCGTGCATCACGCTAGACTCAGAATCCTGGAGCTAGAAATATCTGTCGTGGGCGCCCTGTGGATTTCCTTGGCCCAATCCCCAACCCACATTTTTTTTCAAAATATGTTTTCCTTGATTTCAGAGAGAGGAAGGGAAAGGGAGATAGAAACATCAGTGGTGAGAGAGAATCATTGATCTGCTGCTTCCTGTACACCCTCCCCCGCCCCTTGCCACTGGGGATCAAGCAGGTAGCCCCGGCATGTGCCCTGACTAGGAAAGAACAAGCGACCTCCTGTTTCATGGGTTGAGGCTCAGCCACTGAGCCACACCAGTCAGACCAGGCTCACACTTTTTGATGACAGTATATTCCTTTGGGAAACTCCTCCACCCCCGCTACACTGAGCAGTGCAGGTATCTTGTCTTCCAGGCAACTCAAGCCTGCCAGACAGTTTCTTTACCGAGAAGCGGGATCTGAGAGGAACAGCCCAAGGGCAATGTGAGATGCTTCATCCTGAGGGAGGTGCCCTGGGAGATCACCCATTCATTTCTGGAACCTCCTAGATCCCTGGAGCTCTGCTCCTTCTTGCCTTTGCCAAGCTCTTCAGGCTCATTTTTTTTTTAATTTAATTCTACCACCTACTCCATATCCCTACAATAAATTCCATTTTGCTTAAGTTACCCATGGTTCTTTTTTTTTTTTTTTTTTGGCTTGAAACCAAAGTACCATAACTGACACAGAACCTCATGATTTACCTTGTTTCCAATTCCTTTTTCACTCCTCACTGCACACTGTTTATCAAGGTGTGTTCATTATATGTGACTGTTTTCTCTCTATATATATACATATTATAATATATTAAAGTGTATTAGATTCTACTGTATCACATTCAACTATATTACACTCTACGGTAATTGTGCTCACTACACCTTAGTTTTCTATCCTTAAAGCTAACGGTACACTTATTGCAATTACATAGGAAATAAGGAGGTAATTGAAGCTTAAATAGTTAAATCAGTGGTGCAAGGAGGTCACCTGAATCATGGACTTGGCTAGCCCACAGATTCCCGATCCCAGACTGCTTACTCAGTGGGTCTGTGTCTGGAGTTGCAAAGGAGGTTGGGGAAGAAGGAACTAATATTTTATTTTTTTAATTATATTTTATTGATATTTTACAGAGAGGAAGGGAGAGAGATAGAGAGCTAGAAACGTCAATGAGAGAGAAACATCGACCAGCTGCCTCTTGCACACCCCCTACTGGGGATGTGCCCACAACCAATGTACATGCCCTTGACCAGAATCAAACCCGGGACCTTTCAGTCCCCAGACCAACACTCTACCACTGAGCCAAACCGGTTTTATTTTAACACAAAAGCTAATATTTTAACACGTCCCTACATAATGATGTTGCTGGTCCAGGACCACATTTGGTATAACCTCAGATTAAGTCAAAGCTTCTCACACTCTAACATGCTAGCAGATCACCTGGGAAATGTATTCTGATTTAGCAGATCCGAGGTAGGGCCTGAAACTCTGCATTTCTAGCAAGATCCAAGAGTTGCTGATACTGCCAGACCACACTGAGGAGTAAGGATCATGGAACTGACCCAGATCACACCGTCAATAACTGACGGTGTCACCTTGATTTCAGGTTTGCCTTCACTTATTCACTCCACTGTCCCTCCTAAGAAAGCCTGGTCTTTACAGATGACAAACCCATTTAACTGTCCAGAAAGATCACACCACTTGACCAGATCTCACAGCTGGTGAGTTATATATTCAGGGAACAACCTTGATCTTGGACCACCATCCCAAGGTTGCTGTCCTCTTTGGTGTTCAATATTCACGAAGTATTGTATGTTCCTATCCACTCTGTATTAAATCCTGACAAACACCCCAAGAAATGGGCAAGGCCAACACTGCTTATTCACATTGCAGGCACAGGACAGCCAACTGAGTGCACAGTGGATATAGGACATGCTATGATCATTCAGATCAAAGGTGCCAGAAAGGATTATAGATTAGGGCCATGGTCAGCAAACTGTGGCTCGTGAGCCATATGCAGCTCTTTGGCCCCTTGAGTGTGGCTCTTACACAAAATACTAAGGCCTGTGCAAGTCTATTTTGAAGTGGTTGTTTTGAAGAAATTTAAGTTTAAAACATTTGGCTCTCAAAAGAAATTTCAGTCGTTGTACTGTTGATATTTGGCTCTGTTGACTAATGAGTTAGTTGACCACTGGATTATGGAATTGCCTTGAGCCATTACTATCTCAACTGGAACAATCGGTGCTTAGTGTCAGCCCAAGGTCCATCAGCCTTCCACGTTCCTTGGTGGACTCTCGTGACAGTAACAAGTGGTGGCTTCCCACATTGGCCGAAAGAAATTCTAGTGCCAAGTTCAGCTTTCCTACCACCTACAACAGCCCCCTCACAGAGGAGGCAAGCCACATCCTTACTGTGAGAGAGAGAGGTGGGAGAACCTCATACAGCTAATCATGGGGACCCAAGACCCTGGAGGCCAGGCATCAAAACTAGTGTTCACTAGCCCTGTCTGGCTTACTGAGGCATTTTCTCTGGTCTGCCCAGCATTGGGTTGGCTTGTTGGTTAAGCAGTTGCCTATGTTTCAATATCGGGAAAATAGACATTATTAATTCAGAATAAAAATTGTGGAGATGTGGCCACACAGAGTCCAGATTCTCATGATATAAAAGTCAGCTCTGGTTATGAAGGGAGGAATGTGGAGGCACAGTGGTCACTAAAGCAACCACAGGATCAGTCATGAGGACTTTTGTTATAGAAAATACACCACTGCCAGAACTGGTTTGGCTCAGTGGTAGAGCGTCGGTCTGTGGACTGAAGGGTCCCAGGTTCGATTCCAGTCGAAGGCATGTACATTGGTTGCGGGCACATCCCCAGTAGGGAGTGTGCAGGAGGCAGCTGGTCGATGTTTCTCTCTCATGGACGTTTCTAGCTCTCTATCTCTCTCCCTTTCTCTCTGTGAAATATCAATAAAATATATTTTTTTTAAAAATACACCACCACCTTCTTGTTCTTCAATTCACCACCGTGCCTACTGAGCCTGAATCCAGAAAACCCTATAGGTATTTGAGATATAATGGTTGCAACAAAAAACAAAAACAACACACACACACACACACACACACACACACACACTAAAGCTATCAGGCCAGGCAGTTAAATAATATTTCCCTGGGCTTTTGACAGGAAGGTGCAGAACTGAACCACATTGTGTCCACATAGTGAAGAAGAAAAGTCCAGAATGCATGCCCTGCTTTTGTTATTCCATGAAGGTGGTCTCTCTCCTCCAAATGACAGCTGAGCCCGTGGATCCTCCCCTTTCTCTCAAAAGCACAAGTTGGTAATACTGCTATCACTGCTGAAATAATGTCAGTATCCCTACTCAACCTGAAGTATGAATAGCTCCATTAGTGAGTCTGCAGGCTTTGGGAAAATTCTACCTTTGTACAAACAAACAAACAAACAAAAAATTCCACATATATACTACGGGCCTGGTGCACAAAATTTGTGCAAGGGGCTCAGCCCCCACCCCCCTCACCACAGCTTCAATCTTTTGTCCAGAATGTCACCCAGAAGGAAGTTGGGTCTAATTAGCATATTACGCTTTTATTATTACAGATATTTTCTCAAGCCCCCCGGATTAGTGGTCCCTGTTGCACACAACCAAGTATTTTCCCAAATGAGGTCAAGGATCCAGCTTTCAAAATCCTGCTTTGCCGAAACTGGTTTGGCTCAGTGGTAGAGCGTCGGTCTGCCGACTGAAGGGTCCCAGGTGCGATTCTGGTCAAGGGCATGTACATTGGTTGCGGTCACATCCCCGGTGGGGAGGAGAGGGGGCTGTTCAATGTTTCTCTCTCATTGACATTTCTAGCTCTCTATCTCTCTCTCTTCCTCTCTGTAAAATATCAATAAAATATAGTTTTTTTTAAAAAAATCCTGCATTAGCATAACTTTAAATTCGCCAAGTCAATGCCATGCCACTCTTCTGCTTAAATTACTGAACAATTAGAACCGTGTGGGCTGTAATTCCAGGCTGACTCCAGCCCCATACGCAGCTTGTTCTGTTTGTGGTGGTTGTTAAAGGGCAACACGAAAATCACTGGGAGCAGAGCTTCAGAGCAGTAACATTTATGCAAGGAATTTAAACACTGACATCCTCTTTATCTAAGGCAAAAGGTTTGCCCATAACTCATCACACCTTGAAGATCCCAAACCTGTGTGTGTGTGTGTGTGTGTGTGTGTGTGTGTGTGTTGAGAGTCTGCCCAGAGAAAACACAGCCCTACCCTCTAGTGTTCTGCTGTCTCCTTGCAGCCCGGAGGTAGAAATAATGAGCCTGCAGAAGGGAGTGACAGATTTTATCTCAGAGACACTGACCCGGATGACTCCATTAGCATTGTTCCAAATGAAAAGTCGCCCTCCCTCCATGGGGATCCGAGGAGGCTGCTGGGGAGGCAGGAGGCAGCTTCCATTTGGAACCAGACCCTTCCCAGAACCAAGGACGCATTGTGCCCTTGCGCCCGCACCCCAACAGAGGAAGAGCCTCTCAAATTAAGGAGTGGTACCCACCTCCTGCCTGCTCTAACTACCATCCATAATCCCTCACAGCCCACATCATGGGGGGGGGGGGGAGGCAATGTGACAGATGCCTCCAACCCAGCCCCATGGTTTATCATTCATCAATTTCCCTCCTGGGATCCTTTTCTTAGGGGACAGTGCAGAGAAACATCTCACCAGAGAAATAAGAGAAAGAGGTAAGAGGAATGAGGGTGAGGCCTAGTGAGCAAAATGGGGGCAGGAGGTAGGCCTGAACATGCAGAGGGGGTTCAGGAGAGGAGAGAGAGCTGGCTGGACACAGAGGCTTTTCCAGACACAGCCTCTGGTTCTCTGAGCCACCCAGGTCACACCCTCTACCTTTCACTGCCCTGAGAGCCCTGAACACAAGCTGTCCCTCTTCCTCTGGCTCCACTGGCCATTCTCCCTGATTTGGAGATAGTCTCCTGGCAAGTGTAGCTCCACTAGGGGTTCCATACTTAAAATGATGGACTTAGCCAAAACCGGTTTGGCTCAGTGGATAGAGCGTCGGCCTGCAGACTGAGAGGTCCCAGGTTCGATTCCAGTCAAGGGCATGTACCTTGGTTGCGGGCACATCCCCAGTAGGGAGTGTGCAAGAGGCAGCTGATCGATGATTCTCTCTCATTGATGTTTCTAACTCTCTATCCCTCTCTCTTCCTCTCTGTAAAAAAATCAATAAACTATATATTAAAAAAAAATGATGGACTTATATTTTGAGCTCCTGACAGATCCCTAAGGCTTTTCAATCCAAAGGCAAGATGAAAGAGGAGGCTTTTGAAGGGGCTGGGGAGTGGGATGGGAAAGGGAAAAAGAAAACCAACCTGAAGTTTGTTGCCATGTCGCTTTTGATTTTCAGTGTTAATTTGGAAATTGGCTTCAACTTGCTCTGAACCTTTCCGCAGAAATACATTACACCGAACACTGAAGTGTTTTAAAAATACTGGCGCACTCTGGTTACCGTCTGTCACTCTTTGCGGCACATAGCAATTTAAAATTATTGGAGCTCTTAAATTAAGTGCTTAAATTTGAAGGTGATCACCACTTTGAGCATGTGGATTGCACAGCTATCTCAGCTCTAACAGTGCTTCAATTTTCTTTAAGCAGGTCATTTTGGGGAGCGATAAGGGAGTCTGATTGCCCAGCATGCATTGATTTCAAACTACTGGAGTTGTCAATTCATTTCTACAAAGCACTTCTGTTTGGGTGCAATCTTGCTCTGACGGCTTAAATTGGGCCAAATTGGTCTATACTGCACATGCCCAAAACGCTAATGTACTTTGGTAATCTGCCTTTCTGGGGACAAAATTCGCAATCATTCCTGGCTGAGCCAAAAACAGCACACCAGCGGATGTATTTGCCTTTCAAAACACAAGGTCATCGAGGTGGGATTTCCTGTGTGTCTAATGTCAAAAAGATATAAAGGGAATGTCTGTATTGCTTTTGCAGAGACATTTGGCCCAACGCATGCTTTTTCAATTTCTCAAAAAATAATATGAATTTTATCAGAATGTAATGCCTGCTGTCGAATTCTGTGTCCTTGCCGGCACCCACAAGTTAACATTTCATAGCGTCTGGAATTCTGAGAAGTCACCAGGTTTAGCAAGATGACTGTACACAGGGAACCAAAAGAGCTTTTCTCAAATTAAACACGGCCTAGTCAAGTTACAAGAAAAAGCAAAAATATTAAAAAGGTGTTGTTTTTTTTTTTAAAAAAAAGCCAATGACAAGATGTCTTATATGATGGATCCCAACGTTTCCCATTATCAAGTACTCCAAGAAAATGTTTTGCTCTTAAATATAAGTGGGGAGATTCTGATTCAATGACAATAAAAATAATAATGAGAGCTAACATGTATTAAATTATGTTTTTATCTCTTGTAATCTTCACAGCACCCCAGGAGGTAACTGTTACAGGTCCCCATGTTTTACTGTCATATAGAACTTGTCTTTCCATTTATTAAGAATAGATTTTGATATCTACAAAATAATAATTTAAGGGGTTTCAGAGTAACACACACACCCACACACACAATTCTCAAAAGGTTTCTTTATAGCAGCTGTAATGAGGTATAGCATACATACACCATAAAATTCAGCCATTATGTATGCACGGTTCAAGTGATGTTTAGTAAATGTAGACAGTTCTACAATCACCTCCACAATTCAATGTTAAACATTTCCATCACTCCCAAAGGTTCCTTCATGCCCCATTTCCGCCAACTCCCAACACCACCCCAAAGTCCAAACAACCCCTGAGCTGGAAATTTCATATAATTGGGATTCACTATTAGTCTTCTACACCTGTCTTCTTTCACGTAGCCTAATGCTTCTGTGGTCTGTGTTGTAGTAAGTATCAGTAGTCCTTTCCTTTTCATTGCTGATATAGTTACACCACTGTTGGCAGACATTTTGGTGGTCTCTGTTTTTGTACTATAATAAATAAGTGATATGACCACTTGTGCATATGCCTCTGTGTGAACATGTATTGTTAATTATCTGTAAGGGTAGAGACCTAGGTGAATTACTGATATATAAGATACGTTCATCTTTATAAGAAATTGGCACACTATTTTTCAAAGGGGCTAATTCATTTTACCTTTCCATCAGCAATGGACATGGTTCCATTTTACTTCGAGGAAAGGGAATCTAACCAGGAGTGGGTGTTTTGCCCATGCTTACACAACTAATATCTGTAAAGCAGGGTCTATAGTGGTGAGATTCCTGAACTTAACTTCTAAGTGGTATAGATTATCTGAGGTTAAACAAATTTCCCTATTATGAGCTCTTTTTTAACATTTTTAAATATATTTTATTGATTTTTTTATAGAGAGGAAGAGAGAGGGATAGAGTTAGAAACATGGATGAGAGAGAATCATCCATTAGCTGCCTCTTGCACACCCCCCATTGGGGATGTGCCCGCAACCAAGGTACATGCCCTTGACCCGAATCAAACCCAGGACCTTTCAGTCCTCAGGCCGACGCTCTATCCATTGAGCCAAACCGGTTGCAGCTATTATAAACTCTTAAGAGTACTTTTCTGTTAGTTGTAAGGAACTCCCAAGAGGAGTTTATATCTCACAGTGCTTCCTGACATATTCTGCCCATAGGACCTTTCCTACCTTGGAACTTGTCTTCTGTTGAGTTCTCAAGACACAGATCTTCAGATGGGGATCTAGGTGTATAGGATTTGTCAAAGAAATATATGAGGAAAGCAGGATAGAAAACAGAAAGGACTAACCAATATGAAATTTCAAGTAGAGTCCAACTTTTGCCTAATTGGGAGTAAGGAGAAGCTCTGGAACATAAACTACAAAACAGAAATATCTTGCCTAGAAGCAAAGGGGCCAGCATTTTGTTCCTCTAGTCAGCCAGCAATTGACTGTGGGCTACTGTCCTTGGTGGGGAGAGAAAGGGGTTATAATCTTCTATCCTTGGTGCCTCCCAATGGGGGAGAGCAATGCACAGAGAAATGTGGCTGCTCATAGCTTTTAGGCAACTCACCTAATGTTCTGTGCTAGAAATGGGATGTGGGAGGGACACCCACAGCATCTGTTATAGTCAACGTCTTACCATCTCAGACATTAACACATAAAGCTTTCTTACCTCTGCGCCTTACACTTGTAAGTCTAACGTGAAAACCTTACCCCAACCAAAACACAAGCATACTGGCCTCTTCTCACCTCTAAGATCTTAGCTCAAATGTCAATTTGGGGGGAAAAAGGATGGAAGAGGAAAGGATGGTGGTAATGAGGATGGAGGTGTTGATCATCAAAACTGGCTATACACTCTCTGCATGACTGATGGTCTCCCTGAGCTGTCAGACCTCAATCATCAGATGATTACAAAAACAATAAAGCATGCTGGTAGAAGCCACTTCCTTCCTCATTGAGTCACTTTTCCCAGAAGTGCATGTACACGTCATTCAGGACAGGATAGGTTATGCTGCAGTAACAAATAACCCCCAAATCTCCGTGGCTCCACATAAAAACAATTCACTTCTTGTTTACACTACATTGTGAGTCACCAGAGGAGGAAAGAAGGGGAGGTACTGCTGCCACAGTAATTCACTCAGAAGCCTGGCAGATGAACCAGCTATCCATCAGAACGGTGCCTGTCAGTAACCACCAAACCTGAGTCAGAGAGAATGTTCCAGAGATTCTCTAGCCTCAACAATTAAGTGCCCCAGTTCAGAAGGAGCATAGGTTGCTTCTGTTCACAACTCACTGGGTAGAACTGCTCATAGGGCCTTGACTTGCCACAAAAGGTCTATGAAGTGCATTGGCCCTGTGTGCTCATAAGAGAAGAGACCCAAGGAAGAACTTGAAACTTTCCTTTTAGGCTTGACTTCACCTGATCCATAAATAGTGTGGTCTAGTCACTGTTTCCAGTCAGTAAAACAGCTCCTTTTCTAATGGTCTCCAGCATTCATCTGGCTTTGGGAAGCACAGGACATCTACTAACGTAAAGATAAAGAGCAATTGAAGATGGCATGATCAGTGGTTAATGGGCTAGCAAGCATTTTCAAGACACTCCAAAAGGACTAGCACTAAATCCCAAGTCATCAGCTAAGTACCTCTGCAGTATTTCAAAATGTAACAGACCATTACTACTTCATTTTGAGGAAGAGAAATTTCACTCGCATCTATTTCTAAGGTAAATGAAGGTCAAGAAGGCCATAAAACTTATTTTAAGACCAAGCCAGGACAGTGATCTGACAAGGTTATAGAACACACACACACCTTAATTAAAGTTCCCAAGTAAAGGGAAAGAATTTATTCCTTATAATCCTCTCCATGTAAAGAAAGTCTTTTAAAATTCCGTATCACACACAAAGTCTTTGTAATTAACTTAAAATAAGTAATATTTTTCAAGGTACTTAGATTTATGATGCAAAGGTAGCTCTTAACTTAATTCTTATTTTTCCCCGGGACTTTCCACACACACAACAGCCAATTAAGAGAGCTTTCTTTTGCTATTCAGCATATATGTAGCTGCTGAAGTGTACTTTAAATCCTTTCTCATAAAATTAGCTAAATTTAGGATCCTTCCCCATTTGCCTGTGGATTGCCTAGAATGACAAGATATTCTGAATATTGTAAAAAGTGGAAATAAGAGACCACAATCGATTGACATAGTATTGAGGCATTGTAAGCCATCCATGTCAGCCTTGCAAAATTGTATCCCAAGGTTTAAATGAAGAGGATCACAGAAATTGCCCATTTGTTTCCATGGAAATAGCAAAAATTCAAGAAATGTGAGGAACCACCCAGGAATCAAAGTATCTAATTTTGCTTGCATTTGCTCTTCTGTGGAAGAAACTGAATATTTGAAGTAGAAGATAACCCCTCAGTTATTCACTACTCACTGATTGCTTCTCATCATTTCTTTGGCTATGCACACCTAACCAATGATAATATGAAAGAAATGTTACATGGTTAGACTAAAAAAGAATACCATGGGTGAAACTGGTTTGGCTCAGTGGATAGAGCATCGGCCTGCCGACAAAAGGGTCCTGGGTTCAATTCTGGCAAAGGCATGTACCTTGGTTGCAGGCACAGCCGGGGGGGAGGGGGACATGCAGTAGGCAGCTGATAGATGATTCTCTCTAATCGATGTTTCTAACTCTCTATCCCTCTCTCTTCCTCTCTGTAAAAAATCAATAAAATATATATTTTTAAAAGAATACCATGGACTCTGTTTTGTCCTATTTGTAGAGTGTGATTTATTCAATTCTCTTAAAATAATGAACAGAGAATGGATAACTGTTTTGTGGCTCAGCAGTTGAGCATCAACCTATGAACCAGGAGGTCACAGTTTGATTCCCAGTCAGGGCACATGCCCAGGTTGTGGGCTATAGCCCTAGTAAGTGGCACTCAGGAGGCGGCCAATCAATGATTCTCTCTCATCGTTGATATTTCTATTTCTCTTTCCCTCTCGCTTCCTCTCTGAAATCAATAAAAATATATATATTTAAAATAATAATAATAATATAGTTTGGCTGCATATCTATCCCCTTGATCTCTCTATGCTATCTTTCCTGATTTTCCTCAAAAATGCCACATCCATTGAGGCCTGCATGGTACCATGGAAAATGAAGGTGTTTGACTCATGAAAAATCAGAACATCTGGAAATAATGATTTCACCAGGCCATTGAGGCCACAGAGGCTGAAGTTGAGTAGCAGCTGCCCACTTTAGCCTGGGCACATATGCTCTAGTTTGTCATGGTGCCAATGGTGTGCCACTGGCAAATGTCTCACAGCCAGCTCTTGGGAGAGACAGAGCCCTGATCTGCAGTGTTTACCAGTTTTGATGGTATAAATACTTCTGCCGTTGTTGATATTAGGCTACCACTGGGAAATCAACCAACTTACAATGCCCTAAGAATTTAACCATGAGCTGGTGCAAGCGTGCTATGGCACAAACATACACTATCATAGTTCCAACACACCCCTACACAGTACCCGACACTCCACCCCCACACAATATAGATATATGAAACGAAAATCACATGTGCTTCGCATTCTACCTGCCTCGGCTTTGTGGGCATCTAAATTAGCCACCACTAGAGTGCATGGCCCTAGTTCTTTCCAGCTACAACACTCGGTGATTCCACATCTCAGAGAACACTTTCTACATTAATATCGGGACAGTCAGATATTGCCTCACTATTTTTAGATCTAGAAAGGGCTGCTAGAAGATTGAAATTTCTTATCGGGATTCAGATTTGACTCTACAATCTTCCCCATCTTATCCTTGAATTATTGTAACAGCTGCTTGGCTGGTCTCTCCCACTCCACTCTCTCCTTACCTCAACCCTTTCTGCAGCCAGGCAGCCCCCAGAATAACTGTCCTCCGACAGCAAAATGAAGCTCTCCATCACCATTTTCATCATGTCACTTCCTTACTGGGCAAGCCTGGGAAGCTTCCTGTGGCTTGTCATATCTAATCCAAAACCCTCAGCTTGGCATTCAAACCTGTCCGCCCATAAGCAAGAGCAATAATGCTGGGCTATTGTGGCCGCGCATCACACCACTGAAGGTCTTTGAAATCCCTACAGACCCGCCACATCGCATCTCAATATCCTTATTCACAGAGGACAGCAATATCTAATTCCCATTTTTCATCAGACTAGCTGGAAGCCACAGTATCTAGTAAGCACGCAGTCTGCATACTAAGTGCCAGGGATGTGCCACTTGCTCTTTTTACACATGCATGTCCCTGACAAGTCACAAAAACCCTACGAAGAAAGGTACCATCTCATTTTAACACCTTCAGGGCAATCAGCAAAACAAACCTTCAGACATCCTGTTATTTTCACAAAGTAAATGAGTTTCTCTTCTCCCCAACTTCTACTTGAAGTTTTTTTTGGTATCTTTTTAAGTAGGGTCTACTGAAGAAACTATCTCCTGCCGAAACCGGTTTGGCTCAGTGGTAGAGCGTCGGTCTGCAGACTGAAAGGTCCTGGGTTTGATTCTGGTCAAGGGCATGTACATTGGTTGTGGGCACATCCCCAATAGGGGGTGTGTAGGAGGCAGCTGGTCGATGTTTCTCTCTCATTGACATTTCTAGCTCTCTATCCCTCTCCCTTCCTCTCTGTAAAATATCAATTAATTATATATATATATATATATATATATATATATATATATATAATTAAAAAGAAATTATCTCCTCTCTCCTCAGCCCACAGAATGGCAAGTCAGAGAACGTCCTGTAAGTTTGGGTCCCTTGGTGTATCCTAACTCATCATGAACCAGGAGATTTGAGAACCAGACTTTATTGAGGAAAGAAGAAACTCACAAAGACAGGATACAAAAGATGCTGTTAAGGTCATAACCTAACAAACCTGTGTTCGCCTACAGCTCTGGTAAACAGTTTCTAGCACGCAGGAGAGCTTCCTACCTTAAGCACCTGTCATCAATCTTCAAAGCTGCCTGGGAGTTTTTTCCCAGAAGCACCTGAGCTGGCTAGGTAGCAAGCAGGTACAATCAGAAAGTGCAAAAAAAGTAATGTACTCGGGACAGCCTCTTCCAATTTGGTACAGATGCATGCATAAAAGCCCAATTCTCATTCTTTGGAGGGACACTTCAAAAGTGCATTCTACATTGTTCTTCAGAAGATCCCAGACACATTGAGCTTCATTTATCCACAGCAGCAATCCACTCATCAACATGCATCTAGCCTGTTTCCCTGAAAATAAGACAGTGTCTTATATTAATTTTTGCTCCTGAAGATGCGCTAGGTCTTATTTTCAGGGGATGTCTTATTTTTCCATGAAAAAGAATACGGTACACATTTATTGTTAAATGAAAATAAAGGAAATTTATTACCTGTATACGGTACGGTAGTACGGTAGTTGTCAACACAAACCAGACAAACTGTGAATCCTGGGGGCCTTATTTTCGGGGGGATGCCTTATATTTCACTCAGAAGGAAACCTGTAAGTAGGCCTTATTTTCTGAGGATGTCTTATTTTCGGGGAAACACAGTAATGAACTTTCCTCTGTGTCTAGTCTCACTTTCCTCACAGATGTTTCCTTGTTCTCCCAAGTAAACAACCTGAACTCACGTCTGGGGCTCTGCTGTTGAAACACCAGAACTAAGGTCTGTGGTCAGCCAGAGAAGGCGCAAGTCCCCATCCTCCCACCCTCCCTATGAGGGGTGAGCTGGGTCCAGAACAATGGACTGGCCATGCAGTGACGGAATTTCGTTCCAGTGGAGGATTCCCCGCCATGCTGTGTTCTCCCTTCTTATATTAATACATCAATGGTTCTAAACTAGGGACCATGTGGAGCCCCTGGGGACCTTTGATAATATCTGGTGATATTTTGGGTTGTTGCAACTAGGGATGAGGGTTGCTATGGATACCTAATTGGTTAAGGCCAGGAACGCTGCTAAACACCCTACAATGCCCAGGAAGGCCTTTCTGCAAGAGAAAATTATCCGGGCCAGAATGTCAATAATGTCAAGGTTGAGAAATCTTGTCATGGAGCAAGCATAAGAGAAACCCTGTCTGCAGGGAATAAGCAGACGATCTTGGTACAGTGAGTCTAGATTTGGGTGTCAGCTATTTACAGGTATCTGGGAACAACACTTCCCCGGCACCTGGAGGCTTCAATTAGTTAGAGTTCTCATGACGGGGAGAAGGCACAATCCTGTAAGATGCCAAGCTTGGGAGGGGTGCACTTCTGGTTGCTTGTCCAGATAACTCAGAGTGAGTCCCCTGGGTCATTTCTCAAACCTGTATCGCAGAAAGGACTCACCCAGCCCTCTAGCCCTTCTCAAGAGAATAGTCTTCAAAACATCCTCTAGACCTGCAAACAACAGCAATTACATTTTGTTTCTTAAAACTTACTTTTACGCCAAAACAGGTTTGGCTCAGTGGATAGAGCGTTGGCCTACAGACCGAAAGGTCCCGGGTTCGATTCCGGTCAAGGGCATGTACCTTGGTTGCGGGCACATCCCCAGTGGGGAGTGTGCAGGAGGCAGCTGATCAATGATTCTCTGTCATCGATGTTTCTAACTCTCTATCCCTCTCCCTTCCTCTCTGTAAAAAAATCAATAAAATATATATAAATAAAACATTAAAATAAATAAATAAATAAATAAATAAATAAATAAAACTCCCTTTCAGAAAGTTTTTGATCCACCAATAAATCATATTCAGAGAGGAAGTCACCCCCTCTTTCCCACCCCAACCCCCCCCCCCACACACACACACACACTCACACACACACAGCTCCCCATCCCCACTCACCCAACAAACCACAGCGGGCCAGAAAAAGTCAGATGCTGACATGGACCCACTGTCACCTCGGCTGGTCCAAAATGACTGAAAACCCACTGGGCACAAGAAACACGGTTGCATTGACCTTAAAGGTTCTACCGCTCGAGGATGAGATTGTGAGTTCCTCCAGAAGACAGAGCAGCAGCAATCCCAGTGTGAGTCAAATCACGGGGGTCCCCAGAAAAGGCGCATCAGACATGACAGCAGTTACAGGTGAGTGGCCAATGGGGGGGGGGGGGCAGGAGGGTATAAAGGTGCTGCCGGGCCCTCCTTAGGGACACACTCAGCCCACATGCCCCTGGCAGGGCAGTGCTTGGGAATCCCAATAACACCACCCAGGCAGGCCGAGGGGAGCACCTCGGCTGCCCTAACGGGCCCCACTCCCGTAGGTGGCCTCCTGCCAAAGCAGACAGATGCCTCCCCTCACTCCACCGTCTCCCCATGAGAGCCCCACGTGCTCGGGAACAGCTTTAAAAATCACTAATGGTTTCTTCTGACGGGGAAATAGAGAAGCAAAGAGGTGTAGCAGCCAGCTGACTGACAGAAATCCACCAGGCTGGCAGCCGGCCCCAGCCCGGGAAACAAAAGGGCCTTTGGTTCACCTGTCAAGGCTGTGGCATTCCAGGGGCCTCCCCGATGGAGCTTATCTGATCCCTGTGGCCAGGTGTGACGGGCAGAGCTGGCCCCCATCATCACCAGGGTGAGTGGCTGGCCGGCTCCACCGCCCCAGGGAGCACTGGCACTAAGAGCTCTCTCCCTCCGCAGCAGCAGCAGCCTGGGCGATTTCCCATTTCTCTCCTCCAGACTGGCAGCTCAGGGGAGGAGGCAGCACGTAGGGGTGAGGGCTGGTTCCCAGGAGTGGACCTACCTTCTGGTCTGGCTTCCTCCTGCTGCCAGCTTCTTCCAAGACATAAAGGAAGCTTTCAAAGCTTCGGAGAAACATTATCCAGGTTTAATTGGGTAGCATGTTTAATCGTTATTCGTTAGTTCTTCCCGTCCACCCATTTTGGTGAGCAGATAGAGTGTGTGGATTTCCTTAGAGCAAAGATGCTCAACGTGCAGGCCATAGGAGAGGAGTCATCCTCATCCGCTAACTTTTCCAAATGTGAATTCTCAGCCGCCCTCCAACCTTTTTGAGTGGGGAGTTCTGGGAGGGGAGGGACCTAGCAATTTCGTTTTACAAGCCTTCCAGGTGATTCCAATTGCACCCTCTGCAGTTTGCAAGCCGCTGTCAGAGAGGAACCGGAAGTCCCTGCCAGTCCCAGGTGATTTCAATTCCAGGAAAGTTCACACCTCGCAAGCGTGTTCCTCCCAGGCAAACTTCTTCACTGCAGTCGCCTTGGCACCGCCACCCTTCTCCCCAAAATATTATTTACTGACTTCACAAGCTTTTCCAAATTTGCAATTTAAACTTCCCCTCTGAGTGTGAATGTTATATTAGCATAGATATCTCATAGAATGCAAATGTCGCTAGTCGGGATGCATTTCAAAGACAAAGAGCCCTCACACCTGTCACCCATTAGTGAATTTATTTTACCCTAATACAAAACAATCGGAGATGAACCCCATCATCGCTTTTTATACCAAGTGGATATGTGTATGAAAAGGATGGTCTGGAGGGGTAGGGTGGTGAAGGAAAGAATGTTCGTGTGCCTCCATGTGTGTGTAAGTATCACCGCCCCATGGGCGAATAGCTCCCACAAAGTTAATTTAGGGGCTACTTTCTTTCAGAATAACATCACCTCTCGTGTCGAAAATGTTTTTTTTTAACAAGGTCATAGTCTTTCACTCTGGCTTTCATCGTTCTCTGAGATGATTCCTAAATATAACTCTGGACACTATTTTTAAGCCACCCAAACTGCCCTGCCTTCTCCAAATAGCCCATGGACTTCCGGCCCTTCTGTGCGCTATGGCTGTGCCCTCATTGACCTCCACTGTGAAGGTTTCCCCAACCCCCACTCAGGATGATTCTTCCTCACCTATCTCCTACTCAATCAGCAAAGATGAAATAAGCTTTTAGTACTCAATGTTGGCAGTAATGTGATGGAGAAGAACTTTCTTTTTTTTTTTAAAAAAAGGATTTTTATTAATTTGAGGGAAAGAGGAAGGGAGAGAGAGAGAAACATTGATGTGAGAGAAACATCCATAGATTGCCTCCTGCACGCCTACCCCCTCCCACCCCTGGACTGGTGATCTAGCCAGCAACCCAGGCATGTGCCCTGACTGGGAATTAAACCTTTCAGTGGCTGGGACAATGCTCAACCAACTGAGCCACACCAGCCAGGGTGAGAACTTTTATACATTTTCCGTGGGATATACACATCATGGCAACTTTTCGGGAAAACCACGGGTCAGTATGGCCAATGAGTCCATAAGTATACTTTTGAGACTTCATCTCAAAGACATTTTTATAAAAGTAATGTTTATATTTAAGGGGTCTGTCCAATCCATAGATCATCACCCCCTCTTCTTTGGTAACTGGTGAGAAGTAGCTTAAAGGCCGAGGATAGATTTGGAGCTGGCCACCTGGATTTGAAACTTGGCTCTGAAACATGTGTGACATGGGCAAGCAATTTAAATGTTTGGAGTCTCAATAGAGCCCAGTTAAAATAATGATAGTACTGCCCTGGCCCGTGTGGCTCAGTTGGTTGGAGCATTATCCCATAAACTGAAAGGTTGTGGTCAGGGCACATACATAGGATTAGGGTTTGATCCCTGGTCAGAGAACATACAGCACATATGGAAGGCAACCAATTGATGTTATCTATCTCTCTCTCTCTCTCTCTTTCTTTCTTTCTTTCTTCCTTAACCTCTTACTAAAATCAATAAGCATATCCTCAGGTGAAGATTTTTTTTTAAACTTGCAATTGAAAAAATAATAAAATAATGATAGCACTATCTCTCCTATGTGAAGGTTGTATGAGATGCCCCATATAAAGCACTTGGCACCACAGTGTCTGATATCCAGCTCACACTCAGAATTTATTAGCTGTTTTCGCTGTATGACTTTATGCCTCTTCTATAGGCAATGGGACCAAGGTGGTTGGACCTCACATATAAGCTGGGTCTATCACAGTTTTCTCCTGCAAATTTGGGACTGTGATTGAGAGCCAGGGAGTGAGTCTATTTGTTGCTGGTAGTATAACAAAATATATTCTTCCATGTGGACCGAGAACCTGTGCAGACTGTGGAGAGAAAGGGGAGAAGCTTTAAAACATAATTAATTTTTTTAAGTATTTTTATTAATTTGAAAGAGAGAAGAAGGGAGAGAAAGAGAAACACTGATGTGAGAGAAACATCTATAAACTGACTCTTGCATGCATCCCTCTCCATCCCCCCTCTAGACTGGGGATCTAGCCAGCAACCCAGGCATGTGCTGGGGAATTCCCAATCAGTGATTCTGCTTTCCACTGGCAGCTTGGTTTTACTGCTGTCCTTGGGTTTTGGAAACATACGGTTCTGTCCATGGCAGGTTAATATGTTGCTTCTTATCTGTCTGCCCTCTCCCATCCAGTATTTGCCATCTTCTGCTCTGTCCTGTGCCTTGGGGACTGGCAGTGGGATTGTCATCACCCAGAATCCCTTGCTCTGGCAGCGACATCCTGTTACCTTGTGGTTTCATCTTTGAGCTCTTTTTTTGCTGAGCTGAATTTTCAATCCTATTATGTTCTTCAATAAAATAAAGCATATTCATGAGATTTTCTTTCATTCCCCGAGTTATAGTGTTCTTCTAGACTGGTTGTTCGCCTTTTCCCTTAGGTTTTCCTCCTCTGCAGTGTGTTCTATAGCCTCCATGTGGCTTTCTTCTTGCATCTCACAGTTTTCATGAGACTCTTGTCTGGAATTTCTATTTGATCTTTAAAGGGTGAGTGAGTGAACCCCCCTCAAGATCCTTTCCTATTTGTATCTTTCTCAACAACAAATAAAGCCTGGGCATCCCAGGTCCCAGCACATTGTTCTCGTGTTTATTTTTGTTATGGTGGATCCAGCCACTTGAGTGGAATGGCTGAATGAAAAGAAGAAAGCTTAGCTGAGATGGTGAGCACTCATTATTGGAGGATCTGGGTTCTCTAATGCCCAGATAGATGTCCATATTAAACCAGAGTTTATGCCACCCGTGTAACAGAGATATGTCAGTGATATGTCACACTATAATACTTTAGTCCTTTTATTGGCTGTCACTTGGGGAAATTTAGGGTATTCTATTATTTCCATTTCTTTTTTTTTTCTATTGGTGATCTACTCTTTGTTTACTTGCTAGTTTTTCCTAGTTTCAATAAAGGAAGAATCCATAGATGGTGTAGCCTCTCACCCTAGGAGGCATTCTGAGTGTTACCACTTTAAGGAGGAGCCCTGGAGCTCTTCATTCTCATTTAGCTATTTCATCAAAAGAGAGAAGAGTGACCTAATCAGTTTTGGCTCAGTGGATAGAGTGTTAGCCTATGAACTCAAGGGTCCCAGGTTCGATTCTGGTCAAGGGCATGTACCTTGGTTGTGGGCACATTCCCAATTTGGTGTGCAGGAGGCAGCTGATCAATGTTTCTCTCTCATCGATGTTTCTAACTCTCCCTCTCTCTCTTCTTCTTCTCTGTAAAAAAATCAATAATATATATATATTTTTTTAAAAAAAAAAAAGAGAGAGAGAAGAGTGAAGAAAAAATCCTTGTTTTTCCAGTTTGGGGATGATTAATGGCAATGTTAGGGATTGTGTAGACTCTTTGGCAGAGACTACTGTATTCACCAAACCATTTTCCTTTCTTCCTTGGCACAATGTAAACTACATTTCCCAGCCTCACTTGCAGTTAAGTGTTGCCATGTCACGGAGGTCTTATGGCCAAGTAAAGTTGGCCACTTCCAAGCTTATTCCATAAAAACTTCTCATTTGTTAGTCTTTCCTCTTAATGGAGAGGACTTATATGATCTAGGAGGAAGAATCCTTAGATGGAAAGAGTCTGGAAGCTATCCCACAGCATATAACTATCTTGTTATATAATGAGGGAGAAAGGAACTTGTAGCATGTTAACCACTGAGGTTTTAACATTTCCTGTTTCAACACTTAGCCTACTCTGAATAATATACTCACCAATATTGCTTTTTTTAAGTTTTAGAGCTATGGTTCAGAGTTATGTCATGCCACACTATAATCCTTTAGTTCTTTTCTAGCTGTCACTTGGAGGAAATTTAGGGCATTCAATTATTTTCATTTCTTTTTCCCCCCCTATGGCTGGTCTGCTTTTGTTTACTTGCTAGCTTTTTCCTAGTTTCATGCATTTCATCAGGGAGATTTGTCATGTGGTCATTGGTACCTGGAAGTGACTTAGCATTTTTTTAATCTATTTTAACTATTTTTCCATTGGATCTTGCAATGTATGTAGGTGATTGCAAGCTGATTTCTTTTTCAGACTGCAAGTTCTTGAATTAAAAAATGATGACCTAGTTTTCTGGTAACTTTCATGGGTACCGGAGCAGCTGGTTCATACTAGGCACCTAATATTTTTCAGACTAATAGGTATACTTGTCATCAGTAAGACTGGACAACTGGGCCCAGAATTTTGTCTGCATGTTGCAGCTAAAGGTAAATACAAGTGGATTAAGTGCTGAAAATAAACAAAGTATGAGGTGCAAATACATCTATCACAGTTACAGAAAAGATTCAGCCAATGAATTTCAACTGCTCATCATTTTACCTGCAATAAGAAAAAGAAACACAATTTACTGAAGTGCAAAATTCCTTGATACAGAATTAATCGACAAATCTACTTTGAAAATATTAACAGAAACCCAACTAGAAGTTTTGAAACTTTAATATTGCTTAAACACGGGCATGTCGGTTTTGCTGCCTATTGATCAACACAATTTATGATACCAATCTCTCAACAAGTCTCCAATAATATAATTCAATTTTTCCTTTAAAGTGTGCAATCAACCTGGTTGCTTTAAAGTACATTGGTGCAATACTTTCTAACTCTTGATTCTGAAAAGTCTAAAAATCAACAGACTCTTAGAGGAGCAATGAGATTTATAAATGGGACCAAATGGACAATTGTCATATTTTGGGTTTTTCTAGGCTTCCTTTGATATCCTCTGTACAAGATCCCTATCTATTTGCAGAAATTCAGGGCCATGGCTGGTAGTCTCTGGAATCTAAAATTTAAGCTAGTACTAAAGTGAGAACTACCTTATTCCTCTTTCCTATCTGTATATCTATCTCTTCATCATGAAT
This sequence comes from Vespertilio murinus, assembly GCA_963924515.1. Taxonomy (NCBI): domain Eukaryota; kingdom Metazoa; phylum Chordata; class Mammalia; order Chiroptera; family Vespertilionidae; genus Vespertilio; species Vespertilio murinus. The sequence goes on from OZ004715.1 coordinate 14,114,985, forward strand.
TGAGAGAAAAAAATCCTTTCCAACCAAGTGATATTCCCAAATGTACATCTTCTCTGAGTTCTAGATCTCACTGACTACTTAGTCTCCACAAGGATGTCATACAGGCACCTGAAAGTGATGTGTATAAGACAAGTCTGGACTGCCACCATCCCTGCCCTCCCCTAGCCTTTCTAGGTAGTGTTCACCATCTCAGTTCATGTCCCATTTGTAATCATAACAATTCTGATTACATTTTTATTACATTGTCTTCCTTACTCGGTTTATATCTAGAAAATCTGTCATTTCTTCCTCAAAGATGTATTTCCTTACATCTGTTCTTTTTACAAAACCAACCTTGGTCATCCTTGCATCTTACCTGGACCCCAAGGAAACCTAGTTGGTTTCCTTCTATTCAAATGTATTGTCCATCTATCTACTCCATACAGTCAACACTATATTTTGAAAACGCAAATAAAGTCACTTAAAGCCTAAGACACTAAATAATTTCACCCCTATTGCTCTCCACACATAGTCCGTATTATTTTCCTCCTTCAACATTTCCTGTTAGCCAGAGTTGTCATCCTTTTAGTTCGTCCTACATGCCAAGCTCTTCTTTCATTGCATTTGGCTTTTGCATTTGTCATTTCATCTCCTATTAAATCTCCCTGCCCCCACCCTGAAATAGCTATTTCCTTAGTTTTCCCATCTTGCTTTAACTAACTGTCACCTCCTCTGAGAAGCCTTCCCAGATCTCCCTCCTGGTTCTTTTCTACCTGGGACATTGTTTTGTTCACTCAGTGTCTTGTTTAATGCTCAACCCTTAGTTGATACTTAATAAATATGACTTAAGTAGGTGAATAAATGATTATGAGAATTTCTTTAAGTGAGAGAACCACTGAGATTGAGATGACCCTTTTCTCATTGTTTGTTAATTTGTAAGTTAGCTATTACCTATCTTTTGTAGCAAAACAGGTGAAGTTTTCTTTTTCTAAAGAAGGACTGCCTATTGCTTCAGATAAGCATAGTGATTTTGGAGAGAGAGGAAGGAGAAGGAATAGAGAAAGAGAAACCTCAACCTCAGAGTGAAATATCAATTGCTTGCCTCCCACACATGCCCCAATCAGGAATTGAACCTGCAACCTGGGCATATACCCTGACTGGAAATGGGGCCTGGGACTTTTCCATGTATAGAGGATACTCCAACCAGCTGAGCCACACCAGCTAGGGAAAAACAGGTGCAGTTTTTCATAAAGCAAAGTGAAGAGTTACTTTTGCTCCCCAAAGGGAGAAACAAAGCATGCTGGTTCTGATAGAGATAGTGTTGGTAAGTTTAAGATTTAATGAAAAGAGAGATTACAAGTAGCTTACAGGAGCAGTTTATTTACCTAATGTGGAGTAGAAGTGAACTCCTCCTTTGTGGATACTATAAACTCTACCTTGCTCACTAGTTCAACACTTCCTAAAAATATTAAGAAGTGCAAACTTTGCATCTGGATTAGCATGGATTAGACCAGTGCTCATCTAATTTAGGACAATCCAGGAAACATGCTCCCCTGGACAAAGGAATCAGAGGATGAGAGAGAAGATGACATTTTCATGACCTTGTAAAATAAAAGGATCTATATGCTAAGTGAAACAAGCCAGCCAGTGAAAGACAAACACCATGTGATCTCAGTTATATGTGGAACCCAATGAATAAAATAAACGGACAAAGAAAATAGAAACAGAGGCATGGATAGATGGAACAGCTGTCAGAGGGGAGGGAGGGAGGGGACTGGATGAAAGAAGGTGAAGGTATGAGCCAAAGAACATGTATGTATAACCCAGACCCAGACAGCACTGTGGGGATGGCCAGAGGGAAAGGGCAGTAAACATTAAAAGTAAAGTTAATAAAATAAAAGAATGTATAGAACACGATTTAACAAGCACAAAACATAAAAGAAAACTTGATATCTTTGAATATATTAAAATTAAAATTACCTTTACAGCCCACTATGAACAAAAGGAAAAGACAAGCCACAGACTGGAAAATACATTTGTTGTGCATATAACCAACACTATTTTAGTACCCAGCATATATAAAGAACTCCAGCATTTCTCTTTGGAGAGCAATTTGGCAATATCTAGTAAAGTTAAAGATATTCATATCCAAAAATTTAGCAATTCCATTGTAGTCTAACCCTCTGGAGAACCCTTATACATGGAAACATGGAAAAGAATGTTGTTTGTCTCATTGTTTGTAATGGTGAAAAACGGAAGCCCGTCTAAGAAAATGGATAAATAAATTATGGCAAAATCATACAAAGGAAAACTATGCAGAAGTTATAAAATGTAAAAACCTGTATACCGAAACTATTTATCACTTATGGATGTAAAATTATGTATTAAAAATATAAAAACATGCATGAGAATAAAAAAAATCACATTTATGATAATGGCTCTTTCTGGAACAGGAAGGCAAAGGAATGAAATCAGCAATTCTGGGGGAAATGCGTGATCTGATAAGAGTGGAAGGGGCATCCATGGAGCTCATTATATTTGCATTAGAATCACTTGTATATGTAAAATCTCGAAAAATTACACTAAAAATAAAACACAACAGGAAAAAATATAAAGAGGAAAAATGGAATAAAGTAAGATGAAACTGGACAAGGGTTCACACACAAAAAACAGACATTCTGCCCTAACCGGTTTGGCTCAGTGGATAGAGCATCGGTCTGCGGACTGAAAGGTCCCAGGTTCGATTCCAGTCAAGGGCATGCACCTTGGTTGCAGACACATCCTCAGTGGGGCGGGGGAGCGTGCAAGAGGCAGCTGATTGATGTTTCTATCTCATTGATGTTTCTAACTCTCTATCCCTCTCTCTTCCTCTCTGTAAAAAAGCAATAAATTATATATTGGGGAAAAAAACAGACACTCTACATTACACATTCTACACTCTACATTTTTTGCCACTCATGTGGCAAAACAAAAAATTATTCTAAAACTAGAACGTTTAGCCTTGGCTGATGTTGTGATTAGAGTGTCAGCCAGGCACTTAAAAGGTCACAGATTATGACTCCCAGTCAAGGGCATGTATCTGGGTTGCTGATTCCATTCTGGTCCCTAGTCCAGGTGTGTGCAGGTGGCAACCAATTGTTGTGTCTCTTTCACATCAATGTTTCTCTCTTTCTACCCTTCCCTTCCTTCCATTCTCTCTATAAATCAGTGGAGGGGTAGGGGGGAATGGTAAGGGTTAACAAAAACAAATAAATAAAATAAAACTAGAACATTTATTTAAAGAATCACTTAAACTGTATTTATCATTGTAGGAACTAAGTCCTTGCACGAAGACCATGCTACTGCATGGATCGAGAAGTTTCACAACCACAAAAGTTGGGAGTCTCCACAACTTGTGCAACCACTTCTTCATTTCTAGGAAGAAGGATAGAATCCAACCCAATTCTATCTCCCACCACTGGGCTATTTGCAGCGTAGTTCGCTAGGAGAGGTTAAGTATTGTGAACGAAAACAGCCATTTGCTGACCTGATGAGCTCAGGGAAGGCCTGCGTGGCAGTCTTGCAGACTGAGAGACCTGAAGTAACCACAAAGGATGGTTTGAAAATTAAATATCTAACTACAAACAGGTTATAGTGGGCAGTCATTTTCTAGGCCAGTTTCCCAGACAAAGATCAGCTTTGATCTTTACTGAGCCCATCTGCCTTCCTGCCTCTAAGATAACCTATCTGTGAGATGTCTGGGTAACTTGTGTAACTTCCTTCTTACCCTGGACCCCTCAGGGCACAACAAATGGCCCCGAGACATTCTCTCATTGTGACTGTTATCAAGTTAATTGCAATGTATCCGTCTCTGTAAAAGAAGCTCATGCCCATCATTTTACTTTTTATCCAATCCCAGGGCTTTCCCACCGGCTTGCTTTCTCCCGCCTCCTTACTCCATCACCAATGAATATTCATGTAACCCACCTATGTCCCTCCTTTGATTTCTTTGTATAAATACAGAAATGTAACCTCCATTCTCCGGAGCATAATCTCAATCCGTTGAGGTTCTGCTTCCCGGCAATTGTCGACAGTTTTTGGCTCAAATAAACTCACAAAAAATTCCTTTACAGGTTTCAATGGTTTTTTTTCGTTAACAGTATCTTGCTTGATGGAGATATTTCTGGGGGCATAAAGTCCATCTCTAAAAGCAAATGAAATTCGGTTGTCGGAAATAGGTAAAAGTTCTGGACAACGCACAGCATACCCAGGGCCCAGTGAATCACTGCAGGCTGTTCTCTTTGCCCAAAATTACACAGGGCCCTTTGTGCTGGAGGAAGCCACAATCTTTCTACCTTCTACTCCCCAAGCAGCCAGCGCATGCCTCTGCCTTGATGGCCGTGAGCTAACTTCCGAAGATAGTGGGGAGAAGAAACAATTACAGCAAAACTTTGGACTCTGAGGAGGAAGAAAATAGGTCATGTTTTCCTCTCATCTTGCTCATCTTTGGAGGAACTAAATTCACTTTGAATCAACTAGGGATTTAACCTTCCTGTAAGGAGGCTGTGATTTTATCATAATATAAAACCTGACACAATTACAATTGAATGCAAACCAGAGTTGCTTTTGGTCTTTATTTTTCCCACCCTGAAGCTCTGACAGACACTTGTGCCCAAAAGAAATTAGCAATGCAAAAGGATGTTCTTTCTTTAAAATAAATCAGGACGCTTCGCTTTATTTCCGTATATTTTCCCCAGTAGCCAGTAGCCATGGCAATTGTTGGCCAATGGGGTCTCATCCTGGGAGAAGTTCTGACAGGAGTGCTTTCCTTGCTGCCTTCCAACTATGGCCAGGGTACATTAGGACTTATTTTCCCAAGGAATTGTTGCCACTGACCCAGCTTCCGGAGTTTAGAGACAGGAACCATCCATTCCAGCGAGAACATGTCACCCCTGCCTTCCCCTGACAGTGACAGGTTATGCCACAGACTGTGACAGGTTATGTACTGTCTCCATTTAAAGTAGGCCAAATCCCGGTTGTGAGGCAGAATCTATTTTATTTTATTTTATTTTATTTTATTTTATTTTTCAAATATTTTTATTGATTTCAGAGAGGAAGGGAGAGGGAGAGAGAGAGAGAAGCACCAATGGTGAGAGAGAATCATTGACCTGCTGCCTCCTGCATGCCCCACACTGGGGAACAAGCCTGCAACCTGGGCATGTGCCCTGACTAGAGGAATTGAACCATGACCTCCTGGTTCACAGGTCAATGCTCAACCACTGAGCCATGCAGGCCTGGCAGAATCTATTTTATTTTAAACTATGCCCAGCCTACATTGTGTAATGTAAATGACTGTGACACCTCTGGTGGGGAAGGGGACATAGTTTCCCTATCTGAGTGATATCATTGTAATTAATGGGCCAAATATTATAGACATGTCATTTGGGCAGCTTCACCAGGCAGCTAAAGATTTACATTTCCCAGAGAGCCACTGGACTATTCCACCGGCAAATTGCTGGGGAAGGGGGCTGGGGGAGGACTGGGTGGAGGAGAATAGACACATGCTCAATAAAGGTGGGGTGACATAGGGAAGGTACTTGCCTGTCAGTCACACAGGGGAACAGGTCATTGGCCAGAATGGGTGTGGCCACCGCAAGGGCACTAAATTTGGGATACTTAATTCCCTAAACAAAGGAACTCACCCTTTGGCTCCTCTTCATGTTCTTGGCTTTCTTGGGACTCTTGCTACAGGGAGCACTCTCTCTTGGCTCTCTAGCATTCCCCACAGGGGACTCAAGAACTGCAAACAGCCTGATGCTGAACTGGAACGGGTTGCACCATGGAAGGTAAATACTGGACACTAGCTTTGCTTTTTGCTCTACTGAATCCCCAGCTCCACTTCTTCTATGGCTGGACTAAGGGAAATGGGACTTTAGAATCGCAGGGATGTAATTTCATAAATAAAAATCACTCGTCCTCCTGTGTGAGTCTTAGAAAATTCTTTTTCTGGAGATTTTGTAAGGACTGTACCCACTGCACTCAGTGGGGAAAGGGATACCTAAACTTCCCCAATAGCTTGAGGACACTCTAGGAGAGGTTAGTTGACAGTTATTCAGAAGACCACACACCAGAGATGGCACCTACAAGGCTTCAGTTAGCTTGATCTCTGATCTACAGAGAGGAGTGTTAATTAGAAAAATGAATCTTCATTGGTGAAATCAATGGCTTGTTAATAAGCATAATGGATATTAGATAGCATAATGCATAATGGGCTTTCATTGGTGAAAATGATAGTGTTCAAGATACAAGGATGGGCTAGAATTCAGCCTATATAGTCCCCTTCTTATATGAACAGAGAATTTTTTTAATGTCTACAAAATTACACCTTCTACCCTTAGTAATAGCTCCCTACGTTTGAGTTCTACTTGATCCTAGGATACTGATTTAAGAGATTCTTGGTTCTAAAAAGAAAAATGGTTAGAAGATGTACGGCACAGAATTTTGCACATTTGCCTGGAGTGAAGTTTTCATACACAGTGATATTGGAGCAGACAACAGGACAGAGAACAGGATTTCATTGAGTTTACAGAACTCCGCTCGCTTGATTTAGATTTCAGATGTATAGAAGAAGGCTGTTCGAGACTCATTTCCCTTAAACTGCATCGAGATAATGAGAGGGGAATTGCAAATATTACCTATCTTTACTACTAAAAGGAAGCCATTAGTTGTGCATAGCCAATTAGATTTAAGTCAGTTTTAAACATAAAAACTAAGGCAGACTCAAATAATGGCTTAAGAGGAAGCAAATGGGAAAAGACTGGAGGATGTAATTAGGCAATAAATGGCTGATGGGAAAATAAGTTAGACAGGTGGACTTACAGGAACAAAGAGAAGTAAAAAATGAAAGAATTGAACATACCAATGAGGAGTGGGAATATTGAAAACAAAGTGGTATTATTAAAATGTATATTCAAAATTTGGGAATAAGATAAAAGGATGACTGCATGTCCTTTCAGAGGAGTAGGAATAAAACAGGTCTTCTCCAGTATTATGTATTTCTCTAGGAGATAGCACCCTTATTTAATTATTTAGCATTGATTAGCACTTTTTAAATTTTTCATTATTTATTATTGATTTCAGAGAGGAAAGGAGAGGGAGAGATAGAAACATCAATGATGATAGAGAATCATTGATTGGCCACCCCCTGCACACCCCACACTGGGAATCAAGCCCACAACCCTGGCATGTGCCCTAACCAGGGGTCGAACTGTGACCTCCTGGTTCATAGGTCGACACACAACCACTGAGCCACGTCAGCTGGGCTTGCCCCGCCCCCGCCCACTTCATAAATTTTGAAGTTATATGTTAACTTTAGATTTTATCTGATAGAATTGCAAATGTCATCTGAACAGTATATAGAAATTATAATGCAAAACTTACCATTTTTATTACCTATATTTTTACCATTTTAGCATTTTTATTGTCCTGTATAAAGTGAACAAATTTTATATCTTATTCCAGCAGTAAGTTTTTCCAGACATTGTTTTTCAAATTCTCTATGAATCAGCTTTAATATCCTGTCGGTTCCCTCATTAATGAGTTAAATAAATCTTTGGAGCGATAGTCATGTTATACAGTTTTTAAAAAATATACTTTGGCAGAAAGTGGGAAGAGTTGCTTACAGTTGCTCAAAGAGCTAAGAGACAGATCGTTGTTTTATTATTATTGCTTTCCAAACACTTACATAGGAAGATACTAAATGTTTCCTCTGGGAGGAAGTATTTCATTCCCATTTAACAGAAGAAAACTGAGCTTGAAAAGGTTAATTAAGAAAGTTTGCCCTTATTAAAAGTACCAGAGCTTTTACTTAAAAGAATGCTGAGTCTTTTCCCCAAAGTTATTCAGCTGTTAGAGTCCATGAATAAAATTAGAAAATGAAATTAAATAGCTGCCACATAATTATACTTCCAGCTTAAGAAACCCCTTCTTGCTAATGTTCTGTGTTGCTCCAGGCATTTTTCGAAAGCCATTTAGTCCAATCTGACCAAGACTTCCAGTGCCCAGGGCAGATTTGCCTTAGGCTGTGAGATGATCTGCATTCTTATCAAAAAAACAAGGATATTTTCTGGGTTCCTTCCTATAAATCTTCCCAATAGTTGGATGAAATAATCTTGGCTTTGGTTATAACTATGGCATTTGGAGAACAATGCAATTATTGCTATTTTTGCAATGTTAGAGAATGGGAGTAAATGCATCCAAAAAGATCAAAATGTTCTAAAACCAATCCTCCCCAGTTTGTTTTGAGACCAAAGTTTTAAAAGGTTTAGCTCTCACCTCATTGCTTTACTTTTTTTCTTTCTTCTACACATGAACATTGATTTCCCTCCCCCCTCTTCTTCTTTAAATGTTACTAGGGGCCCGGTGCACAAAATTCATACACTGGGGAGGGGTCCCTCAGCCCAACCTGCCCCCTCTCACAAACTGGGGGCCCTCATGGGATGTCCTACTGATGGCTTAGGCCCGCTCCCTATTGGGCCTCTCTTTTCAGGAGGCCACTGGGCTGATCAGGGGAAGGCGTCAGCCCCATCACCCTGCTGCTGCAGCCATTGCCAGTCATTGCAGCTGCCAAGGTATTTTCATCAACACGGACTCCAGTCCCTTCACCATGAAAAAAATGACAACTTTCTTTAGACATTTTCAAGATGTGCCTTTTATAGGATATGACATTTTTTTTTATTTTTTTTTTATTTTTATCCTCACCTGAGGATATGTTTCCATTGATTTCCCCCCTCCCTCTTTCCAATTCCAGACTTGGCCCCTTCCCAAGCCTAAAGTCTCTACCCCAGGCTGTAGGCTTGGGAAGCAGATACCCCTGTCCTCCAAGCCTAAAGCCTCCATGAGATGGCCAGCTGGGAGTGCCCTGGGTGCCCAGGAGGTTCCCGGGACCCAGATATGTATGCAAATTAACTGCCATCTTTGTTGGGTTGATTTGCATACTCACTCTGATTGGCTGTGGGCGTAGCGGAGGTACAGTCATTTTACATGTTTCTCTATTATTAAAGATTTTTCGATTATAATTTATTTTGTATTAGGGTCAGGTATACAGCCCAGTACTTTACAAAGTGGTCCCTTCCCCCATCCGATAGTTCCAGTATCCACCTAGCACCATGCATAGTAATTATAATATTGTTGAATATATTTCTTGTACTGTACTTTACATCCAACGATTATGTAACTACCAATTTGCACTTCTTAGTCCCTTCACCTTTTCACCTTGCCACCCCCTCCTTCCTGTGGCAACCATCAGTTTGCTCTCTGTATCTATGAGTCTAATTCTATTTTGAACATGAAGATTAATTTTGATATTCAGAGAGAAGACTGGGAAATAAGAATGTCAGCAAGACCCCCTGAAGAAGCAATGCTGAGGACTGTGAAGATCAAAAAAAGATTGCTGATTATAAACTCATCCCATTTGTTGTATCTTATAGTGCCCTGAACTGTGCTAGATACCTGCACTTGAGGAATTTGGGGTCTACTTTTATAAAACAAAGTGAACATAGAACAGATAGCTCAGTAATCCAATATTAAATGTTGCAAGACCAACCCTAAATGTTATAGAAATTCAAAAAGGTGGGGATAGGGTAGAAGAGGGGAAAGGTGATCTGGTGACACAGGTAAGTTTGAATGCAGAGATCATAGTTGATCAGGGTCTATGGGCTTAGTAAAGTATCATAATCTATTACAGTAATTTATAAAGCAGGAAAGAAAGCTCTTCAAGGGTGAGGTAAATCTGTCTGCAGAGAGTTTGTGATGTAAAATAACAACAACAATAACATACTATTTACTGAGTCCTTACTTTTTGGAAGGTATAGTAAATGGCAATGTACACATATGTCATGCCTATTTAATTTATTTAATTTCATATGGTCCTCAGTCCTGTGAGACAGAAAATAAATATATACCCATTTTACAGATGAGAAGATTCCATGTGTGTGCACATGGCCCATGTGTGCCAGGGGTGAAGATGGGACAGTTACTTGGTGAAGCTGCAAGATGCTAAGAGACCTTTAATGGGAAGCTGCAGAGTCTGGGCTTGAAACAACAGGCATTCAAGAAAGATTGCATATTTTTTCTCTAGTTTATGACAGTTAAAATAAATCAGGATGCAGGATAAAAAAGTGAAAGAACCTGATTTCTAGATACATACTTCTTGCCATCTCCAAAAGATTAGTTCCTTCTATTTAAAAAATATGTTTTGCCCTTCTAGAATTAGATATATATTTTATAACTTTTGTTTTAATTAGGGAAAAAATAGTAAAATGTAAACCAATCAAAATAAATAATTTGGGAAACTGTTTTAAATTTTTAAAACATTAAAAATGCTTTACTATATTTGGTACTAATTTACTGTGAGATGGGAAGGGCAGAAATGACTTAGTCATCACTGTCCCTTCTTCTCTGTCCTCAGTTGCCATCAATGATACCATTACTTATCCATTAAAGTCAAACAAACCAGACATTTTCAAATCATTGTGTTTTTTTGTTAAATCCTCACTTGAGGAGAGAGAGAGAGAGAGAGAGAGAGAGAGAGAGAGAGAGAGAGTGAGATCAATTCATTGCCTTCAATAATGGGGATCAAACTCACAACCCAAGTATATACTGCGACTAGGAATCAAACCACAAGCTTTGGGTTCACAGGATGATGTTCAACCAACTGAGGCACTTCGGTGGGTCACAAACTATTCTCCATCCCTCTCTTTTCTATGTGGCCTAACTCCAATTAGTCACTATATGCCAACTACATCATTTTAATAACTCTCAAAATGCCTCCAACCTCTGCCAAGGTTGTCATAGACTGAGGCATTCATCACTCCATCATTTCTCACCTGAATTACACCAACATTGTAAAATTGGCAACCTGCCTCCAGCCTCACTAAATTACTCTCTTTTTCAACTATTTCTATTTTGTAAGAAGTTCATCTGATGCTTTCTCAGCTACCACATCAACGATTTTGTGATGTTATGTTTTGTTTTATTAAATATAAACCCCTTGGTAGAGCATACAAAAGCCTTCATGATGCAGCACTCTTGAAATATCAGTGTAATTTCTTGCCAATCCACTCACCAACCCCAGCCTTACCTCCACCTCGTGCACCATATTTCCAGCCACACCAAATACTCCCCGATGGTCCCAGAGGTCTCCCACTGGAAATCTCTGCATATGTTATTCTCTGTACCTAGAATACCTGTCCTCATTGTTCTCATAGGTCACTTCCTATCCAGCTCCTCAAAATTCATTTGCCATGTCTACTTCCCCAGAAAGCCTTTCCAACTCTCCCACTATACTTGAATCAGATGACTTTCTATGTGCACTGAGCCAAATCATAGCACCTACTCACCACTCTCTCACTGTTCTGTGTTTTACTTTGTCAGTCTCATCACTCAACACCAATGGTGTCATCAAATATCATGAGCTTGCTTTTTCCCCCTTTGCATATGTTGTGTGCTATCCATTCTTTTAATGAATCTTTTCAAAAATATATATTATTGATTTTTTACAGAGAGGTAGAGAGAGGGACAGAGAGCTAGAAACATTGATCAGCTGCCTCCTGCACACCCCCTAGTGGGGATGTGCCTACAACTGAGGTACATGCCCTTAACCAGAATTGAACCTAGGACCCTTCAGTCTGCAGGCATCAGCTAAATCCACTGAACCAAACCAGTTAGGGCTATTTTAATGACTCTTACGATACCTTAATATACATATGCATCTTAATACATAAAGAGGGCACTTAACTGGATAAAGCACTCAACAGGACTCTAGGGAACAGGAGATATATGTTCCTTGTCCTGGAGGGAGACTTCAATGAGTCTGAGAAAAAAGAAAATTCAAGGAAAAATAATACAGACCACATGAATGATGGCCCTACAAAAGATACGTCTACTCAGTGACCACTTTTGGAAAAGGAAATGGGTTTTGCAAATGTAATTAAGTTAAGAACCTTGAGATGAATGAGATCATCTTGGATTATCTGAATGGGCCTTAAATCCAAGGACAAGTGTCTTTTTAAGAGGAGAATATACTATCTGAAGAGGAGGAACAGAGAAGTTACATGAAGACAAAGGTAGAGATTAGATTGATGTGTCTGTGAGCCAAGCAACCCTAAGGATTGTTGTCAGCCACCAGAAGCTAAAAGAAGAGAGACATGGAACAGATTCTTCCTTAGAGCTTGCAGAAAGACCCAGCCTCACCAACATCTTCATTTTGGACTTCTGGCCTCCAGAACTGAGAGGGAATAGATTTCTGTTGTGTGAAGCCATCCAGTTTGTAGTAATTTGTTACAGCAGCTTGAGGAAATTAATGCACTACAAAATAACAATAAGAAAACAAGACCTTCCTTATTTTCAACGTTTTGGCACAGGTTAACTCATTTCCAATCATTTACATTTAATCCTTTTCTTTTTCTTTGTATGTTCTTTTGCCCATAGTCAGACTGTAATACGGTGGTATGCATGTAGAACTGCTATAAGTGCTTAGAAAATATTGATTGACAGATAACTACATCTTGTGTGATAAGAGAGAGATACCACAAGTAAAGCCAAAGTAAAAACAAATATAAAAATGTGTGCTTTCCTTCTTTCTAAAAAGAAAAACAATCTGTCAGAAACAGGAAAAAACTGTCAAAAGTACAAGATTTCAAGTATATAAATTATGAAACACAAGTCACAGTACAAGTTGTTTTGTGACAGTGTAAATGCATACATTTTTCAAGATAGAATGATGAAATTATTCTATCCAAACTATCCAAATTACATGTGCTCCTTCCCACATTTTCATCATGCTCTACAGTGATCTCTCATTCAAGAGATGTAAGTTGGTAATTGATATATTCAGAGCTGTTTAGGATCTTAAATCTAGAGAAAAGAGTGTTTCTTTGGAAAAATAAACTGTCAAATACAAAAGGGATAGATGTATGATAGATGCTTTGGGCTGGAAGTGACAAGGACAGGTGGAAAAGGGAGCCAAATGTTCTTCCTTTTCCATCAGAAATTTAATAGCCTGCACCCTACATTGATGCCAAGTTCTGTACTTACTGCTGAGGGACAAAGTCCTGGAACTCAAGGAACTTACACTCTACTGCATCTCTACAAAGCTGGACAGCATTATGTAAATCTGTGATAGAAATAGCAGTGGAATCCTCTGCTTCCACATAATAGCAAGAATTAATCATTCTTAAGTGCTTATGATGTAATAGGCACTTCCTAGTATTTTTTCAAATTAATACACTACAACAATCTATTGCTCTATTTTTGACAGAGGAGGAAACTGAGGCACTGAGAAGTGAAGTGAGTCGCCTCCTGGTTGAACTATCAGAAGTGTATGGACTGTATCAAAACTCAGCAGCCCAGTTCCAGAGCTCTTGGGTTTAATGACTATATTACCTTTCGGGTAGATATGATAAGAGCAACTTACAATAATATTTTGAAAATCAACTATGGAATAAACTAATCAGTCTTTAGTCTCCATCACAAAGCACAAATTAAATAACAACCTCAGTTTCATACTCCCCATTTGGAAAATAATAATACTTACTTTGCAGGATGCATGTGAGGAGGATTCAAGCATAGGACAGCTGTAAATGTGCTTAGCATAATACCCAGAACAAAAAGAGAATTTCATAAATACTGACTTTAAAAAAATTACACACAGACTGTCCCATGGTCCCTTTCCTTGTTTCTTAAGCATTAGCTTAAAACTGAGCTGAAAATGAATAGAGATCACATTGAAACCTTCAAAGTATATAATAAATCCACTAGTCATTGCCTGTGGCAGAAAAAGTGCCATATTTTTACTAAACTGCTTTATTTTCCTCCTGGGCACACAGGAAGGCCATATTTCACAGCCCAGCTTATATCTAGGAGCCAGGAGGTCTTTTCTGGCCAATGGAATCTGAAGGAATATGATATATACCACTTCTAGATCTGGCGCCTAAAACCTATGCTCCTGGATCTAATGTATCAGCCTCTGACAGACCACTCCTCCTGCTGGAAACAACCAGGGTAAAAAAAGATAAAATGGAAAAACAAAGAGAAGCAAAACACAAACTGAAAACATCTCTTTGCAGCCATTAAGTATGTTGGAAAGCCTTGCAGAGTGATCAGGGCGTATGGAACCTGAAGGACCATGATGCTACTGACCAGATACAAATAATCAATGAGCTGAGCATGACTTTCTGTACCACTTATGGCAGTCCAATCATCTATCAATGTAGATGACAAATTACCAAGTTTGAATAATTAGAGCAGAAAGCAGCTGCTAGAAAACTGAGAGGCTAAGCAGACCTAGTGGCAATGTATCCTGTTAGGGGAATAAAATCACAAGGTTTAGTGGCACTGAGGTACAGATTCTCTGCAAGTTTGCACCCCACAATCAGAACGAAGCAGAAATGGACCAGATTTTATAAGGACTGAAATGCAGCCTCAAATCAGCTCTAATCCTTTAGCCAGAAACTTAAACAAAATCCTTTCTGGAGAAATATAGCAGCATCCATAGACTCTAACATTTATTAACACAATGTCTGACATTTAGTTCCGAATTACCACGCTTATAAAGAGACGAGACAGCAAAAGCAATAAACAAAGAAAACAGACCTAAGGTTGATCCAGATATTTGAGCTACCAAACACAGATTTTAAAATAACAGTGATTCATATGTTCAAGAAAGTAGAGTCAAGATAAAAATTTCACTAGAGAACTTAAATCTATGAAAAATCAAGTAGAAATTCTAGAATTAAATATATATATATATATATATATATATATATATATATATATATATATATATGGAACTACATAAACTGGTGCGAAAAAAACAGACCCAGAGTCAGAGAAGCATCAATCAGAGCATCAAACCTCAGAGGAAAGACAGGGGAGGGTTGAGAGAAAGGGACCAGATCAACCAAAGGACTTGTACACAAGTATATAAACATAACCAATGGACACAGACACTAGGGGGAGGGGGCGAGGGCAAGAGCAGGGGAGGGGAGGGAGCAATGGGGGGGGGATAAAAACACATATGTAATACCTTAATCAATAGAGAAAAAAGTATTTGAAAAATACAATGGTTGAAATTAAGAATATGACTATGATTAATAGGCTAAAGGCTCTCATGGATAGACACTATGCAAAAAACATATGGGCAATGTAAGCAGAAAGATAGAGGCCTAAGGAAGAACCAAAAAGAAATGTTTGAGATAAAGAATCATACAAACCATGAACAAAAATGAAGGCTAAAGATCTTCATTGATAAGCTGAAG
Organism: Vespertilio murinus; assembly: GCA_963924515.1. Classification (NCBI taxonomy): domain Eukaryota; kingdom Metazoa; phylum Chordata; class Mammalia; order Chiroptera; family Vespertilionidae; genus Vespertilio; species Vespertilio murinus. The sequence continues at coordinate 14,130,260 of OZ004715.1, forward strand.
AAAGAAGCAGAGCCAGAGGACGTTATCAATAGAGACCTACCAACTGCGAAGCAGAGTACAAGGACTGGAAGACAGAGACTGGATTCCAGTAATTACAAAAAGTGCAACATACACATAATAGACACATCAGAAGGTGAAGAAAGAAGGGAACAATAAGGACTGACTTCTCACAAATTAATGACAGACACTAAACCACAGCTCCAGGAAGGAAGCTTGGAGAACACTAAGGCAAATAAGGGTTAAATCTTCAAACTACATGAAATCAAAGATAAAGTCATAAAGAAGCAAGAGGGAGAAAACACACTGCTTCTAGAGGAACAAAGATAAACATTGCATCCAACTTCCAAGTCATGAGAGCAAGGAAAGAGTGAGTGAGGTGAAATATTTAAAGTGTTGAGAGAAAATAAAGAAAAGTGAAATAAGACATTTCACAATTAACAAAAACTTAAAAACTTGCCATGACTTACACTATGCTTTACTCTGATAATTCATCAAATTATATACGTAACATAATAAAATTTATTTTCTTAAATGGTCTACCGAATGGTGAAGCAGGGAGATGAGAGTGGACTCTTTAATGACTGTATCCTCCCTTCCCCACTGTAAGCTGAACCACCTGCCTCATTTGACCATATCCAATTATAGATGGAAAACTAATTAACTTCAAATCATGTTCATAATTTTGCTAATTACAAAAGGCTGGACAATTTGACTTCTAGACCTAAATATAACAAGGATGTGCACAGGGTTCCCATGACTCAACTAGGGTCAATGTTTGAATGATGGTGAAATAAAAAAAAAGTGTTGCAATTTTTAATAATTTAAAATCCCTCCTGAATGCTTTTACTTTATCTACCGTATTTGCTGGCGTATAAGACGATTTTTTGGCCCTGAAAAATATGCCTCCAAGTGGGGGGTAGTCTTATACTCCAAGTATATAACAAACTCTGTATTTTTAGTGGAAATGTTAGGGGGTCGTCTTATACGCCCAGTCTCTTATACGCCGGCAAATACGGTATGTCCTGAAGGCAGATGGTGCAAGGAAGGACTTAAGTCACAGCTTGGAAGAGACATGCCCACTCAGAAATTCCACTTTGACTGTCTGTGAATAAGACATCATTGCATTGAGTAGAGTTACAATATTTTAAGGCTGTTTGTTCCAGCATTTAGCTCCACCTAATTCATGCACTGCTCTTAGAAGACTTGTTTGATGCAGGGTTGCCACAAATCTTCAATTGGTTAAAATGCAATATCTGTGAATTACAATAAAATGAAGTACAATAAAAGGAGGCATACCTGATAAAGTGCTTGAAATTGTGCTATACTCATGGAAGTCCATACTGGTTAGCGACACTTATTTAAAAATTATTAATGAGGATGTGATTATTGGGAAAAGAGATGATCTAAGCAAAATAAAACTCAGGGGAGATTTATGATCACATACAGTTGGGAAATCCTGGGGTAACAAAATTAAATGAGTTTTGTATGCAGGACAGCGGTACTCCAAATAGAAGGAATAGAGCACGTAGTGTTTCTAGCACTTGATTGCTGAAAAAGAATACCTCTTTTTCAGAGCACATCTATTAACATCATTCATTCATTTCACAGGTGTTTACTGAGGACCTATTATATGTCAGCCACTGATACAATGATGGACACCATTTGTACAGTTCTTCTCTCATGAAGGTAAGCATACAGCAGAGGAAAGACACAAAAACAAGGGAAAAGCAAATTGTTCCAAACCAGGGGAGGGTCTATGAAGTGGAACTTGAGTGTACCTTTGAATCCTGGGAAAGTGTAAACCGAAAAAAAATATATCTCTCGTGAAAGGAGGAAAATAACTCAGGAACATTCCATGAAAATTAGAAATGACCTCTAGCTAACAGCTTTATTCCTTTTCCTTTGTTGTTTTCAAAGACTGATGTTTAATCCCAGCTGAAGCTTTATCTATTTAGGCCAATCATGGCATCCGTCTCATTACCCTATTGTGGCCATGATAATCAAAACACAGAATGGCACAATAGAGCAGAAACCAGAAACGAGTATAAAGATTAATCAGACCAATGAGGAAACGGGGGCTTAAAGAGGTCTCCCAGTGTCTGGTTGCCTGGACCAACACTGTTTCCACCACATCATCCTCAGTCCCCACAGTTCATCATTTCCTGAACTAGAAAAAAAAATATTTATCGAGCTTGGTACAATGCTATGCGTTAGGGGAAATTAAAGTGAATAAAGTAAATAACAATATTGTCTCAGGTCTTGGAGTCTGGTTTCGGGGTGGAGCAGAAACACAGGGAAATAACACCATCAGGTGTAAATAGGATCTCTGGAGAACAATAGGGTAGAAAGAACAGATGGAACTTCATAATGTCCAATGACTCTACAAGCGATAATTACTTTAAGAGTCGAGAGAAAGGTTTGGGACACCTGGGGAGGTCTTTTGTAAGAAATCAAATTTAGTTAGGTGTGGAATGTCTGCAAGGATTTGGGAGCCAGAGTGGAAGACTCCGTTTCTAAATGAAGGTGATAATGAAGGAGTTACAGAGGGAATTCAAGGTGTGTTGTATTTTCAGGAATAACAAAGTATGGTACAGCAAAATAATTAAGTGGCAAACTCCAGTCAGGCTAAACTGATCGATTCAGTGGGGCCACTAAAGTTGGGGCCACTTTAGTTGTGAAATCACCCTTAGAGCTCAAGACAGGCTCATGGAGAGGAATGGTCAGGTCTCCGGGAATGTATTTGGGCCTTATCATTCATTCATTTACTCATTTGATATTTAGAGAAAATCTATTTTCTGCCAGGCAGTGTTCTAGGCTCCGGGGTATACAAATCAACAAAACATAGTCAAAGGGAAGAAATGGCCTCTGGGAAATTAAATTCCAATTTGGTGCTTACTCCAACCTGGCCACACATTATCATTTCCTGAGAAGCTTTCTCGAAAGACCCGAGGAACTTTAAATACACATTAATAAGTGAGAAGAGCCCGTGTGAAAGGCTACAGACTATAAAATTCTAATTATATGACATCCAGGAAAAGGCCACAGTACAGAGACAGTAGAAAGATGAGTGGCTTCCAGGGCCTCGGGGTGGACTGAGGAGAGGACAGGGTGGGCAGGTGGAGCATGGGGGATTTTTAGGAAGGTGAGGCTGTTCTGTACAGATACTGTGATAGTAGGTATATAACATTTGTGAATTTGTCAAAACACACGGAACTATATAGCACAAAGAGTGAACCCTAATATAAACTATGAACCTCAGTGAGTAATGTATCAATATCATTTACCAGTTGTAATTAAGGTACCACACTAATCTAAGAAATGAATAATGAGGAGAGAAGGGATATGTGGGAACTACCTGTAATTTCACAACTTTTCTGTTAACCTAAACCTGTTCTATAAATATAAATTCCAATATTTTAAAAATGATGTTATCAAAAACAAAACAAAAGACTAATCTATTTTAAAAATTATGTTATCCAAAACAAAAATGCAGTCCGTGTGGCTCAAGTGGTTGAGCATCGACCCATGAACAAGGAGACCGAGGTTTAACTCCAGGTCAGGGCACATGCCCAGGTTTCGGGCTTGATCCCCAGTGTGAGGTGTGCAGGAGATAACCAATCACTCTGATAACTCTCCCTTCCTCTCAGAAATCAATAAAACATATTTTAAAAAAATAAAAATAATAAACAAATAATAAACAAGACCTGAACTTGGGTGCCACCTGGAAATTCTGATGAAATAGAATAACGGCTCTCAAGTACTCTTCAAAAGTGCTGCCCATGCTTTTAAACCTAGAATACTAAGTGCTGGCAAAGATTCATGCATCGCTGGAGATCATATGGAATGGTACAGCCACTTCAGAAAGCAGTTTGACAGTTTCTTACAGAGTTAAACATATTCTTAGCAATCCCACTGCTAGGCATTTCCCCGAGAGAAATGAAAACTTGTATTCACACCAAAACCTGTGCAGAAATATTAACAGCATCTTCATTAATAATTGCCCCAAACTAGAAACAATCTGGATGGAAGTCCTTCAATTGGTGCAGGGATAACACACAGTGGAATACTACTTACCAATAAAGAATGTACCACTGACACACACAATAAGATGGATGAATTTCAAATGAGTCCTAAGTGAGAGAAGCACTGTCTGAGTGAAGGAAGGTAACCAACAAATAAGCAGACATGCAGTAAATCGCCTAGTAGTAATTGTTATAAAAGTAACAAAGCAGGGAAGGCAGATAGGCGTGCTACAGATCAACTTACAAGTTCAAGTAGGGTGGTCAGGAGAGGCCTATCTGAGATGGCATGTGAGCAAAGCAATAAAGGGCATGAGGCCGTGGGACCCTGTAATATGGGGGAAGAGTTGAGATTTTAAAAAAATATATTTTTATTGATTTTTTTACAGAGAGGAAGAGAGAAGGATAGAGAGCCAGAAACATCGATCAGCTGCCTCCTCCACACCCCCTACTGGGGATATGCCCATAAGCAAGGTATATGCCCTTGAGAGGAATCGAACCAGGGACCTTTCAGTCCGCAGGCCAATGCTCTATCCACTGAGCCAAACTGGCTTCGGCCAAGAGTTGAGATATTATTAGAAGCCACTGGAGTCTGGCTGGGCATGGCTCAGTGGTTGAGCTTGGTGTGGCTCAGTGGTTGAACTTGGACCTATGAACCAGGAGGTCACGGTTCAATTCCTAGTCAGAGCACATGCCAGGGTTGTAAGCTTGGTGGGGGGCATAAAGGGGGAAGCCAATGGATGATTCTCTCTCATCATTGAAGTTTCTATCCTTTCTCTCACCCTCTCTCTCTCTCTTTCTCTCCCTCTACCCTCCTCTCTGAAATCTATAAAAAAAAATTTTTTTAAAGAGAAGAAGCCAGTGGAGGGCTTTATAGAGAAAGGTCATAAATGGAATTTCTATCTTAACTGACCATTCTAGCTTCTAGCTGAAAAACAAATCCTTGTGGCTTTAGAAAAAGAAACAAGAGGTGAGTGAGAAGACTATTTAAATTGTTAAAATGGAAGATGATGGCTGGAGAAAATGTCATATCACACAGCTCCCCTCCACAGAGACACACGCAGTTTAGAAAGGGGACATTCTCTCCCTAAATGGAATAGGCATCTCTAATAGGCAGGATGTAACTGGCTCACACTGCTAATTAAGACTGCAATGAAGGAGTAGAAAAAGAAAAATGCTTCTTAATGTTAGCGAGATACATGTTTACTGTCTCCAATGAAAAAATGGATAAAGATCAGTCTGATTATCGCTAACCTGTCGTCTGCAACTGTGTGTTGATGAGAAGGCTACACGACACCAAGGATGGGGAGAGGTCAAGAAAGAACAATTCAGCTAAATAGCCTTAAAATAACTGCCCATCTACCTAGATTGTTCCTCTGTCAGCAGAATCCTGCCCCAAACAAGCTCCTTAAGTCCCTGAAAACCTGGGATTTTGGAACCAGTACTTGCAACTCAGGACCAGAGGACCTGAAAACTAAGGCCTCTTGCCCAGGTTGAACAAAGAATGACAGGCACAAAGAGCCAACATTCTTTGTTTCCTCCTTAGTTTGGGTTTTCCCAGAAGCCAACCCAAGCAGGGATGTCAGTGGCAGCGTTTAGTTGGGAGATGCAGGAAGCGTTGCTAAGAAAGCGGGGAAGAGACACAGGGAGAGAAGGCAGCCCATCCGGCCAGCTCCCCTTGTAGATAGTGGGGCTGAATCCTGAGTGGAAACTGTAAAAATAATACCTTGGAGTTATAGCACCCAAGCAATAAGATAGCTGGGTTATTTACTAGGTGTACCGGTTAATAATGTGGATTTTTTTCAATAGATGAAGTTACACACATGTTGACATATATGCGGTTTGATATGCATGCTATTTTGTATGGACAACAAGCTTCAAAACGTCATATGTCAAATTTGCTGAAGATGTTAACATCATAGATATTTTTACACTTAAAAAATGTCGAATTTCGTGCCAGAAAAAGAGCATTTGTGGGAAGTTTTAATTCATCACTTTATTTTGAAGAAAAGTGCTGCTGAAAGTTATCCAATACTTCGGGAAGCTTATGGTGAATGTGCTCCATCTAAAGATACTTGTGAACGGTGGTTTAAACACTTTAAAAGTGATGATGGGGGAAATGTGTAGCTAGCAATGGACATTACTTTGAATAAAGCACTTTTGATGTTTCTCTTGAAATTATCGTGTTTTCTTTGGATTACAAAATCCGTATTATTAACTGGTTAATGGTTAATCTGCATTTTTAACCAGTTAATAGTTAATCCAAACTATTAACCATAATAATGCATATTTTGCAATAAAAGAAAACAGGAATTTTTCTCTCTATCCATTTCTCTCAAAGCACCCCTCATTGATTTATCCATTACATTATTGTTATAAATTAATAAAGCTAGGCGTGCGTTAATTTATTTTATAGGTTTCTCAGCCACTGATTTCCTATTATCCCTTTCTATTACTCAACTCACTGACTCCTGCAGATAAATTGTCTACAATGTAAAAGCGTCCCAGACTCTTGGATTTTATTAAGTACATAAAAGGTGTGTTATTTGTGTTAACAACTCAACTCATCACCCCATATTCAAAACTTCGCCAATTAAGCTCAAGTGCATGCTAAAAGAGGAAAGAGATCCCTGATTTTTAGTTAATACTCTTATTGCCTAATGAATTGCTCATTCTTTCTAATTCTAGTGCCATTTGCTTAATTTTCTTTTAATTTCTAAAATGTAAGAAAATCATGTCTAATTTTCTAGATGTGTGAAAATATATTGTCTTAACATCGCTTATAAAAAAATTTCTTTAAAAAGTTGAAAAAAAGTGGCATAATGAGTGACAAGTAATAGGAAGTGCCAGATATACAATAGGCACTCAATAAATGCTTGTTGAATGGATGAATGAGCCTACAGTTAAATACCAATGTTTCAGTTGTCACTATACCAGCTTGTTGATTTATCTGGGAAGTTATTGTCCTCACAGGTTTTTTGGTGAGCCTGGTATAGTAAAAATATATGTATGTATTTATACAGTTTTTTAGGGCTAATTGGTAATTCTTTATTTTTATAGCCCTTTCATACATTAATAAATTCCATTAAAAACAGAAGCCATTATTCCACTAATGTATTCATTCAAAATACTTATTAAATGCTAACTGTGGGCCAGGACACATGAATTATATAATGCTGATAAGTTTAAAATAATACCAAGCTGTTTAGGACATCATCTGTGGTAAATAGTTTATAAGTACAACCATGGTGCAGCCCACAAAAAGAGACAGAGAAAGCAAGAGAAGAATTTTAAGGAATTGTCTCATACAATTGTGTGGACTGACTAGTCTGGAATTTGTAAGCTGGAAATTCACATAAGAGTTGAGGTCGCACCCTTAAATCCAGATTTCAGGCTAACGGTTGGCCAGAAACTCAGTCAAGATTTCTAGTTTACAGTTTGGAGGTAAAATTCCTTCTGGAAACCTTATTTTTTGCTTTTGGGACCTCCAAAGATAAAGTCCACCCACATCACAGGGGTTAATCTGCTTTATTCAAAGTCTACTAATTGTTAGTCACAGCAACATCTAGACCAGGGTATGACCAAACAATTGAGCACCACAGTCTAGACAAGTTGACTCATAAAATTAACCATCATTGTCATGGAAACAGTGGTTCTCAAAGTGCAGTCTCCAGCGTCACGCAGGAACTTGTTAGCAACAAAAATTCTTGGACCTTCCCCAGATCACCTGTGTCATCAACTTTGAGGGTGGGCCCAGCAATGCGATTTTAATAAACCCTTCAAGTGTTTCTGGTGCACATAGGAGTCTGAGAACTGCTGGACTAGATAGAGTACCAGGTTCCATGTTTAGGTCATTAAAGAACGTGCTAACACAGGAACAGGTTATTAATTGCCTTGTTTTTCATGAGCTTTAGTCACTTGATTGATTCCAAGTTTAAATGGCATATCGGGCAATCTCAGCAATATCAAGTTGTATTCCCAATTTGGGAGAAACAACAAAAGAGAAGACTATGGATTGTTTAGAAATCTTTACTCAGGGATACTAAATAAGTAATCCATTGAACTCTTCCTCCATCACTAAGTCGGGACTCTTGAGCTATAAGACTGCTAAGCTGGCTTCAGTTTCCTCGACTAAGTACAATAGAACCCACGTCAGAATTTGCCTCAAGGCTCTCCAACAGCCCTCCTATTGGTATTGATCATACAAGGGAACTATTTCTAAACTGCTCCACGGCGGTCCAGAGACAATATATTAAGATAAACAATGAGAATGGTTCCTGTTTCACCCCCTTTCAGTAATTTCAATACCCTATTTTTCACTGGCCCCCAAGCTTCTCTCAGGTATCTATTGCCACAATAAGGCACATGACAAACCGTGATGGCGTGTGACAGTATGTGTTCGCTGCTCTTACACTAAGGTAGATCTAGATCTCAGTCACATGTCTAAGGACTAGCTGACTGTGGCTCTGCTAGCATGGCTTCAGCTGGACGACCACAGCAACTCGACTGAGCTCCATATCTCTCATCCTCTGGCATCCTCACAGGAATGTCCTCCTGATGATGGAAGAGTGCAAGAAGAGGCCGACCAGAAATGAAAACGTGCTCATTTAAGCCTCTACTTGCATCACGTTTACTGAAAATTCCATTAGCCAAAGCAAGTCCTATGGCTGAGTTCAGAGTTGGGGGATGGAGACACTGCAGAGCTCCATGGCAATGAGCCTGACTAATCCAGAGAGGTAAAGAATGGAGGCCATGTTTAATATCTACTTCGATCTTGATGCAAAACTCTTCCCTATCTGCCCTCCTCACCTGGCTACCTCTTACTCACCTTTTGGATGTCACTTAAGTGTCTCTTTCTTGGGAAATCTCCACTGACTCCTCAAAGCTGGATTCCATAATCTTCCTCTGGGCTTTTCTTTAACTTCCTATCATCCCCATTGCTGCAGCCTTTACGATATGAACATGAGTTAGCAAATCCAAAAAAGCTAACTGAGCAGGATGCTGATAACATATATTTGAAAAAGGTTGTAGTATCTGGTTACTAAATGACTGAAGAACTACATTAAAAATCCATTGGTCTTAGAGAGTTCTAACTTCTAGACTAAGTGACACAAAATTCTGTTTATTGCACAGCCCAATTTTCAATGCCCACACATGCTACTATGCTTTGCCATCTGCTGTCCCTTCCACCTGTAGCCTCTCCACTCTGCACCAAAGCAAATCCTCCTCAATTTTCAAGGTTCCACCAGGCTCACATAGTAATATCCCTGAGGGTACCACAGCTCTCCACTTACCTTTATTCTGGCACTAATGACTCCGCTTTAGAATTGGTGGTGTGAAGGCAACAGGTTACATACACCTGCTAATGAAAAGACACTTCTAATGTCCTGCCAGGTTGCACCCTCAACAATTACAGAGATGGAATGGAAACTTACACCCAGTGTTCCCACTGTGGACTGGTGCCCAGGTATCTGATTGAGCATCAGGCAGCGGGTAGCCTCACTCTCTAATCTTAGCCATTTGATCCCAATAAGCTTAACTCACTAGCCTTCTGCTCAGGCTCTGATTTCCAGTTTCCTTTCAGTCACTAGAGCCCCTTTGCAAACCCTAACTTGGGCCTTGAACTTTTGACTTAGACATTGTCATAGATTCTGCTTTCAATGTAGTTTCCTAACTAACAATTCAAACACAGCAGCAACTCTAGGAACCCCCAACCCCAAACATATACCCAAAGGCTGTTTTTGCTCAGCAAGCCCCTTGAATCTGACCTCCAAAGGCCATTTCCTTTTTTTCATATTTCCCACTGAGACTCTAGCCTCCTGTTCAGTTGACAAACAAGCTTTTAGAATTGCTCTCATATCTCACTCCTTCTGATTCTTTCTCTGTGTTTTTTTATCCCTCTCTTTTCTAAAATATTAATTTTCTATAATGTTTTTGTTCTCCCAAATTTATGTTTTCCATCCCCATTTTCTCTTAGGGCTGTGGTTGGCAAACTGCGGCTCGCAAGCCACATGAGGCTCTTTGGCCCCTTGAGTGTGGCTCTTCCACAAAATACCACTCTATTTTGAAGAAGTGGCGTTGGAAGAAGTTTAAATTTAAAAAATTGGCTCTCAAAAGAAATTTCAAGCGTTGTACTGCTGATAATTGGCTCTATTGACTAATGAGTTTGCCGACCATTGTCTTCATGAGTTCCAGACACCGAAGAATCATGCCTTCCCTGCCTGTTTACCTGCCAGTCTGAGGTGAGAAACAAGATGATGGGATCTTACAATAATCAGAAAAACACAAACTACAGCCTCAGCAAGTTCACATCATTAGCAGGAAGCAAGTGGGTCCCGGGAGTGGTGATTAGGCATTTAAAGAAATAATAAGGATGGAAAGCTTGAAAACTGTAGTGCAAAGAGCATTAAAAATAACCACTGACTGGCCAATTTGGGGGAGTCAACGACTTGCAAGTAGTTTAATTCATACCATAAAAGGGCCTTTTAGAAAACTACAACAGAGCCGAAACCAGTTTGGCTCAGTGGATAGAGCGTCGGCCTGTGGACCTAAAGGTTCCAGGTTCGATTCCGGTTAAGGGCATGTACATTGGTTTCAGGCACATCCCCGGTGGGGGGTGTGCAGGAGGCAGCTGGTCGATGTATCGCTCTCATCGATGTTTCAAGTTCTCTATCTCTCTCCCTTCCTCTCTGTGAAAAATCAATAAAATATATATTTAAAAAAAAAAGAGCCCTAGCCTGGTTGGCTCAGTGAATAGAGCATTGGCCTGTGGACTGAAGGGTCCCAGGTTCTGTTCCAGTTAAGGGCACATCCCTGGGTTGTAGGCTTAATCCCCAGTGTGGATCATGCAGGAGGCAGCCAATCAATGATTCTCTCTCATCATTGATGTTTCTCTCTCCCTTCCTCTCCGAAATAAAACATGTTAAAACAAACAAACAAACAAACAAATAAAAACCAGCTGTAACAGGTTTGGCTCAGTGGATAGAGTGTCAGCCTGCAGACTGAAAGGTCCCAGGTTCAATTCCTGTCAAGGGCATATACCTTGGTTTCGGGCACATCCCCAGTAGGGGGCGTGGAGGAGACAGCTGATTGATGTTTCTCTCTCATCGATGTTTCTAGCTTTGTATCCCTCTCCCTTCCTCTCTGTGAAAACTCAATAAAAAATATATTAAAAACAAACAAACAAACAAACAAACAAAACCAACAGACCACTGCTCTATGCAGTTCTCTACTCATTCTTCCAAGGGGGCAATGGAGGCTCATTCAAGAGTTTCTACTATGGATACTGGTGGTTCTCAGGGCTCCATCCTAGCTTTCTAAGCTCTTCATCCACATTCATGGGTTACATTACCACTTTAAACTATTGATTCCTACGCCCATAGCTTTGGCCCTCTGCATTCCAGACATCCATATCTTAGAGGCAACTTTGGCTGTTTAGTTTTCATCTGTCCTGTCTTACTCTGCTCTGGGCTCCCAGAGGCTATCTCTGTGAACTTCATCAACTATTTCCCTGGCCTTCTGCATTCTAGGTGAGTTTTCTTAGTCACTGGCTGGAGCTCAGAGGAAAAGAGAAGAGAGGTTGAGCTCTCGATTCCCCCAGGTTTCTCCCTGCCAGATTATGTTCTGACTGTGTGACTCAGAACCTGATGCGGCCTCTCCCACCACAGTGGTGGACAAAGGTTGAATTATTGGGGTGCAATTCAATTTCTTAGGGAGACTCAGAAACCTGACCAACCTCACATAAACACATGAGCAAAATAGAGCAGCTGAAATGAGGCTCTGCAGGACTAAAGGGGCGGGGGGGGGGGTCACTTATGATTTTTAAAGGTAAAAAAAATGGATAGAAGCTTTATTCGCTTTTATAATGACCTGGCCCTGTCTCCTGTAGCTATGGTAGAATAGTCAGCACAGGCCTGGGAGAATTCCAACAGGAGGGGATGAGCCCAGCTGTGCCTCACTCATAAAAGAAAGCCACAGGGAAGGGCTGGGCTAGATGAGGAGACAGTATGTCTGTCAGCAGAGCAGGCAGGGCGCAGTGGGGTAAAGTGAGCGAGGACAGAAACATCCTAATGGTTAACGGAGACAGGAAAACAGGCAGAGCTTTGCAGGGTAAAGGCTGCATGGTGGCACTGTCCTCTGGGGAGCGAGGAAGGAGGCTGCAATTGAGGGCAACTTTGGGGCACTTCCTTGGTGTTTATTAAAAGCACAACTGCTTGGGGACCAAGCGGGACCTTCTGCTACCAGTTCTTCCTGAACGTTTGCTGGAAATGCCTTTTCCTTTAAAAAGCAAAAGAGATTCAAATTTTGTTTGAGGCTATGGAGAACTCTGAAATTAAACACTCTCGGAGGTAAAGTTCTTCTGGATGATGAGTAGGAATAAAGGCTCTTTATGCTTTTCATTATGACCCTGGAGAGGAAAGGTGGAGAGAGCTTGTGGGGAAAGCAGCCAAGATGACGTCAGTGATGACACTTCCGGGTGCTTGGTGGAGGCTGGACCTGAGGTTTGCTAACCTTCAATCAGACTATTACCCAACAACGTAAAATACAGCTTTACTTCCTACGTCAAGAACAAATCACTTCTTAGTGCAAATTAGAGCAATTAATCATAATGTTAAAAATTAGCAAAATGCCCAGGAATGAGAAAACTGAGATTATGAGAAGGTCAACGACTGCCAAAGTTATTACACACCTTTCCTATTAAGTATTTAATCATCTACCTCTTTCCTATCAACTTCATGGATTTGGGTGTTTGATAAACGTACAAGCAAACTTTGATCCAATTGAAATGAAATATGTATCTGCCCATAAAATATACAGATGTGTGCATGAAGATGTGTGTGGAAGCTTGGGGTATAGTATTAAAAGTCTGGGAAAATGGTCCTCAATAAGAGACTAATCAAATGATGCTACATGGTCATCCAATGAAATATTAGGCACCTCTTACTCTGTTTTTGGCAATGTTGAAAGATCTTCAAAATATATGTATTGCAAAATAACAACATGCAATTGTAATGGCTTTTGTTATTGTTCAAGTGGAATATTTCCATAATAAAGTATCTCAAGTAAAAAAAATTACAGCATATAACATATATAACATAAATAACCTCCTTTGTATTAAATAGATCTACACATGTAATTTAACATGCTTCTTTGTGCATAAAAATTTCTATAAAGTTTCATTTAAAAAAAGTTGTTTTCATAGTAAGGGGTATAGTTAGGGCATGTTTGAGATAGATGAAATTTTCATTTTCATTTTATATCCTGTACTATTTGCATTTTAAATAGTGAAGATAAATTTTAAAAAATATTTAAAAAGATGTTTCTCTGTTCAACTAGATGTATAGTTGAAAATGGAATCTTCTTAAAATTAAGTTACAAATTGCTGAGCAAAAAACAATAGTAAGATGGAGTCAATAGTTTAATAAATGTTTTTATCCTTTATGAGTAACCAGAGTTACTGGTTACATACAAGGGATGTAACAGAGGTTTAATATTAGAGAACCTATTAACAAAATGCATTACATCATTAGACTGAGAAAGAGGAATTACATAATCATCTTATAGAATGCCAAAGGACATTTAGTAATAAGAAAAAAACTGATTAAAAAGAAAAAGCTTTTATAAGTAGTAGACTTTCATAACAGATAAACAATAAGTACTTAAAAACAACAGCCAACATCATAATTGGAATTACATAGGACTTTTATATTTTTTAACTTTAAAATAATGTCCATGTCGGAGTTTTACATTGTAAAAAAAGTTTGTTTCAGGCCGAAACCGGTTTGGTTCAGTGGTAGAGCATCGGTCTGCAGACTGAAAGGTCCCAGGTTCGATTCTGGTCAAGGGCATATATATTGGTTGCGGGCACATCCCCTTTAGGGGGTGTGCAAGAGGCAGCTGGTCAGTGTTTCTCTCTCATCAACATTTCTGGCTCTCTATCTCTCTCCCTTCCTCTCTGTAAAATATCAATAAAATATTTTTTAAAAGACAGTGCTATAAAAATAAAAATAAAACAAATAAAAAAGTTTGTTTCAGAATCTGTCCAGAAAATTCCTCTAAGAGTGAGAAGCGTAAATATGTGAACATTAGAAAGCATGCTCAGTACTAAAATGACCCCAAATTCATTCAGCCCCAAATTCATAGGCCAAAGAATTGTTTCAGAATTTAGATTTTATTATTGACAAATTTGAGAACCCTTAAACTCTTCTCATGACCCTCAACTATCTTCACCATATGCTGTTCTTTGAAATCATCCAGTGAGAAATGATTCGGTACTTTCTCTGTGATCAAGACTGTATTAGGACCGAAACCAAGATGGCGGCCTAGGTGATCTCCTAAGCAGCCGCCTCATCAACAATTTAATTTAAAAAACAACTAAAATCAAAAAGGACCTCACCAAAGCCTCAGGAAAGCTGGCGGAGTGGAATAGCTACTGCTAGAAAGAAAGAGAGAGTATGTTCTCTGAGCAAGGCACTATGAGGAATATAATAGAAAGAGTGAATGGACCAACTCTACTCTCCAAAAAATACTCAGCATAACTCAGAAGAGCTGTTACAGTGACTTTTTAAGTTTTAGCATCACCAAAATCATCCAGGAAGGTTTATTAAAACACAGATTGTTGGACCCCATCCCCAGAATGCCTGATGCTGGAGGTCTGCAGTAGTAGATCCTGAGCATCTGCATTTCTAACAAGTTCCCAGATAACATGTATGCTGCTGGCCCAAGGACCACACTTTGAGAACTGCCGACCTATAAGAGACAGTCAACTATAGATGTCATGAGAACTCAGAGTATGAAGATCCTCATTTATGGAGATTAAATTCATACCATGAATAAAATTTTGATACGTTTCCAAAGTTATGACTTTTGAGACTATGACATTCTCTAAAAATTGCATGTGGTTAATTTAATTTTTTAAAAGAAAAACTCAATTTTAAATAAATTCAAATAGCAAGGAGGTAGACACTGCCTGGTTCAAGACCTACTCAAGCATTAGAAACCAGGGCTTCCGCATATTCTCTTTACAAAATCAGATCCCAGTACCAGATCCATGGGGTAGAAGCTCACAGTCATTGCATATGTGGGCTGGTCTGATCACAGAAAATCTCTCTCCTCCTCCAGCATTCCTGGGGAATATAATAACCATAAGAGCTACAGTTTTATAGTAGCTTGCAGCTTACAAGTGCATTTACATACGTTTACCCAAGGGACCAATTGAGAAACATGAGTAAATGTGCTATAAACTGCAAAGTCTATTTAAATATTAGCTATTATCATAATTTGATCCTTATAGATAGAGCATTGCTATCTATCTTTAGCCTATGAATAAAATGAGACTACAAGAGAAAAGTAACTTGACTATGGTCAGAAAACCTCTAAGTTATAGAGGTACAATTAAAATTAAGATTTGGAATTTTTATTCCAATTTCTATGCTGGTTTAGACAGAGGATATACAAGAAATGTTAGACCTTGTTGTACATGTTCCATCCATAGTCACCAAGAGAGAGACAGCCCTAAGTATCCATGTTTTATACCAGGTCATTCTCTGCACTCTTTTTTTCTATCCAACTCCAATGGCACCTCTACAGCTCACTGGACCAGTGAGAACTTGACCACTAGAGTAGCCAATCCATAGGCCTGGGATTAGACTATGTTTTTCAAACTTAAATGTGATTTCAAATCACCTGGAAGTCTCTTAAAACAGACTTCTGGGCCACAATCCCAGAGGTCTGAAGTATGGCCCGAGAATGTGCATTTCTAATGAATTCCTAGCAGCTGCTGCTAGTGGTGGTGGTGGTAGGGTGTCATATGTTGAAAACCTCTAAATTATAGGACAGTTAGGTGAATAGGATTATCTTTCTTCAAGATGTAAAACAGGAAATTCTGAGAGCAAGAGGTACTTAACAGTGGAGGAGGGAGATGAAAGGAAATGTGGAGAGGGGATTAATGAGTAAGAGCTGTGGGAGATTATGACACACAAGTCTTATAAAGAACAGAAGCTATAAGTAAGTAAGAAAGAGCAATGAGACAAAAAGATGTGGTATTGTTTTGTTTTTGTTTTGGTTTCTGAGAGAGAGAAATAATGGGGCAGTTAATGGCAGATTAGATAGAAGCAAACAGACCAGGGGAACTTTTCCTGAGGGAGCTGTATGGCATGAGAGAAAAGACCCCCAAATCTTCCTGACAACGCCCCTAATATTGCCAGGGAACCAGAACTCTCTGCT
Source organism: Vespertilio murinus (assembly GCA_963924515.1). NCBI lineage: Eukaryota > Metazoa > Chordata > Mammalia > Chiroptera > Vespertilionidae > Vespertilio > Vespertilio murinus. The sequence goes on from OZ004715.1 coordinate 14,146,504, forward strand.
TCCTCTTCGTTCTGAGGCTGGCTTATTTGGCCTCTTCTGGATACTCTCTCTATCCTCCCTCCTTTATGGAACCTCAAGGAAGTCTTTCCACTGATCCAAAGAGGAGGTTGAGCCATTCTTTAATCATGCACCATGTTTGTCTGGCTCCCAGTGCAACCCAAAGCTCCAAAGCTTTGGAAACACTACCCCTTCACTAGCATTGTTCTGCAAAGCAAGGTGGCTGCAGAGTGACCCTGGGCTACCAGCTTTCTTAGGAGAAAGCCATTCCCCATTCTCTGCTGCCAATAACACTGATCTGCAACCATCCAACTCTTTTGAGTTGTTGCTGTAATCCATACTTGGCACATGTTTATTTCCCCATCATATATGTTCTAGTGGAAAAATTTCCAGTCGAACCTCCCAACCTGATAGAAAGGGAAAACAAACAAACAAACAAACAACAAAAAGAAAGAAAAAAGGAGGGGGGGAGGATGGAAGGAAGGAAGGAAGGAAGGAAGGAAGGAAGGAAGGAAGGAAGGAAGGAAGGAAGGACGAAAACCGCAGCCAAATAGCCAGGAAGTTCAAAACTATACACTCTGGTTCCTAATATTTTAATTGACTGGTTGCATGATTTGGAGTTATTACCTTTAAAAACAATGATGTCCAGATGGTTTATCTGTAAGGTGAAAAGTATGTTTAAATCCCATTTAGATTTACTTGTCAATGCTAAGCAATTGGTAGTGACTTTGTAGAGCGCTCTCTTGAGAAGGATAATGAACCTGTGTCCATCAAGGGTGTCAAGATTGGTTAATAACATCTGTCATGGCATGAGAAGAGGTAGTGATATATGAATGTGCTCCATGTTTGTCCTCCCTAATCCAAATGCAACTGAGTCCTTACATTTCTTAATTCTATAATGCTATATTATTATCCTTAATGTGACTGTATCAAGCATACATTTACCTCTAAGATGTTAGCTTTATTTCTTCTAAAGGGTCATCTTTCTGTTTTCATCTTTCTGTTGGGTCTTGGGCTCCCTTTTGTCTCAGGTGAACATTGTACTATTCCATCTCCCAGTATTAAAAGTATTATAATACAAGGTCTTCTAAACAGTTCACGAAAAGTAGCATTAATAATCTACAACACACCAGTTAGAAAAAATCTGCATGGGGCAAATGAATTCAAAACTGTGGTATGGACAAGCTACAGCCCTGGGACCACAGATCTTGGATCCAGATAAAATAGCTGCAGGAAGAGACCTTTGATGAAAACGACCTGGGTGCCCCTATTTCTTTTCTTCCTGAGTCTCTTTAAGAGTGATGTCAAATTATTCCAATGCACTCTGGCCCCGTTTCTGTAGAAACTATGTCAGCATAAAATGACACAGCATAGAAAATCATTAGATCTAAACACAGCTTCAAAGTGCATCAGGAACATAGCACTATTCATCGTGTGCTGTCAAGTGTTGATGGGCTGCCTCTAACCTGGGCAAGCCACCTCCCTGATCCTCAGTTTCCTCATCTGTCAAAAGGGAATCACAATAGATGACTTCTCAGGTCCTTGCCAATTGAGACAATTTATGAAATCTATGGCAATTTATAAAATCTATGTGCAAATGATTGCTACATGAAATTGGGAAACTGAAAGTGTTTTAAAAGGAATTGGCTCGTGATGATTAAAGCTCTAATGGAACATTCTGACTGTTCTCTATCAATGAGAATCCCATAAAAAATACAAATTCAATTGGTTAACTATTGTTACCCTTAACTCAGTTGGGTACCCCCCTCTCAACCCTGGAGGCCTGGGGAGAGGAGGGAGATACCCAGGGGAAATTTGGAAGTATCTGGAGACATTTTTAACTGTCAAAACTGGCATTCAGTGAGTAAAGTCTAGGTTACTCCTAAACATCCTGCAATGCACAAGATAGCTGCACCACAACAAAGAATGATGTCGTCCAAATTGTCAATAGTGCTGAGGTTGAAAAGCTCTTCACTAACTCCATCTTGTTACAACAGAGTTCACAGAGGTTTAGAGAGCAAAGAATGAGATCTTCAATCCTATATAATAAAAGCCTAATATGCTAAGTGTCTGGTCATCTGGTCCACCAACCAAAGCATAATATGCTAATGATATACTAAAGCTGCTCAACTGCTCACTATGACATCCACTGACCAACAGGGGCCAGAAGCTCTGACCAGTAGGTTAGCTTGCTGCTGGAGTCTGGCAGATGGGAACTGAATGAAACAGGCTGGACACACCCCAGAGCCCATCCACAGTCCCTCCCAGGCTGGCCAACCTCCTGCATCCCTCCCCATGATGCATCAGTGGAGTCCCTTGGCCTGGCCTGTGCTCTCTCGCAATCTGGGATCCCTCAAGGGATATCAGGGAGCTGGTTTCACCCTGATTCTGCAGACCAGGCAGAGGGATCCCACTGATGCATGAATTCATGCATCAGGCCTCTAGTTTAAAATAAAAACAAGTTTCAGTTGTTTGAAATGACACAAATCAAGGTAACTGCATGGTTTATGTTAACTGAACCAGGACAAATTATTCACTACAGTACAGCTAAAATTTTCAGGGTTTCTAAATGTTACTAGGTGATTTTAAAAAAAATCAGATGATTTCTGAGTTGATGAATACTACCTAAAGCAAAGTATTTATTTGCAGTAAATGTATGAATTTTAGTCTCTCTTTTTTCTTTTTTTTTTTTTAAAAATATATATTTTATTGATATTTTACAGAGAGGAAGGGAGAGAGATAGAGAGCTAGAAACGTCGATGAGAGAGAAACATCGACCAGCTGCCTCTTGCACACCCCCTACCGGGGATGTGCCCGCAACCAAGGTACATGCCCTTGGCCGGAATCGAACCCGGGACCTTCCAGTCCACAGACCGACGCTCTACCACTGAGCCAAACCGACCTCGGCAATTTTAGTCTCTCATAATTTTTATTTTTAACTTCTTTCCCCCTGAAAAAAAACCCAGATCCTCTTTAATTATAATCACATATAATAAATGAACCAGTTATCCTGGTTCCCACTCTCATTCAGCTAAAATACGAGAATGAAAAAGCCTGCCAAAGAAATGTGCCTTCTATTTGGAGGTGAACCAAGAACACCTTCTTATATTCCGTCCTGAGGTTGCCAAAGTGGAAGCTAGAACAAAAACATATTTTTGCAGTTCTGCTAACTTTTATTTTTGCAGGTTAACTATCTATGCACTATTGGAAAGATTTCCACAGAAGAATCATAATACCTGCTTTCTTCCCTGACCAAAAAGAGAGAAAAAATTGTGTGTTTGTGTGTTAAGGCCTTGAAATTGAAAGATGGTTTTTATAGTAGCATAACCTATCCTATCCTGACTAATGCACTTAGAGATCGAACTCATCTCTCTAGAACAAGCCAACAAATTTGAGCATTGGGTATGAGAATACCCAATATATTAACTAATCTAACTCATCATTACAAACATCTGAATCTCAGGTACTGCTTTTTATATGCACCCTATTTCTCTATCCTGTACATTGAATAGGATTTCCAATTCTCCTTCTATTGGTAGAGACAAGGTAATCAGTAAACTAATTTTCATAAAGCATCTCCAAAATGCTTTATTTTTCTGCTAAGTGATGGAGAACCTGTGTTTGCATAGTTCATTTTCCCCACTTGAATTCATCCAAAAATACAAACTTTCCTTTTGTTTGACAAGGATGCTAATACCAAGTATCTTTACTTGATAAGGATCCAACACCATCTCTACTTTCTATTTCTGTGACACTTTATGAGCAGAGGTTTCCTAGCCATAGTTAGGGAATTTGGTCAATGATTTGACCTAATCTCTGCTCATGTATTCACTTTACTATTTCAAGTACATCCTTGATGGCTATGCTTTCTGGGGTCATGAGGCCCATCGCAAAAACCTCACAGGAAAGCTGAGTCACTTATTCAAATGTCTCCATCTGAAACCATCCCAGTCTCAATTATCCAAATAAAGCATGACAGCACACCCCTGCCAACTGCCCAGCTGGTCCAAGTTATTACCAAGTTGTTCATTCTCAAAAGTATGCTTTTCCATGTTGCTTTAAAAATAGTATGAAATTTTATTTTTCCTACACTGTGGAAAAACCTCAAGAATCTAGTATTAAGTCCTAAAGGAATTAGAATGCAACAAATAATCTTTGGCTGAATGAGCAGACAATAGCTCTGTGCAAGAAAGACCCAAGGCATCTCACTATAGCAGATGGTAAATAGGAATAGGTCAGAATATCTGTCCTATAAATGTTTAGTTTGAACAACATGGATGACAAAATGTATTGTAATCACCTGTTAACCTGTGACAGAATATAATAATTTATCTATTTATGAGTCTGTTTTTCCTGGACTTCAATGCTAGCTCTTGAGGGCAGGGAATGTGTCCTATTTATCACCTCAAGGCCCAGAACAGTGCATGGTCCAGAGAAAGTATTTGATGGATTGAATAACTACATGAATGAACACTAGTTTTTCACCCTGATTTATCTGGCATATATACACTATTTTGCTCTGCCTCTCAAATTGATTTTGCATTAAGGAACTATCGCTAGAAATCTCCTAACAACTTTAGAGAAAAAATGTCCCTCTCCAGTGAAAGCTGGAGGACAATATCTATTTGTTAATGGTGATCTTAGGAGGAGGCCAACACGTTGCCTTCTGTGCCCTTATAAGGCTAAACAAGAAGAAATGGCAGGAATTAGGTTTACACACAAAGAAGGACTCTACCCACCACAGTGACAAAATATTGAACCGGGGATTTCATAGGACATCGCCTGGTCTCCAGAAACTTCTCTTCTACAGAGACTAAATGAAAGACCCCCGAATTGTCTTTATTTCCTGGCTTCTCAAAGACCATTTTGGCTATATGATAATATTGAAGAGATGATAGTAGTTGAACCACTGCTATACAGTGTGAGTAAAAATGCCTTGACAAGGAAGCACTAATAATTCACAACACAAGGATACTTTCTCTATCTCCCTCCCTTATGGAACCTCAAGGAAGTCTCTGGTTCTTTCAAAGAAGAATTAGGGTGGCTCAGCAGTTGAGCATCAGCCCATGAACCAAAAGGGAACTGGTTCATTCCTGGTCTGGGTACATGCCTGGGCTGCCAGCTTAATCCCCAAAAGAGGGCATGCAGGAGGCAGCTGAATGATGTTCCTCTCTCATTGATGTTTCTCTGTATCTCTCCTTTCCCCTCTCTAAAATCGATTTTTAAAAATACCTAAATACTAATCGAAAAAGGAAAATAAAGAGACTGTAAAGCACTTTGCAAATATAAAGGATTCTATCAACACTGAATAAATAATTTTAATGCCTCATACAGAGCTACTACATTTGACAGGATTATCTTTAAATAACAAGGGAGGGTCTATTCTACCTAACAGAATAAACAACTGTTGTGATTGCCCTGGAAACCTTTATGAAGTCTGGATTTTATAATACAAGGCTGTTCTCTCTCTCTAGCTCTCTGTCTCCTTCTTCCCTCCTTCCTTCCCTTTCTCCATCTCTCCTTACCTCTCTCCCTGGTCTCCCTCTTTGGGTTGCAGTCTTATTCCTATTAACATCTGACAACAAATATTACTCACCACAAAGAAAATAGCACCCAATTTATTATTTAAGACAAAGAGCAAAACCTCAAAAAAATTAAGTAGCAGAAAGCTTTTTAAAGCAAGGTAAAAGTGATTGAAAATGAAATTATTTTCATATATTACAGCTTAAGGAATCTGGTCAAGAGTGACGGCCAAAAGGCCTCGTGGAAGATGGATTGCATTAATGACCCAATTATTGTCCATGCTGCATCTTCTTACATGGCAATGTGACTTGGCAGCTTCTCCCATCAAGACGGGAAGTCTATTTCCTCTCTTTTCATCTGGACTGGCTGTGTGATTTGCTTTGCCCAATAGAACGTGGCAGGAGAAGACAGTGTGTCAATTCTAAGCCTAGTTCAATTCCTGGTTAAGGTACATGTCCAGGGTACCAACTTTCAAGACACTTTGCATATTTAGACTCTCAATCTCAGAACATCCACCACTATCAGCACAGTAAGTCTTGGTTACAGCTCATTGGAAATAAGAGACCATGTTGAAAAAGTTCACATTGTCCTAACTGAGGATGGCATCAATGATCAAGCAATGGCCAACCAATTCCTCAAATATGTGACAGGACCCAGCCAATATCAGCAGAGCTGCCAACTCAACATGAAACTCAGACACACGAAGTTAGTTCAGCGGAGACCAGAAAAATTATCCAACTGAACCAAAGACTGTATACATAATAATCAATATGTATTATTTTAAGCCCCTTTGTTTTTGGGTGGTTTTAATATAGCAATATCTAATTGATATAGGCCTCATCTTTGTCTCCTCGCCACATGATTCATTAATCTACCTGACATTTATTAACCTAAATGGAGTCAATATATACTAAGACCCTGAACATATAAACTTTGTACCTACTATAGTATGATAGATGATTGACATTTGGAGCATCACCTGTGGCATCCCTATGTTCAGAGGGCTGTTTATAAATATCACAACCCCTAATTGCAATTCCTAAAGATACTTCTGCTGTTATTAATATTAAAGCAGCCATGCCCAAGGATGGGCAAAATTGTTAAACATGACATGCAAACTGCCAACATCATTTCACCAGCTCTCTGTGATAAAGACCTCTTAGGTACTGCCCTATTTTAAGACTATCAGACACTCTCTTTTACTCGTGGCATGAAAGAGAATGAAAACCTCTACCAAGATGAGAGATTTTAAACAGACTTCTATCCTTACAAGCACAATGGAAAAATCTAGAAACTCCTTGAATCTGTATGTAAACAGTTACATTTATATGGTTTAAATGAAAAAAAAAATTGCCCAGTATTCCCTCTTAAAAACTGATGGAATTTATAGGCATAAATTCAGCAAGGCTATAAAATATTTAAACAACACAATCAACCAACAGAATCAATGGAACACTCCATCCAAAAATAGCACAATATACATTTTTTTTCAAGTGCACATAGAACATTCACTAAGGTGAAAGAATTAAATGTAAGTAGTATTTTCCCTGACTATAATGAAATCGAATTAGAAAGCAATGATGAAAATACAACAGGAAAATCACTAGACACATGAAAAATAAACAACACATTTTTAAATAATCCTTGGATCAAAGAGGAAGTCTATTTTTTAATTTTTTTAAAAAGTACATGTCATTAAACCAAAACAAAATATAACATATGTCATATTTTCTGGGGCACAGGTAACACAGGTCTAAGAGGAATATTTATAAGACCAAATGCTTACATGAGAAGTGGTGAAAAAAAGTTTTAAGTCAATCATTTAAGTTTCTATCTCAAAAAATTAGGGGGAAAAATACAAATTAAGCAAGCCCAACGAGAAAAGAAAATAGGAAAGTATTAAGGCAAGAACAGAAATCAATGAATTGAAAACAAAACAATATAGAAAATCAATGAATAAAAGCTGGTTCTTCAGAAAAAAATAGTAAAACTAATAAACTTTTAGTAAGAATAACAAATTTTTAAAAGAGAGAGAGAAGACACAAATATCAGGAATGAACTAGGGATTATAGCTACAGAACTTGTAGCATTGAAACGATAATAAGGGAATATTATGGACAACTTTATGCCCCTTGATTTGACAACTGGAAGAAATGAATCAATTGCTCAAACAACACAAACACATAAATCCAACTAATATTAAAACAACAATCTGAATAGGCCTATCACCATCAAAGAAATGGAATTTGTATTAAATTAAAAGCTCCTAAATAAGCAGTCTCCAGGACCAGAGGGTTTCATTTAAGAATTTTATCAAATGTTTAAAGAAGAATTAACACCAGTTTTACATAATCTCTTTAATAAGACAGAAGAGGAGGAAACACTTTCCAATTCATTTTATGAAGCCAGGATTTCCTTGATAACGATGTCAGAAATTTCAAGAAAGGGGAGGGAGGGGTGTGGGGGAGGAGCTAAAGACAAATATCCCTCTCGAAACCATGACGAAATCTTCAACAGAATATTAGCAAACCAGATCCAAAGGTATGTCCCATCCCCTACCAAGGCAAGATATCTTGTCCAGCTACCAGGGGTGTAGTCAGCACAGATCTCCAACTGGCAGCTCCTAGTTGGTCACTATATGTATCTCCTAGCAACTCCATTTTAGCATCTTCTTACAGAACCCAACCTGTGACACTGAACAATGCAGTTTGTAATTTCTATGTTATATTTTCAATAGAGTAATATAAAAACAAAACACGGTATTTCCTATCCAGTCCCTGATAGCTATTAATGACTTGGCAATTGTTGTAATCATTTATAAGTACGGTGTCCCCATATCCGTATTCTACCACCCTCCCTTTCTCTCATAGCAGAAAAGGCATCTACAATTAGTTTGGGTTTATGTGGTTTTAATGAAAAAAAAATTGCCCAGTACTCCCTCTTAAATCACAATTTCCTCTCCTAGACAAACATGTTTTTTTTTTCTTTGTTTGTTTCTGTTTAATATATCTTATTGATTTTTCACAGAGAGGAAGAAAGAGGGATAGAGAGTTAGAAACATCGATGAGAGAGAAACATTGATCAGCTGCCTCCTGCACACCCCACACTGGGAACATGCCTGTAACCCAGGTACATGCCCTTGACTGGAATTGAACCCGGGATCTTTCAGTTCACAGGCCAACGCTCTATCCACTGAGCCAAAACCGTTTCTGCCACACATACGTTGTCATTGAGAGATCCTGAAGAATACCCCGGGCTTCTTCTCTTCTATTTTTTTAAATAAAGTTTTATTTATTTTTTAATGTATTTATTATTGATTTGAGAGAGAGAAAGAGAGAGAGAGGAACATCAATCGGTTGCCTCCCACAAGCGCTGTGACCAGGGACAGAACCTCCAACTTGAGCATGTGCCCTGACCAGGAATCAAATCCACAACCTTCTGGTGAATGGGAACCACACTGGCCAGGGCAGTCTCTATTCTTCCACAGAGACAACATCATATGCATAATGACTATACAGTAAAATTGAAGAAATTCTGAGCAAAAACAGTTGTTAGTTGAAATGGCCTGGTTATATTAGCCCCAGTTTGGGGAGTCATAAGTAGGTAGGAGTAGGAAGGTGACAGAGTGCTTTTCTGAATCTTGGATAATTTGGGCTGGGTCATTCTTTGTTGTAGGCAATGTTTCCCAAACTTTTGACATATGTGTACCCCTTCTATAATTTTCGTAATGCTGAGTACCCCTCGTCAAAAAAAATGGATGTATTTTAATAACAATCAAAATATATTTATTTTTTCTTTTTTTGGTACATACACAAAATAATAATAAACTAAAAATAAAATTATTCATAATAAAATAAAGGTTATATTATAAATAACATTTATTTGCACGCCAGACCATCTCATGCCTCACAAGACTGTCTTGACTCAACTCATGAGAATGTAGAATTAGACGCAGCTAAGCAAGGTGCAGTGCATATCCCCACCGAACTCCGGTGTAATGCATACCCCCACCAACTTTTCCCATACCCCTGGAGGTACGCGTACCACACTTTGGGAAACACAATGTAAGGGAATGTCTTGTGTATTGCAAGATATTTAGAAGCCCTGGTGACTATCCATTGCATACCCATATCACATTGCCTCTTCTCCCATCTTTGTGACAATTAAAATATGCCTCCAGACATTGCTAGTATCCCATGGAGGACCAAATTCCTGCTGGTTTAGAATCCATGCTCTTGAGAGCACTCTGTAAGAATATACTACATAAAAGAAATGGGCATTGCTTCACATTGCAAAATGTTTATATGTAACTGACTCTATCTGAACCCAATGAATAAAACTTTAATTGCCTTGTTTCTGTAGTTTTAAATGATACCCCCAAAATCCAATTTAAATATTAAGGTAAAAACAGAATGCTTATTCACTATACTAATTTGTTTTGAAAATAACCCAGGCTGGCACACACCTTTGGTAATGATACATATTTCAGAAGCATGCTGGGAGAATTAGCACTTGCAATGTGCTTTAAAGATAAGACCATATTAAAATTATTAGTGCAGATTTAAAAACCCCATATTGTTTTGAAAATGCATTTTGCTAAGAGATGGTCTGAATTTCTAAACATAAAACCTCCACTCACCTCTCCCTAATTACTTGGTAGTGGATTGTACATATGCAGGACTGGCTCATGCTATGTTTATTGGTCCCTGACATTTAATGCTCATAAAATTGTTTGGAGAAGGTGATCTGTTATAATATACCCTCATAACTAGTTCATAGTCTTCCCCAAGCCATCAATGGGCTTTAATTGAAGAACATATGGAAATGGAAGAAAAAGATGGGGTGTGGCCTAAGCCAAAGGGCCTAATATGACTTGTGGCCAGAGGATCAAATTCCAGTGCCCTTAGAGGCTTAAATCTAGAATCTGTGCAGCCCTGTGGAAGTTTGGTCTTTATCTACCCTGTTTCCCCAAAAATAAGACAGCGTCTTATATTAATTTTTGCTCCCAAAGATGTGCTAGGTCTTATTTTCAGGGGATGTACTATGTTTCCATGAAGTAGGTCTTATTTTCGAAGGATGTCTTATTTTTGGGGAAACATGGTAGGCATGAACTTAGAGTACCTAGGAGCAGAGCCAAAGTGCATAATTTGACTCAGAATAAAGGGTGGGTTTGATGGTCATTTCTTCAAAATCATCAGAAGAGCAAATCTAATTCTGGACCTATCCTGCTGGTGAAAATGTCTTCTGAAACATCCCAGGAGGTAAGTTCTGGTTCAGAAACTAGGAAGAACTATGGCTCCTTGATGCTCAGAGGCCACACCTGAAGATGCTGAACATGGCAAACTAGCTTTATGGGCCCAGTAAGACAGTATTGTGTTCATGGATCCATGGGATGGTTCGTAGTAATTTCAAATATGACTCTGTGGGGAGTCACTGATCCAAGAAGATCCTTAGTTTGTCAAAACAGTGAAATAAGAAAATATGAGTGGAAACTCCTAATTACATAGTGAAGCATCTCTCTTTAGAGACAAGTTCTTATCCTTTATACAAACAGAAATGGAGAGATGACGATAAAGGAGCTAAGGAGCAAGGAAACTGTCAGGGTCAGAATACCAAAAAATGCCTCAAACATTTAAAGTCAAGAGACAGAGGTACCTGTTGGCAAGGGAAACGGGGCAATCAAGGGATGTTGTGGCACTCAGACATTAGGACCATGAGGAAGCCACCATGTCCCTAGAGTCAAAGAGGTGAGAGGAAAAAATAAAGATGGCAGAACTCTCCATGGTAGAGGGGGGTCTCTGGTAGAGAGATCACCTGGAGGCCTAGCTATGGTCAGAGATGGGGCTTCAAAGTAGGGAGGGAACAGGGAAGGAATAGCCTGGCCTCACTCTCCTTTTGCTCCCTGATATCCCCACAGGAAGGCATTTGGCAAGGAAGCCCAGGTGCTGTGGTCCAGAGGAGTCAGCCTTCCATGTCAAAGTCTGGGAACAAAGGGCAGAGAGAGGATTTAGATGTTCAAGTAAATGGAGACTAATTAATAGGAATAAATATTTATTGATTACCTACCATAAGAAGCAGACGGTGAAAAGGCATTTTAAAGATCTAAAGATATATGTAGGGTCCCGGGTTCGATTCCGATCAAGGGCATGTACATTGGTTGCGGGCACATCCCCTGCAGGGGGTGTGCAAGAGGCAGCTGGTCGGTGTTTCTCTCTCATCGACATTTCTAGCTCTCTATCTCTCTCCCTTCCTCTCTGTAAAATATCAATAAAATATTTTTTTAAAAAATAAAGATATATGTAGATAGAATTGATGGGTGATCTGAGGAAAACTTTCCCAAATATTTTCCCTGAAATTTCCACCATTCAACAATATTTGGATTCATATTGGTGTTCTGATGGCCTTCTGGAAGAGTAGTTTGGCAAAGGGTTTCTAAGTATTGCCCTTGAATTTTTTCATAATTTTTGTATAGACTGTCATCTAATCACAATTATTTACTGACAGGTGTTTGCTAATTAGGCCAAGACTATCATGTGAGTTTGGCTGCAGTGCTGTTGAAGTAAAGTAAGAGGTTGTGGAGAAGAATGTGGTAATGGCTGATGGTGACTCCTGTCTTCAAATGCCTGATGGACTCTCCAATGAAAAAGAATTTGGAGTCCTTCCTTGCAGCTGTGGGGCTTAGAACAAAAGTTTAAATTAATGGTCCAAAGGCCAAATCTAGCTGCCGATGTGTTATTTAGCTCCCAGAATGTTGGCCCGCAGAATGTTTTTAAAGGTTTTGAAATGGTTACCAATTTAAAAGTCAGGAGGTGCCACATAAAAATTCTAAATTCTGGTTTCCATAAAAAAAATCAGAATATCTGGCCCACACTTCTACAAAGAAACAATAAATGAGAGCTGAAAAGCGACATGCTTTTCAATTTACTACAGTCTCTACCACACCCTATTGCATTCACTAAGTTGTAGCCACATACCAGATGCCACTTAAATATAATCTTGACCTTGTTTTATTTTAATACCTCATTGCTTAACTCACATCTATTGTCTATCAAGCCTCTGTAGGCATTTGAACTAGGATTAAAGATAGAATTGGGGTCCATGAGTAAAGTCACAGCGACACAAATTTTCACCTGATAAGAAGGAGGAGCTCCCCAGAGGTGGCGCTGATGGCCATGGGTGATAATGACTTTTCTGAAAACTGAACATGTCCAAGGAAGCTGGGGCATCATTTGGCAACAACTCTTTAGAGAAAATTTAAGCATTGGGGGATATTTTAAAATATCCCTTTCCTGAGATTTTACCAGTGGTTAGACTGTGACTTTAAAATATATATATTTTATTGATTTTTTTACAGAGAGGAAGAGAGAGGGAGAGAGAGAGTGTGTTAGAAACATCGATGAGAGATAAACATCAATCAGCTGCCTCCTGCACACCCCCCACCAGGGATGTGCCCACAACTGAGGTACATACACTTGACTGGAATTGAACTTGGGACCCTTGAGTCTGCAGGCCAACCCTCTATCCACTGAGCCAAACCACTTAAGGCTAGACCAGGGGTGGGCAAATTTTTTGACTCGAGTTCTTAAACTGGACTGGAGGGCCGGAATAAAAGCAAACTGACCATGATGGCACTCTCATCTTGGGCTGCTGGTGAAGGAGTGGAGGGGAGAGCAAGAGAACCCTCCACTCTTTCGGCTCCTCGGGCCAGATAGAACAGCGGAATGGGCCAGATCCGGCCCGCTGGGCTAGACTGTGACTTTTTGAAGTCATAGACTACTTATTTATCTCCAATTCTAGCATAGGAATTAGAACCCGATTGAAGCAAAATAAATACTTTATGACAGATAACACAGTGATTCATTCACTATTCCTTATTTAAAGGACATGATGGCTGGGAGGAAAAATGACTTTTTTTTTAATCTGGGAAAGATGATATATTAAGTCATTGTTGTTCATCCACAAACCAATAATCTCATTTAAGCATTAGTCACATAGAAAGATCCAGCAGTCATGAGATTCAGAATAAGGGAGGTTTAAAAGGGCTCGAAGAAGTAAATTCTAAAAAGATCAGAGTTCCTAAATAATAGCGAGAGCCTTTAAAGGGATTACTGCAGTGAGTTATACAACAGAATTAGTCACTTGTAGGCAAAGGAAAAGGTACAGACTGTCAGGCTCAGAAAAACACACAACAGTATAAAGATAATGCTACTCACAATGTAAAAACTCTGGAGTGTGACTACCTCTGAGACTTTGATTTGGTTTACAAAACACATGACTCAGTTTCACAATTATAGATTTTTGCCTTATTAAATTATATACATGTAATTTCCAAAAATAAAAAAATCGAATGCCTTTATAAAGAGCTCAGGATCGTCTTTTGCCCATTCCAAAGAGGAGATGATGACATGGAACATAGAACAATATCACACTTTGGCCTTGAGGATAGAGCATGGAACTCTGTGTAATCACAGAAGCTCCAGGGTTATAAGCAAAAAATAAAACTATAGAGTTAACATAGCCTGGACTCTTTGAATGTCCTGCCTTTTTAGAATTTCCCTCTTTTGAAACATTCCCCATGCCACCGTGTAAGGTGGTCCTTGCACCCTTTTAAGATATTTCTCTTTGAGTTTATTCTTGCCTGCCTTTACTTGCCATAGGATGCCCCAAAGTAAAATGTGGCCAATGGGGGGAAAGGCTTGCTGTGGTAGATTGACTTGCTTTGGTCTAGACAAGTGGTTGGCAAACTCATTAGTCAACAGAGCCAAATATCAACAGTACAATGAATGAAAATTCTTCTGAGAGCCAAATTTTTTACGTACGTTGACTTGCTTTGGTCTAGACCAGTGGTCGGCAAACTCATTAGTCAACAGAGCCAAATATCAACAGTACAATGATCGAAAATTCTTTTGAGAGCCAATTTTTTAAAAATTAAACTTCTTCAATGCCACTTCTTCAAAATAGACTCGCCCAGGGGGTGGTATTCTGTGGAAGAGCCACACTAAATGGGCCAAAGAGCCACATGTGGCTCACCAGCTGCAGTTTGCTGACCACTGATCTAGAACACAGAGCTAAAGGAATTTTTGAGACCCAACTGTGGGCCAGTTACCAACCCAACCTAGAGTTTCCAAATAACACTTTGGAGTTCCCACCTTCACACAATAAACAGCCTGCTTGCTTCTTCTTTTTGAGCCACTATAACTCCATTCCCACACAGCATTATCATTCTTTAGACTTCTTCAATGTTTCTCCATCATGCTTAGAATAAAATCCATAATCTACAAGGCCCCACACCTTCTAGCTCCCTTTTACTTCAGTCTCATTTCATACAACTTTGATTTACATACCTATTCCCTCTCACTAGTCATTCATCTCTTCCCCAAACATACCAAGCTCATTCCCACCCAATGGCCATTCCCCTACTGCTCCTCAATTGAGAATATTTCCCCCTGTTCTCTGCCTGGCTGGCCTTTTCTCATTTTTCAAGTCTAAGCTTAATTGTCATGTACTCAGAGTAATCCTGCTAACTATATACTTCTTATACCCACAACACTCTTTAATATCACTGTTTTCAAACTAGTAAATTATCACAATCTACATTAGTTCATTTCTTGTCTTTATCCCTCTTCTAGGACAAAAACCCTATGAGAGCCTAAATGAGTGTGGCCCCAATGCAAACACAGTGCCTGGCCAAGAGAGGGCTCTCAAATATTTGACGGCTTGTAAACAACATGCATTTGCCAAGAGTATCCATCTCAGTATTTCCCATATAGATATACCTCGGGATTTGGTTATTCAGGACCCAACAAATAATGTTCCCTATCGTCACAACAACCAGTATATGCACAAGTCGGAAGTGAAAGATCCATAAAATAATGTGGGAGCTAAAAGAGAAGAGGTAACATTGGTTGGGGTGAACCAAGCAATGCTTGACAAGGAAACTAACATTTATTATGCATCTTTCAAATGTATTGAATCAGTAGGTGGAAAAAAGGAAGAACACAAACCAAAAATTACATTTAAATGTATCTTTAAGATTGATAATACACCAATGGAGTGACAGGGTCCATATAGGATTAGTAAGAGAGAAGAATGAGAAATCAAGCCAGGGCTGTCTATTAGAAAGAGAAAATAAGTGGGGGCCATTGTCATATCAAAGAGCTTGAACATATTTCCTTACATACTGGGAGTCATGAAATACCAGGACAGTGTCATAATCAGCGGCACAATCTTTGGGGAAATGTGTGTTGCAAAGATATTTAAGATGGATTTTAGTGGAGAGAGAGTGAAAATGAGAAAATCATTTAAAAGGCTTTAACAACCATTTGAATGGCAGTATTGGATGCCTGCGATACAGTTTTGTCGGTAGAAGATGAGATAAAGATATCAATGTCAGAGACATACCAGAGGCTGAATCTTGTGGCTGTCTGGGATGATAAAGAGGGAGATGTTAGTAAGGAAATAATGTGGCTTATATTCAGAGAGAAAAGAAAATAAGAATGCACTGATCTGGAAAGAGGAAAATCTGAATACTGCTACAGGCAGGTGGTTTGAGTTACCAGAAGGACATATGAATAAAGATGTTCCCCAGTGAGTTGGAAATGAAGATTCTCAAGGTGTGCTTATTTGGGGGAAGAGGTTAGACTGTGAAATCATCCCTTCTAGAGATAATAATTTAAAGTGTGTGGAATAACAGAAAAACACAGGCATCAAGGAACAAAGAGAGAAGGCAGAACCTTGAGGAACCTCTACATTTTGGGGGCAGGCAGAGGAATAAGAAAACAAAAGACGTTTGTCAGGTAGCTCCAAAATAGACTGAACACCTGCTCTGTGTGTCGAAAGTTCAAGTTCTTAACAATAATATAAATAAATGCATCTAGTTATCTTGCAGCGTGAGTCTTCCTGCAAGATTGCAAGTGTCCTATTAATGTCACCCACAACATCCATTTATTATGGCTGTTTATTATTCATCCCGAAGTGACAGCATACTTGGCACTTGCTTAAACACTTAGAAAGACAGACTTTCTGCTATAACAGATGTCAGGAAAGGGGAGACAAGGTGTACACTTCAACCTTAAAATAAAATAAACACAAGATTGGGACTGAAAAACACAAATTCCCTTTATTTATGTGAATTATTTTCCCCTCCAAAGATTTAAAAACAAACAAACCCTTATTGGTGTTTATTTATGGTAAAAATAATTTTCTAGATGAATTATGGAATTCTGTTGTTTTAAATTGAGATCTCTATATCTTTCTGCTCTTCATTCTCTATATGAGATCCACAGCACATAAGCAGAGTTGCCCAAAGACAGTGGAAATTAGGAGTAATGGTGGACCTGGTTGAATATGTACAATTCAAAATGGTCATTTCCATTTTTCTAATTCAAGGACTCGTCTTTCTGAAAGTTACTTAATACCTTTTCTCAATCTTCAACTTGATTTATAGCCTCAAAGTTCAAGGCTCCGAAGGCTAGCCCTACTTAGCCAGCAAACCTTACTTTATGTTCCTTAGACCAGGTTGTCAGAGTGTGTTCTCACAGCCATTAGCACCAGCTACACCTGGGACTTGCGAGATAGATGCCCCACCCCAGAGCTCGTGATATGAAACTTGGAAGTAGGGCCCAGCAACCTGTGTCTTACCACCACCACTGTCTGCTTCCTGGTGACTCCACTTTGAGAACACTGTTTTAGGCAAAGGTGAAAAATTCCAGGGAGGATTCCACTGCCCACAGGGAAAAAAATTTAAGTCCTAAACTTCATCAGAGCATTTCTTTTACAGACAAGAAAACTGATCCTACTACTGTATTTATGCCCATCTCTACTTGGATCCTGTCACGTTGGTCAATAAAAGAACTACAAAATCACGATCAGTCAAACATCTCAGGCAAATAATAAGAAAAGAGTATGATTTCCATTTGAGTGGATTATACAAAAAGGAGGTGTGGTGCAGTAAATATAAATTTTAAGAAATAATATTATAACAATGGAATATTTCTCAATAACAAAGAATGAAATCTTACAATTTGTGACAACATGCATGAACCTGGAGGGTATTATGCCAAGAGAAATAAGTCAGAGAAAGACAAATACCTTTGTGGTTTCACATACATGGAATGAACATAGACAAGCAAAACAGAAAGAGACTCATACTAGTAGATACTAAGAACAATATAGTTGCCAGAATGAAGCCGGGGGGAGGGGGGTAGTTGGGTGAAAGAGGTGAAGGGATTAAGAAGTATAGATTGTTAGTTACAAAATATTCACAGGGGTGTAAAGTACAGCATAGGGAATATAGTCAATAGTATTGTAATGACTGTGTATGGTGCCAGGTGGGTACTAGCTGGGGGGATCACTTTGCAAGTTATATAAATGTCTAACCACTATGCTGTACACTGAAATGAATATAATATTGAATGTCCACTGCAATCAAAAACTTAACAAAAGTTAAATTAAAAAATAATATTAGATCAAAGTTTACAGTAGGTAACATTAGTACTCATATCAGAAAATGGCTATGAAAATGTATGACTTAAAACACACAATTTTCTAGCACCTCTACTATAGTGGTCAAAAGTAGAATGATTTTGGCTATCACCGTCACATTCCTGAGGATAAAACTGATATGCAATCTGAGTGATGTTCTCTACTCATAGAATTCAGGGCTTCTGAGGAACTCAAAATGTTCACTATTAGCAGAGAAAAATCAATATGAGCATGGCATATCTTGTTGCCTTTAAGCAAGCAACATTCAAAAATGTCTCGGGACGAATGCTGAAAAGACAAGGGAGAATACTTAAGGATGTGCCCACATCACACTAATTTAATCAATAAGAAGTTTTAGCTACTGGAATATCTTATGTCTATGAAAATACTGAATCCATAATAATATTCAACAATGGAAAAAGTATAAGGTATACATAAAGCTAATTTAAAAAACAAAGAGGTCATATTTTTATAAATATTTTTAATAAGTAGGTTAGAAATTATAAATATGGATGCTCTATATACATATATAGATGTCTGGTACTTTTACTTGGTATACATTTAAACATATGTATACATATTGATTCTCAGTACAGTAAATAGAAAAAAAAAGCTACAGGGGATTTTAAGTCAAATAACAAGAAAAGTTGGAGATTTTTCTTGATGGACCAAAGAAATGATCCTCTCCTATGACCCTGTGTAATAGCCGGTGGAGAGTCCAGTTGTGTGTTGGAAGCTGTCCAGACTTCTTTCATCCTCTAGACCAGTGGTCGGCAAGCCCATTAGTCAACAGAGCCAAATATCAACAGTACAACAATTGAAATTTCTTTTGAGAACCACATTTTAAACTTCTTCTAACGCCACTTCTTCAAAATAGACTCGCCCAGGCCGTGGTATTTTGTGGAAGACCCACACTGAAGGGGCCAAAGTGCTACATGTGGCTTGCGAGCCGCAGTTTGCCGACCATGGCTCTAGAGAAGAAAAAACTTGTGTTCTAGTTTTTAAAAATGCAGAGAATCCAAAGCATCACGAAGTCCAGGCTCACTGCCTGGGACTAGGATTTGATGGGCACGGAAGCTCTCAGGGGCGCTCCATGTTGCTAGCATTAGACAAGGGATCCCAACAATTCATTGACATAGCAACTGAACCTTGACTCTTCAGGAAAATTCAGGCTAGTAAACATCAGCCCAGGGCTGCATCCCCCTTTGAAAAGTTCCACTAAGATCCGGAATGCCAAACAAAAATCAAGTGGCGGATAACCCCAGATCCCTAAACTCAGCTGCTCTGAGATACCATTCTTTTCCTTTCGAGTCTAGCAAGATGACTGTAACTTTAGGAAAGTATAAACACTGAAGTTTATTTTTTTTTAAAAGGAAGTGGTAAAACAAATTTATAAATAATAAAGACATAAATCAAACCCATAGCAAAAATATTTCTGAATCAGTTAAATGTAGGTATAATACATTTTGAATTCCATTGTGATTACTTGTGTGTATGTGTGTGTGCAGGCATGTCCATACAACCTGCTTTCCAAGTTTGTGAAGCTTTTAAATGAAATTGGCATAGATTTTATTGAAATACTTAAGAAGTTGTCTACTTAAATTTGTAATCAGGTTTAAATACTTAAGGCGATTTGATTTATAAAGTATATTTTATTAGTGTCAGAGATAGCATTTTAATGTTTAGTGAAAGAAATAATAATTAATGAGATTTAAAATGTGGCCATGAAAAGGTATCAATAGCAGCAAGTGTTTTTTCCCTGTATAAAAAGGTCCTTGGTCATTTAAGATGCTAAGAACAATGTTATTCTCTGCTTTTATTCCTAATAGGAATATTACCCTCATTTTGCATAAAATACGGTAAGCCTCATCCTGCAAGACCTCAGCAAAGAGTGAGAAAGGAGATAAAACAGACTCTGACACACACAATAATTTCATTTTCCCATCTCTGATAACATAGACATCAAAGTCCTTACAGAGAAGCCCATAAAAGAAATATGTTTCTTTGTGTGTCCTCCTCCCAGCTACAATAAAAATAAATTAGGTGTTGAATGCCTCTAAACAAAGCTTAGGGCACATTTTCTTACTTAATAGGGTTGACACGTTCAACATTTATTTTTTAAAAGTAGTAGTGGGGGTCGGTTTGACATGCTTTTTTAAAGCATCATAACTTGAACTTAGAGGATTTTCGAAGATGAAATCTTGTGTACAAAACTGCCCTGCCAGAAAAAAAGCAAGCCTCCAGTGTTAACAGTCCTGATCAATGCCTTAGCTACGCCACACAATATCCAATACTCCTACCGAAACGTCCCCACACAACAAAGGCTCCCGGACAGTGTCTTAGAGCCTCTGGTAATGGAATTTGACAAGAGCCAGGCACTCTAGGCAGGCTCAATCAATGTTAATTGAAGCAGAAGTTATTCAAAGGCAAATAGGAGTCCTTGAGAGGTGAAAGTGGGCTTGAGGATTGTGACTCTCTCCTTTTCCCATTACCCCCTTCTATTTAATTATTTGTTCTACCCACTGAATTGTAATTTGATTTGCCATCAGGTGATTCTGGCCCGGGCCTCGTAGGCTTGTTGAGTCTTTTATCTAAAGGAAAAATATCTCGGGACGTGTGGCAATGCCTGTTTCACAGGAAGGAGGTTGTGCTCTGACGAGTGGGCCTTAGGTTTATAAGGGTTTATAATGGGTTTCATCGTTTATAAGGTCTCGTTTCCAGTTGCTAACATAGCAGAGGTTCCAGCGGAAGAATGGGGTGGGAAAGGGCTTAGCCTCTGAAAGATGCTGCTGTATTTTCTCAGGGACATTATTATTTCTACTAGAGGCCTGATGCATGAAATTTGTGCAAGAGGCTTGGGCCCAGCAGCTGTGGCTTTGGCTGGAAGGTCGTCCGGAAGGACGTCCCATCTAATTAGCATATTACACTTTTATTATTATAGATAACTGACCAGTACCAGATTGTTCATGCACTTGGGCTCTCCTCAAAAACAGACCCTCACATAGGCATTTGTATGCAAATTAACTACTTTCTGGGGAGCTATGGGTGTGAGACAAGGAAGGAAAGACAGCTAACAAACATGGGTTAAACCTGACTGGCATGGCTCAGTGGTTAAATGTAAACTTTTAACCAGGAGATCAAGGTACAATTCCCAGTCAGGGCACATGCCTGGACCAGGCTCGAACCTTAGAGGCAGCCTATCAATGATTCTCTCTCATTGATATTTCTCTCTCTCTCTCTCTCTCTCTCTCTCTCTCTCTCTCTCTCTCTCTCCCTCTGGCTCCTTTCATCTCTAAAATCAATAAAAATATATGTATTTTTAAATGGGTTAACAAACTAGTTCCCACCATGGGCTGTTGGTCTGTCACCACCCTGGGGAACTCAGAACCAGTGTAAAGCACGCCTCACTGGGTCTACCCAAAGGGTGAGGAGGTTGGGGCACTCATATACCAGCTTTCTCCAGTGTTGGGTGAGGATTAGTCTCAATGGGGAGGAGACCCCCCCCCCGTACTTCTGACCTGGCATGCCCCCAGCAGAGAAAGCCCTCAGAAGTACGGACAAGGCACAAACTGTGTGTGGTACATTCTGTCTACAAACATGTAGCTGCTTTAAACTCCTGGGGTCCTTCAGACAAATACACAGTAACACCCTCTTTCTGGATAAGCTATTGGTAGGAAGTGGGAAGAGGTTCTTTTCCTCTGACATGAGTGGTATGAGTGATGCTTTTGAAACAGGTTTTAGGAGCAAAGGTTGGAGTCAGCATCATTTTGCTCAAGAATCTAAGACTATTTTGCCTTTAGTCAGTGCTCTCTCGTTTTTTACTCTTGAGATAGCTCCTGGGCTCAACATTCACATCCTGTGAGGACTCCCTCTGGGTATAACACACTGGAACCTCAGAATGTGAAATAGAAGTAGAATTCAGCATAAGGAAGGCTGAATCTGGACCCATTTTGGAAGAATATAATTTTAATTTAAAAAATGCTCATTGTTCACATTAAAACCTTTACTTTTCATATTGATTTGCAACTACTTGGAGTACGTTTGCCAAGAGCTTAGACAGTAATTGTGAGATTCAGGCAGGAGAGGATGATAATTAATAGCCCCAAGATGTAAGTAATTTCCAAAGGTGAGGTTCAAAGTCAGGAGCCGGGAAAGCAGACAAGGACTATGAGAAAGCAACTGAGCGCAATGGAGTCAGGAAAGCCCAGTGCATCCCAGTTATGACCCACCAACTGGAGTGGCCTGGCCCAGCCATCTAGTGATTTCACACCTTGGCTTCTCACCCAGAAAATGGGAGTTAAGAGTCCCTACCTCGACTGGTTGTTGGGACAGTTCAATGAGCCAGTTCTTATAAAATACTTTGCCCAGTGATCAGCATATGCTAAGTACTTAATAACTGTCCGTGGCTACTGTGTTATTATTACCATTTTAACTACTTCAAGGTAGAAAGTGAAAAATATTTCAACTCTGCATGGCCCGAAGTCCAGGATTAGTATCTGTGGGACTATAACCCACACATGGCAACCAGAGAACAACTGGTTCAGAAGCAACCCAACAGGAAATGAATGTCCCTAGCTCCTGTCTTTGTTTCATACTGTGTTTATCCTGAAATCTCAGGTGTGGCGGTGGAGCGTGCTGGGTCCTTCTCAAAAATGCTTTCTAGTAAAATGGCAAATGCAGGCTGAGGCCTGAGATGGGCCCAAGTCTTCTTCACAGTGAATGAGACCTCTCTGTCAGAACTGAGACTCACCCGCCCTGTAACAGCACAGTCCCGATGCGCAAACAGAGGGGTGAAGATGATACCTCCCACATCATTGGGCGTGGTACATTTCCCCGCTACAAAGCAATGGTGCCATCTCTGTGAAGGAGATCACACACCTGCCCGATGCCACAGAAGGGGGGGGGGATGACAGTATTGAGCTACATGCTCAAGGTATGGAATGGCAGGTTCTCTTCTCCTGCCGTGTGTCCCATGGATCTTCACATCTTTCCAATGGTGTTATGCAAGCAGGCCTAAGAACCTATTTAGAGATGACTCAGTGTTCTCAACCAAAGCCCTACTATAAGGAATCCAATTGTCCTTTTCATAGTTTATCACAAAATACAATAAACACCATGTATGGAGTGCTGCCACATCCAGTGTGTTTGTATAATGTACCCATGTAATGTTCTTGTGCAGGAGCCACTGATCACCATAACTATAGCAAGTGTCATCAATCCCATCTTATATAGGTGGACATTGAGGTTCAGAGAGCTTGTGGCTTGTCCTAGAGTCTCCGAGAAATCAGTGGGGACTGCAGAATTAGAGAATGGTGGCAGAGGGTAGCAACTCAGCCTAACAGGGTTATGTCTTGATCAGAGATTCCTGGGGTTGACTACGATATGCCGAGTAGATAAGTCGACCACACACACGGTCCCACATGCAGACAACTGAGAGCTCCAGCGACACCTCTGATGGAGCAATAAGGTGGCACCCAGCTGAGATCTTCGGCAAGTCAACCACCCGTCGGTCTGCCTTGGACTTTCTTACAAAGCCACTGCGGAAGGACACAGTATTGCAGGAAATGGACAGAGACCTTGTTGCTGAGTCAACTCAAGGTGTTTTTATTGCAAGGGAGGGCACAGTTACAGGATGTGGGTCAGAAATGCCACAGTTTCTGTAAACCCGGACAGAGAGGCATGCCTTGTTCCCTAACCCCTCCACACGGGCAGGTCCCCAGACAGACCCGAGCAACCCTGGTGGTGAGGTCCGCTGATCTCCGGTTTCTGCTTGGCCTCAGAAAAGGGCATTTGCAAAGCATCCACTTACTCTTGGTTAGCTTACATTCAGGGTATTTGAAGCCATTTTTGATGTGTATAATTTCTCCCCCGTTCCAGCTGCAGGATCAGACAGGAATTAAATTTCAACCTATTAGGTTTGTGTTTCTTTGCAGCGTAACATATATATCAAACAGTGTGCAGGCGCCCCTGGTATAATATATGTTTGATTATATTTCAAATCCAAGCGATACCACAGTGAGATCGCTTCAGTAGCTAAGCAAATGTGATTCAGGACATTACCTGAATCCAAACTAAAAAAAAAAAAAAAAGGCAAGCAAGAAAGAAAATGTATTTTTAATCTAAGGATCAGTACTACACAAATCAAACCACGCAGCCCCATTTACTAGGTAACCTGGGACTGCAATGCAAAAAATCCCCAGTGACAGAATTTGTTCATAAAACAAGGCTAATGTCACCAACAGAATTATACTTTCTAAAGCAATTCTTTTCTTACAATTCCCAGGGCCAAGGGGAGAAAAAGAAAGGACAAAGGGGGGGGGGGGGGGTGGAGAAGAAAGAAAGCCAATCAATGGAAAACATCCAGAACTGTGTGTTATGCAAATGATGGTAGAGCAAAAAAACAGTCCAATTGGGCACCACAGCTCAGAGAGCTCCATCTGAAGGGCTTGAGTCCCACTCTGGGTGCCTCTTGGTTCCAGCTGCTGTGTTTCTGTCCTGGGGACCAGCAGCATCTTCCTCACTGTCCTTCAGCAGTTCCCCAGGACACCTGAGAAGGTGGTCTGTCCTCTGGCCAAAAAACAACAACAATAACAACCAGAGAGCCTGTGAAAGGACACACAGGAGAAAGCCCATCAGTCCTGGGCCCAAAACATCTGACATCTAAAGGTTGATGGAGTCAAGGGCAGAGGAAAGAGTGATGTTTCCTCACCTCCTCCAGGCTTGCTTCTTGCTTCCTGCTGCCTCTCCAGACTGGTGGCTTTATATGTTGGAGCAGCCGGTGGCTTGGAATCTTTGAGGTCTTGTAGTGAGCTCTTTGGGGTACCCATCACTTTTCAGTCCATGATATGTCTGTTGACAAGAACATAAAATAAATACCCCTGCATCACTGGTCTATTGAATCTTGAGAGACACAATAGAGCAAGAGAGACATAGATAGGAGGGGTGGGAGGATGAGAGAGAATAAAATTCAGAAAGGATACTCTACCTGCTACCTTTCCCTGGAAGTCCCCCAGGTGGTCAGATCCTCGATGGGAGGTTGAGGTGATTTCTAAGACCGCCCAGAGGTCTCAAAGGTCTGAAAGGTCAGGAGGCATCATTCCATTGCCATGTGGGCACCTGAACTCAAAACAGCTCCTTGAGAACCTCAGCCAGCCTCGCCCCAACTCTCCTCAAAGGATCTTGTCACTGAAATACTACATAACAGAGAGCAAAATGCAGTTGAAAATTAGCAGAAGGTCCTCCTTCTTCCTTTGCCCTGGGGTGGTGGTCAAGGGATGGACAAGGGACTGGGATCGGAGGAATATCAACAACACCTGGTCTTCTCTTCAGTGATTCCAATCTTCAACTTCAAACTCTCAACTTCTCACCAAGTGACAAATCTCTAAGAAGATTCCTCCAGGCCCAGGGTCCATGCCCTTTGGGTCAATCTAGCATTGCTTGTTGAGTCTAAAGCATCATTTGGGTCCTGAAGAAAGTGTGTGCTCCAGGCAGGCCGCCTGGGGCACAAGAGCTCCAGAAATGGAACGTGACAGACACCTGGCTCCACCTGGGACCCTCCTTTCCCAAAACTCATGGAAAACCCAGGACTACACCTTTGTCCTTCATAGATCCTGACTCCCCAGTACACAGGGTGAGTAGTGCACCAGTGAAGAATACAGACTGAGAATCAGAGGACTCAAGAGTGTTACCAAGAGAGACAGAGAGAGAAAGGCATTCAAGAGAATTGATCCTAACAAAGCCAGTTACTAGTGGTGTAACAAAGAGTAGGGGGGTGGGGGTGGGAGTGGTCAGTCCTGGGCACACATAATGAAGAGGGCACATTGTCTGTCAAGCATTTAAGAGCAATCATAAAACTAAGAGAAAGTCTGCCTTTGACTATGATCATGCACTGGTAAGTGTAAGAAATGTTAGTGACAAAACACTTCTTACAGATCCCCCTCTTTGGCCCATCACTGCAAAATCATGGTACCTTCATCCTTCTCTAACAACTTTGAACTTGTCTTTTAACTTTGAGTGGGCTTTTAACTTGTCTCCCTCCTCCAAACGTGCCCTACTTAGCGGTACTGGGGCTAGGACTGTACACATTAGATCCCCTCCCCCCTGGGCCAGTGGGTGCCATTTAGGTCTACTATTGGGGAATGGGGATAGGCAGGAGTTTCCAACTTGAGATCACAAGCAGGAGGAGAGGTGAGTAGCTCCTTATTTGCTTCCTAATCTTTCAGCATAGCCCAATGATAACCCTTCACCTTGGGAGCAGTAACTGGTTCCAGTAAGAGCAATGGATTCCATTTTGCAATTTCTTGATATTCCCAGCATCAGTTTCTTGCTGACCCCTTCAGAGATACCAGCGCAGCCATCCATCCAGTATACCCTCCTCAGAGGTCTGGGGTCCTGCTCTGCAAGTATTTCCATTCTCCTGGTTTCTTCCCTTTGTTCCTCCAGCTCTAAATATGTAGCTATTTCGTGCAATTTACTCCTTCTTCACCTCTAGGATTGTCCAATAACCTGGTTAAGAAGTGATGGGACAGGCTACCCCCCCCCACCCAATATAACACATTGGCACTTTGAATATTTTCAGCTGGGGAATTTGAGAAAATAGCTGAGGCAGAGAGCTCACCCTGACCTCCTCCCCTGTCATCCTTCTTCCTGAAAACAGGTCATAAGATTTTCAAGGGAGAGATGCCCTCCCTATACTCTGAGAAAAGGAGCATCCTTCTCTCCAAAGACAATGGGACACCCAGAAGAAGCCTAATAGGCTTTGCTAAGTTTACACTTATGGTACCTTGGACTCCTTAACCTCTCATATTCCTTCAGGACTGCCCACTCTTTATCATACTTCATATAAAAATACACAGGTCTGTTTCTCCAGACCTTCATTTCCTTAGTATGAGGTTTCCTTGACACACAGAACATGGATTAGCTAACTCTGTATGCTTTTCTCCTGTTAATCTGTTTTTGTCCATTGGATTTTCAGACCCAGCCCAAGAGGGTTGAGGAAAACTTCTTTATCCCCAACCCAAGTCTCCATACTAATTCCTTCTGTTAAAGTAACTTGGGAAGCTCTGTCTCCTGACAGGATCCTGCTTAACTCTCTCTATCCTCTTCCTCTCCATGGACAAAGTATGTTACTGGGTACATAAGAATGCACCCGCATGTCCTACATATTCCCCCAGATAAAAGTGATCAGTAAATTATCAACATACCCTGACATTTTATTATAGATCTTCTCTGCCCAGCATCTAAATACAGGACAGAGATAGAGCACCTCCAAGCATATAACATGATAAGGGAGGGAGGAATTAGCCTCGGAGGTACAACTTCCAGGAACTCATTCTTGGGCACATCTACCAGGGCAGCTAAAATCAGGTAAAACACATGGATGTTTCCATTAACAAAGATCAACACATGGGAGTCCTTGAAGGGGGCATTTGCTAAAACCTAGGGTAGGGATTGGCAAACCGTGGCTCACGAGCCACATGTGGCTCTTTGGCTCCTTGGGTGTGGCTCTTCCACGAAATACCAAGGCCTGGTAGAGTTTATTTTGAAGAAGTGGCATTCGTTTAAGTTTAAAAAATTTGGTCTCAAAAGAAATTTCAATCGTAGCACTGTTGATATTTGTCTCTGTTGACTAATGAGTTTGATGACCATTGGTCTAGGGTGTAGGCCTTATGAAGCAATACGTCAACAACTACCTGTGTCAGACAAACCAGAGCCCTCTGCTGTGCTACAGCCTTTGACTGTCTTAACTCTCCCCTTATCTCTATAGAGGCACACACAATATAATATCAAAGGATACTCTATTATCAGATATGCTTTAGAGGTGCTGACCACGACCACCCCACCATCAATCTCCTAATGCCGTCATTCTAATCCTTTGTAATTTCAGTAGGGGACCAGGGATGCAATCTTCACTGCTTGTTGGTTACCAGTGGCCTCTTCAACCAAGTTGAGTGAAGGAAGGACATGTCTAGTGAATCAGGGGGCATCCTGACTTGGAGCAGCCGTCAACACCTGGGTCCTCTCATCTTCAGTCTGCTTCAAATGGGTAGCCTAGGCCTTCTTCCTGATGTCATTTGAGCCACAGACTCTCCAGAAACTTGCATAAGCCGATAGTTTCTGGCTTCAATGCCATCCACTGTTAATTTTGGTCTTCATAGATAATGGTTTTTTCATTGCTTGAAACCTCAGTCTCTTCATTTCCCAAGCCATTGTTGTCACTGATGCCTCTAAGTATTGTGCCCTTATCCCCAAGGCTTTTCCAAGGCCCACCTCCAACTGCCATTAATTTCATCTCTTTGCATGAAGAGCTTTGCCCAAAACTATTTGATTGGGCATGGCAATCCGAAAGCATCTTGGTGTTAACTTGTGCTGAAAGGGGTCCTCAACCACGGGTGAACAGAGTCTGAGAGTTAACTGTGAGATTCATGTGCTTAGCTGTTCCCAGATTTTCCCTTTGCTGGCTGCCTTCATTTCCCTCTCTTCCTACTTGGGTTTCCAATACTTCTCAAATACACTACTTGCTTTCAAATCTTTGTCTCAGGGTTATTCCTTGTGAACAAAAGCTTAGGCACTAGAAAACCACTTTTAAAAACTATATTTTTATTGATTTCAGAGAGGAAGGGAGAGATAGAAACATCAATGATGAGAGAGATCATTGATTGGTTGCCTCCTATTTGCCCCCCGCTAGGGATCAAGCCCCACAACCCAGGCATATGCGTTGAACCTGGGACTCTGCAGTCTGCAGGCTCTCTATCCACTGAGCCAAACCAGCTAGGGCAAAAACCACTTTTTCCAGCTCCAGTCACTTTAGTCTTTTCAGAAAAATGCTTCATATTTATGTACTTTTAGGTATATGTACTAATATATACATAGATATGTATTTCCAGGCCAAGTTAATTGGATTTATAAATCATGAATGATATATGTGTGGCTGACATTTGAGTGCTCATGTGTTTTGCTTTGTGCTGGTTCTATCTATCCTGTAAGTTGATAAGATGTTCAAAGGCCAGGAGTGCATCATCACCTTCTTCTATTATTTTCCAAGATGCATGGCATGATGCTCTGTAGAGTTAATATTCAATCAGGGATGATAGACAAGGGGCCATAGAGGACAGGTGCTTCTGTCTCACAGGCTTGTCAAGGGTGAGAAATCTCCTAAGAGATTGAAATGGTGATGCTATTTTCAACCCTTTGAAGGATATGCTTGGGAGCCCAGAATGGAAGCTGGCCTTGAGTCTGGGCACCAAGTCAGGACACCAGAGTCACATGCATGGACTGAGCCCTCCAGGCCAGAAGGATGGGAGATGCTGGTGCATCAGGTGTGTTCTCTGAGCCTACTTTGGAGTTGAAGACAAACTGAGCTCAGTTGAAGACAAACTGAGCCAGGTGAGCTAGATGGATAAACGTTAGGTTCATCCTGGGGAGATCTTTCTGGAAAACCCTGGGCCTTTGCTGAAAATCAGAGCCTTCTGACTTATTGAGCACCTCAAAATGCATCAAAGAGCTGGGTGCTAATATGTGAGGTGCCAAAACAGGTAAAGAGGGGGCCCTTCCTTGACCTATCTTATACCCCCAAAGCTTTGGAGGGCTAGTAGCAGAGGCAGACAGTGGTGAGTGTCAATATCTCCACATCACTCCCACTTTTGCCTCGGGGCTATCTCTCTTCCCTCTCCTGGGCCCTGGAGACTTTATGTCCTTTCCATTTACCTATTTCCCTTTATAAGTAGAAAAAAGCTGGCTTTTCAGACATTCTAGACCCAGAATCTTAATTAACTCTGCCCCCAGGATACAAAGATTCTATAGGACCCTCTGAATGAAAGAACGGTAAAATGACACTCCACGTTATTTCAGAACTGAGTGTTGTGGCATTTTTCTCTAAGCCTTTCACAACTGGCAATCCAGGAAAGTACTGCTTAAACAGATCACTCCACATCCCCAACTCTGCTGATGACAGCGTTCACTGTAATACTTTTTCAGCCAATGGCCACAGGAAGCACAAGCATCAACACCTCATAGTGACTTTGCTGAGCCCCAGGTGTGTGTGTGGGGGGGGGGGGGGCAGGCCTGCCCACAGAATACAGCCCCTACCAGTGATGGAATTCGAAAAGAACATTTCTAAGGCTTTATTGGAGGAAATCACACCAGCAGCATATGGCTTCATGAAAGCCTTTTGTTCAAGGAAATCTAAATTCTATAGCAGCTTTCTAAAAATAATTCTAATTTGAATAAAAAGTCCAGCCCTTTACAAAGCCCAGACTGCTTTGTTGTTGTCCCTCTCCTCCCCCCCATCACCTGGGAACTTGAAGAAAATACAACAATGACAAAAGACAGAGCAATGGGTAATTCATCCAGAAGTGAATGGCAAACAGAATAAAACACAGCTGTCATGTGGCCAGGGAAAAACCATAATTAAGAAGGGCATGGAAGGGAAGCACAATGAAGACCAGAGACCTCTAAGCACCAAATGCAAAGGCAAAGCATGCTCTCACCATCTTCCTCCCCCATGCTCTCACCAACTTCGGCCCCCGGCCACACAGAAATGCTTCATCTGACAGCCAGGTACATTCACTATGGAAATAATCCATGTATGGCATAACCACATTGAAAATAGACCCAGCCATGGATAGCTAGGACAGTGCGGTCTTAGAGTGAAGATCTAGATAATCCAGTCAATTCAAAAGTATGTTGTGCATTACTTATGGGAGAAATTCCCTGCTAATTTCTCACACATAATGCCAATGGAATTCTTAATTAACAATCACCTTTAAAGCTACTTGAAAGAACCATAAAGAGAAATAGGAAATATGGTCCATTACTCTCTGGGTTCTTTGCATGTGTGAACACCATGCCAGCATGAAAATGACATCCCCTGTTACCAACACAGAAGGAAGCCTTTAGCGTGTTCCTAAGAGTGAGGTTAAAGCATTCTGTACCCGTGGTCAGCAAACTGTGACTCGTGAGCCACATGCAGCTCTTTGGCCACTTGAGTGTGGCTCTTCCATAAAATACCACGGCCTGGGCAAGTCTTTTTTGAAAAAGTGGTATTAGAAGAAGTTTAAGTTTAAAAAATTTGGCTCTCAAAAGAAATTTCAGTCATACTGTTGATGTTTGGCTCTGTTGACTGAGTTCGCTGACCACTGTTCTATACTATCCTCAATGGTGCTCAAGCTTACAATGAACACAGCATTGGCTATTTTACTTGCAGCAAGTTATAATATTCAACCTGGCCCCTGGGTTGTCCTATTAATATCTAAAACAGCTAAAGATGAAAAGGTGGCTTATTTGAAGTCAATTCTACTTCTGCACGGTCTCCACTCCTAAGGTAGTTTAACATCTCCCCACCTTAGTTGTATAGCAATTCTTTTCCTTCTCCCCAAAGTAGTTTTTGTCCCTGACAGTCTGTGGGTGTTATAAATCAGGAATGGCCATTTGTTGTGTGGAGTGTTTTTATAATGCCAATACATAGTACCTCACCGAAGCCTATAAGTCCCCATTTGAACATTTTTATAC
This sequence comes from Vespertilio murinus, assembly GCA_963924515.1. Taxonomy (NCBI): domain Eukaryota; kingdom Metazoa; phylum Chordata; class Mammalia; order Chiroptera; family Vespertilionidae; genus Vespertilio; species Vespertilio murinus. Next base: position 14,178,016 of record OZ004715.1, read on the forward strand.
GCATGCTTGGCTTTAGCAGCTAGAAAATATACTCAGTGAAGGCTGCAGGTATTTCTTTTGTTAAAATATAGTTTATTGATTTTTTTTAGAGAGAGAGGAAGGGAGAGGGATAGAGAGTTAGAAACATCGATGAGAGATAAATATCGACCAGCCTCCTCCTGCACACCTCCTACTGGGGATGTGCCCGCAACCAAAGGTACATGCCCTTGATTGGAATAGAACCTGGGACCTTTCAGTCCACAGGCCAATGCTCTATCCACTGAGCCAAACTGGTTAGGGCTGCAGGTGTTCCTTATGCATATTCCGTTTATAAGTCTCCTAATGCCAAGTAGGATGCTAGAGATGGAGTTCAGGCAACTAGAACTGCTATTAAGGTATCTAATGCTCACTGCAGCAGAAGACATCCTGCAGTGCTGTCAATCTTGGATTAGACATCCCCCAGGCTTCCAAGGCTGGGTCCACAGAGGTGTCCCTAATGAAGATGGTACTGATGAGTCTCTGCTAGAGGCCTTCCGGAATTGTCTCATTTACCCCTCACCCCACTTTGACCTGTAACCCACTGGTTGAAGATGGAGGTTAAGAATGAGATATTATTGATGTTCATTCTACAGATATTCTGAAAATCATCACCCCAGGGAAAGAAGCCCTAAGCATCCTCTTGGTGGGCCCAGGCCTGGCACAGAGCAGATCTAGGAGTTTCCAGTCTCCTAAACTTGATCGCTTTTCTCTTGGCCCTTTGCAGGCTGCTGTTCACATGAAAGGGGGGAGGGGTAGTGAGTCTGCCTTTCTTTGGGAATTCTGGGAGTGGAGCTTCTTGGCTTGCCTGGAGGAGGCTCCCAGAGAATAACATGGAACTCTGCTCATTGCTGAGAGGTATAGGTGCTGTATAATGGGAATTGCCTAGCTCAGTGGTTGGCAAATTGTGGCTCTCGAGCCACATGCGGCTCTTTGGTCCCATGAGTTTTTAGCAAAGGCCAGCTTAGGAGTACGCTAATTAAGTTAATAACAATGTAGCTACCTATATAGCTTAAGTTTTAAAAATGTGGCTCTCAAAAGAAATTTCAATCGCTGTATTGTTGATATTTGGCTCTGTTGACTAATGAGTTTGCCGACCACTGACCTAGCTAATAGAACGTTAGACAACTCTGGGTTTCAAATGCCTCATCTGTAAGCTGAGAATACAGATGATCCTTGAACAGATTTTTTTCAGTAAATATTAACTCTACTAAAATGTATTTTCTCTTCCTTGGGATTTTCTTAATAATGTTTTCTTTTTTCCAGCTTACGTTATTGTAAGAATATAATATACAATATATATATAACATAAAAAATATATGTTAGTCAACTGTTTAGGTCAAAAGTAGTTAAGTTTGGAGAGAGTCAAAAGTTTTAAGCAGACTTTCAACTGTGCTGAGGGTTGGCACCCCTAACCCCTGCATTGTTCAAAGGTCAATTCCATTGACTATGTAGTATTCAGACGTGATGCTTATACAATTGTTAGAACAATTGCTTATACAATTGTTCTAAAGTCCCCTTAGCTGTAGCCCAGGAAGGTTATTAAGGACAGCTCCCAACATGGGTTCAAGTACATTTTGCATCCAAGTCTATACCAGTAAATTTCCAATCTATCAGTGGTTCCAAAGCTGTGACCCAGAGGAACCGAGTTCCCGGGCAGGAAATGAATATAAACAGAGTTCACATTTGTCTGCGTGTGGTCTTACCCAGATGCAAACAGATTACTCAACCAGGGCAAACACATGAGGTGCCAGCAGCAAACCCAAATGGTGACAGGACCAATTATGACTCGGCTCACCTCCCTGATTTTAAAATGTCACGCTGGAGAAATGTTCTGTCTGTGAAAACCCTGAGAAAGAGAAACCGCACCACGAGGACTCTCAGTGCCGTTGACTTCGTGTGAAGGAAGCCAAACAGAATAACCAGCTTGCTGTGCTCCGCAGCACACCTTTGCATGCCTTGACGTTGGCGTGGCAGACATTTTTAATTGAATCCAGAAGTTACAAACTCATTTGAACACAAAGGCCCTGGAGGCAGCACAGACAAATGAAGGATGCTGGGTGAAACAAGAGAGCATACGATTCAGTTCCTGTGGCCACTTGCCATGGAGAGATGCAAGCCTAGGAAGAGCAGATATTTTCATTTTTTGGAAAAGCTAGAAATCTCAATGATTTGTGGGAAGCTTCTTAACATTAATATGTTGGCAACTACAAAATTTTTAAATTACTGTGCATGCAAATGAGGCCAAATTTTGGCTTGTAAGTTTCTTCTAAAAAATATATACAGATTACCTCAGTGGCTGAGCATCGGTTTATGAACCAGGTTTCTTCTAAAAATATATATAGATTACCTCAGTGGTTGAGCATTGGTCTATGAACCAGGACGTCGTGGGTGTATATACCTCAGTCAGGGCATATGCCCAGGTTGCTAGCTCAATCCCTAGCAGGGGGCGTGCGGGAGGCAGCCTATCAGTGATTTGCTCTCATCATTGATGTTTTCTCTCTCTCTACCTCTCCCTTTCTCTCTGAAATCAAGAAAAGCATATATATTTTTAAATTATGGAGATGGGAAAAGTCCAATTCCAATGGTTTCAGTGTAAACAGGGTGCAGTGGAAAGGTGCCAACTTGGAGTCAGGAGATCTGTATATTTGTCCTGGGTCTGTGATGCTCTGAGAGGGAGAAGGTGGGCAAATCACTGCTTTCCGGAGTCCATTTCCTCCTGTCTAAAATGCAGCTAGATTGCGGGGCTCTTAGGAGAATCACATTAAAATGAACTAAATACACAGAAAGCACTCAGTGCAATGCCTGGTGTGTAATATCCATGATACACTTTATGTCTCCATTCCCTCAACTGAGATAGTAATTTTACCTCAAAGGAGCTGTCCTTTGAACTAAGTGAAGTAATACCAACAAGGGGATTAGCTGAGAGAGAGCCTGACAGAAAATAAGTGCTTCGTGTTTGTTGTTATTATTTGTAACCAAGAAACCTGTTTGTGATCCTAACTTGGACCAGCGCGGACACAGAGATTCAGAGGAAAAGACAGCGTAGTTGGGTCTGTGCTAGCGGGCTACAAAGCCAGAACCAAGGAAAAGCTTCCTCATGCCCGACAGTAAACTTTCCCAGGAAGTCCTTGTTTCTACTCAACCCTTGGCTCAGAAACAGCTCTTTTCCTGGATTAGTTTCACCAACATATTCAAAATTAATCAATAGGCTGCTGTTGATTTTGTAGTTGCTATTGATAACTGATAAAACTGATATGGCCGTCTTAACTTATTGGGAAAGGGGGAAAGGGCAAAAGGACAAACACTACCAGACTTTCTCTATTATACAAAACCCATAGGAGATAGTTTCTACTTTTCAATAAAATCCAAAGAATCAACTAATTTTCTTATTAAAAAAAATTCTTACTGTATCAAGTGACCTGCATTTTGATTCATTATATAAAATCAGAATTGTCTCTTTTCCTATGACAGTCCTGAAACCAACAGCCTCATCATGATCTTAAACAGTATCATGTTTGATGTCTGCAGGAAAAGAATGTTATTCTACTTAATAGACAAACAAAATTATCCCAAGCCATTGTTTGGGTAATCAGGGCTTATGTATATCAACACTCTCAAGGAAAGCTTTCAGGAATTCAAAATTTTCTTCTAAGAAAACAAAACTGCACAGAATGTTTAGAATTCCAGGCAATAGACAGTATTGTAAAGAATCAACAAAACTGCCCGGCTGGTGTTGCTCAATGGTTGAGCATCAACCCATGAACCAAGAGGATACTGGTTTGAGTCTGGTCAGGACACATACCTGGCTTATGTGTTTGATCCCCAATAGGGGGCGTGCAGGAGGCAGCCTATAGATGATGTTTCTCTCTCATCAGTGTTTCTATCTCTGTATCCCTCTTTCTTCCTCTCTGTAAATATCAATAAAACATTAAAATATTTATTTGAAGACAGAAGAGACAATTCAGAGATGGAAGATGCTGAGGACGCCTCACCATACCAACAGACAGCGGCTGCCTGTTGCTGAAGGATACCCACGATCAAACAAGAGATGGTCGGACCTGCATTACCACCATTTGTCCACCAACCAGATCTGAAATATCATGGCTGACATGTACACATAAGGAACTATTTGACATTGAAACTGGGACTCAAAAGAACTGCTGGCCCAGAAAGGAACTCACTACAGACTGATTCATTTGTCTCTCAGGATAACCATTAAGGCTTATTGCAGCTTAGGTTTTTATAAGGGTATTTCTTGGATCACATGACCTCACACATCTAGATGAAATAATGAACAACATAGACTGGTGAACAAAGATAGACCCAGAAAAAGAGAAGCAGCGATCAGACTCTCAAACCTCAGAGGGAAAGTAGGGGAGGGTGGGGGTAAAGGGAAGAGATCAACCAAAGGACTTGTGTGCATGCACCATGGACAATAAGGGGGTAGGGGAATATGTAGGGAGGGGTTTGGGATGGGAATGGAGGGATAAGGACACTTATGTGATACCATAATTAATAAAAATCAATTAAAAAAAGAAGAAAAAAAGAAAGAAGATGAAGGGATTAAGCAAACATGACACAGGCACAGACAACAGTATGGAGTTAGCCAGGGGGAAAGAGGAGTGGAGGTGGGCAAAAGCTGGGGTGGGGTGGGGTGGTGATTGGGACGGAAAGAGACTTTATTTGTGGGGATGACTGCATGATGCAATGTGAAGATAATGTGTTTGGGCCCCGAGGTTGTACACTTGGAACCTGATGGCTTTGTGAACTGTCACCCCAATAAATTCAATAAAAAAGGAAAAAAAATAAATAAAATATTTATTTGAAAAATAGAATCAACAAACCCGATAGTTCTCAAAACATGAAGTTCCCTTTAAATGTAAACCTGAAAATAGAGCCCAATTTGTTAATTTGTTCATCACCTGCTTTCTCTCATTTGTGTGCACTCCATTTCTTTTGTCCTCCTCTATTCTTCACATCTTGTTTCTAGAACCTAATGATCTAAAATCTTCCCTTTGCTCTCAAGTTCACATTCAGACTCATGATCACAACGTTGAGATCCATTGAATAAAAGTGTATGCTAAGCACACAGTGTCTCCATTTAATAATGGTCTTGGAAGACTCATAGAGAATTGTGGTCCTTCTCTAAGAGTTGCCTCTCTCTGCTTGTTCTCTCACATCCCCCAAGGTTCTCATTTGTTTAAAGACTTAATGAATACTAAATGGAAGTCAGACACTGATTTGACACATTAAGGCCCATTCATTCAACAGGGGACAATCTTGGGTGGCCATTTTTGTTTTTATCTAATTAGATCCTTAGCTTTAAAACTGAAGAAATAATAATAATTTTACCTTTAAAAAATAGTTTTATTTCTGTGAGGAAGAGAGAGGAAGAGGGAGAGAGAGATTAAAAACATCTATGATCAGAGAGACTCACTGATTGGCTGCCTTCTACACACCACCTACTGGATATTGAGCCTGCGACCTACACATGTGCCTGGACTAGAATCGAACCATGACCTCCTGGTTCACAGGTCGATGATCAACCATAATGGCTGGTTGTACATTTTAAAGTCCTCAAGGCTTGCCTCAAATCATCATCTCTATCTACTTACCCCTTGTTCTAACAGACAGGGTCAATCTCTCATTGGTTATAGACTCTGCATCACCAAAATTTGTTTCTACTAGTATCAAATACGTTTTCATTTACCTCCTTGATTACATTTTAAGCCCCTTGAGAAACAAAGCCAAGTATTGTTGGCATGTGGAAACATTTCCTCTAGTGAACACCTAATAGCATGATATGCACTTAGTAGGTGTCCTCATAATAACTTATTAAGTTGAATTACAACTCAAATTCATATATGGTTAAGACATTTCAACCTTTTAAGATTCTTCTGAGTGCTCTCGCAGGATAAAGTGAAAAGAATCCATCACTCTGCTTGACAAAGTGCAAAGCCCCAATTGGGTCTGCCCGGCCCTTCTACTTGGGCACACGACTGGAATATGAAGCTGGCTAGAAATCACATCCATCTAGTTTGTCAGATCTATCAGGGTCCTGTTGGAGGTATTTACATATGAGCTGGTTAGAGTGGGATTGATGCATTTCCATCACAGGTAATGGAGACGAAAAGGTACCCGTCAAACCACAGGGCCTATTTGTCTGCCCAAGGAGGGCATTTAACCAAAGTGAATATTTATATATGTTCTGTAGAGTTTTAAAGACTTCATTCTTCAGGTGCCCTTGGAAATCAGGCAAGAGACAAAGACTATCCATTTTTTTGCAGGTGAAGCAGAGAGGAACTCAATGAAGAATGCAGATTCCTTGGAGATGGAAGCTCTGGCCCCTCAGCTCAGACAATAGAATGTTTAGGCCACAGATTTCATGATAAAGATTCTTTGGCAAGTTAATGTTCCAAATGAGAATGTAAGAGCTAATTACAATGAAGTTTATTGTCACTTTATAGGAATGCCTTTACTAAACAGGGCTATTTATTTATTCCTAAACACTGTATGATTCAGATAGTCAGTTGCAAGTTGAGCTGTCGTGACTTAACAATGATCTCATGGGCCAAAACAGATTCTAAATAGCACAGTCATGCTCCTTAAGGTCATATTTTTTTCATAAAAAATAACTGTTTATGAAAACAATCACCTTTATTTTTAGTCAAATAACACACAGAGAAATAGCAAATTCAAATACAATTCAAATACAGTTATGTGTCATACTTATAAACCTTATACTGCTATCAGTCATTATTTAATCTAAGCTCATAAGCACAAATTTGATTAGGCCTCATGCTAGCCTAAGTTTCTTGGATATATGTGTGTGCATGTGTGTGTATGTGTGTGTGCTTGTGCTTTGAATGGCGTTCTTTATTCAAAATCGTTTATCCAGCATGATGAGTATCTAAACTCCATGTGGCCTTTCTTCATATTTAAGTTTTCACTTTCTCTAAGCATTGCAACTAACAGAAACATGCCTCTCTCCTGTGTTTAGCACAAACTATATACCCTTTTTCCCTTTTCAAATGTCCTGGTTCTTCTTCACATGTTTTCTAAAAGGGCTGCAACAGACAGCCTACAGATATGACAAATTTCGTGAAACCTCTTATAGTTGATTTTTAATCTGGAAAAGAATTTTATAATGATATCAAGCAGTTCCTCAGTGTTTTACTCTAAGGTTTCATTCCATTACCCTCTATAGCTGTTGCCCTGATTAGCTCATGCACATACAGCTCACAGACACTACACTATTTTAAAAGCACTCGGAATTACTTAAATAACAACCTATTCCAGACCCTTTCCTTCAGGAACATGTGAATCAAATATTTTCTTTAGACACATGCACCACCCACACAGTATTTAAGTGCCCAAAGGAATTTCACTATATTAGATGCTTGGACATTTGTTTTTTTCCTCGGAGTTTATAATAAAATAGGCAATACTGACTCAGTCAGGCATGTGGGCATTCAGCAAACACTGCCGACATCATTAAATGGTGAAGGGACAGTGAAATGTCTGTCCCATATACTACAGCCCAAGGGCTTTTGGGGTGAGGAACAAATATAGGTTATAAAACTGAAGAAAACAGTCCAGTATCGAGTGACACCGTGTCCAGTAGACTAATGATGCTGGGAAACCAAAAGTTCTTTGCTCATCAGACCAAAACAAATAGAACCATGACAATGTGGCTTAAGGAATTAAAAGGCTGAAACAAGGCCAGAAATTATTAAAACAGGGAAATTCTGATAATATCATCATAAAGACCCAATGAACATAACAGGAATAGATTTTTAAATGATCATAACTAACCCACTGGCTGCACAGAGAGCTCTCTAACGAGCTTCTATTTTCAAAGGGTGAGTACAAAGCCAGAAAAAACAAATTGTGCAACGGGAAGGACACACACAAAGCATCCGGAAGGCTAAAGTGGAGAAAGAACCACAGATGTTTTTTAGAAAAATATAGAGAAGCCATTTTCTTCTAGGTGTTCTCCTTTTAAGCTCAAGGAAAAAAAGGAAAACAAAGGTAGAGGGAGTTCAGCCAACTGTAGTCTCTAATTCACGTTCCTGGCAGGAAAGGAACACAGCCAGTCTCCTGTGGTCATCTTCTCGACCGAGATGGTTTTCAGAGAAAAAGGGCCCGGTGTGGCAAAGAGAAAATGTACATCTTTATTTCTTTCCTAGCTTGTTAATTCTTTATTAACTAAGTCCAGAGTGCCTGGAATTGTGCTGGCTTCTGGCATCTTTGGAGAGTAAGGTAAACATGGTCTCTGCTTTCATGCAACTTGCATTCTAGTGAAGTTAAAACTGAAAGAAAACCTGACTGTGCCCTTAAGTATAGCCAACAAAGGTCCTCTGAGGTGAGTGATGAAGTTACCTATCACTCCTTTGCCAACCTTGGAGTGTTAAAATGCATTTTATTAAGGGAGCTATCAGAGTTCTTTTTAAATGTATTTTATTGATTTTTTTTTACAGAGAGGAAGGGAGAGGGATAGAAACATAGATGAGAGAGAAACATCAATTAGCTGCCTCCTGCACACCACACTGGGGATGTGCCTGCAACCAAGTTACATGCCCTTGACCGGAATCGAACATTGAGTCCACTGGCCGATGCCCTATCTCCCGAGCCAAACTGGGTTGGGTGCTATCAGATTTTTTTTACAATGTCTAACCGATGATGAGGAGATAGTAATGGAGCATTTGACTGAGTTTGAGACTCCAGAACCCAATCAATCAGATCCTAAAATACAAAAAGGCTTTCTGAGGTAGCCGTAGGCCATTTAGTGAATCTCAGCCTTTAAAAATTTTATAAGAATGTTAAAATTACAGAAGTATTAAATGTGTTGTTTTAACAAGTATAAGGATACAGAGAGAATACAGAACACAGTGTGGTCTGAATGGTGGTGTCCTCCCCAGATTCATATGTTGAATCCTAGCCCCAGTGTGGTGGCATTAGCAGGTGGAGCCTTTGGGAGGTGATTCGGAGTCCTCACAAGTACAGTAAATGACCTTATAAAAGGGCACTCCCTGCTCCCTCTGCTCTGTGATAATCCCAGGAGAAGCTTGCCACCTGGAAGAGGGCTCTCACCCAGCCATGCTGACGCCCTAACCTTGGACTTCCAGCCTACAGAACTGCGAGACACCAATTTCTGTTGTTTACAAGCCACCCAGTCCATGGTATTTTGTTATAGAAATCCACACAGACTAAGACGCCAAGGCTTCAAGGAAAGTCACATGGATAAGTAATTAAGAACATCGGCTCTCAAAGGGCTTCAGCTTGAATCCCCACTGTGCCACTCTGGATGCCAGTCTGCTCTCTCTAAGTCTCTATTTTCCCATTTATAAATCAGGGGGTGGGGGAGGGGGAACTCCACCAGTATCACATTTATAGAACTTTTTTGGTGAGTAAATATCTAAATATATGTTGTGAACTTCACTGTTCATCATTCTTCTCCTCTATCTTGAAATACCTATTCTGGCTCAATTTTCATTGGGTTATATTAACTCATCAAATATTTTCACAGATAGCATGTAAGAAGAGATTACAGTCTGAGGCTTTGCATGATGAATGTTTCTCTGATTGATGAGTGAAATCTCAGATGAGATTCCTAGACACTCCTCTTCTCTGTAGATTCTTAAACATCCCACTGCCTTATAGCTTCAATAGCTGCAGGCGAATGTTATATCTGGTTCTTTCTCTACAAAGAAATATATTCTATCTCTCTGAAAGCCTAGAAAAAGTTATGCTTCTCTTTGTCCTTCCAGAATTTCACCAGGAGATAAGATTATACATATATGTTCATGTGTATATACTAGTACACAGCCCCAGCATGTGTGTTACATGTAATGTTTCATATATGTATTACTGTGTTATATGCATATATGTATTCCTAAGTCCTGTGTGCACACATCCATGTGTATTCATAAGTGTATTTATATATATGGTGTCCCAAAAATATGTAGACACACACACTTTGAATAATTATAAAGGTAGTGATTATTAAAATTCATTTCATTTTCAAAATTGAGCTATCAGCTGTTAAAGTGTGTATACATTTTCGGGGACACCCTATATGTATAAAAATATGTGTAGATATATGTATGCTATGTATGCATACTTTTGTTTCTTTATGAAACTAGCCTGGAACTTGATTATATTTTTCAAAGATAAATTTCAAGTTGTTTTTTTAATCTTAAGAAACTTCTTTTTTCTTTTATTTAAATTAAGATTGCTCCTCTATCTGTCCTTTTTTCTTCCTAATTTATTTTTGTTTGCAAGGTGTTTTGGAGCTGCCTTGTATGTCTCTTATATTTTTTACTTAATACTTTCATTATTTTGAATTTCTACTCTGTGATGTGAGATAATTATTACACTTGATCTTCTAGGAATCTAATTTGGTCTTCAGAAGAGACTATGTCCTTTCAAGGTACCCGCTGAATTTTTAAATTTCAAAGCTTTTTTCTTCTTCTTAATTTTAGAATTTGAGTATTATAGTCATATCTCCTTAAACAATTGTCTTGCCTCTGAGGTAAAGTTTGCATCTGTCAATTCCATTACTTCTATATCAAGAGAAAAAGCTTTTCAAGTGGTTTATTTGGCCACTCACCCATGTTTCAGACACATAGTGGGACTATACTTCCTGCCCATAAAAAGATAATTGTGACTTGCTTTGCCATTAAACTGTGAGAAAAGTGTTGCATGTAACTTCAGAGCACAAGCTTTAAGAACCAGTGCATGCTGCACAACATTCCTTTCTCTCCGCCCCAGCTACCACCATAGTTCCACTTAGTAGCTGTCCCATCACCCTGAGAGGAAGAATGATGGTGCCATGGAAAAGAGCCCTCCAACCAACCTTCCCTGAAAAGTAGGGTGGATGAGAGAATTAGTCTTGCTTTAAGCCACTTGGTTTAGGGGGTCATTAGTTATTGCAGCAAAGTCTAGTATATATCCCGACTGACACAGTCTGCTTAGTCTTCCTCTTGCAGATAAACTGTTGCGAGCTCCTTGAGTGACTTGCAGAGATTAAGCAACTGAAATGTCTCATGCAGTGGAAAACTAGGAGTGAATAGAAAGGGTATGTTTCATACTAATAAGCCAGCTATAAATGAGCTGGTTCTTCTCAGATATGAGACCTTACTAATCTCATTTCTTAAAATACAAGAGGCATTTCTCTTGCACATGGCAAGACCAGGAGGCATTCAGATGACTCACATAGTAACATACTATGCTTACATAGACTCAGCAAGATTGGGGACCCTCAGAAGAGCAAAAACATCAGCTAGGAAGATGTGAACTCCTCACAAAATCTCAAAAGTCATCCTCGTGACCAAATCTCAATATTTATGGTGAAGCAAAACACCTTGTTACCTGTACCTTGACTTTTGTTCAATGACTTTGAGAAGAGAGCTCCACACCGGCTCTCTTAGAAGTCTCTGGGGAATGTGGAGGCACAGACTCACCCTCAAGGGTCCTCTAGCCCTCCTACTTTGGTTGCTGGCATGCTCCCGAAAAGGAGGTCAGAGACAAGGGTGGATAAAATGGGTAATTTGGGCAGATATCTTCACAGATTCCCCCCTGAAGATTTAAGAACGGGAAATATGTCAGGTGTCCAGAGAAAAATGAATGCCCTGGTTTTCAAAACAAATGAGGATGAGCGGTGAGGAGAGAAAAAAGACTCCAGAAACTGGTGAGATTGATATAAAGCCTTAATTAAATTCTAATGAGTATATTACATAAAGTGTGGCTGCCTCCAAAGAGGAAGTGATTACTAAGAATTAATATTCGTTTACCTGGTTGATTCATGAAATACCATGAACGTGAAATAACAAGCTCATCAAAATATTTTATGGTTCAAGACATCCTTCTAGAGAACATAGAGAAATGACTAAGAGTGGTATGGCTTAACAGCTGGTGGGGGGAAAAAAGTATTCCAAAAGTGTTGATTAATGACTTCCAGGTCAATGTGTATGGGGGGAAACCTGTACAAGTTTCCAAAAGTTTCTATCCTTTCAATGACATATATCAACATCAGTTACAATAGGAGAAATCTGGCTTAACAGAAGCTCATATAAAGAAGACCAGGGATTTTTGCTAGCTACAAGGTCAAAATAATGTATGAATAGCATGCTTGCCAAAAAAGCATAGGAAATCTTAGGCTGCATGTTAAGGACATACAGAATCTAGGAGGTGGGCAAGGTGAGCAGGGGTTAGTGGGGTGTTGGCAAGCGCATTGCATCACTTTGTGCTAATAAAAGAAATAAAAGGAGGTCCTTCCTTTCTCTGTGAAGACATAGGCTTGGTGAGTGACATGCAGGCTAGAATTTAACTTCCCCATGTCACCTCTGTCAGGCACCATTGTACAATGTACAATCTGCATAACTGAGTGGCAGCGTTGGTACTAACCTGCTGTACTCTGCATTTTGCTCTGCACTGTGTATTCCTTTTTAAGAGATACTTTCAAAGTAGGATACTTTCAAAGATGACAAGAATAGCAATTAGTCTGGAATAAAATCCTATGAGAAGGATTTTAAAACCTGGTATAGCCAGAGCTTGATAAGAGAGAACTCAGGAGACCATGATATGAGGCTTCAACTATTGGAAAGGAGAGGGGTTAGATTTACTCCGGGTACATCCTGAGGTCAAGAGAGCACTAGCAAGTAGACTCACGATGCCCTGTAGATGGCTTGAGCGGTACATCAAATCCAGCCATAGTTATAACAAGACATATTTTTCATTTCGGTTCAAGGGACATTTTCTCATAAACTTGGCGATTCAAGAATGGAATGGCATCTTTTGAAAATAAATTCCTCATAAGTGGAAAGTTCAACCAGTCAATAATTTTATAGAAGAGCCTCCATGAAGCAAAGGTTGAACTAGCAAAACTCTTTCAAACTTTCACAAAAGTTCACAGCACAGAGTGTTCGACTACACGCACATAAGGGGTTGTGAGAGATACAAATATAAATAAGCAAGTTCTTTCTTGAAGTAGTTCAGCCTAGTAATGAAGACAAATATGTACACAAGCAAGATGCTGAGCTACGAGCAATTATTTCCTGGATGCAACCAGTGCACATACTAAACCTGTACAGTAGAAACCACATATCTTACTTCTTTTATTTTCACCTTTAAGAATTGCAGCCTGAACCATCCAATAATTTGCCAGGCATTTTTATTGTCTTGTCTTTAAGTATTCAGCCCCAGTAGGAATACCAAGAACACATTTATCCACAACTTCCCATTAAACTTCCTTTTATTCTTAGAGATCAGAAAACAGACCTGAACACAGTACCCTCTGCACAACTCTCACTTATGTTTGAATCTTATTGCAATCAGAATCACGGTCCCTGCTTCCTGGTGAGTCCATACATCAGGTTTGCCTGGGAGGGTATCACACTAATACTACTCCCTTCCCTCTTAAAAGTGTCCAATTTGGACTATAAACTATCTGGTCATTCTGGTGCTATCCAACTTCTAAATGCCCTATGCTGCACTTCGTGGAGTAGGAAGAAAGAAGCATAAAGACCTCTAACTGAGTAGTTTTAAATTGAACAAGACACTTGATAAGTGACCAATAACACTATTAAATACCTTTATTGCAAGGAAGATTAAAATAGTTATCTGAGCCGAGACTGGTTTGGCTCAGTGGATAGAGCATCGGCCTGCAGACTGAAGGGTCCTGGGTTTGATTCCAGTCGAGGGCATGTACCTTGGTTGTGGGCACATCCCCAGTAGGGGATGTGCAAGAGGCAGCTGATCGATGATTCTCTTTCATCAGTGTTTCTAACTCTCTATCCCTCTCTCTTCCTCTCTGTAAAAAATCAATAATATATATATATTTTTAAAATAGTTATCTGAATAGCCCTAGCTGGTTTAGCTCAGTGGATTGAGTGTCAGGTCACCCAACTGAAGGGACCCTGGTTCGATTCTGGACAAGGGCACATTATTTGGTTGCAGGCTCTGGCCTTGGTAGCGCCTGCAACCACAGAATGTTGGGGAGGCAACCAATACATGTGTGTCTCCCCCTCCCTTCCACTCTCTCTAAAAATCAATGGGAAAATATCTTCAGGTGAGAATTAACAAAACAAACAAACAAACAAACCACAAAAAAAGTTACCTACACAAAATACAAAGAACTATGGAAGTGTGGAGGAAGAGAAACAACAATCAACTAAGAAAAGGCCTCCTTTGAAAATGGGAAATTTCCTTAAAGCTGAGCCATAGGTGAAAATTTCAGTGGCTGGAAGGGGCATTCCAACTAGAGTATGGAAATGCTTTTTCATGCATGTTTATTCATTCATTCATTTTTTTTCATCTAACAAATAAGAATATAAGTAAAATTGGTTCAAGGAATACTGTATTATGCTGACAATAAAATAGGGAAATGGAAATGTGGGGTTAGTCAGACATTCCTACATCAACATTTCTTTTTGGTTGTTGTTAGCAACAGAAATGGAAATGGGAGTGAAATAAGAGTAAATGGGGTTTCCAAGGTATTTTACATATTATTGTTAGCAAATGTGATTCAGTATAACCATCTTAAATGGTAATGGCTTGTGCCTCTGTGGTTTTCTTCATTCAAGTCGGGTTTTTTTCTTTCTCCTGCCTGGGGATTTATGATATAACAGGCTGTAATAGGCAAGATAAAACCATTCATCATGCAGGCTTAATGTGGGAAAGTAAATTTAACTTGGTGAGCTTGATATATAAATATTGGCCTTTTTGGGAACACACGGAGCATATTTACTTGAGTGTAAAATCCAGGCTATATACCATGTCCAACAAATGTCTCGGGTCTGCAGTTCAGGAGAAGGGTCTTTGGGTGCTTTAGGTTATGCAGACAGCTGAGAAATTGCTGGGGGAGGGAGAAAGATGCTGTGTGCTCTGCAGCTTCCCAGATCCTACTCTTCTGACTGCATCTTAAAATCAGCACCTTTTCTCTCTCTGGTTATACTGAAAGGTCAATGGCAATTTATCTAGCCACCTGGAAATTTGAAGGTGGCTCTACTTTCCGTAGATTTATTCACAAAGATGGTTGGAATGTCCCTAAAAATGACAGGACAAGTGAAAATGGCAGGGTAGGAGATTTAATGCCATGTCTAGACATTGTTCAGAAGCTACCATCCATATTGTGTGCCAAAAAGGCTTGGGGTGGTAAAGGAGAGGATTGCCACCAGAGGGGGCCAACTGAGGTTGTGTATCAGTCAACACAGAGAAATAATGTCAGGCTAATCAAATGACGTCACTTTTATTCTTTTTCAGCCAGTGATTCTAACATTCTTTAGATTGAGAAATTTGGAAATGTAGCTACACATTTCCATTTATGCTTAAAGTTCTCAGTGGATATGTTCCATCAATATAATTTAAAATATCCTGGGATTGTAGATATCTTATTTTTAAATATTTAAAATTAACGTGTGTGTGTGTGTGTGTGTGTGTGTGTGTGTGTACATGAATAACACAATTCTCATTGGAACTGGTGGTTTAAGTCAAGCCATAATAAAAATTGAAGGGGTTGGTCCAAGCCAAAACAGAAGCCATCTCAATGCCAGCCTCAGTGAGGATCCCTTCAGTTAAATACAAATAATATTCAGAAGTCAAGGTATCACGGAATGTTATATCATGTCTCTTTTCTGAGCATCTTTAAAATAGGCATGCTATATATCCAGTTACTAGATATAATTCAGTTCAGCTCAACAGACAATGTTGAGTGCCTACAACATGATCACCCTCTAGGCACTGGAGATTCAAAGTCAACAATGACCCCTGTTTTTACTAAGTTTATAATCTTCTGGTTTAGGAAACGAGACTAAAAGGCAATGAGATGGACTTACATTAAATTTTCCATTTGCCCAACTGCTCCACCTATATACAAATCTATATACTGGATGAGAGAAAGATATACAAAATTATGGTAGTAAAGTTGCCCTTATGTGGCTTACAATCAAGAATCTGGGTTGTGGGGAGGATACGCACAGGGAAACAAGACAAGACAGTACTTCAGGGGAAGTGGAACACATTTTTCAGTTCATTTGATGATCAGTCAAGGTCATCTCCAAGCTGGTCAGAGAAGGCTTCAGAGAAATCATATATTGGATACAGTAAGAGAGAAGGCATCCTAAGAGGTTAGAGTGAGTGGGGAAATCTCAGCAAAGAAACCCACACAGTTTTTTAAAGACTGAAGTGAGACAGAAAAGGCAATGAGACCAATTCTATAGTTCAGTTAATAGACAAAGGGCTTGAAGGATATGGCCAGAAACATATATGTGTTGACCTTACAGGAAACTACAAAGAGGATGGAAAAACCATCCAAGGATCAATGTATTTGTAGCCTTTCAATGGGAAATTTCCAATTCACAAAGTCAGGCCATTCACAGTTGACATGGTTAACCTCATTCTCATTGGCTGATGATGCTAAACAGAAGACAATTACTCTGTGAAATGTACCCAAACTAAAAATACTATCTTCACATGCCAAGGGGTGAGGCTACAGTTACTGAGGGGATCTGATCATACATTTTTCGATTCTGTGTTAGAAAACAAAATCCTGTCTTGAAAAGAGAATTTGAGCATGCAATTAACTCACTGTACACTGACTTGTCACCCCAAGTAGATTAGTTTTTTCCATCAATTTTAAGTACATTAGAGCTTTCCAGCAGCAGAATATATCCTGTGTTACAAAGGGCATCATTAGTCATGTGTATCAAGCCATAAAATGTCAAAAATGATTCTAATATTCTCTTAGACAGGACAGAAGTCTGGGAAGACCTGTAAGCAGAATTTTGTTTATTGATAAAGTAAAGAATAGTGTGTATCTATCTGGGGAGGGGGGGAGACATAAATTATAACTATACATGTGTATTTCTTCAAGTGTTTGAAGGTATCACTCCAGGTGACAATTATGACAGCATACACACTAAGCTTTGGATGTAGGATGACAATTGACTCCAAAATCAGATTAGTGGAATGGGTTAGGAAAGGCACAAGATTAGGGAATACCCTCTGGCCTAAAATACATTGATCTTATACAGATAATGATTCATAAAATACAGGTGTGTTCAACTTACATTTAGAGAAGGAAATCCCCATTATATTTCTTATTTAGGAATCTCCTGATTTCATTTAAAAGCCTGAGAAAGTGTTACTCAGCCTCAACTGTTCACTTTATTATTATTTTTACATTTTTGTAATGCTCACCTGAGAATATGTTCATTGATTTTAGAGAAAGGGAGAGAGGGAGAGAGAGGGAGAAGGAAAGGGAGTGGGAGAGGGAGAGAGAAATGTCCATGTGAGAGAGAAACAGCAATTGGACACCTCCCATATATGCCCTGACCTGGGATCAAACCCTCAACCTACGTATATGCTCTGACCAGGGATTGATCCCACAACTATTTGGTGTAGGGGATGATGCTCCAACCAGCTGAGCCACCTGCCCAGGGCCCAACTATTCACTCTTCTAAAATATCCTCATATAAATAAAGTTAATAGCTTCATTTTCTTTACAATAATGGAATTAACTATTTGCAGGCAAAACAGCAGGTCAAAAACCAATCTCCATCATCTACCAGATAAAAACAATTCAATAAATGCTTTTGGCATTTTTTTCTTCATGTGACAAATGTACCACAACACTGTTTGCTATAATCACTGACCTTGGTCAGAATCCAACAGAAAAAACCTTCCCTCCCTGACACCACGGGCAAATGAGATGCAGCTATTGCAAATTCAGGGTGCCAGGGGCCCAGGGTAGGGTGGGGCCTTTACAGTGGGTCTTTCTGTCTGATGGCGGTTGCTTATCAGAACAGACCTTCTAAAATCAGTGTACATGCCAGGTGCTTTTCTGTTCCTTCTAATATTGTCACTTCTTTAAAGGGCAAAATGTCCCACACTGTCTGTGTGCCAGACAGTTTACCAAAACAG
This sequence comes from Vespertilio murinus, assembly GCA_963924515.1. NCBI lineage: Eukaryota > Metazoa > Chordata > Mammalia > Chiroptera > Vespertilionidae > Vespertilio > Vespertilio murinus. The sequence continues at coordinate 14,195,956 of OZ004715.1, forward strand.
CTACTGCTTGCCAAGAAAAACAAACAAAAACTGTTTTCTAAAGTAAACATTTTTTTAAAAAGTTTTCTATTGAAATAATATTGGTGATAACAGCCAGTGGTTGAGTGTGGATCCATGACCCAGGAGGTTGCAGTTCGATTCCCTGTCAAGGCACATGCCTGGGTTGCGGGCTCAATCCCCAGTAAGGGGCATGCAGGAAGCAGCTGATGGATGATCCTCTCTCATCACTGATGTTTCTATCTCTCTCTCCCTCTCCCTCTCCGTTCCTCTCTAAAATCAATATTTAAATAAAATGTAAAAAAATGTATCTCCCTATCTTCTCATTCTTTACCTCCCTCCCCACCCCATAATTTGCCACTATAAGGATTCATTTTGTTTTACCAATAGGCCTATAAGACATTGGCACCTCTTTATGGGTGCAATCTATTAAAACCCTCTCCACATCATTAGAGATAAGAAAGCAAGTCACCAAGTTACTCAATCAACACCAACACTAAGCTCATCAAATGTCAAAATTAAGATCATTCATGTAACATGTGACTTAAGAAGGCATCACGTGTAGAAATTCTTTCAGTATCTTAGTCCATTTCTATTTTATCCTGGACACCATTATAGGAACTGGGAGGTCCAATGAGTCCTAAGGAATTAAGGGACTCCTATTCCAAACAATGCTTGCACCAGAATGACAAGTTTGTGAAAACACAAGTGTTAATGGCAAATCATCAAATCTCACTACTGGTAAGTACAGATTACTAAGCAATTACAAGAAGTTTTTGGTAGTTTTTTGTTGTTGTTGTTGTTGTTGTTTTGTTTTTTCAGTTAATTGGAAGCATAAAACAGAAGTGTTATTTTGTTTTTCATCACCAATCTTTCCCTTAATTTGTTATCACTGAAGATCATCCCTGGGTCGTGGTTTTTCAGCCACTTTTGAACCAAACCTTCTCCCCAAGAAGGCCCCTCCCACCCCTAAAATCTACAAACAATCTTAAAACCACTTAATATAGTGCATCCACTTTGCTTAATAGAAAAGGACTCTGATTCTGTCTTGCTCAATGACAGACTCATGTAGAGGCAAGAGCTGTGTGTGTTTCTCTGTGGTATTTTTCTCTCCCTTTCTCTCTCTCCTCCCTTTTACTCTCCCCACTGTCGCCTCTTCCCTTTTCTTTTACCTCCTCCTTTCCATCTGCATTTGATGAGGGGTTCCATTGGCCTAGAGTCACAAGTCCTTTCTTGCTGGCATACTGGCTTTTATTCATGGTTCCTTTATTGGTCTGCTTCTCACACCGACTCTCAAGACCACATTTTCCATTTGAAAGTGAGTTTTGGGGTGCTTGGCCCCTTCAGTCACCACCCTTTACTAATCTTTACACAACTCTGAGAGATTTTTCTACTCTTACTTCACTTATTAAATAATAAGAGCAATTATTTCTCACCTTCACTTTTTCTAATGATTAAACAATGATTTTCTAGGACAATATTGCCTGAATTATTATCACTCCAGAACAAGAAAAATTGTTTTGATAGTGTTTTTGTTTATATCTCCTCAGTCACATTTATTTTTTTCATAAAATTTTAAGACTTTCTTTTCTTTCTTTCTTTTTTAAATATATTTTATTGATTTTTTACAGAGAGGAAGAGAGAAGGATAGAGAGTTAGAAACATCAATAAGAGAGAATCATCGATCAGCTGCCTCTTTGCACACCCCCTTACCAGGGATGTGCCCACAACCAAGGCACATGCCTTTGACCGGAATTGAACCTGGGACCTTTCAGTCCGCAGACTGATGCTCTATCCACTGAGCCAAACCGGTCTTGTCTCCTCAGTCACTTTTAAATATTTATCTTGCAGCTATAAAAACACAAAGTGTCAATACTTCAATTGATGCCATTTACATTTCTAAGTACTTCTAATCTCAATGTGCTTGGCTCATTTTAGAATCAATGGGTGACCTATGACCTGACTACCCAGCTATCTCAGGGGCTCACTCATCACTAATTCATAAATTGACAAAGATGTTCTGATTAAGATTTGATGAGACTGACCTTCGGGTGAAGATACAGATTCCACAATATCAGCCAGGAATGAGCCTACATTACTACACTATAATGAAAACTTTATCTCCCTATTAGAATTATCATAATTGTAATCATTATCATGGAGACCTGCTAGTCACATGGCTTAGCTATGCATATCTGCCAGAATTCATACTAGCCTAGATGCTCTTCCTCCTCTTTCAAGACAGATGTGTTTGCTGCTGACATTATATTTCCTACTTTGAGCAGTGAATGTTCTGTGGCAAGAGGACTAGACCTAATCAGTAGGTGGCAGCTTGGCTGCCAAACCTGGACTTAAGAAATTGAGAGTGGTGGGGACACCACCTAGGACTGTAAAATGGCAATGACTACTAAAAATATAACACATTCCGTAACCATCAGCTTTGGGAACAAAGTGAAAACACAAACTCTATGTATTTTCAACTTCAATAAGCAACTTTAAAATATAACTGCCATTAATAGCAGTGGCAATTACTATAAAAAATTAAAAGCACTAAGTCAAGAAGAGAATCATCATTGTAAAGGACTGTCTGTGGCCTGGCCGGTGTGGCTCCGTGATTGAGCATGGGCCTAGGAACCAAGAGGTCTCGGTTCAATTCCCGGTCAGGGTACATTCAGACCAATGCAGGCTTGACCCCCAGTGTGGGGATGTGCAGGAGGCAGCCAATCTATGGTGTTTCTGTCTTATCAATGTTTCTATTTCTCTGTCCTATCTTCCTCTCTCTAAAAATCAATAAAAACATGTGAGCACCTATCATGTACCTATCACTTTAACTGCAGAGGACAGAACAGTGAACAGAACAGCAAAATTATCTGCCATCATAAGCTTTAAAATAAGGATATTTTTAAAAAGTTACCCCGCTTTTAGAAAAAGACTTATTGCTCTAAAATCAATTATAAGTAACCACCAGAACTGATTTTAAGTCCATTTTATCAATAAGTGACAACGAATCTCAGTGAATGCTCTTCAGAAAGTCAGTCAAACAGTCCGTTTTCCTGTTTTTCTGTCTCCCTGCCCCATGCTGAAGGTCAGTACAGGAGCACAAAGCCTGGCTCTGCCTTACTCACCCTATCTCTCCGGCACCTACTTTAGTTTGTGGCGCATCCTTAGGACTTGGGAAATGTGGTTGACTGAAGGTGAGGAAAGCAATCTGATCAAACTTAGTCAAACTTATATGTGAATTAATATTAACTCCTTAAGTTCTATGCCTATTGCACTTTAAAAGAACCAAACTTTCCCTATCTGGTTTGGCTGGGTAGATAGAACATCGGGCTTGAGGAGTGGAGGGTCCTGGGTTAGATTCCAGTCAAGGGCATGTACCTCGGTCACAGACTTCTCCCCAGCCCTGGCTGGGGCCCATAAGGAGACAACCAATTGATGTGTCTCTCACAAAATTGATGTTTCTCTCTGTCTCTCCCCATCCTTTCCATTCTCTCTAAACATTAGTGAAAAAATATCCTTGATTGAGAATTAACCAATAAATAGATGATAGATAGATAGATAGATAGATAGATAGATAGATAGATAGATATAGATAGATACAGACAGACAGACAGACAGACTTGTCAAACTCAAATTTAGACTCTTCAGAGAAGTAGGGGGACAAGGAGTTGGTGAGCCAGGTTTGTCATTTTTATATTCCCAACATCAGCTGTGTACCTGGTTCCAGTCTCTTCTGAATCCACAGAATTCTGAAATGCTTCGAATTTTCAGGCAATTGCTTACCTCCCAGAGCTCCAGCAGCAGTAAAGACATAAACATATATTTAGATGATCAATTTTTGAAAAGTGATTGCCTAATTTACCCTGGTCCCTGTATGTGTAATACCAATAATATTAAACTATTCTCTCATCCATTTATCCAACTTCTATTATCTGAAGCAGAGGCTGCCAACCAGTGGTCCACGGACTGTAAGGTGGTCTGTAAGGTCCAAAAGACTGGCAACCACTGGTTTAAGGAAACCTTTGGAGCAGTGGTCGCCAAATGATAGTCCGCGGACTACTGGTGGCCTGTGAGGTCCAAAAGGTTGGTGACCGCTGACGTGAAGTGTAACTTGTTCTTCCCCTGAGGAATCACAAAGAGAAGACCCTTTTTGTATGATGTTGCTTCGACATTGTGAGGTACGCACCTTAATTCAGCTTTTTGTTTTAGAGGAAAAAGGAGGAGATGGGGAAGTAAACAACATTTATTGAAATGTCTTTTAAGGCCAAATACTCTGCTGCATATTCTAATCACATCATAAAGTGTATCCTCAAACCTATTCATTTGGTAACTCACTAATTCATTCAATCCTTCATTCAGTACATCTCTGTGATGTGCCGGGAATTATGCTCAGTCGTGGAGATAAAGCAGTGAACATGATAGAAGTAGGAGGGAATGTATCTCTTAGAAGATGCGTGTGAAGACAGTATCACTATCCCCTTTTCAGATAAGAAAACAAGGCTCTAAGAGCTTCAACAACTTAAGCCATATAGCTCTTAAGTCACAATACATATCGAAGCCAGAATTCAGATCATCCAGGCCTTTCTGACTATAAAAACCAACCCCTCTGCCAGGCTGCAGTGGCTCAGTGATTGCTTCCCAGTTTGATTCCCAGTCAGGACACATGCCTGGGTTGTGGGCTCGATTCCCAGTGTGGGGTGTGCAGGAGGCAGCCAATCAAGGAATCTCTCTCATCCTTGATGTTTCTATCTCTCTCTCCCTCTCCCTTCCTCTCTGAAATCAAAAAATACATATTTTTACAAAAAACTCAACCCCTTTTTGCTACCAAATTCCTTCCCTTTCATTTAGCCATTTTTATTCAAAATATGGTCCCCAGACTAGCAGCACAAGCAGCACTGAGAAGCTTATAGGAAAAGTAGAAACTCGGGCTTGTATTTCTGCCAAACCTACTGAAGCAGAATATGCATTTTTTTTAAAACAATTCTCAAGCGATTTATTTGCGCATTAAAATCTGCACAGGTCTAGGCTGAGAAGCTCTTCAGTGAAGTGGGGGAAGAGAAGCAAAGAAATTAAACCATTTTGTTAAAACAATACCCAAAGGATTGTAATTACACCACAACGGTCTGCGTTTTGAGATAAAAGATGTGGGCTGAGCCTTCCTGTTCATAAACTAACCTGATAAACAGTTTATGCACTTATGCTCAAAAAGAAAAGGACAAGAAACACAATCAAAGTTGCGCTAAGGCCCTCAGAACAGATAACATATCCTGAAAAGCACTGATTTTAATATAGTAATTTGCTAAGAGTCTTTAGGATATGCCAGACGTATACCCCTTCTGTTCCTGGTCAGGTAAATCCTCTTAATTAGAATGACCTCAGATTCCCTCACAGCTGCCAAGCTACATTTTCTTCAAAACACACATTAAACGCTGCTTCTGCAGGCATTCGTTCATCAAAGTTTTGAAAGCCTCTTAGAGTTGAAGAAAGGTCACTTGTAGGAAGCATAGGCTTGGGAAAGGTGTCAGTCATTTGTAAAACATCTCGGTAGGAATTTTTTCCCCTACCCCCCCCCTGGCCAGTGACCTCTGTCCATCTTACTCAGAGGGATCTGACCTACTGGACACTGGTTAATGTACCTGCTTTTTCTGTGAGTCCTAGGTTCTCAACTCTAACTATAGCAGATGCCTTCTAGATGCTGCGTGACAGACCTGGGTCTCTGTATGAGGTATTTCCTGTCATTCTGCAAGGTTTTAGTACCTTTATGTCTTCACTTATAACTTCATACCTACAGAGAGCTAACCACCTAACCAACCTACCAACAAGAAAATCTTTTGAATGCTTTCTGAACCATGGTCCTAAGACATGGCTTCCTCCACCTTCAATGTCAGAAGTCATTAATAAACTCTAAATCTTCGCATCCAATAACCACATTTGGCAGGTTACAGCAAAGCTTTACTCCTCCCGCAAAATTGCTTCCATAGAACCTCCAGGGGTCTTTTCCAGAATGTGAGTATAAGTCACTCTAGGGAAAACCAGTAAAGATTGAAAAATGCTTCACTATTAAGTTTGAAAGTCACACTTCAAAATGCAAAAGTGAGCAGGAAAAGAGGAAGGAGAGGAAAAGAGGTCTGACCCGGAGGGAGGTGTGAGACCCAGAAACCAGTATCATCCTTAGAGCAAGTACCATCCGAGGTGAGAAGTAGGGGCTGAGAGAGCATGCCATCATCCAGACACGTTTTGCAATGAGGACCATGGACTCCCGGTGGGCAACATGGTATCTGTGGATGTCCACTCAAAGATGACACTTGTACATCCCCTGTGTCTTTGCCCCTGACCCCATCTGCCCATTTCATAGAGATAATGACTTGTTTAATGATGAGGACACTCTGATGATAGAGAAGTCCTTGAACGCCTGGAGGAGGAGATGGTAGCATGATCAGAAAATTCCCACACCTGTTCAAGATCTCCTTTTAAAGAGGACATGCTAGAATTCCACAACCAGTGTTATTTTCTCAGATTAATTATTCTTAAGCATGTTTACTGGCCACTGACCCTCTCTAAAGCATTCCAGCTTCCTTATCTGTCTTTATGAGTCAAAGGTCCCTCCTTTCCCATTGACGGTTCCTTATGAAGCACGAGTTGCTTTTGTTTCCTCTTATCCTACAAAACTCTGCCCAGAGCTTCAGTCCAAGGTCTTCTGCTATCTGCCTACCTCCTACAAAGCTCATTCTTTTTGAACCTTCCCTTTGCCAATAGAGCACTGCTTCTCTGAATTCTGTTTTCTTTGGTTTTCCATTCCAATGTCTCTTCTGTTTCCAAAGTGATGCTTGACTGAGTTAAAGGTGAAATTTCAACAATTTAAGCTACAGATCAAAAAGACCAAGCAAGTAGATGGATAAACAAACATGAATCCTACACTGAATAAGCCCATACTTTGGGAACAGACCTCAATTGTACCAACCACATGTAATATTGAACCAGTCTAAGCCTTCAGTGGTTAAGATAGATTGGAAAATTGTAGTGATTAACTGGGTAATTTTGTAAAATAAACAAATATATTCTAACAAGTGAAGTGGGGGTGGTGGTATTTTTTTTATATAACTAAAGGCATCCAGGTTGCCAGTCTACATTGATCAAATTGACAAGAAAATTGCTCAGTTCTCTAGTTCATATTTCCTGGAAAACACAAGTAAAAGACATCCAGATGACTGAACAATTTCAAAAAGTAACTGAAGTGCACACATTATACTCAGGCCTTAATACAATTTACATCTGTGCAAATGCCTGGCATGTGGTATCATGTAGAGATGAGCCTGTATTTGCATAATGACCTCTGCTAACAGTGGACCTGTGGGTAGCATTTCAAGAGTGAAAAGATAAATGCTATGTCTCTCAGCAGCTGCAAGCTGGGTAAGGCTCTCCTTGGGGAACTTTCTGGGCACTGTATATAATACAAGTTTGTTATAGGCAGCCTTCTATCTCATTGAGGCAAATCTCCCTAAGTTTTCACAAACCGAAACACGTATTTGGTGACTATCTAGCCTAGGCACTAGAAAACATTTTCTGTAAAGAGCTAGAGAGTAGATACCTTAGGCTTTGCCATCTTACAGTCTCCATTGCAACTGCTGAGTTCTGTCTTTGTAGCATGGAAGCAGCCACAGACAAATGAATGGGCATGGGTGTGTTCCAATATAACATTATTTATAATAACCAGTGAAAAGCCAGATTTGACCTGATGGCCATAGTTTGCCCGCTTCTGGTTCAGACTCTGGGGTATACAATTGAGTTGGAGAGACAGTCAATTAATCACCCATCATCTTAATCACCATATTCTTCCTCTTCATCATCATTATAGTCATCATTCCAATTTTACAGGTGAGGAAAGGCTAGAATATAAATTTACACAATGTTTACAGTGTTTGGGCTGGGACACCCATGATCCAGTTTGCTTTCCAGCAGAGAACAGTACACACATATAACACAACAATAAAATAGTCTAGTAGTAGAGCAATAGTAGAGTAGAAAAATATGGTTAAAAAAAAGGAAAAACAAATTTAAAGAAGGTAAAGGAGTACAACTTAAAAGTACACATTAGTAATGGTCCGTTGGAAAGAAATATAACTGTCAACAGATAATACCATTGTAATTAGCTAATTATTAAAAATAGAAAAGGAGCAAAGGGAAAGCCAGACATTTCAGGCATGTTCCCTACAAAACACTGGAGGGGACTAGAAAAAGGGAAGACAGATACACGCCTGGGGAAGTTGTGGTGACATAGGGAAGATGCTTATCCATCATACCTGGAAATAGAGGTCATTGGCCAGAATGGGCGTGGCCACTGCAAGCCTGCAAAGATTTAGGATATGTAATTCCCTAAACAAAGAAATTCATGCTGTTGGTTCCTCTTGGGATGCTGAGCTTGACTCCTGGATTGGGGGCTCTTTTGCTCCTGCTTCCTTGCCTTCCCCCACATGCAGTGGACTAACGGACTGCCACTAGCCTAATGCGGAAATTGAACCAGAGCCAACAAAGAAAGGAAACTCTGAAGACTGACTGCTTTGCTTCCAGCTTTACTGAAACCCCAGCTACACGTCTTCTATGACTGGACTAAGGGAAATGGGAAGTTAGAGATGCAGGGATTTAATGCCATGCAGATCAAAACCACTCATTGCCTTGTGCAAGACTCAGAGAATTATTTTTCTTGGGATGTCATAAGAAGTCCACTGCCAGCAGCACCCAGTGGGGAAGAGGACCACCCATTTTGTCCGACCTGTCTCCTGTGAACCACATTCATTTATCTCTCATCAGAGCTCTTGTTGTCTGTAACACATCATTGAGTTTTAGTTCGTAATGAAAAGTGCCAGGGTAATAGACACAGGGCATTAATGACACAATAGGTGAGCTTCTTTTGGAACATCTATTTCCCTGGTTTCAAAGTGGATAACTGAATCCAACACAGGTTAAGATAATTCAGAGCAACTCACAGAAGCAGGTAAAAATATTTAGAATGGTTTTAGATATACTACATTGTTGTCTAAGCATATATATATATTTGGGTTCATTCATTGCTAAATAAGTTGATAAATTCAAGAGAAAAGTTTTACTGCATCAGTTTTCACATACATCTATTTTCCATAAAATAAATGTAATTTGTATCTTAAGATGTGTGCTAAAACAGAAATGTGTTTTTGTTGTTGTTGCTCCAAAGCATTTAACTCAAACTCCTTCAAAGTTGTTCATTATTACTGCTAACTTTTCTAGCAGCACTTGGATTTAGCAAAATACTTTAAAGTGTTCTGATCAAATGAGTGGGTTTGTAAAAAGCAAGCATACTACCTGAACTGTTAAGCCACACTAAATATATTAATGTTCAAATGCAGATAGTATTTTAAAACAGCAATTGTTTATGTCACTCCTGTTTTTAGGTGCCACTGGGTAGATACTACTGAGTCACCATCACCTGTCGTCCCCTCCCAGGAGTCTCCACTTCCTAACCTCCACGTGGCCAGTGGAGATATGTGACCACCAACAGACAAAGAAATGTGAGAAGATGTGTCACTTCTGGGCTAAGGCAGCAAAAAGCCCCTGTGTGGCTCTCCTGTCTCTCTTGCCCAGATCTGGCAAGAGTGGAGGAGTCTGTGTTGAGATGATAGAGCCACAGACTTAACGCTCTTTACATTACTGTGACCAATTAGAAGACAGCTTCCCTGGAGAGTTTCTGGGACCCCCCCCCCACATACACACACACACAGGATCAGGCTCCTGGGTATTCGATCTATGCAATCAATCTATGCAAACAGGATCCCACCTGCTTGGTTTACTGTTCTGCCACCACAATTTTGAAATTTTGAACAATTTTTGTTTTCATTTTGCACCAGGCTTCACAAATCTACATCCCATCCCATCCACAGAGCCTACTGTGCATAAGTTTCTCTGTGTATTTGGCTGTACCAGAATGTCTGTGAAGCCACTGAGGTTTTGAAACTGTTTATTTTTGCATTTTATGTCTATTGTACCCTCATTAACAAAACCATGAAATCCTCAGGCTCACTAAGTATATCTCTACTACACTATTTCACTGAATGCCCCCTTCACTCTGCAATAGGTACCTTCAGTGGATGTTCCCACAGTACCATACTCTTATGCACTCCAGCCCAACATTTACACAATTTATTGTGATTATCTACTAATCTGCCTATCTCTCTGTGGTGACTCCTATTTATTTATTCCCTCCATCCAATATTCCAACCATTCTAGTGTAACTTCCTATGTGTCAGAGTCAGGAACGCTAAGAACTGTATGCTCCAGACTTCCTTGCAATTGAGATAAGTCATATAGCCTACGTTTTGCCAAGTTGATGTACCTTTGAGAGGTTTGAAATCAATAAGAAGACACCATGAGGCCTGGCTGGTGTTGCTCAGTGGTGGAGTGTCGACCTATGAACCAGGAGATCATGGTTTGATCCCTAGTCAGGGCACATGCCTGGATTATGGGCTTGGTCCCATGGTAGTGGGTGTGCAGGAGGCAGCTGATCAATCTTGGTATCTCTCCCTCTCCCTTCCATTCTAAAATCATATATATATTAAGGCACCATGAGGTCACTGATGCTCTTGGGGAGATTGGCTCTTCTTGAAAGCTTGAAAGCATGGTGTTAAGAGGATTTCTTTTTAGGGCAGTGATGGTAGAGGATCTTGCCCCAAACTGTAAACCAAGAGTCTAGGGCTTTCTCTAGGGCAGGGGTGGGCAAACTTTTTGACCCGAGGGCCACAATGGGTTCTTAAACTGGACCGGAGGGCCGGAACCAAAGCAACCTGACCATGCTGGCACTCTCATCTTGGGCTGCTGGTAAAGGAGCGGAGGGGAGAGCAAGAGAACCCTCTGCTTTTTCGGCTCCGAGGGCCGGATAGAACAGCCGAACGGGCTGGATCCGGCCCGTGGGCCGCAGTTTGCCCACGGCTGCTCTAGGGCAAGTCCATGGTTGAGCATATCTCTTGGCAGCTCTCATTCTTGTCTATATGGTACCAACCCTGGCTCCCAAGGCTTTTGAAAGACTTTGTCAGCTACCTTAATGCCCTAGAGTAGTGGTAGGCAAACTCATTAGCCAATAGAGTCAAATATCAACAGTACAATGATTGAAATTTCTTTAGAGAGCCAAATTTTGAAAACTTAAACTTCTTCTAATGCCACTTCTTCAAAATAGACTTGCCCAGGCCCTTGTATTTTGTGGAAGAGCCATACTCAAGGGGCCAAAGTTTGCCGACCACGGCCCTAGCGTATAAGGTGCTTGAGGACAAGGACTGAATTTTACTGATTTTCAAAATCACCTTCATCTCCCATCACCTAGCCACCTAGGACTAAGCTGGTGTTTTGATGCATAATAATGAATTAACAGATGTTTGAGGAAGAAAGGCAGGCAGGAAGGAGGAAAGGAAGTGAAGCATCCCTTCCAAATACTCACGGAATTGGAATACAAACCTGTTAACATATGTCTCTCATAGCTTAAATACATTAAAAGTGTAATCTATTGCTCTAATTCATAAAGCCCCCAACAGTCTTACAGCTATAGAAAAATTAAATATCTGACAAGCCCTGCTGGATCTTTCCATGTGGTATGGTACATAGGCAAACAGGAACATTTGCTGCATTTGAGTTTTAGTAAAGTATCTATTTTAACAAGCTCTTTGCTGCTAACTTTAAAATCCTTAAAAATAAAAATCAGAGCCCTGGCTGTTGCTGCTAAGCAGTTAAGAGTGTTAGGTTCGATTCCCGGTCAAGAGCATGTACCTGTGTTACAGGTTCGATACCCAACCCCTCAGTCGGTGTGTTGTGGGAAGCAACCAATGGATGTGTGTCTCTCTCACATGATGTTTCTCTCTCCTCCGTTTCTCTTCCCTCTCCCCCTCACCCCTTCTCCCTGAAAAGCAAGGAAAAAATATCCTTCGGTGAGGCTTAAAAATATATAATAATGACAACAATAATATAAAGAACCCTGAGCTTTTCCACAAGTTGAAGGCCAGGTTTTCATCAGGCACGGGTGGATCACATTACCCATGTGGGGTAAGCTGCAGTCCTAGCTAAAGAAAGAAATTTTGTCCAAGTGACTCCAATGTAAGCTTCTTTTCACCCAGGGCTCCTAAGAAGTTCTCTCTCAATCACCACGGCAGCTTCTTAGGGGCAACACCTTAAACTGCCCCATATTTTAAAAAATCTGAAGTCAATATATTTGGCAACTAAATAAAAGAATGAGTGCTGTGCCTGGCCAGCATGGCCCAGTGGTTGAGTGTCAACCTATGAACCAGGAGGGCATGGGTCAATTCCCTGTCAGGGCACATGTCCAGGTTGTGAGCTTGGTCCATAGTAACAGGCATGCAGGAGATAGCCAATGGATGATTCTCTCTCTTTTCCTTTCCCTTCCTCTCTGAAGTCCATAAAAATATATAAAAATGAAATAAAGAATGGGTGCTGCTCAGGCAAATGCACTCTTTGCTTCCCCATGCGTTCCCTTCGGTGTGGGACGTAGTACCACTTTACACAGTATCAACTTCTGCCTTGTAATTGTACAGCCGCTGGAAAGTAGGTCAAGACACACTGGAGCTTTCCAATTTCCCAAATACTATATGCCATGCATGAAAGTTGAGACTTATCAGGGTTGAAGTACAGGAAAGGAGGGGGGGAAAACACAAGCAGAGGATAAGAAGAAATGCAATATGTTTCCGTCTAAGCCCCTTCATAAATCTTCATCCCCTTTCCAATAAGATCTAGGAAAATCACACTTTCACTCTGGGACAGGGATGCTCATTACCCAAGTTCAAAACCTATGAAAAATTACAGTGGAAAAATCATTCACAATTGATTTATGGTTAAATTGAAAGAAGTGGAAGTATTGGACCAATCATCTGCCTTTAAAATATCTTTCAATCCCAAACCCACACTGAGGCTTGGCTCCAATCTGCTTCTATAATTAGGGGACCAACACACGAGGCGTTAATACCTCCAACAGATCATTAATCATTCCAGCTACCTCGTGACGGAGGTAGAGGAAGGGCTGAACAAATAAAATAGTCATTGATCTCTATTTAGAGACTAGAGCAAGACCACTCACTCTGTGTGTGTTGTTGGCATCTATCAGACGGGATTGCTACACAGACCATCAATAACACTCCCGTTCACTTTAACAGCCTAATGCAGAGATAGAAATGATGCATGTTTCCTGGTAGTTAGCAAACTAAGATCCATTTTACGTGCCTACACTCAGTTAGTACTGTGTCCCTACAGGTGATTAAACAGTAACTATCCTTATCTCCTATTACCTAGATTTGGTGGGGAAAAATTGATGTGTATGCTCTAAATGGTTCACAAGCTGTCTACCAGAGTCTCTTGAATCTTTCATGAATTGACACCTTTTTGGGGGGAGCAGCAAGACCTCATTAGTGTGAACTGTTTAGAGGGTAAGACTTCTAAATAATAGGGGGGTAGTAGTTATAGGTTTATTCCTTATTAAATAAGTGAGGTTGCCTTTCTTTTATGATCTGATAGAAATACCTTAAAATTAGGAGCCAACAGACATGGGAATCAACCCCTGCTCACCTGCTTTAGATGGAAAGATAAAGCCCTAGGCATTCTATTTCCCTCACATGTTCACTGTACATCAAAATACTTGCCCACTCCTTCCTTATAGACTGATTCTGAAGATGGTGGGATAGATAAACTTACAAAGTACCTTTGCAAAGTTGAGATCAGGATGCAAAGATAACCTTCCAGATAAAATTGGAGTCCTTTAAAAGCCTTTATTAATGGACAAATGCTAATGACTCTTTATTAGTTTCTAAGTGGATGCCTAGCTATTACTTGAACATTATCTTAAAGCAGAGTAATGATTTCTGATTTGACATGTCTGACTGATTTATTATGTACTCTATATAATTATAAGTATGAATCCCTAAATCTGGACCACATGTGGAGGAGCAGTGCTTCACTTTTACTAAAATAGCTCACAGTCATTCCCATGCCAATTCAACACCTATATTCTCTCGGAGATAGATCCTGCATGGAGGGGCAGGTAGTCCCCCAAAATACTAACTATATGACCCTCAGATTTCTTCTTCCCCTCTCCATGCATCAGTAACAGGACAGTTTGAGGGAAAGCCTACCTCTGAATCTTTCACTGTCTACCTTGTGACCGACCACCAAGGGTAGAACAGAGCTACTGGCATGGAAACAGAGCCTACCTCAGTTCTGATATCCTTGATATTCAGACGTTACTGACCCTATTGGTAACCTAACAAAGATCTTCTAGAACCCCTTTAAATATCTTCTAGAGAGCATTGTTGTCCAATAAACTGTGATGAAGGAAATGTTCTTTAATATGCACTCTCCAATATGGGAGTCCCTAGTCAGGTTGAAGCCTTGGGGATCAACCTAGAGCCGGAGTTTACGGGAGCAAACCTGATGCTGAAATCAGCAGCAAAGGCAGGCGTTCCCTACACACTCCTTCCCTACACTTCTTTCTGTGATGAGAACACAGACAAAGGTTCCTAGACTAATCATTTCTCACCTATCATATGGATTACTGGCATCCACAAGCATTGAAGGAACAACCTGGTTACCTGAGTCGAGTGACTCAGATTCATGGTGGAAGTATCCAGGGTGGATCTGCCAGGCCTAATGCGGAAAGAGTACTATTCCAGGTTCTCTTGCTGGCCCGGCTGAAGAGCAGCAGGTTAGTAATTGGTAGCCGTGGTCTTTCACTGCTCAGATCCAGAAGATACCAGACCCTCATATCTACTCTACTTTAATACCTGGGTGAACTACTGGGTTGCCAATGGCAACATAGTGACTTCATGCTGGGAGTCTCGTTATGTGAATAAAATTAATACTGACTGCACCTCCACAGAGAGCATGGTGCTCTCCTGGTTTAGACAGAAAACAAACCATGAAGCTAAACACTCACAGGGCTGTGTGCAGGTCAGAACAATAGAGACTGAAGCAAGCTCCTGCTCTTTATGTTTCTTTCTTCAGAAAGGAAATTAGTCTTTGGAGACAGTAATAAATTAGCCAATGCTTAAAGGGAAATAGCCATTCTAATTCTCAGTGTAGAGCCAATCTCATTATTACATAGAATAACAGAGGGCTATTATTGCTACTTAACATTTATTATACTTGGTTTTCGCATCTGCAAAATGGCAGTAATAGTACCCACCATGCAAGTTTGTGGTTAGCACTGAAGATTAAGCATTTAGTGTCTGGAGGATGCATTCAGGCTACCATTATTCAGCATTTTATAACTATCTAATTCCTACATCACTTCTAGGAATCCTTACTGGTCTTAAAAATGGAAGTTCCTGGGACACTAGGAATAAGAAATTGCCCCTATGGAATCAACACTTGATTGAGCTTAACTGTGTTCCATGTCCAGGATAAACAAACTGGGGGGTGGGAGGGGGTGGGGATATAAATCATTAGAACTATTATTTTCACATTCTTGACTTTGAAATTGTGTCTCTCTTGCCATTGGTTCAATTCAGTAATGGATTCCTCAATTGGTTTGAGTAGTCAGTGGAATGTAGTATTATCACCTAGATTAGGTGTTGGGAAACCACACCCCATACACAGGTCAAATCTGGCCCACTCCTGTTTGTAAATAAAGTTTTATTAGAACACCAGCATGATTATTTGTTTACATATTATCTCTGGCTGCTTCCTTGCTACCATAGCAGAGTTGAGTAGCCGTGACAGATACCATGTGGTCCACAGAATCATCTGGCCATTTATGGAAAAAGTTGGCCAACCTCTGACCCAGATCAAGCATAGGTCCTTCACTTTCCTCCCTTCCACGACTGTTATTCTTCAGCCTATTAGCTCCATGGGAACAAGTTAAAGAGCCTGGTAGAGGCATCCTGCAATAACACATCATGGATACAGACAGAAAGACTTAAGACTGATTTTTTAATAATAATTTTAATTTAACCACTGATTTCGTTCAGAAAAAAATCAATATACTTTGAACATTATCTCATTTTTTTCTGACAGTTTTTATTAGGGAAAAAAATGGAGCTAACCAAAAGATTAAAGACATCACTTAAATCATTTAAGATATGATCAGCTACTTTTTGTCTTCTCCCACTGTCAGTGTTTTTGAGAATTAATTGCTCATTTGTACATAGCACTGTACAATGCAATTTTAAAAGACAAGGTATTTGCCTTCTGGGAGCTTACACAATCTAAGACAAGCAAGGATGGCAGAGAAAGAGTGCTCCTTAGGGGATATACTAAACAAATCCATAAAACAAACAAATAAGCATTAGTGTAATGTATTCACAAAAGGTGAGTCTAGACTTAATGGGAAGGCACATAAAGAGTGTTCACGAATGTAACCCAACTCTTCTAAGAAACTCTTTTAATTATTTAATGGAAGGTTTCCTGGAGATGAAGCTGTACATGAAGTGATTAAGGTGACCTGAGAAACAATGCTAGGCATATGGTTTAATTACACTTAAAGGGGCTAATTAGATGGAAGCGTTGGTACAGAAAATTACTCCGGGAAGACTAAGAAATGTTGAAAGCATTCTCACATCCAATGTTGAGAAGGAAGACAAGGCTATAAGCTTGAGATGCAATAATGGAGCTCCAGGAGCCCAATCTCCTCACCCATCCCCATGGCAGGCATCACTAAATGATCACAGCATTCTTTCCAGCTCGACATTCTTTCTCAGCCTTATAGTTCTTTTCATCATAGCACTCTAACTAGACTCAACACTGATAAATTATCAGAAGTGGCCCTTAAATTTATAAAATAATGATAACACCTCAAATTAAAGTCTTTACTCATTGGACAATGAGAAATGAATGACTGGTTGTCCTGACCTGCCCCTTACATCACACAAAAGTTGAAAATGATAAATGATAACCTAAAGGGTGTTCTTAGATATTAACTCAGAAGGAGCAGCAGAGGAATCAGGGAGTCTCTAGAAAAAAAGCAATTGCTGATCAGAGGGAAACCTAGCTCTTCTCATAGGAGAAAAGAAATGGATGCTAAAGAGTAGAGCAGAGGCAATTCCAAATTACTAAGCATGTAGTGGATATTGTGGGGTGTGTCCAGATACCCTTCAGGACTGAGACACTCAACTTCTAGGCCATCAGAAGGATTGCCTACTAGTAGCTCATAGCTTCTTCCCTCTCCAGCAGTTACCCTTGGTCAAAGGGAGCTACACACTCAAAGTTACATCGTCTATCATGGGTAGACCCCCCCCCCCATGCAATAACTAATGACTGGCTGATACAGGAACAAAGTCTTTCCACTCCCCTCTTCCTCATGATAATTTTGAAGGATCATCCTGACCCCAATCTCAGCTGAGTTTGGCTGAGGCTTCCATTGCAATTGAATTGCAGTTTAACATCTCCTTCTGCCACCCTTACTTTCTTACCAAAGTTCCAAAGACCACAGTCCCCAAAATATTTGCATGTATCTCAGAGTCTTATTCCAGGGAAACTGATTTTAAGATAGAGCCCTATCTGAATTGTGGATACAGTTAGGTTTGTTTTTGGTTTGTTGTTTGTTTGTTTTTTAAGTCTCACAATGATTCAATGAGATCATTGTTCCAATGGCCATTGAAAGATGGTTGAGGCTCAGCAAAGTTAAGCCATATGCTTAAATATATGCCAGAGCCAGGAGCTGAACCCAGATAGATGCTACACTGTTCAGATCAAGGATTGACTGACAAGGTCACAACAAGAATTCCAAACATTCAAGTGAGTAGATAAGCCTGGAAAGATTGATTAGAAATGCCAAAGGAAGCCAAAACCGGTTTGGCTCAGTGGTAGAGCGTCGGTCTGCGGACTGAGGGGTCCTGGGTTCGATTCTGGTCGGGGGCATGTACACTGGTTGCGGGCACATCCCCGGTTGGGGGTGTGCAGGAGGCGGCTGGTCGATGTTTCTCTCATGGACGTTTCTGGCTCTCTATCTCTCTCCCTTCCTCTCTGTGAAATATCAATAAAATATATTTTTTTAAAAAAAGAAATGCCAAAGGAAGCATTAGGCTCAAGTCAAGAAAGAATAAGAAGTTTGGATCAACAGTGTGAATGAGTAAAAACACAAAGCAAGACTCATTGTGGACAGGAAATGTTGGTCCTTGAAGCTCAAATATGTTTCTTAACCCATGAGTGATTGATCCCAAGCCTATGTTTGCATTTAAGAAGCAAATAACCCAATACTACTAATAGTAGCTACCATCTCTGGGAAAGCAACCTCAAGATGGGTACTGTAATACGTGCTTCAGGTATACCACCCACTTTAAAATCACCAACAGTGCTGTGGGAAAGTACTGTGTGCCCCATTTTGCAGAGGAGTGCAACTGAAGTTGAGAAAAGTCATGTGACTTGTTCATGGTCACAAAGTTCAGTGCAAAGGTTGGCATGCAAACCCAGGTCTGCCTCACTGTTCAGTCTATGATACTTCTCCTACACCGCCAAAAGTTAGACCTGGTGGACTTCTGTGAACCTAACATGTATAATAAGAACAGGTAACACACACTGAATACTTATCATGAACCAGATATTTTATGCCTCTTAAGTCTTTGCAACACTCCAGTTATATAGATACTATTATTATCTTGATTGTACAAGGGACAAAGACTAAAAATAAAAGACATGGAAACATAGAAAAAACTTGCCCAGCATCATAAGGAGCAGAGCAGAATCGGAACTAGCCAGATACTGACTCCGGTATCCTGTGTTAAACTACCGGAGGCTGGGGAAAAGGAAACTGGGGTAACAGACAATCCCCTAAAACAAAGATTGAATGAAAAATTGCTCTAGAGTTTGGAATTTGAAACCTTGCGACATAAGGCATTGCAGTCTACTGAGATGAAGAAACTGAAATAAGGAAGAATGATGGGGTAAAGATGAAATAAGTACCTTTGCCTAGTTAACTTTGAGTAGATAATCAAAGTATTCTTTTTATATATTTATAGATTTTATATTTAAATAGTGTCTTATGTTTTTAAACAGTTTCTCCTATATTATTATAGAATGCATATGACTTACACAGGACTGGGTCAAACTGACCATTTAGGGGTGACCAGGTGTTGGGTTATCATCTAAAAGTGAATAGTAGCTGCCCTAACCAGTGAGGTTCAATTGATTGGAGCATCATCTCAAACACCGAAAGGTCACTGGTTTAATTCCAGGTCAGGACATATACCCGGGTTGTGGGTTAGATTCCCAGTTCGGGTGCATACAGAAGGCAACTGATCGATGTTCCTCACTCTCCCTCTTCCTTCCTCTCTCTCTAAAATCAATAATGTGTACATACATAGATATATTTTAAAGTGAATAGTAGCCTAACCTGAAGGGAAAGACAACTGCAGCAAAGGGAATAAAGAGCAAAACAAAAACCCACTCTGGACAGAGAGCAAGGAAGTTATACAGAAGATACCTGTGCCATGGAAACTCTGAGCCTAGAATGTCTGAGGGAGAAAACAGTCTGGAACTTTCACTTATTTAATGGCATTTCCATATATATCAAGAAGGAGTTCTCATTTTTCCTTCAATTGCCTCCTTCCAAAACAAGTCTGTGGTTCCCATCCCAAGCCTGACATCACCTCCGGGCTCTTAGTCACTGCAAAGGAATGCTTCTTCACTGTCAGCCCCAGGGACTGTCCCCAAGGCTTCCACAGCACCATGCTTCTCAGGGGCAGCACTCAACTCCTTTGAACCCCAATTCTGAACTGCCCGTTGACCCTTGCCCTAACTCACCCTTTGAGTGGCTCTGGGAGCTGTTTTTCTTCACCACTGAGACTCTGCTGGGGCGTCCCTTGCCTCTGCTCTCTCTTCCTGATACTCATGACTCATGGATTTTTAAATATTGTCTCCTTCTCTTCTTCCCTACTCCTGAAGCCCCTCTGAGTGAGGATCTCCAAGGCCATGACTAACACCTAGAAATAACTGCTTCAGGAACTACAGGTTCCTGCTTCTTCTCCATGCTGGTATTCATCTTCCCACCATCGCTTCATTATTCTGCAGCAGCATCACCCACCCACACGTATAGTCACCACCTTAACCCACCCATTTTCCTGTAAAAGGCAACAGACACCTCAGGTTTACTTAAATCCTCATAAGACTCTGTTAACCGGACAATAACCCCAATTGAATTTACCATGACACAAAGTAGTCCAAGGACTCACCAGCATTGCAAAGGCTCAAGGCTTTTGGCTCCCAGTCCATTGTCCTCTATCCAAGACTTCTTCTATCTTTAGAGAAGGAGGTCTGCGAATATACCCATGCCCTTATTCATGCTAATATATATTCTAAATAATCAATAGCTTTATCTGGTTCAGAAAGGGCATTCAGTAAGATCTCTCTGCTTGTACATGCATGACACCAATGCATAAAAGCATGAGTGCCTTTTAAGTACAAAATATTGTGCCCCAATTCTTCTGAGTCCAACATGATGATGATGATGATGATGATGATGATGATGATGGACTAGCAAATTTCTTGGGACCAGTGTTGCAAATGAAGTGGATAGAGGTGTCTCTGGGTCTAGCTGACTATAGCCTAAGTATGAATAGAATAACCAGGCATCTACTGAAAACTGAATGGGCACCAGATACCTGGCTGTCTGATACCACCTTTTGTGGTCCCAGCTATCTCGGTCCTGTTTTCTTAAAGAATTTAGCTCAGATGAAAAGTAGTTTCTAATGGGAGACAGGCTGGCTGCAAGGTCCCTGCTGACAGGATTAGTGAGGAACAACCAAGAAACTCATGTTTCAGAGGAAATTGCAAAATAAATGAGCTTCCTGGAAAAGAGGATGGGAAACTAAGAAATCTAGAAGGCGAGGGTCAGAGGACGCAGCAATCAGAAAGGGACTATATTGCAAATTTCATATCTATATCACTGCCTTTGAGGTCAGTGACCAAGACCTGGGTTGGCCACTGATTTAACCAGGAAATTTCAGTAAAATAGATATAAAGTTTATCTTCTTGCCTTATATCGTAATAACTATGTATGGTGTCGTGTGGGTATTAAAAGTATCAGGGGTTGGAAAGGTGGGGGAACTGTACTTTCTTGCCAAAAAAGAAAGTTCTAGATACATGAGGGGTAAAGTTAGTGTTTTATCATTCTGGTTATAATATTGACCTTAATAAGTGAAAACTATATAGAGTATAGATGAGTAGATCCCCTTCCATACCCCCAAGCCCTCACACAACTCACAGACTCCACACACGCAGAAAAGTCCCCAAGTCTCCACTAATTGCCTCAAACCTGAACACTCCAGAAATATGGAGAGAAGGCAGCATAATGGATCATCAAAACCATTCCCCAATTATACAAGAAACTGGGACAAAAGTGGGATCTGGGAACCAACTCAAACAAGTCTGGCAGCTCCTATATTTTCAATCAACCATGCGTTTAACTTAATATCAACTAGGACACTGGGGCCTTGTTGACTTTAAGTAAAAATCAATGAGTTCTGCAGAAACCTTTTGTAAAAGTAAGTCTGGAAGAACAGTCACTGAAAGGGGGGTGGATAATTAGAGGAATCGAGGAGTTGGGGGTTTTTTTTGTTTGTTTTTTTATTTTGTTTTTGGCTTTAATCTCAACCCTTGTAGAAGAAAGAAGAACACATGGAATTCTTCTTATATTTAAAACTAAAGAGAAGCAGAAGAAACTAAACTTGTGTATCCTTTCTAAGAATGTGCTGCAAGGTAGGACATGACAGATAACTCCATATAAATGTTGGAAAGTAAACGATGCTGAAAAAACAAAGGACCGAGTCCACAGATACTGGCTTTAACACAAGAAAAGTGCTGAGGCAGACAAAAGGTTCTCCAGGCAGAGCCACTTGTCTACCTGGCCCTGCCAGCAAAAGCAAGCAAGCAAGGCTTTGCAGGAACGGGGACAGGTGTGCGACTCTTCCCCTGGCAGATTATGAAGCATCGCAGTGCCTCCAACCTGTTCCACCCCCTCTGACAAGGCTCAGGTTCAGCGGGTAGGCGACTGACTGCCTTGACATACTAGCCATCAAAATATTTAAAAACAACACTTCGCAACTAATTGGAAAACAGGGGCTGTCCTGAATCCCCCTCCTGATCTCCCCCACCCTATCTGTCTTTGGTCTCTCTTTTGGAACTTTCTGGACCTCCTCACCATTCAATAGCTAAGATGCAAAGAGCTGCCACATCAGGTGGAAGCTGTGGATCTTCAGATGGATTGGTAGCCATGCCTTCTCATTCACTGAGTAGTAAGCTTCACTTCTATGCTCTCCTCTTGCTGTGACCCGCAAGTAAGTGGGTTGTACAGAGAGCTACTTCTTCCCTGGAAAGAACCACTAGCTCCCCATTCGCCAGATCAACCCAGTGGAGCAATGGTCTTCAAAGTAGCATTCTAGGCCATGATTGTTTTGCTCTGAGAATGTAACACACAACACCTTAAGGGTGTAGAATCCTGGACTTTGCACTAGAATGACTCTGGTTTGAACAAAGCCCAGATCTCCCATTAGTTTTGTGGCCATCATGCAGCCACATCACTGAGCTTTAGTTTTTTCACCTCTACCCTGAACTACAGCCAAGGATTCTGCAGGGTTTGGAGAGGATGAAAGATAATGTGTATAAAAATGCCAGGCATAATGTGTGGCATCTGGTAGGGGTCCGATAAAATGTTCTAATGTTACTATCAGACTAGAAAGGGCAGTCGATAGGACCCAATGCTCATGTCTAGCTTTGTACTCCGAGATGCATTAATTCAATTTCCCAATTTTTTTTACTGCAAATTTTTGTTGATTATTCCATGCAACATCAATCAATGTCCTGTTCTCAGAGACCATTTGGGTAGATGCTGCTCTGTTGGAAAAGCAGGCACAATCCAGGGCCCAGCTGGTGCTCCCATGACCCCTGTCTCCACGACGTGACAACTCCAGGATCTCAAAGCCCACGTATAAGTACCTCTTCACACATTAAAGATGAACTTAAACAATACCTGAGGCTGACAATCAGTCGACAAAGGCCTTGAGGTCCTGAAACAAGTAATTGCCCTGAGAATTGGCAACTACAAAACACTGAACTCCAGCAAGACGCCCTAGCAGCTGAAGTGCCTGCTACTTGATGGGTTCTGCAGCAAAAGCCAGCCTCATGGCTCCACATCCTCGGGCCTGCTGCAATGCTGCCTTGGGGTCAGTGCTATAAAACTCCATTTTGAGTCGAAATCAGTTTGGCTCAGTGGATAGAGCGTCAGCCTGAGGACTGAAGGGTCCCAGGTTCAATTCCGGTCAAGGGCATGTACCTTGGTTGCGGGCACAACTCCAGGAGACAGTTGGTCGGTGTTTTTCTCTCGTTGATATTTCTAGCTCTCTATCCTTCTCCCTTCCTCTCTGTAAAAAATCAATAAAATATATTTTAAAATAAATAAATAAATAAATAAATAAATAAATAACTAAATATTGCTCGGGGGGGGGGGGATGAGGCAGCCTTGGTAGGAGGGGAGATACACAGTAAAAGAAGATGAGTAAATAGGGTGCAGAAAATGTGTATCAGGCAGTCTGCAATAGGCCTACCACCTTGATCTTCCCCGGACATGGTCTCCAGAGAAGTATCTGTGAGATTTCCCTGAATCAAGTTTGTCCTCAGTCTATGCTATTTTTTTTTTTAATGAGCCACAAATTCCCAACTCAGGAGCCTAGTTGCAGAAAGATATTTGTCATTTCCTGGCTGGAGCCGATGGACTTCAGCTCCTCTCCTCTTCTCTCCAGTCTTCAGGGACTAGACTCAAGACCTTGCCATTTATTTTAATCATACAAACTCCTTTGTTCCTTCCATCTCTGCCATGATCAGGGCAAGGGCCTTCCTTCTGGTGGTCAGCACAAAAAGCAACGTGCCCCACCTGTTAGGAACGGTCAAAATTTGGCAAAAGGTGAGCATGTGACTCAAGTGGTCAAGAAGAAATTGAGCCTGAAAACAGCAAATACTTCCTGGTGCCACTAATCCTACAGCAAGTTCTCTTGGTCTCTAATTGAATGCCTATATTTCCAACAAGCGATGTGACTGCCACTCTTTGAGAATATGAAAAAGAGTAAATAATGGCACCTTTACAAATTCAGCAGGCTCTCCCACCAAGAGGCTGGAGCCTACCTGCATTGAAGCCATCCCACACAGAGGGAAAGGAAATAAAATCTCTGCTCTCATCAGCAAAATAAATCAGCAGGCAGTCAGGAGGAAGGCAGAGTTGGCTTGTTAAGAAGTTAATATTGTGTAAAATTTAAGTTAAAAAAGAAAAATAAACAAGATAAAGCTTTCTTTAGAATCAAAGATTCCACAGATTGAGAGAAGGATCTGGAGCAGCTTTGCTTAATTGACATGGCTAA
Organism: Vespertilio murinus; assembly: GCA_963924515.1. Classification (NCBI taxonomy): domain Eukaryota; kingdom Metazoa; phylum Chordata; class Mammalia; order Chiroptera; family Vespertilionidae; genus Vespertilio; species Vespertilio murinus. The sequence continues at coordinate 14,220,309 of OZ004715.1, forward strand.
GGAGGCCTCTGCTGCCAGAGCTATGACGGGTGCTGTCCACACTCCCCACCCTAACATGGAACCCAGGATCCTGAGGTCAAGGTCTATGGCCTTGACATTTCAGCCCTTACCCACAATCATAAGTTTACACAATAAAATTCAGGGCTTTGCCATTCGATAGACATTTTAGTCATTTTGAGCCCCTCTTAAGAGTTCTTGCTTTAATAATTGGGATCCTTAGACCCACAACCAAGGTACATGCCCTTGACTGGAATCGAACCTGGGACCCTTCAGTCCGCAGGCCGACGCTCTATCCACTGAGCAAAACCGGTCTCGGCAATAGCCATCATTCTTTAGGCTTCTTATGACTTTCTCATGTACTGTTTCCTATTTTGTGGTTATTTCTCTCCTGTTACTATAAAGCTTTCTCTCATCATATCCCAGCAACAACAACCCCACCCCCAACTTTTTTTCATTATCTATGATCAGAAAATAAATAGATTGAAAACTTGTTAGCATTGAATGTAACATAAGAGTAAATATGCTCTGAATGAAGATCTAAATAAGAAGCTTATATTTAGTGCTATAATTTCATATCTAGTTTATACAGGAGTCTACTTTTATTTATGTATATTTATAAGTATATGGTATAAATGGCCTCTAGAGGTCATAGGCTTAGTGGTGGGTAACAATAATTGCCGCTACTAATGGCATGAAGGGAGGCACAATTAGGAGGCTCCTATGTGTAGTTAATGAAAGCCCAGACTGATCTGGTCTCAGAGGCAGCAGATGGAGGAAGTACTGAAGCCAAAAGGATATAAAGTGGCACACCAGGGGTTCTCAGGCAGAAATGGCAGGGTGTGCCTATAGCTGGCTGGATCATTGGTCCCCAAAAGGGCTGAGGAGCAGGTCTATTGCAGCCTGGAAGGGGTATGTGCTAGAAGGCTTGGGGGAGGGAGGTTAGTCAATATCTTTATTACCTACTTGGTCAAAGACATTGAAAGTATGTTCATCAGCCATTCAGATGCCACAAGACTGGGAAAGCTAACTAGCAGGTTGAATGAGTGAATCAAATTTCTAAAGATTGTAACAGGCTGGAATGATGGGTGACAACTAGTAAGATGGAATTCTATAAGGAAAACATATTGCTCAGGTGGGATTCCTGGCTAGATGAATCACCAGCAGGGATGAATATCCACTTGGAAAAATCATAAAAAAAAGAGAATGTGTACCTTTAATTCTTTCACCTAAGGGACTGGACAGAGAGAACAACACACACAGCATTATTGATCTAACATCCAAGAGCCATGTCTTCCCACCTGTAGATGCCAATCCCTTGGGCTCTTACTCCACCAACTAAGCAAACAATAATTGCATATTGGAGTTGCTTCCCACATTTTTGTTTTTAAAATATTCAAACATAGAAAAGTTAAAAGAATCCTCTAATGAACCACCCTATGTCTATCACTTAGATTTGAATTTGTTAAGAATTTGCTGATGTGATTGTGTGTTTCTGTGTCCCGCGCATTTAAAAGTAACTCAAAATAATCTTCAGTATACATTGCATAACCATAATATCATTATCACATTACCAAGATGATATTACCTCTTTGTGATGATTCTCTAATAATACTGAATTTCCAGTCCACATTCAAATTTCCCTAGCTCATTCACAGTATTTTTTATAGCTGTCCTTCACAATGAACCCAATAGAAATTCCCATGTTATGCCTGGTTGCTTTATCTGTAATAATCTTATAGAAGAACCTCTCCATGCTTTTGGTTTGGGATTTGTCTGATTGGTTTCCTTCCAGTGTCATTTAACTGATTCCTTTATTCTCGGTATTTCAAACTAACTGAAAATTAGGTGTACATCTTGATTAAATTCACCTTCCACATTTCTGACAAAATGCTTCATAGATGATGGTTTTTCAAAACCTTGCATTCTGTTGGAAGGCTCAGCACATCCATCTGTCTGATCTGTAGTGATGAGAAGTTGGGTACATGGATAAAGTAGTGAGCATAACATCTCTTCCTTCTAAATGCTATGCTTTTCCTTTTACAATTAGCAAGGAACTGATTGTGGCATCATGCTTTCATACAATGTGGGCATATTTTTTACCAACGAGCCTTTATAACAAGATGTTAACATCCATTGGCAATCCTGGACTGAGTCCATTATTTCCTAGGAACCGTGAAAGTAGATATTTTCTAATATTACCATTACTTCTTTATTAGCTGCCATTCTTTATTAAAGAAGAACTTTCCTTCATCAACTGCAGATGAATTACATTTCCTCCTAAAAATTTCACATTGGGTGCACAGATCTCCCTTACACTTAAGAATTCCAATCAAATAGTCTATGGTCTATAACAGGGGTCAGCAGGTGTTTTCTGCAAAAAGCCTGATAGCAAATATCTTGGGCTTCACTGGCCATATGGTCTCCGCCGCAACTATTCAATTCTGCCACAGAGCCTGAAAAGCAGCCATGACAACTCATAAGTAAGGGGATGTGAATTTGATCTGATGAAACTATACTTACAAAAACAAGCGGAGGGCCAGATTCAACCCTCAGGCCATAATCTGCCCACCCTGGTATTGAATAACATCATCTAATTTTTCAGACACATTTTATTTGCCCTATTGAGTGGCTTGAAAGGCATTTTCACTTCGATCACACAGTCTGTTCCTCACAACAGCCATATAACATACATGGCCCATACATATGATTGATAGTATGCAAATAAGATAAAGCTCAGAGTGGAGCCCAGAATCTAGATTTCTCCACTCCTTGCCTGATGCTTGTATTCAACAGTCTTTCTTTTAATTTATATTTTATTTTATCGATTATGGTATCACATAATTGTCCTCATCCCCCCATTCCCATCCCAAACCCCTCCCCACATATGCCCCCACCTCCCTGCTGTCCATGGCCACTGGCTAGGCCCATGTGCATGCACACAAGTCCTTCAACCTACCATCATGAGGAACAAATCCAATACCCCCTAAGACTTCCAAAAAATTAAAGGTCAAACACTCTAATCTCCAAATTATGCTTTTCCCAGAGAGTTAGCTATTGATGTGCCAAAATGAAAAATAAACCATAAACATACTCTGAAGACTATAGTTATGTTTTCATTTCCATGAAAAAAAATACTCAAAATGTTCTGAAATGCATAACCCAAGTGGAAATTAATGCCTGGGTTTAGTTTGTTAGCAGAACATAATAATAAGCAGACGCGCAAACCCTTTCACACTGCTATTAACTCTGCCACTAAATCTATGAAAATGTCAGAAGCCACAGTTTTCCTCCCTAACTGATTAGCAGATGGAGAAATATACATCACCACGTTGAACACTGTAAAGTGCTACTCCCTAGTCAGTTAATATTACTGTTGTCACTGATATTATTTGAGACAGAAATGATGCTTGCATGATTACAAAACACATATTTTGCCTAACCAAGTAAACTTGCATCGGTGCTAGGAAATGAAGGCTGTATTTAAATATATAGTAACAAGCTCTAAATCGGGACTGTTTGCTATTGATTCCAACCAACATAGAGTATTGGGACATTTATGGGATCACATTCCCCTCCCCCTTTTTTTAATGCAGAATTTGTCTTGAACTCAATGAGAAAAAACCAAGCTATTTAAAGTTGGGAACATTTTAGCCATCATGTTATAGTCACACCTCCAAATCTTAGCCATCTTCTTTTTTTTTTAATTCTTTAAGTATTACATATGTCTCCTTTCTCCCCCATTTACCTCTCCCCAGCCACTCCCACCCCCCACCCCCAGCACAGCCATTATTTTATAGTCACACCCCAAAATCTTAGCCATGGTCTTACTGTCACACCCCAAAATCTTAGCCATGGTCTTACTCTTGCACCTCCAAATCCTACCCATGGTCTTATGGTCACATAACATGTTGACAGAGTCTCTGAGATGCAGCTGCCCTCTCACTGTGAAAGACAAAAAGGAAGGATGCCAACCTTGTGAGGCAATTAGTAGGACCTGACAATTTACATTAGCTCTGTCCCTAATATTTGCAGGGGCAAGAATACAAATGAAAGCCTACACTTCATACGTTTAGTACTTTTCAGTTATAAATACTGCTAATAAATAGTTAAGTAAGTTCTACTCTACCTTTAAAAATAATTTCATAACTATAACATTCCAAAATGTGTGTAAAGCGGTGGTTTTTATATAACTGAGAGTCAGAAAAATATCAAAGACATCTGAATTTAATTCTTATTGCACACATCTGGGTGTTGCGATGATGCACCAGTGATTTGGGGCTGAGTAGTTGTCTAATATTGCAAAAGTAGAGGCCCGATACATGAAATTCATGCATGGGTGGGGTCCCTAGGCCTGGCTGGCTATCAGGGCCAATCTGTGGGGCAACTGGTACGGCGATCAGGTTGGGGGGGGGGATCCCTGCTGGCATCTGCCTTGGCCAGCTCGGTGCTGCAGGCTCACCAGCGCTGCCTCCCCACACTCTATCACCACTGGTCACATCCCTCTGCAGGGCAACTGGTGGGGTGATCAAGGAGGGAGGGCACTGGCAAACCACCTTAGCTGGCCTAGAGCCTGCGGGCTAGGGGCAGATTCTGCTTTGAGCTTCTGTCCCCTGGTGGTCAGCGTATATTATAGCAACCGGTTGTTCCGCCATTTGGTCAATTTGCATATTAGGCTTTTATTATTTAGGATGTTCTTCAGTCACCATGTGTAAGAATTGCGAAGAGCTCACTGAAAAAAATAAAATAAAAAAGGGAAAAAGAAAAAAGAAAGAGCTCACTGATTCACAAGTAGCTCTGGAACCATGAAGAGAAGCCAGAAAATGATTGCTCAGTGCTATTGAAAAAATAATACTTTTTATGTAATAAACTACCACACTCATGCTGAGAGAAAGGTTTTACAATTTAATTAGTCTTTTTTCTTACCTAAGTGCTTTTGCTGATCAAGCCCTCCCCACGCTCCGAGGCAGCAGTTTCAGACAGCACAAGCCACAAATCCTCACAGCATTCAAATGCAGCCCTTCCATTTGAGAACACCGGACAAGAGATGTGGGAAGGCATGTCCCTGTGCGTGTTTAGCTACCAACACTGAGTGCTCAGTCCTGGGCAACACGGGCACCACATATTCTTTACCAAATGCAGGTGTGTGTATATGCCAAGCTGGTGTGGCTCAGTGGTTGAGCATCAACCCACGAACCAGTAGGTCATGGTTTGCTTCCCCGTCATGCCCAGCTCAATCCTGAACAGGGGGAGTACAGGAGGCAGCCAATCAGTGATTCTCTCTCATTGATGTTTCTCTCTCTCTCTCTCTCTCTCCATCTCCCTTCCTCTCTCTGAAATGAATAAAAACATTTTAAAAATACATGTGGGTTTGTAATTGCTAAACATAAAAATCTCCAAAGTACGTGGCCCACGACAGAGCCCCTCTTGCCCGCTTTAGAAGTAGCTTTGCTTGATATTCATTTCCTTACTCAAGGCAGCTGTGAATCAGCACTTCTCAGTGTCTATCCCTAAGCCCACTGTGCTTCAGAAGTGAGGGTTTTAATGACACTCAAAATGGCTACTTAGCACTGACAATCTCCACCATTCGAGGTTACTTCAAAAATAATTCCCATTTCTCACTGGGTGTTTTATGTGGGCAGGGCCGGGGGGCAAACACGGGCTCTATAAGAGAAAGGGGGGGGGAGAAAAAGCGGGCACGCATTTCTTCCAGATTCCTTTTTATCCAATCTGGTCTTATCGTAGGAAAATCACACCTGTGCTTTCTAGCACCTGGGCACTGGGACCTTCTTTATTTTTTTATTTTTATTTTTAAAATATATTTTATTGACATTTTACAGAGAGGAAGGGAGAGAGCTAGAGAGCTAGAAACATCGATGAGAGAGAAACATCGACCAGCTGCCTCTTGCACGCCCCCCACTGGGGATGTGCCCGCAACCAAGGTACATGCCCTTGACCAGAATCGAACCCGGGACCTTTCAGTTGGCAGGCCGACGCTCTACCACTGAGCCAAACCGGTTTCGGCTGGGTCCTTCTTTAAATATTTACTCAGCAAGCATGTGCCAGGCACGGTCCCGGGCTCTGGAGATGAAGAGACCAGTCCCTCCTATTAGAGATCCCAGTGTGCCATAGCCATGGGCTGTCTGCCACCATTTCCTAGGCCCCTGCCAAGGAGAGTATCCGTTACTCCTCTCTATCGCTTTCCCTGTTTAGTACAAGTCATTCCCTGCAGCATAACAGGATGATGCTCGGTGACAAGTCCCGTTTTGCCTCTAGAACTGTCCTTTAATTGACAGAAGACGCATTCAGTGTCACACATACTAAGGATGAAAAACCAGATACCTTCCCACGGGGCTTGTTGAAAGATAGAACCGACATTTACCCTCTCTTTCTCTCCAACCCATGCCTCTCCACACCTACGTGTTGCTATAAAGTCGAACGAAGAGGAAAGAAGGGAGGGCTGAGGTGCTGGAGGGCTTCTTGGAGAAGCTATTCTCCTCTCCCCAAGAAGAAGAAGGAAGGGAGAGTCCGAGCAAGAGGGCAAATGACATGCTGTGCCCCCTAAGATGTCAGGTCACTCATTCAGCTTGACAGCAAGTCCTATCCTGGGGGAAGGCAAAGACACTAGGCAGGGATGTGTGAAAAGGAAAAGTCCCAGAAGTTTCCTATGCCCAAGACATATGTAGGGTAGCTCTGAGTATGGAAGAAAGCCACAGACATGGAAACAACACCAATACCAGATAATACTGTCTTACTGTCTTACCAGGCGCGGGCATAGGGTCAAGCAAAGTGATGTGATGTCTCCAACTAGGACCATGATCAGCAAACTGTGGCTCGCAAGCCACATGCGGCTCTTTGACCCCTTGAGTGTGGCTCTTCCACAAAATACCACGGCCTGGGCGAGTCTATTTTGAACAAGTGGTGTTAGAAGAAGTTTAAGTTTTAAAAATGTGGCTCTCCAAAGAAATGTCAATCGGTGTACTGTTGATAGTTGGCTCCGTTGACTAATGAGTTTGCCGACCACTGAACTAGGAGACATAGGGGTGAGTCAGGCACAAGGAGTCCCATGGGAGTAAGGCCTTTGTCAGGAGAGCTTAACGGAGGCACCAGCCTCCCCTGGACTGAGTCATAAACTAGGTCAGCAGTGATGACAAACCATGGGGTTGGACAGAACAAATTGGTAGCAGTAACTGAACAAAATGAAACCATCTCAAGTAGGATACCAAAGGAATCAGACAACAGGAAATTCTTAAACATATGCCTCAAGCTGCCCTGGTGAAAAACGGATGAAGCTACAGATAAGTCTTGTGTGTGCCTAGGTGTGTGCCCTTAAATAGAGCGCTGGGACGTTCAACCCTATTTGCTGCCTCCCAGCTGCTGGGAGCCGTAGCAGAAAGTGATTCTGTTTGTCTTGATCGGCAAAATCATTCAAAGTTGGCAGAAAGTCTGGCTTAAATGTTTGCAAATTGTCTACATTTACAGCTGGGATCTCTTTTCCCCAAGCTGCAGAGAACAGAAAATTGAACTCTGCGTTTTTCTCTTTGTACTTTCTTCTGCTTGCTTCTCATCTTCGTGGTCACCCATTAAAAGTGATCGCCTTTGCAAAAGGGAGATCAGAAATTGCTTCAGAAAGAGCCTGTTCTTCCAAATGACATTGTTAAGATGGGAGTGTGTGTTTTTTTTAATAAATCTATTTCTCCTCTGATCTCTTCACTTTGCAGCTAAAGTCTTTCAACCTGCTTGGGATGAAAGAAGTACTGTAGAATATTGATTTTTTTTTTTTTGCTTCCCCGTATAAATTCTTGACAAATGGTGAACAAAAGCTTATCTGGAAGTTTTGACATCCAATTAAAATTTTGCTCTCAAGTGAAAATTTCTCTTTAAAAAAAAAGTGGGGGGGACTCCAACTTCTGTGCACTCCTCATATATCTTCATTTCACTGGTGGCATGTCCCAGGGCCAGTCCCAAGAAACTAATCTTAAGATTAACTTAGGCCCTAGCTGGTTTGGCTTAGTGGATAGAGTGTCTGCCTACGGACCGAAGGGCCTCAGGTTCGATTCCCGTCAAGGGCAGGTACCTCGTACCTTGGTTGCAGGCTCCTCCCAGGCCGGGGTCCTGGTCAGGGGATGTGCAGGAGGCAATCAATGGATGTGTTTTTCTCACATCGATGTTTCTATCTTTCCCTCTCTCTTCCACTCTCTCTAAAAACCAATGGAAAAATATCCTCAAGTGAAGACTTTAAAAAAAATTAACTTAGAGACAGAAAGATGTGTGTGTGTGTGTGTGTGTGTGTGTGTGTGTGTGTGTGTGTGTACCAAAGGAAAAGTAAGGCATGGCATCTACTGGAGGGATACTGGGATCTTATGAATTCCATGGTAATATTTGGATCCAGGCTCAGGGTGGGTCTGGCCATGGAGAGATAAGACCCAGCAGGTTGGGAGGGAAGGGTATCAGGCACAGCATGCACGTAAGTGCAGAGGCAGGAAATCAGAGGCCAGGGGAGGAGACCTGGGCAGGTCTGACCTAACATCCTGAAATGGTGATGTACTGTTTAGATGACTGATGCATCGTTTGTACGATGAGAAGTCAGGTAAATGTCTGCAGAATGAATTGAAGGCAGCCTCCAATAGATCCATTTTATAAAACATTTAGTATTAAAATTGGCTCTTTACTCACTTTGTTGTTTTTTGTTTTTATATGTTTGTTTGCTTTGCCTCTGAATCTCTCCATTTATTGGCATCCTCTGCTACAACTTTGCCTGATAAGCTTTATCTACTTCTTTTTTATGCCTCTTCTCCAACCACGACTTGAAACTATTACAGGAAAGATAAAAGGACAATTGGTACTAAACACACCGTTGACTATGTAAAATGAATAATAAAGAACTGGGACAATGATTATAATTTTTCACCCCACAACAGAGAGATAAATGCCTAAGTACATATACAGGCATGCATACATATACACATATATGCTGCAGGCATACACATATACTAGTACACATATGTGCACACATGCATGCACTTGTACACAGGCATGCACAGGATTACACAAGCATAAGTATACACACAGAGAATAAAAAATGAAAGGCAAAGGAAAAGTGATACTCCCCTTTAAAGACAAACCTGGTCCTAAAAGAGCCTGCCGACCTTCTCAGCTCACAGGGTTCACTGTGACACCCCAAATCCCACAGCACTTCCCCACTGAATACAAACAATACTCTGCGGACAACCTGACTTCTATATGATCATCATTTCTTTACAACAGTGTTTCCCAAAGTGGGGTATGTGTACACCCAGGGTACGGGAAGAGTATGGTGGGGGTACGCATTGCACCAGAGTTTGGTGGGGATATGCACTGCACCGTGCTTAGCTGCACCTAATTCTACATTTTCATGAGTCAAGTCAAGACAGTCTTGTGAGGTGTGAGATGGTCCGGTGTGCAAATAAATGTTATTTATAATATAACTTTTATTTATGTTTTATTATGAATAATTTTATTTTTTGTTTATTATTTTGTGCATGTACCAAAAAAAGAAATATAGAAATATAGATAGATAGATAGATAGATAGATAGATAGATAGATTGTTATTAAAAGACATCCTTTTTTGACGAGGGGTACTCAGTGTTACGAAAATTATAGAAGGGGTACACATATGTCAAAAGTTTGGGAAACATTACTTTACAGCAACATAGAGAAGACTTCAGTGATGGGTTCAGATTCCCAAGCCTCTAGAATGCCCAATCCCAACTTTATAGCACGAGTTTGTGCAGCCTCAGGAGCCCTAAGCATCCCCACATCCCCACATCCTACCTCCCCCCACGTGCTGTGCTTGTCTTTCCCAGCAGCACCCCCCTTACCTCTTGGGGCACTCTGCATTTGCGTTGATTCCTGACTGGGTTCTGTCAGCCAGCATGGCTTACCCTCCCTCCCAGAGAGAGATGGCATCTTTATATTTTAGTTAGGAAGCAAAACTACCCACTGCCCGGAGGGAGGGCCAATCTCCATCTTCCAAGCCAGGTCAGGATGCGCAGAAATGCAAGAGACCCATAGCGAACTGTCTTGCAACAAGAGCATCTAAACCATGAGGAATGACAGCGCGGAGGGGTGGTTCTCTACCAGGACGAAACACGCTCTGATACCAGGAAAAACACACCCTGGGTACCACCTTAAAAAAGAAGTACCACCCACCTTAATACGGGTATCATCTAACTCCAGGAGTATGGGATCTCTCTCTGGCCCCCACCTCGTCTTTCCCGCTAGGAGTACCTGACACTGCTTTTGCACCTGGGTGAACTGCATCAATGCCAAGTTCAGGCTGTGATTTCCATCTGGCAGCAAGTTTTCATGAAACCACTTCTTTGGGGGAAAAAAAACCCCTCGAAGTCCTGGAGGTACAAACATCACCGCAGAATCAATCACCTTTCTGCCTGGACCATGAGTGATGAAGGCCAGGAACTTCAGTCTCAAATATCCTGGCTTCTTAGCTTGAGTCTGTACGGTACTTGACGTAGACAAGTTTGCCCATGGATGATTGCTTGCTCCTCCCTAAATCCTCAAGTCCACACAACAAAGAGAAGAATTGGGACCACTGTGTGGGCAGGGAGGTATGTGCTGTGCTGGAGTAGAAGTGTAAATACCGTTGGGTTCAGAGTCTGCTTGTCATGTAATTGCTATGAACCTACCTGTTCGGGAACTCTTAACGCTCTGGGCATAAGCTCCAAGGACAGCATCTAGGAAGGGAAGATGGGCCAGAAAAGATACAAACAAGGTATGGAGTGCAGGAAGGAAGAACATTCCATGGGTCATGCTAACAGACAAAGGGTAACCCAAAAATGAAGGCATTTAAAATGCCACAAAACTATCTCCAAAAGAATCCTGTTATTTTGAGCCAGAAACATGTTTCTCAAACATTGGACTTTATTGGGAGGGGGGGAGGTACTATAATACAAAGATATACAGATCAGTTCTCTGAGTCACAAACATGGTTCTATTAACTTCAGAATCAGATTGCCTGAGAAAGGAGTTTTAAGATAGACACGTGTGTTGACTTTATCTGAGCAAGTGAAGTGGGTGGGGGTGCTGATTGCACTGGCAATTCTGGGTTCTTAAGCAAAAATTTTCAAAAACAGAACTTAAATATGTTCATTAGCAGATAAACCTTGGCACCTGGCTGTAGACAAATGCTATAGGACAAGTTCACTTTTTGCTGCTCTCCTGAGTTTTTCCTACAACCCCAAGCATTCCAGAGCTCTATCCATCCATCCATCCATCCATCCATCCAATCACTGAACAAATGTTTACAGAGTGACTACCATATGCCAGGCACTGCTATCTATTGAAGATTCAGCAGTGACCTAACATATATGTCCCCTTCATGGAGTTCACAATCCAAGAAGAAATACTGTTATTCATAAAGTAAAAACCCAAGTAAATGTCATAAAATACTGTAAAGATTATACAGAGAAAAGCTCTCTGCAATAGAATAAATAGGAACATGCCTTTTGTGTGCTTACGTATGGCTTCTCTGAGGAAGTGATAGTGTTGCTGTGAAGAAAAGGATGTGCAGTTACTAACAGGTGAAAAAAGAGGAGAGAAGATGGCTTCCCACAGAGAGCAGAGAGCAGAGAGAGCAGGAGGCATGGCTAGATCCTAAATGGAGGCAGGTGAGATGATAGAATGGTGAGGGAGATGTGGATGGGGCAGACAAAGTCAGAGCACAAAGCGGTCATACCCTGTGGACTCATTAGCCAGAATATGCAGGGCCTCCCCGTCTGGACAAGGCCTGGGGGAGGTCATAAACAGGGAATGATGCCATGTGACTTAGTTTTTAAAAGATCGCTCCAGCTTCAGCATGGATAATAAGTCTGGGGACTCAGAAAGGAGGTAAAGAGACTATTTAGGGAACAGTTTCTCAGTGTGAGGTCAGAACAAGAGCATCATCTGCATCACCTAGAAACTTAGAAAAAGCAGATTCTTGGAGGCCCCATCCCAGACCTGGTGAATCAGACACACTGCAGTGGTGCTGTTATGTGTGTGTGTGTGTTGTTTTCCCCTCCACTAATTTATTTTCTTTTTATTTTCAGATAAAAAATTTAATTTTTAATTCAGAAATGATTGACATGTAACATTGTATTAGTTTTAGGTGTACAACACAATGATTCAATGTTTGTCTGTATTATGAAATGCTCGCCACAGTAAATCTAGTTAACATCCATTACCTCACATAGTCACAATTTTTTTGTGTGTTATGAGGACTTGGAAAAAATTTATATCTTTAAATATAAATCGTTTATTGTTGACACTATTGCAGAGGCCCCTAATTAAGCCCCCTTTGCTCACATCCATTGAGCCCCTGCCCTCCTTCCTTGGCCCTTACAACCCTATTGTCTGAGTCTATGGCCAATGCATATGCTATTTGTGTTTTAACAAGTCTTCCAGGTGATGCTGATCCACATTAAATTCTGCAAACTACTTCTTTAGGAGTCTTACAACAGGATGGTGACAGTAGAAATGAAAACCATTAATCTATTAAATACTGTTAAGGATTACGTGGTGTACTCCTATTCAACACAGAACTGGAAGTCCTTGCTAGAGATATTGGGCAAGAAAAAGAAATATAAAGTATCGGAATTGGAAAGGAAGAAGTCAAATTGTCTCTATTTACAGATGAAGTGATTTTATATATAGAAAACCTTAAAGCCTCAACCAAAGGATGTTAGATGTAATCAATGAGTTTATTAGTTGCAGGATACAAAACCAGCATGCAAAAATCAGTTGTATTTCTATATACTGACAATAGTATTTCTGAAAAAGAAATAAACTGAACCCATTTATAATAGCATCAAAATAATAAACTATGTAGGGATAAATTTATGTAAGGAGGTGAATAATATCTGTTCTGAAAACTATAAGACACTGATGAAAGAAATTGAAGAAGACACAAATAAATGGAAAGGTACCCTGTGTGCAAGGATTGGAAGAATTATATTGTTAAAATGTCTCCCTAATGCCATCTATAAATTCAATGCAGTCCCTGTCGAGATTCCAATGGCACTTTCTACAAAAGTAGAAAAAACACTCCTAAAAGCACAAAAGTCCCCAAATGACCAAAAGAATCTTGAGAAAGAAAAACAAATCAGGAAATATCAGACTTCCTGATCTGATGCTATATTATAAAACCATAGTCATCAAAACTATATGGTACTGACTTAAAACAGATAAACCAATGCAACAGAATTGAGAGCCCAGATGTGAACTTAAGCATACAGAGTTAACTAGTATTTGACAAGGGAGCCAAGAATATAGTTCTTCAACAAACTGTGCTGGGATCACTGAACATTCAGATGTAAAAGAATGAAACTGGACCCATACCTTTCACCACTCAAGAATTAATGAGAAGTGGATTAAAGATTTAAATGTAAGGCATTAAATTCCTAGAAGAAAACAGAGGAGAAAAACTCCTTGACACGGCTCTTGGCAATGATTTTTCAGATATGACAGCTGAAGCACAAGCAATAAAATAAAAAATAAACAAGTGAGCCAACATCAAACTAAAAGCTTCTACACAGCAAAACAAACAATCAACAAAGTGAAAAAGACAACTAACTAAAAAAGGGAAAAAACATTTGTAAGCCAGTCACTATTCAAAACATATAAAGTACTCAAACAACTCAATAGCAAAATAAACAAATAAATAACCCAATTAAAAATGGGCAAAGAATCTGAATATACATTTCTCCAAAGAAGATACTAGTTTATGAAAGACCAATACATATATGAAAAGATGCTCAACATCTCTAGCAGTTAAGAAAATACAAATTAAAACCACAATGAGATATCATTTCATGCCTGTTAGAATGAGCATCCTAAAAAAGACAAGAGATAACAAATGCTGGTGTGGATATGCAGAAAAGGGAACACTTTACACTGTTGCTGTGTGTGTAAATTGTGGGAAACAGGATGAAGAATCCTCAAAAAATTAAAAGTAGAACTATCAGACAACCCAGAAATTCCACTTCTGGTAATATATCCAAAGATAACAAAAACACTAACTCAAAATTATATGTGCGCCCGCATGTTCATATCAGCATTATTTACAATAGACTGGGATACAATCTAAGTGTCCATTGATGAATGAATAAATAAACACACAACATACAACACACACACACACACACACACACACACACTGGAATATTGTTCAGCCATAAGAAAACACAAGGAGCCAGGCTGGTGTAGCTCAGTGGTTGGGTGTCGATCTATGAACCAGTAGGTCATGGTTCAATTCCCGGTCAGGGCACATGCCTGGGTTGCAGGCTCAATCCCAGTGTTGGACATGCAGGAGGCAGCGATCCATAATTCTCACTCATCATTGATGTTTCTATCTCTCTCCCTCTCCCTTTCTCTCTGAAATCAATAAAGATATACTGGGAGAAAAGGAAAACCTACCATTTGTGACAACAAGGACAAACTATAAAAGCATTATACTAAGTGAAATAAGTCAGACAAAGACAAACACTGCATGATCTCACTTATAAGTTGAACTCTTTAAAAAAAAAAAAAAAACCTCAAAGAAAATGAAATCAGATTTGTGTCATCGGAAGTGGAGGCTGGGGAAGGGGGAATTGGAGGAAGGTGGTCAAAAGGTACAAATGTCCAGTTACAAGACCAGTAAGTACTAGCAATGTCACATACAGCATGATGACTAGAGGTATAACACCAGTGTATGACATAATAGACAGTTCTTAAGAGAATAATAAATCCTAAGGGTTGTCATCACAAAGAGAAAAATTCCTTGTCTTTATTGTTTTTCTTCTTTCTTTTTAGAGTCTCTCTATGAGAAGATGGACATTAGCTGGACCTACTGCAGTAATCATTTACAATGTGTGTAAATCAAACCATCATGCTGTGTGCCTGACACTTATAAAATGATGTAGGCCAAGTATCTTTCAATAAACCTGAAAAAAGGTATTAATAGGTGTTCCTTACAAATTTGGCAAAAGTGGCAAATGCAGTGCCACCAGAAGAAGAACTGAGTAAATCAGTGGGGTCTTTCAGTACAAAACACGGTATAGCTGCTGTCCCGCAGTTATTTTGTTTGCTGACTTAAGGCTTTCTCACCCTAAGGACATTGACATAGGCCTCTTAAAGAGTGACTGCATCTGCCAAAACCGGTTTGGCTCAGTGGATAGAGCGTTGGCCTGCAGACTGAAAGGTCCCGGGTTCGATTCTGGTCAAGGGCATGTACCTGGATTGCAGGCACATCTGCAGTAAGAGGTGTGCAAGAGGCAGCTGATTGATGATTCTCTCTCATCGATGTTTCTAACTCTCTATCCCTCTCTCTTCCTCTCTGTAAAAAAAAAATCATTAAAATATATATATTTTTTAAAAAGAGTGGCTGCATCTAAGAGCTAACATTTGAAGTATTTAATTCCATTCAAACAG